>JARQOD010000002.1:263360727-263409997 GCA_033576555.1 Oophaga sylvatica
AAACTGAAAATGACGGAAGTGCCATATATAGGACATCTTCTAACCTCAAATGGGGTGAAAGTGGATCCAGAAAAGGTGAAGGCGATACAAGAGATGCCTACCCCAACAGATGTGTGTGGAGTACAACGATTTTTGGGCATGGTGAATTATCTGTCCAAGTTTTGCAAGAATTTATCAGACATGTGTGAGCCAATGAGACAGCTAACTCACAAAGATGTGTTGTGGGAATGGACAGAAGCACAGGAGACGGCTTTCCAATCAGTAAAGACAGCCATTGCAGACACAGCAACCTTAAAATATTTTGATCCACAGTTAGAGGTGGTAGTCCAATGTGATGCGTCAGAAAAAGGCCTAGGTGCCACATTAATGCAAGAGCGGCAACCAATCACATTTGCAAGCAAAGCGCTAACACCGACAGAGCAGGGATATGCCCAAATCGAAAAGGAGTTACTAGCTGTGGTGTTTGGAATGGAAAGGTTTCATCAGTACACATACGGTCGACAGGTAACAGTACAGTCAGATCACAAACCGTTGGAGAGCATTACAAAAAAACACTACTAAATGCACCAAAGAGACTGCAGCGCATGCTTCTGCGACTTCAAAAATATGATTATGAAATTGGATATTGTCCAGGAAAAGACTTGTTGATTGCAGATACTCTAAGCAGAGCGTACTTACCCAACTCAGAGGATAAAGGACAAGAAATGGACAACATCAATATGTGTGATTATCTTGCAGTATCTAAAGATAAACTGAAACAAATGCAGACCTTCACAGAAAAAGATAAAACACTACAGATATTAAAAACTGTGATCCTGCAGGGCTGGCCAAAATATAAGCATCATGCTCCAAAGGAAGTTGCTCCATTCTTCCATATACGAGATGAACTGTCAGTACACCAAGGAATCATCATAAAGGGAGAAAGGGCAGTGATACCGGAGACTCTGAGAAGAGACATACTACAGAAATTACACTCGTCCCACTTGGGCATTGAAGGATGTTTGCGGCGAGCAAGAGAATCAGTTTATTGGCCGGGTATGAATGATCACATAAAAAGTTACATAGCACAATGTGAGATATGTGCGTCCGGCGGGGATAAACAACGAAAGAGCCATTGCAACCGCATGCCGTTCCAAATAGACCATGGTCAAAAATAGGAATAGATTTGTTCACATTGGAGGAAAGAGAATACCTGGTTACTGTGGACTATTTTTCTAATTTTTGGGAAGTGGACTATTTGAAGGATACAAGAGCAAGAACAGTTATTAAAAAACTCAAGGCTCATTTTGCCAGATATGGGATTCCAGAGATTGTTTTTACTGATAATGCCGCTCAATTTAGGTCAGAAGAGTTCAAGGAGTTCAGCAAGTTATGGGAATTTGAACACAATACATCATCTCCTGGATATCCTCAAAGCAATGGCAAAGCGGAATCAGCAGTGAAAACAGCAAAGAAGTTGATTAAGAGAGCGAAACAGGCAGGGACAGATGTATATCTATCTATACTCGACCACAGAAACACACCTTCCCAAGGTCTAGACAGCAGCCCAGCACAGAGGCTTCTGAGTAAACGGACAAGGACACTCATACCAACAGCTAGTCGTCTTCTGAAGCCAAATCTGGTGAGGGGAATGAGGTCAAAACTAAAGAAAAATCAGGATAGACAAGCGTTCTATTATAATCAGTCGGCAAAAGATCTACCAGAACTGAGACAAAATGACAACATCAGGATATAGCCGAGCAAATATGACAAACAATGGAGAAAAGCAAAGGTGCTCCAGAAACTAGGACCTAGATCCTACGAGATTGTGACAGAGGAGGGAAGAAAACTAAGGAGAAATCGGAGACATCTGAGGAAAACGCAAGAAGGATCTGATACATGGTCATATGAACAGTATCTTCATATCCAAGATGAGGAAACAGCAAGTCTAAGCAGAGAGGCTACAGGGATGGCCCAGGTTCAGTGTGGAGATTCCGGTCGGAGACAGGCAATACCAGATGCGGTAACGCCCGAATCGAGAGAACCACCGAATAGTGGCAGTAACGCATCGTATGTTACTAGATCGGGCAGAATGATCACAAAGCCAGCACACCTCAAGGACTATATATACAACCAAGTATTTTAAAGTATCTTAATAGCATGATGCTTGCCAGTTATGTTTATGTCACCAATATCTTGAATATTGAAATGTTCACATGTATGTTAGTTATATTAGCTTAGTTATTTCTTCAGTTAAAAGACAAAGGATGTAGCAATATGTTATATGCTGAGCCGCCTCTAGGGGTCTCACTACCTGGATGTATTCAGAGGATAGAGAGGAGGGACTCGTTGGTAAGAGCATGAGACAGGAAGCATTCATGTAATGTGGCTGAGAGAACGTGCACACAATAAAAGTAACCCGTTACCACAATCGTGTCAGAGGCATAAACGAGAAATAGAACATGAGTGAAAATCAGTTTTGAATTGGGTTGGATTTCTGCAAACCACAATTGGATTTTGCTTGTATGCTCCAACTTCAGCCTTTGGTCCCATTCATCATGGCCGATGTTGTTCAAGTGTTCTCTTCATGAATCTGGAGTGTCTGATGATTAGTGTGTGCCTCCGGACACCACGCAAGAAATCTTTCTCCAGTCAGGTAAGTGGAGTGAGATTTATTGCCTAGGGAATGCCATAGCTCATCATGAATTACATAAGCTGTGATGTTCCTCCCCAGCCGCATCCCGTCCCGCCATCACTCCACCCATTTTGACGGAATTGGGAGTAACTAACCTGAAAACGCCAAAATTCAGGAGCGACAGCTTTTATGCCAGTGTTTTGGTGTGAAGGTTTTGGTAAATTGGGCCCTATGTCTGTAAATTTGTTATCAGACTAAAATGCTATGCTTACCATGTAGATTTCTGCTGGTAGGTCTGCAAGTTAACAATGGAATATTTGACATTTCTGCATTTTATTTTTAGGAATGTAGGTGAGAGCACTGATTCTGGATGGTAGAAAATATATTCCTGGATGTAGACAATGCTTTTCTGGGGAAAATACCTCCACATGCCAGCATTTTTTGTTTTCATGGATTTTCACAGAATTCAGTTAAAAATCCATTTAAAAAGACCTTTTTGAAAATCAAGTTTTTACAGACATACAGTATGGATAGTACTGGTTTCTTTGCATCATATTACAAGACTGTACAGTGTAAATCTGTAATATAACCGTGTGTATGAGACCTTATTGAAATATTCCTACTGCAATGAAATATGGAAACACTATCTTTAAGAGGAGTCTCGCACCAGATTTGTGCCACCTAATCTGAGAGTACCATAATGTAGGGGCAGAGAGCCTGATTTCAGGGATGTGTCACTTTCTGGGCTGCTTGATGTAATTTTTGTAATATCACAGTTTTATCAGCAGGAGGTCATTACTATAGGACTACTTGACCTGTCGCCAGGTAGTCCAATCTTGCATTCACCACTAATTGGCAGCTTTCTGCCTATGCACAGTGTACACAGAAAGCAGTTAAACAGTGGTATAGCTGGAGTGATACAGATCTCAGCATTATGAGAACTGGTAGATCTACATTAGAGAAAACAATTTTTAATCAAAATTGCAGCACCCAGTCTCTGGCCGTAGATCATGCCGCTCTCAGATGGACTAGTCCACGACCTGGACAACCTCTTTTCAATGATGTAGTCCCATTTACTAAATTAAAGAATATATGTATATATATATATATTATATATATATATATATATATATATATTAATATATATACATATTACTGTGCTCAGCTCTCACACCGGTGCTGTTCCAGCAATGTTGGCGCCAGGTCTGCCAGGATGCTTGTGACATCGTTATGACATGTGAGCCAAACCGCCAATCAGCTTCCGCTATTGGGCTGCTGAATGCTCACTTCTTCTGCTTGTCCAACATTGGTAGTAAGACTGCAGTGGCCCATTTGCAGCATTCCATGAAATCCGGTGTTGACAGTTTTCTGGTGTAAAAGGAGAGTATATGTTGTTTTAATTGCACAAGGTGGACTAATTAATTTAAAAAGGGATTGTCCAGTTTGTGGACAACCCTATGAAAGGGATTGTCCAGCAAAATACATTTTAATCAATAGATCTTGTAATAATAATAAGTTCACAATTGAATGTATTAACAAAATGTTCCTGTGCTGAGATAATCTTATAAATGTGCCCTTGCTAAGTCCTGTGTAATGGCTGTGTCTGAGCGTGCAGAGCTGCTCCAGGCCAGGGGGAATTATAAGCCACTTATGAACGTGAGTATACAGATGAAACAGGAGCTCACAGCTGCTGCTCTGAGGTAACCCTGTCTGAGGTGATACATTTACCTGCGTGAGATAAAACATTTCCCTACATGAGGTAAAACATTTCCCTGCCTGCGGTAGCACAGGAATGAGTGTTTAAGCTCAGTCTCAAACCCTTTGAGCTCATCATACATCAAGTCAGTGATGTAACAGCTGAGCTTATATGTCACAGACTTGAGTTATGATGAGCTCACAGGACTGGTGACACAACAGAAGCACTCACTCCTGTGTTACTTTAAGCAGGGAAATGTGTTATGTCAGAAAGTAGCAGCTGTGAGTCCCTGCTGTTTCATCTGTATACTCACTTATCACAAGTGACTTTTGCTTTTCCCCCTGGCCTGGTGCTGTTGCTTGTGCTACCATGAACTGGAGCAATTTTACATGATCGGATACATTACACAGTATATAGCAGTTACACATTTATATCTCTCAGGACATTAACATTTATTTTAACACATTCATTTTGTGTAATTTATTATTATTACATGATCTATTAATTAAAATGTACCTTGTTCAAGGGAAAACCAATTTTAAGTTAAATTCTCAAGGCAAAAAATAAATTAGAGTTTGCACACTTTTGCATGCATATCCGTTTCCTCACAATTCATCTATGTTGGGGGGGTCTTTTTTATCTCCAGAAAAACAGCAGAGTTTTTGTATAGATGTCCAAGTTAGTGAATGTGACAACTCCTGGAGTGGACCCTCTGGGTCGTGAAACCAACCCACCCTGGGCGAGCTGACCTAGTGAGAACCACCCCTATACAGGGAGTGTCAGGAGCAGGCCCAGGGGAATAAAGTACCACGACTGCTGGAACCAGGTGGCCGGCTCACAGAAGACAGGACTACGCAGGTTGTGAAAGTGAACAAAGCGTGGACACGGGAACTCGCACAGTACTGAACAGTGCAAGGAGTGTGCACGAGAGTACGTAGAGTACAGGACAGTGCTATACGTGTACACAAAGGTACACAGAGTACAGGACAGTGCTAGGCGCGTACTTGAGGTACGCAGAGTACAGGACAGTGCTATGCACGTGCTTGAGGTACACAGAGTACAGGACAGTGCTAGGCACGTACTCGAGGTACACAGAGTACAGGACAGTGCTAGTCGCGTACTCGGGTACACAGAGTACAGGACAGTGCTAGATGTGTACATGAAGGTACGCAGAGTACAGGGCAGTGCTAGACGTGTACAGAAATATTCGCAGAGTACAGGACAGTGCTAGGCACGTACTTGAGGTACGCAGAATACAGGACAGTGCTAGGCACGTACTTGAGGTACGCAGAGTACAGGACAGTGCTAGGCGCGTACTCGAGGTAGACAGAGTACAGGACAGTACTAGGCGCATACTCGAGGTAGACAGAGTACAGGACAGTGCTAGGCGCATACTTGAGGTACGCAGAGTACAGGACAGTGCTAGGCACGTACTCAAGGTACGCAGAGTACAGGACAGTGCTAGGCATGTACTCGAGGTACGCAGAGTACAAGACAGTGCTAGACATGTTCACGAGGGTAAGCAACAGACAGGGGTACGTTTAGCAAGTGCCGAGAGGCACGCAAGGGTAAGAGGCAAAGCAGGCTCATGCGAGAGCACGCCTGTGTACAAAGCAAGGCAGAGCACATGCACGTACAAGGCAGGGGACATGAGTACAGAGAGCAGCCAAGCAGGGACCAAGCAGGTCTAGCTAGGAAGCACAACAATAATTAGGCGCTGCCTACAGGAAGAGGCGGCCTGATATAGTGCAAGTGTGCTGGAACTTCCGGTCAGGTCCTCCAGGACCATAGAGATGTCAGAGATGGAGCGGCTGTAGTCAGGCTCAGGAACCATGCGCACTGGACAGAAAAACAGCAGAGTTTTTGTATAGATGTCCAAGTTAGTGAATGCGACAACTCCTGGAGTGGACCCTCTGGGTCGTGATACCAACCCACCCTGGGCGAGCTGACCTAGTGGAACCACCCCCTATACAGGAGTGTCAGGAGCAGGCCCAGGGGAATAAAGTACCACGACTGCTGGAACCAGGTGGCCGGCTCACAGAAGACAGGACTACGCAGTGTGTGAAAGTGAACAAAGCGTGGACACGGGAACTCGCACAGTACTGAACAGTGCAAGGAGTGTGCACGAGAGTACGTAGAGTACAGGACAGCATACTGTACACGAAGGTACACAGAGTACAGGACAGTGCTAGGCGCGTAACTTGAGGTACGCAGAGTACAGGACAGTGCTAGACGTACTTGAGTACGCAGAGTACAGGACAGTGCTAGATGTGTACACGAGGTACGCAGAGTACAGGGCAGTGCTAGACGTGTACAGAAAGATTCGCAGAGTACAGGACAGTGCTAGGCGCGTACTTGAGGTACGCAGAGTACAGGACAGTGCTAGGCACGTACTTCGAGGTACGCAGAGTACAGGACAGTGCTAGGCGCGTACTCGAGGTAGACAGAGTACAGGACAGTGCTGGCGCATACTTGAGGTACGCGAGTACAGGACAGTGCTAGGCACGTACTCAAGGTACGCAGAGTACAGGACAGTGCTAGGCATGTACTCGAGGTACGCAGAGTACAAGACAGTGCTAGACATGTTCACTGAGGGTAAGCAACAGACAGGGTACGTTTAGCAAGTGCCGAGAGGCACGCAAGGGTAAGAGGCAAAGCAGGCTCATGCGAGAAGCACGCCTGTGTACAAAGCAAGGCAGAGCACATGCACGTACAAGGCAGGGGACATGAGTACAGAGAGCAGCCAAGCAGGGACCAAGCAGGTCTAGCTAGGAAGCACAACAATAATTAGGCGCTGCCTACAGGAAGAGGCGGCCTGATATAGGGCAAGTGTGCTGGAACTTCCGGGTCAGGTCCTCCAGGACCATAGAGATGTCAGAGATGGAGCGGCTGTAGTCAGGCTCAGGAACACATGCGCACTGGACAGAAAAACAGCAGAGTTTTTGTATAGATGTCCAAGTTAGTGAATGCGACAACTCCTGGAGTGGACCCTCTGGGTCGTGATACCAACCCACCCTGGGCGAGCTGACCTAGTGAGAACCACCCCCTATACAGGGAGTGTCAGGAGCAGGCCCAGGGGAATAAAGTACCACGACTGCTGGAACCAGGTGGCCGGCTCACAGAAGACAGGACTACGCAGTGTGTGAAAGTGAACAAAGCGTGGACACGGGAACTCGCACAGTACTGAACAGTGCAAGGAGTGTGCACGAGAGTACGTAGAGTACAGGACAGTGCTATACGTGTACACGAAGGTACACAGAGTACAGGACAGTGCTAGGCGCGTACTTGAGGTACGCAGAGTACAGGACAGTGCTAGGCACGTACTTGAGGTACGCAGAGTACAGGACAGTGCTAGATGTGTACACGAAGGTACGCAGAGTACAGGGCAGTGCTAGACGTGTACAGAAAGATTCGCAGAGTACAGGACAGTGCTAGGCGCGTACTTGAGGTACGCAGAGTACAGGACAGTGCTAGGCACGTACTTGAGGTACGCAGAGTACAGGACAGTGCTAGGCGCGTACTCGAGGTAGACAGAGTACAGGACAGTGCTAGACGCGTACTCGAGGTAGACAGAGTACAGGACAGTGCTTGGCGCATACTTGAGGTACGCAGAGTACAGGACAGTGCTAGGCACGTACTCGAGGTACGCAGAGTACAGGACAGTGCTAGGCATGTACTCGAGGTACGCAGAGTACAAGACAGTGCTAGACGTGTTCATGAGGGTAAGCAACAGAAAGAGGTACGTATAGCAAGTGCCGAGAGGCACGCAAGGGTAAGAGGCAAAGCAGGGCTCATGCGAGAAGCACGCCTGTGTTCAAAGCAAGGCAGAGCACATGCACGTACAAGGCAGGGGACATGAGTACAGAGAGCAGCCAAGCAGGGACCAAGCAGGTCTAGCTAGGAAGCACAACAATAATTAGGCGCTGCCTACAGGAAGAGGCGGCCTGATATAGGGCAAGTGTGCTGGAACTTCCGGGTCAGGTCCTCCAGGACCATAGAGATGTCAGAGATGGAGCGGCTGTAGTCAGGCTCAGGAACACATGCGCACTGGACAGAAAAACAGCAGAGTTTTTGTATAGATGTCCAAGTTAGTGAATGCGACAACTCCTGGAGTGGACCCTCTGGGTCGTGATACCAACCCACCCTGGGCGAGCTGACCTAGTGAGAACCACCCCCTATACAGGGAGTGTCAGGAGCAGGCCCAGGGGAATAAAGTACCACGACTGCTGGAACCAGGTGGCCGGCTCACAGAAGACAGGACTACGCAGTGTGTGAAAGTGAACAAAGCGTGGACACGGGAACTCGCACAGTACTGAACAGTGCAAGGAGTGTGCACGAGAGTACGTAGAGTACAGGACAGTGCTATACGTGTACACGAAGGTACACAGAGTACAGGACAGTGCTAGGCGCGTACTTGAGGTACGCAGAGTACAGGACAGTGCTAGGCACGTACTTGAGGTACGCAGAGTACAGGACAGTGCTAGATGTGTACACGAAGGTACGCAGAGTACAGGGCAGTGCTAGACGTGTACAGAAAGATTCGCAGAGTACAGGACAGTGCTAGGCGCGTACTTGAGGTACGCAGAGTACAGGACAGTGCTAGGCACGTACTTGAGGTACGCAGAGTACAGGACAGTGCTAGGCGCGTACTCGAGGTAGACAGAGTACAGGACAGTGCTAGGCGCGTACTCGAGGTAGACAGAGTACAGGACAGTGCTAGGCGCATACTTGAGGTACGCAGAGTACAGGACAGTGCTAGGCACGTACTCGAGGTACGCAGAGTACAGGACAGTGCTAGGCATGTACTCGAGGTACGCAGAGTACAAGACAGTGCTAGACGTGTTCATGAGGGTAAGCAACAGACAGAGGTACGTATAGCAAGTGCCGAGAGGCACGCAAGGGTAAGAGGCAAAGCAGGGCTCATGCGAGAAGCACGCCTGTGTACAAAGCAAGGCAGAGCACATGCAGTACAAGGCAGGGGACATGAGTACAGAGAGCAGCCAAGCAGGGGCCAAGCAGGTCTAGCTAGGAAGCACAACAATAATTAGGCGCTGCCTACAGGAAGAGGCGGCCTGATATAGGGCAAGTGTGCTGGAACTTCCGGGTCAGGTCCTCCAGGACCATAGAGATGTCAGAGATGGAGCGGCTGTAGTCAGGCTCAGGAACGCATGCGCACTGGACAGGGATCTGGAATCGAGTGAACAACAACAGGGTCAAGCGCAGGAGGTGCGTGTGCGCACTCAATGTGATGACGATGGGCGCTGAGACCCGGCGCCAGAGGTATGCAGTGAGAGTGGCATGACAGTGAATGCCCCAGCCGCATGGCTTTCACTCATAAAAATAGCAGTTATCTCCTAATGTATAAAATTTAGGTATTTATGACTTATGACTGGTATTTATGGGCAAAAAGTGCACTTTGCGTTAAACATGTTGCCTCATTAGTAAAGCTACTATTCCTTATGCCCAGTTCGGCAATTGACATTAAATTAAGAGTTCGTCTACTAGTGAAAATGGGAAGCTGCACTGTGCTGCAAAGTCTTTCAGTTGTAATACCAAAATAATAACTGTGTTACCAACAATTTAGTATAAATAGTTAATACCTGGATACTTACATGCACATCTTTTTTTTAGGTGACCTACCACCCACAAGATGGATTATGAACTTCGATAAAGACCTTTTAGATGGGCTTGTTCTCGCTGCTCAGGTGGCAGCATATTGTCCATATCTCGTGAGTACCGATTTTCATATAGTCAGCACAGTTCATCCTGTCCTTTGTAGGACATTGTAATACTAATGTTTTGTTTGTTTTCAGATTTCCACACACTTTATAAGTATGTATACCAACCCTGAGACTCCGGAGCAGTGCCTTCACAATTGCCTGATTCTAGTCAATGCATTCCGGGCTGTAAGTCTTAACATCGATATACAGGTGATTTTCTTAATTCATTTTCACAATATATTAATCCTCTTTGTTGTTGGGATTGTCAGTGATTTAGATTCCAAGGTTGTTTTTTGTTCTGCTTCACAAGATTATGCTGATTGCTATCGAAAAAACGACTGCACAGAGGTATTTTACAGAGCTCCAAGGAAACCATTTGACCCCCTTGCCCACATTATGAAAATTTGAACACTGAACGTTCCGGAAATGCTAATTTCTCCAGATGCTGGAAAAACACTGGACAGAAAGAATTAGTGTTAGATGATTCGTTCTTCACAAACATATGTCTTCCTTTCATTATATTTCCTGGTATATTTTCTGCTTTATTTCACTAGTCCCATGGCAAATATTAAAGTGAATCTATCACCGCATTATGTTGCATTTCTTAGGGGAAGTATATTTGAATTATGTTTATGCTGGGCTGTTAGAATGCCCACCTCTTCCTGCCTGCTCCCCGCCCTGTCTGACCGTTGACTCTATGCCATTGTGTATCTGTATACTTAACAGTTATCAGCTGCCAAAGGCCTAATCATGACATCTTGGGGGCCAACATTTGAGTGTCAGCCAAGGAATTTCAGAGGACATTGGACCAGAGTGCAGTGAATCATTTTGTGTCAACTCTACACTTCACCAAGACATCTTGTTGTGATATCAGCCCTGCATTACCGTATATACTCATGTATAAGCCGACCCCTGTATAAGCCGACCCCCCTAATTTTGCCACAAAAAACTGGGAAAACTTATTGACTCGCGTATAAGCCTAGGGTGAAAAATGATTATGCCCCCATATGATGCTCCACAGATTATGCCCCCATATGCTGCACAGATTATGCCCCTATATGCTCCAAATTATGCCCCCATATGCTCCAGATTATGCCCAATATGCTTCAGAGATTATGCCCCCATATGCTCCAGATTATGCCCCCATATATTCCACAGATTATGCCCCCGTATGATCCACAGATTATGCCCCCATATGCTCCAGATTATGCCCCCATATGTTCCACAGATTTTGCCCTCATATGCTGCACAGATTATGCCCCTATATGCTCCAGATTATGCCCCCATATGCTCCAGATTATGCCCAATATGCTTCAGAGATTATGCCCCCATATGCTCCAGATTATGCCCCCATATATTCCACAGATTATGTACCCGTATGATCCAGATTATGCCCCATATATTCCACAGATTATGCCTCCGTATGATCCACAGATTATGCCCCCATATGCACCAGATTATGCCCCATATGCTCCAGATTATGCCCCATATGTTCCACAGCTTATGCCCCCATATGCTCCATATTATGCCCCCATATGTTCCACAGCTTATGCCCCCATATGCTCCATATTATGCCCCCATATGTTCCACAGCTTATGCCCCCATATGCTCCATATTATGCCCCCATATGCTCCAGATTATGCCCCCATATGTTCCACAGTTTATGCCCCAATATGCTCCAGATTATGCCCCCATATGTTCCACAGTTTATGCCCCCATATGCTCCATATTATGCCCCATATGCTCCATATTTTGCCCCCATATGCTCCAGATTATGCCCCCATATGTTCCACATCTTATGCCCCCATATGCTCCATATTATGCCCCCATATGCTCCATATTTTGCCCCCATATGCTCCAGATTATGCCCCCATATGTTCCACGGCTTATGCCCCCATATGCTTCATATTATGCCCCCATATGCTCCATATTTTGCCCCATATGCTCCAGATTATGCCCCATATGTTCCACAGCTTATGCCCCCATATGCACCATATTATGCCCCCATATGCTCCATATTATGCCCCCATATGCTCCATATTTTGCCCCCATATGCTCCAGATTATGCCCCCATATGTTCCACAGCTTATGCCCCATATGCTCCATATTATGCCCCCATATGTTCCACAGCTTATGCCCCCATATGCTCCATATTATGCCCCCATATGCTCCATATTATGCCCCCATATGTTCCAGATTATGCCCCATATGCTGCTGCAAAAAAAATAAAAAAAATGACATACTCACCTCTCGTCACTGGGGGCCAGGTGCCGGGGTCCTGAGCAGGCGGGGACACCGGCGCGCTATGGGGACAGGTGCCGGCATCACCGCTCGCTCAGGACCCCGGCACCTGAGATATTTACCTGTCCTCTCTGCACCGCAGCGCTGCGTCCTCTTCCTGGTCCTCGGCAGTGAATGATCTGGCAGGGGGCGCGGCGCTCACTTTGACGTCATCGCGCCCTCTGCTGATCATTCACAGCCAGAGGAGTCAGACGAGGACGCAGCACAGCGGTGGAGAGAAGACAGGTAAATATCGCTGTACTCACTCCTCCGCCGCGCGTCCCTGCAGCCTCTCCTCTTCTCCCGGCGATCTCTGCAGCGCTTCCTTCCTACAGCGGTCACATGGTACCGCTCATTAAAGTCATGAATATGTGCATATTCATGACTTTAATGAGCGGTGCCATGTGACCGCTGCAGGAAGGAGCCGGAGATCATGGGAGAAGCAGGGGGGCTGCAGAGACCGCGGCGGCGGAGAGGTGAGTATAATCCGACACCCCGGCTCCCCCTCCCCCGCCGACCCCCGTATATGACCCGCGTATAAGCCGAGAAGGGGACTTTCAGCCCTAAAAAATGGGCTGAAAATCTCAGCTTATACACGAGTATATATGGTAATAATAATTGCAGCTAACAAATGAGATCAGATGTTTCTTTTACCTGATTTATAGACATTAAAAGTTAATAGCCTTTAACCATTAAAGGTTAATAAAGACATTAAAGGTTAATAATGCTGGAAATGTTCTACCAGTCCGTTGTAGCAAGCACCATCTTTTTTGCTATCATTTGCTGGGGTAGTAGTGTGTGAGTAGCTGACGCTAATAAACTCAACAAACTTATCAAGAAGGCAAGTGCGGCTGTTGGCCTCCATCTGGACTCTTTTGAGGAGGTATTGGAAGATAGAATTCAGAAGAAGTGTAGGGCTATAATGAACAATAATACACACCCACTATACGAGCTGTTCTTGAATCAGAAGAGCACATTCAGCAGCTGTCTAATCCTCCTAAGGTGCAAGAAGGAGAAATTCAGGAAATCGTTTGTACCTACTGCTATTGGGATGTATAATAATTTCCTAAGGGTGGTAGAAAATAATGACTGATGGCTGGTGTACTAATGTCAATTAACAGTGACTTATATACACCTGAACTACCCACTTTTATTTATTATGTAATGTTGGTATACCTTTGCAAGATTTGTGTCCTAATATTTTATGTACTGCTATTTGTATTGCTGCTGTAATACTGTAATTTCCCCGGGATCAATAAAGTGTATCGTAGCGTATCATATAACAGCAATAAATATTATAACAGTAGAAATAATTATGTAAATTTATGTTACAGCAGCATACGTTCAATGTACACTGTCTTGGGATTGACTTAGTTCTTTCCTTTATATCTATATCCAATCTCTGGCTCACACTCTGTGTGACTGCGGACTTATGAATCCCCCCAGCACATGCATTGTGCACTGTGGGGATACGCTGGTTTCTGAGCAGAGACCAGCAGGTACTTATACTACTCTGTAATGTTTTATTGTTTGCACATGTTTGCACATGTCCCTTCTGAAATGTAAAGTGGTACAGAATGTTGACCCTATATAAAAAAAATTATTTTTATTGCGTCCTTAATTAGTGCCATACGTGCGAAAAGAGGCCTCACAGTACAACATTTTTGTTCATTGTGTTGCCTCATAACTTCACCTCACTTTTGTGGTCAAGAATTGCCAGCATTTGTTTACCCATCTAATCAACCAGCTTTGTAGAAGTTATGCAGGTTGAAGAAAGCCACCCATATATAAGGTCTCCAATGATGCTTAGGTCAAAGGTAAATCACAAATCACTCAAAGTCTGTAAAAGTATCAAATTAGGAGAAACGTGCATATTACCCGCCCTGCTTAACAATAACGATCCAGGCGTGTAGATGATAAGAAATGGTGTTTTATTCTCAACGGGTTTCGAAGTCAGTAGGACTTCTTCCTCAGGATATGCAGCTCCTGAGGAAGAAGTCCTTCTGACTTCGAAACAATAAAACACCATTTCTTATCATCTACATGCCTCCATCGTTTTTGTTATTTCAGCACGGGTAATATCCACGTTTCTCCTAATTGGATACTATGAATCGGTCAGTGGTTTGACCTGTGGATCTGCTGCAGCTGTTGACTCTGATGAGTCCTGTATGCCTTAATATTGTGAAATATCAGGTGAGTGCGAACTAAATATTAATTAGAAATCACCATCGGATAAGACCCTATTGTCGCTTTTCTCTCCTATAGTGGTTCAAAGTCTGTAAAAGAAAGCATGCAGTATTCATCTCACAAATCTCCACAAGCCCCATTTTGACAATGACCAGGTCCTCCATTGCTCTCAGCATACCAGTCTCATCTTGGTATATTAAAAATGCCAGGAAATAACCCAAACAGGCCTATCAGTGGCCGAACTGGAGACCCGTTTCAGCCAATGACTTGCTAAGTGTAATTTCCTAGCATTTCCTGTGATGAGACTAGATCAGAAAGTAGAGACTTCGGGGGGCCGGGCCAGCATTGGAACGAAAGAGGCATTAATTGTTGATTTTGAGTATTGCTTCTTCTATTTTTTTTATCTACTCAGAGTCATATGTTAAAAATACTCTTAGTTTTTAACCACTGTCATTTTGTTTGGATATACAATGATTTTTACACCAATATCTGTAAATTTGATACATTGATATTTATCATTATATGCAGAATAGCTTTATCCTATTATTATATAAAGCAATAGACATTTCAAGTAGGTTAAGATTTTGATTCAGAATTGACACTCCATGTTTGATACAGGTAGTTATAGTGGGCAATTTATTGAAGTGTTACTAATAGTCCGCATACTTTTTATCTCATAGGCCACAGACATATGTGATCCCAATCCAGTGACAATGCTAATGCTGTGTGTATATCTGCATGAAAAACTTCCTTTCTATGTGCCTAAGAAAACAATTACATTTGATGGAGCTCTTCACCAAACGATTTCACGCCAGGTAGCTAAATGTCTATTGTTAAGGCATTTTCTGTGAGTCTACATAACCATTTCCTAACTGCACCATTATTTGACTGCTCGCAGAGCAAAATCTTTTAGTTTCAAGTCAATTTTCAGAGTAATGGCCAGTAATGTAAATGGACAATTATGGTGATAAGGGAGAAGCTACAAGAAATACAGAATAATCTGTATTAAAGTGCATATGGAACCTGCTAGTTGCTGGGGTTTACAGGCCCCACTACCACTTTTGATACCACGTACAAAAAAAAAGAAGCACTCATCCGTTTTAATTCTCCTTATCCAGATAAGGATTTCTCCAGAAAAGTGACTCTTTTCTTTTAGATGTGGATTTCTGGCCATTTTTCTGCTGATTCTCAAGACCACCAGTAAACGATGCACTGCATGCCAGGGAAGCCGTCATAGCCGTATTTATGTGCTCTCATATAGCATTGTGACAATATCGTCATGTAAAGGCGAGTCGCACTACCACTGATTTTACTCAGCATAAAATATTAAAAGTACACCATTCTATTCATTTTGTAGTCTTAGCATTCAGGTGAGAGAAGCCAATATTATAAGCGGCACTTGTCTAATGCTCTGTCACAGGTTTTGCATTACGGTGTTTTCCCAGTGCTGTAAACGAGGTTCCTTGTAGCTACATTTAAAGGCTTCCTGTTAGAAGACTCCTGCCCTATTATATGTGTTTTGTTATTTAGCATCATGCACTATAAACAAAGCAAATAATATAAAAAAATAAAGAAAACAACAAAAAGATTTGTACAGATCTCATACAGTGACAGCCATTGAACGTGTCGTCTGGGATCAAATCCTGTAATTTGACATTTGACCACAGACGATACAAATTTTTCTCACTATTTTGATTAAGACTGTTGACTTGGAGCATGGCTGACTCGGAAAAAGAGATAGAAAGCCTTTCAAGGGGTCAAGATTTCCAATTTTCAGATATGACACATTCATTTTGTTTGAAGCCTCATTTCTTTCAGTCAGGACTCACTCCTGTTACAGTAGATGTTAAAAAATAAAGCACTGGTAGAACCCCACTGATATTTAGCCATTTAGCTCAAGCCTTTACCTTCATAAGCAAAAACAAATAGACTAGAAAAACACAAATTAATTATTAGAGGCCACACAATTAATATAGAAAAGTTTACTGGAATTACAATTTTGGATAGTCTATATCCGATTGATAAAGTTAATACCTACTTTGACAGTAGCTGTCCAGAAAAGAAGCAGTTATAAAATTCAGTTCTCCTGTAAGATTCGACGAGGGGTGTAGTCGTAGCCAGGCCTTGGCCTCCTCTTACATGAAAATGGTGTCTCTGCGGCAGCGTACCTGTGTCTTTTTTTGTGGCGCCATCAGGGACTCCTCTGTGGCCCTGGAGACCTTCAACAGCTGGTTCCGCAATAACTGAGTCACAGTCAGGTTCCAATGCAAAACGAAGAACTTTACTAGGCACACTTTGCAGCACATTCTTGTCAGATACAGAGACAGCATCAAGTACCACACAGTTCACATCCTGCACTTTCCAGCGCTTCCTTCCACGTGCTCCAGTACATTACGGGGTAATAGCACCTTAGGCGGTACCGCAGCGTTCTCCTTGTTCAGTCTCACCACTTCTGGGGACTCGCTCATCCGTTCCGCCCCGGATCTGAGTGCGTCTGCCCATGTAATGATCTGCCACATCTTGAACATTCTGCGCCTTGTACTTTCTGGACCTTTTACTTGTTCCTTTTACTTGTACACTCCTGTGCTGCACGCTGACCTTCTGTCCCTAAAGGACTCTGAGTGGCTTCAACTCTTCTTCTAATAACGTTACCTGGCTGCTGCGGTGTCCAGGGCCTATGGCTTGTCTGGACGCTGCGGGTGCTGAGCCCTAACTGACTACTTTACTAAAATGTTCCTAACTAGCTACACAGAAGCCCCCCTGTTATGTTTCGGTAGCTGAGGAGAGATTGCAAAAATAGCCAAAAAAGCAATACACCAGAGAGGCTGGAAACTATTGGATTGCAGGACCCTAAACCGCCACACTAGAAGTAGCCGTGGAGCGTACTTACGGTGATCCTAGACGCCTCGTCACAGCCGGAGAGCTAGCTACACCTAAAGGCAGAAAGATGAATGCTATCTGCCCCGTAGTAGAATCCCCAAAGAAATAGGAAGCCCCCAAACATGAAATGGCGGCCAGACCAGAAGAAAACACGAACACAGACAGAAAATAGAATGAGCAAACGCTGGGGCCCAATCTGTCTAGATAGAAAAGTATAGGAAAGAATTCTGACTGCAACCCAATAAAACCCTGACAAAAATACCAACACTACTGATTAACAAAAAACCTGAGATCACACGATCTCTACCACCTAAATCAGATCTCTGGTGTAACACACAGCAATTCAGCAAATAAAAAGTGACATAGGAACAGAGCAAAAGTGCAAACACAAACTGAGCACAATTGCAGAGCCAGGCCCAAAAAGGGGACCAGGCTGAAGTCTACTGCAAGCAGCAAACCAGCAAGAAAATCCAACCAGAGAAAAAAAAACAGCAAATCACTTATCTTATTGAGAGCAGGAATGCAAGCTGAGCTCCAAGCAAGACGTGGAAGAACAATTGATTACCGGCAAGGCTGAAGGGAATTCAGGTCACTTATATCAGACCATTCAGAGCCAGCTGAAGGCCATTCAGCAATTGGTTCATTACCCTCAGCAACCACCGGAGGGAGCCCCAGCTCAGAAGTCGCCTCCAGAGTATTCACAACACCCCCCCTATGCTTAACCATTACTTATCCTATGCTCTAATTACCTAAATACAGTCCTATAATGCCCTCATCTAGTGGCCATACCTAACCACTACACTTACCCTAAATCTACATATAGATATACTTTACAGTAATAAAGAACATGTTATAATACACATATCTACATGAATAGCAATATACAGTTTACAAACATGGTAATACACATTCAAGGGTAGCAATACCAATGCAGAATAACAGTAATACACATTTTAGTGTAGCAGTACCATTATATTATAATATATATTAATCAACCCCTTTACATTTACATTCCCCCCTCCCTAGAATTGGTCGTCCCCGACCAATTGTTGTCACAGCTTTATATACATACAAAAGATTAAACTACTAAAATGGGCTCTATACGAGCTGAGTCAATAAAACGCCACACACAGTTCGTGCAGTACATCCTGGATCCTGGTTGACAGTCCTCCAGGAAAAGTTCCGTCAACTTATTTTACAGTGCAACCCATTTGGCTGGGTGCGTAGTCCTTGGGGTGTGCTCCCTCTTTGTTTGAAGAGAGCACGGTCTCTTTCCACTGAGACCAGACTCTTTTTCGTATAGGAACCACAGTCCATCAGTAGTTTTCCGCTTTCCAGCAGAAAGAGTGCAACAGGCGCAACAAAAAAAAAAGACAAAACAACGTTCAGTCCAGGCCATCCGGCCATATCACACCCACCATGTGGAGAGGTGTTCCAGGGCTCCTTTGCCCATAGGGACGCATAACTGTCACGTTTTTTTTTTTTAAAGAAAATGCAATGAGCACAACTACACACCTAAAGGGGAGCGAGTCCCATGTCCAATTATGGGCTAAAGATGACACCGCAGCCGCAGGGGTCCTTTACAAAATTCACAAATTAGACGAAGACTGTGCCCGTTCCTGGCCCGTACAACGACAACGTCCCAGCGCATCCATCTCCTCCAGGGTGACCGCTATGGCAAAATAGTTCTGGGGCAGTCCTTCTTGAAGAAAGTGACGCAGTCACCCTCCCGCAGCAACTTTCCAAACTTCACAGACACCACGTTCACATAAACTTTTGCGTCTGTAATGTCCTCGCGGATAAATCCATATCTGCGCTCTAACTCAGTGTAGACCAGCCGACCACTTGTGCGACGACTGGCAAGAGTGCCCTCTCCTCGCTGACGCAGCTCGGCCCATATCTCCTGCTCCTTCCGCTTCTTTCCTTTTAAGACCCTTTCTATCCAGGCCACCTGCCCGGGTGTGGGAAATGGACCTCCTACAGATCGGTGCAGCTGAGAGCCGCACAGGGCCAAGTCGTACGAGAATCGGGGTGGGCCTCCAGGGGGTAGGAGTATTGGTCGGACCCCCCTTCCTGAACGTGGGGTCAAACGACTGCCTCCAAGACAGGAACCCAATGTAGGGACCCTCCCTCCAGGGATCAGGGGCTGAGGTGCACTCACCCATCCTGGAGCAGTTTCAGGCCTGGGAACTCTCAATCCCTCTGCAGATGCAGTTGTGTACTCCGCGGCTGGGAGATACAGTTCCGGCCCGTCCTCGACATCTGGCAGTGGTTCCTCCAGGTGGCCGCCCTCTCCGATCCCTGTTGAACAAACAATTCTGGTTCTCGACATTGAGGTTCCACCTCCCGATGCCGCAACTCGGACTCCACCCGCTGCTTCAGCTCCATGGGTCCCATGCACTAGTCTGGCTCCGAACGCTGTACAGACTCCAACAGCCGCTGCTCCTGTGCCGGAGGCCTCTGCGCAAGTTGGTAATGAGGAGCCTCCGCGCTGTCCTCCCACGATCGGCCGGGCCGGGTTCTCTCGACCTTCAGCCACTACCTCCATTCCACGCGGCTAATGCCCTGACAGCTACGGATGCAGGAGTGTTCCATCGCGGCCGGTTCCTGATCACATGATGGCGCCGCGTAGCTGCACCCGTTTTTTTCCTTGGAGCCCCACCCGTTTCCAGGTGGGGCCGCCCCGAAAACACCACCCATTTGCTGTGACTTTGTAAGGGAGGGCGTCGTTTTCTCTTCTTCATCTGCACCCACGAGGGGCGGACCAGGGGATACTGACAGGTAGAGTTTGGAGTCAAGGCTACACTGTAACGCCCACGAAGGGTGAGGTCCATGTCATCTTCTACTTCTTCGATGCCATTTCCCGCCATCTTCAAGGCCGCCATCTTGGTTAACACATGTCATATATTCTTTGGGTTTTAGACAAGTCCATTTTGTTAGTCAAGTCCGGTACTTCAGCAATGTCTTCTTTCAATCTTCTAAGCACAACAATCACTTTCACATCTTTCTCTAAAGGCACAACAGTTCCATTTACATTATTTGCCATTTCCAGGGCATCCTTTCCTCCTGGGTTCACAGCTTCAGTCAGACCCATCTCGTCTAACACTAGCGGAGCGACTCCGCTTTTTCTCTCTGCATCTTCAAACATGTTTACTTCACTTGCTGTTTCCAAGGCTTCATCTTCCATGGCCACAGCATTTATATATATGTCATCTCTTTTCGACATTCCTCTGAGTTACGAGGTAGTCACATCCTGCTGACTATGCCAAGTGTAAGATTTGACCAGGGGTGTAGTCGTGGCCAGGCCCTCAGTTGCATCAGGGCCCTGGCCTCCTCTTACATGAAAATAGTGTCTCTGTGGCAGCGTATCTGTCTTTTCTTTTGTGGCACCATCAGGGACTCCTCTGTGGCGCTGGAGACCTTCAGCAGCTGGTTCCGCAATAACTGAGTCACAGTCAGGTTCCAATGCAGAATGAAGAACTATACTAGGCATACTTTGCAGCACATTCTTGTCAGATACAGAGGCAGCATCAGATACCACACAGTTCACATCCTGCACTTTCCTTGCTCTTCCTTCCACGTCCTCCAGTACATTACGGGGTAATAGCGAGTTAGGCGGTACCGCAGCGTTCTCCTTATCCAGTCTCACCACTTCTAGGTACTCCCTCACCCATTTCACCCCGGATCTGAGTTTGTCTGCCTATGTAATTATCTGCCACATCTTGAACAATCTGTACCCTGTACTTTCTGGACCTTTTACTTGTTCCCACTCCAAGCTGCTGGCACTCTGGTGATGCACGCTGACCTTCTGTCCCTAAAAGACTATGAATGTCTGTAACTCTTCTTCTAATAATGTTACGTGGCTGCTGTGGTGTCCAGGGCCTATGGCCCGTCTGGACGCTTTGGGCGCTGAGCCCTAACTGAGTACTTTACTAAAACGTTCCTAATTTACCACACAGAAGCCCCTCCTATGTTTAATCATTACTTATCCTAAGCTCTAATTACCTAAATACAGTCCTATAATGCCCCATCTAGTGGCCATACCTAACCACTACGCTTACCCTAAGTCTACACATAGATATACTTTACAGTAATAAAGAACATGTTATAATACACATATCTAAATGAATAGCAATATACAGTTTACAAACATGGTAATACACATTTAAGCGTAGCAATACCAATGCAGAATAACAGTAATACACATTTTAGTGTAGCAGTACCATTATATTATAATATATAATAATCAACCCCTTTACACTCCCTCTACCTCTCCACCTTGCTGGCCAAATCCCCACCAATTGCTGTGGCCACTGGCTGCAATAGTCACATGTCAGGGTTATGTTGTTTGGTTGCAAAAAGTCCAGTAACCTTACCCTTTGTGTCTTCATTCCAGGTACCTTTGTGATTTGGTCATGGAACCAGTAGTAAATTTTTTCAAAGTATTCCTGGAAAATTTTTTCAAAATGACTGTGCTAATCCATATATTGCTGTACTGTGAGTAGCCCGTGTGGCCTAATTTTCCTAACATGGCCTACGGTGTCTCTGGATTTGTCTTCCATCGAGCACATATGGAATGTCATTAGTACGCAACTGCAAAGGGAGCTGCCAGCAGCAGATCTTGATAGGTTGCTTCCCAAGATCATTCAGCATGGCAGATCCTCAAACAATCATTAATTATCTCACTCATAGCATGTCAAGGTGTGAAAGTGCGTGCATTTCTGTGCATGGCGCTCATATATGATGCTAAATCAAGATGTTTTGAGAATATTATTACCATCTTTTCATAATCTGCATATCATTAACATGTCTATCAATTCTGTGATTTCCATAATTTCACGACTTTTCCTTTTTTGTTGTTGCATTTTCATGGTTGAGTAATGTATACAGAACAGTGCAAAAGTTTTAGGCAGGTTTGGTATAAATAATAGAAAGTTAGAATGCCTTAAAAAAATAAACACTTTTGCACATAGCTATATATGAAGAATTTTGTCAGATGTATAGTTACATTTTGATGCATGTATACTTAATAAATCTCATTAGCAAAACATGGGAAAAACGATGCCATTAAGCACATATTATGCCTATCCATTGCTGTTCTTTGCATTGATTGATTTAGATAGATTAATTGGCTTTTAATAAACCTTGTGTTACATGTGATATCAATTGTTATTTGTATGAAGCCGAGTTAAGAACATTCTGTAATAAAGGTTAAACAAGTTGATATTTTCTCGGTTGACCGAGTTGACATGTCTATAACTGAGCAACGTTCTTTATTGCTGTAGTTCAATCACAGTCTGTCAGTACAATACCTATACACAGCCGCTGATCAATAGTCTGACCTTTGTCATTTTATGTTGCTCGAATAGGTCCGTCTGAAAAATCCAAGCAGCAAGCCACTAGTGTACCAGGCAACAGTAGTGGGTCGAGAGTTAGCTGATTTCTCATTGCCTAAAGGAAACATGATCGCGATTGCCCCAAAGTAAGTAACCTTTCTTATTGTCTTCATTGAAAGTGACAGCTCAGACAGCCCGAATATGGGATACACAAATACAGCATGCTAATTGTGAATAAAAAGGATTTCATTTTTACCAGGGGAGATCCAGATGTGTACATAATTCATATATGGTAAATACTGGGAA
The DNA here is from genome assembly GCA_033576555.1 of Oophaga sylvatica. Taxonomy (NCBI): domain Eukaryota; kingdom Metazoa; phylum Chordata; class Amphibia; order Anura; family Dendrobatidae; genus Oophaga; species Oophaga sylvatica. The sequence continues at coordinate 263,383,747 of JARQOD010000002.1, forward strand.
CACAATTACTGCTGTTAGCCTTTTACATATGCTTTAACTTATATTAAGATTAATCAGTGGCTTTTAGCATATATATATATATATATATATATATATATATGTATTTCTTGAGGTTTTTTCCTACTTGAAGACCATTAGCATCGCTTTACTTGCATTATTTTGTGTCATCGTCAACTGGGTCAATGTGCTTTGACACGTAAAACATGTATGACATTTACTGTGTTCTCCAACAGAGTATACATTATTGTGTGTGACCCATAATGCATCATCCTGAATACTTAAAACTAAAGTTGACAGGGAGTAAAAGCTGGGTCAGAGCTGCCATCTCTGTCAATGCAACAATCATCTTGTTGACCTTGTTCCGGTTTTCTTTTCACAAGACAAGAAAATCAGTGACAACCTCCTTTCGTTCCTTCATCAACATGGTTCCTCTGTTGTCTTAATGGACAAACACTGGTTAAAAAACGACTTAAATTGTAACTACATTTTTATATTTTTTTGAATAATGTTTTTATAATTTTGTCCATTATGGAAAGTTATGAAACACGCACATCACTTTATTAGGACTTTGCCTTGATTCCTGTAAAAACATATATTTAAGAGACCACCAAGCTCCTGGTTTTACCAAGTTTGTTTGCCGACCTTCCGCTGCATTGAAATCAGAATGTATTCATTTGGCGTACAGATGATGGCAGTGAAAGGATCAGGTGTCCGCATGCGTCATTTTATCGCGCCCACTTACCGCAAAAAAATGCAACATGTTGCATTCGGCGCAGCATCAAAAAGACGCATGCAAACGCATCCGCATACATACGCATGGCCTGCGTACACAATGTTAAAGATAGGTACCCAGGACGCATGCATACGTAGGCGGAGCTGAACGGAAGAAGTGTGGCAGTGGGCGGAGCTTAACGGAGGAAGTACGCAGCCATCCGCAGCTCTGCCCAACCCAAATGTGAAACCAGCCTAACTCTGGGGAAAAGCTAGTGCTGGGGATTCACTGCCATCATCTGTACTCCACATGAATACATTCAGATATCAGTGCATCTAACGGCAGGCATAACGTTTTTATTTTTCCGTTAATTTAGCTATATTAGAGCTTGTTTTTGCAGGACGAGTTGTACTTTTGAGTGACACCATTTATTTTACCACATAGAGAACTGGAAAATGGGAAAAAAAAATTCCAAGTGTGGTGAAATTTCAAAAAAAGTGCAATTCCACAATAGTTTCTGACTGTCATTATGATTCTCCAGGTCAGTAGTAGTTCGCAGAAAGCAAATGTATAGTTTTTATTTATTTAAATTGTGAAAAAAATTCAGAAATTTGTGCTTTTGCCACAACTTTCCAAGACCTGTAATACTTTAATTCCTCAGTACATGGGGCTGTGTGATGGCTTATTTTTTGTGCTCTGAGCTGTCATTTTTATTGATATCATTTTGGGGTAGATACAATGTTTGGATTGCATTTTATTGCATTTTATAGCAATGTTGCATTGGCCAAAAAAACGTAATTCTGTGATTTAGAACTTTCTTTTCATTACATCGTTTACCGATCGGATTAATTTATTTTATGAACGCCGTAATACCAAATATATGTATATATATATATATATTTTTTTTTTCATTGTTTTATTTTGAATGGGCAAAAAGGGGGTGATTTGAACTTTTGTGGGGTTTTTCATATTTTTAAAAACTTTTTTCCTACTTTTCACTGTATGTAATAGTCCCCTTAGGGAACTTGAGGCTACGATCATCCGATTGCTTGTGCTAGACATAGCCAGCACTGCTACGTATAGCAGAAATTATCATCTCCTATGAACGCCAACCATGGAGGATCGTAATGATAGGCGCGGGGGTCACCAGCAGAGCCCCAGCTGTCATAACAGCCAATCAGTTCCTTGTGATCATGTGACGGCGCACTGATTGGAGAGTGGAATGGCACGTTCCCTGCCGACGCCTGTTAAATGACGCTGTCAGAGATGGACAGCGGATTTAACAGGTTAACAGCTACGTTGGAGCACAGCTCTACCCATGATTGTTAAAGGCAAGTGATGGCTGATTAAATCAGCTGTCATGTGTCAGGAAAGATGCGGGCTCAGCGTGCGAGCTCGCATCGAAGGCAGGGACACAACATGATATAAATATAAGTCATTTGTCGTGAAAGGGTTCATTCTCTAAAATAACTGCTAATATTTCATTGTCTATCCCAGGAGATACTGTAAATGAATGATGTCTTATCAGGTGCAAAAAGGTAATGATACTTTAGTTCCACCTGAATAAAAATTAGGAAAGGTAATTATGAATTTGATATGGTGCACCTTGCGACATGTGTTTTATAAAGAATGTCAGCAGGTGTTTGCTACTGTATGTAATCTGAGTGCCGTATGATGTAGGGACAGACACCCTGATTCTAGTGATGTATAACTTACTGGGCTGCTTATTGCAATTTCAATAAAATCAGTGTTTTATCAGTAGGAGATTAAGACAAGGGGACAAGTTGTATTATACCATGTAGTTCTCCTGCTTTGTGTGTGTAACCCAGCCCCCACCACTGACTAGCAGTTTTCTGCTATGTAATTAATTGACAGCACAACAACAAATGTGAGATAGGCTCACAATATCCTAATAGCATCAGTAGGGATATTCACAGAAAACAACCTTATGACCTCCTCAAAATAAAGTGAGCAACCCAAAAGATCTAATCAAATATATCATTTTATTGAATCATATTATTAAAAACATATAATAAATAAGGGAAACCAAAAAACAAGAGCATAGACCACAGCATATAGAAATATTTTAGCATGGGAATGCTGACAAAAATAACATGATTAGGGTATAGGAAAAAAGAGACACAAAAATATTGTGCAAAATGTCTAATAGACAAGCAAGTCTGAAAGTGCCTAAAGTGTCACTCCTTGAAAAAGCCACTGGGCGAAACGTTCGTTGGAATCACAGGAGCCACGGTTTGCTGACTACGGGTATTATATTTGTATTAAATCCCTTGTTTATCTGCTCTTTAGGCACTTTCAGACTTGTTTGTATATTAGACATTTTGCACAATATTTTTGGGTCTCTTTTTTACTATACCCTAATCAAGTTATTTTTGTCAGCATTCCCATGCTAAAGTATTTCTATATGCTGTGGTCTATGTTCTTGTTTTTGGTTTCCCTTATATGTTTCTAATAATATGATTCACTAAAATTATGTATTTTATTAGATCTTTTGGGTTTTTTCACTTTATTTTGAAGAGGTCATATGTAATTAATTGGTAAATAATTGGTGTGGGTTGAGATACAGTTTACCGAACTCAGCATTTAGAGAACTGGTAGATATGAAGCAGAGGAACAGATAATTTTATTAAAATTACTACGTATGGACCATTTAGTGATACATTGCTGAAATCAGTGTTTTTGTCCCTACATCATACAGCTCTCAAATTACCTAGCAAAAAGATGGTGACAGATTCCCTTAAAGATGTGAAACATAAAGGTTCATGTAACTCACCTGCTTTGTGTACCTGCTGAAACACATGAAATGAACGAGAGTTAGGTTGAAAAGTAAACCTTTAGAAATGTGAACCATATTTAAAAGGATTGTCTGGTTGGTTTAATCCCTTTTAAATCCCTTCACAACCTATGACGTACATATGCATCATAGGCCGTATCCCTGCCTTCCATGCGGGCTCCTGCACTGAGCCAGCACATGACAGCTGATTAGAGTTGAGCGAAAATCTTCTGTTTCCCACTTACTTGGCAAGCTGTAGCACTTGCCAGATAAGCTACAGCGGGAACCCGGCTTCCTGGATTGCGCCGGCTGAGCAGCTGATCGCCGCCGCACCTGCCTGTTTCACGGCTGTGTCACTGTCACAGCACATGAATGGAGAGCCCAATACACAGGCTCTCCATGCATGTGTTGTGACAGTGACACTGCTACGACACATGCAGCTGTGGCACCAATCAGCTGTTCAGCCGGCGCAATCCAAGAAGCCGTGTTCCCGCTATAGTTTATTTGGCAAGCGCTATAGCTTGCCGAATAAGTGGAAAACCGAAGATATTCACTCAACTCTACAGCTGATTTGATCAGGTGCTACTAACAGCTGTTAACATGTTAAATGCCGCTGTCACTCTCCGTCAGTGGCATTTAACCCCTTCACGGGGACATGTTGCGTCATCCCCTTTGATGTGAGCTCCGGCGCTGAGACCACAACTTTTTTGCCATGTCAGCTGATTTCAACAGCTGACATGTGTCTATAACAGCTTCGTGTGGAAACGCGATCCACCCATGGCTGTTAACCGGTTAAATAAAGCTGTCAATCTCAGACAGCAGCATTTAACACGAATGCTTCAGAAGTGCTTTAATAATCCCACCCATTAGCGACCATGTCACATGACCGCAGGTCACCAATGGGTTGACATGACAACCTGGGGTCTGCAGTAGACCCCTGTGGTTGTCGTTGCTGGATAGCTATGAGCGCCGCCCAGTGGTCATCGCTCATAGCAAGACAGCATTTCTGCTACACAGTGCAGGGCTTGCTACACTTGCTTTCCCAAGCCCTGCTCTGTTTAGCACAGGCAATCGGATGATCATAGCTTCTAGTCTCCTATGGAGACTTTTGAAGGAAGTATCAAGTGAAAAAAATTGTTTTTAAAAATATTAAAAAACAATAAACCTAAAATATAAAAGTTTAAATCACGCCCCATTCGCCCCTTTCAAAATAAAACAATAATAATTTTAAAAAATACACATATTTGGTATCAGCCCTTTCAGAATTGCCTGATCTATCAATATATAAAAAGAAGTAAACCAATCGGTAAGCGGCCTAACGAGAAAAAAAGTAAAAACGCCAGAATTACGTTTTTTTGGTTGGCGCAACATTGCATTAAAATGCAATAATGGGTGATCAAAACATCGTATCTACACCAAAATGGTATCAATAAAAATATAAGCTCGACATGCAAACAATAAGACCTCACAGCCTCAGATTCTGAAAAATGGAGATTCTATGGGTTTCGGAAAATGGCGCCATTTTTTGGTTTTTACAAACTTTGGATTTTTGTTTCACCACTTAAATAAGAAAAAAACATATACATGTTTGGTATCTGCAAACTTGTACTGACCTGGAGAATCATAATGACAGGTCAGTTTTAGCATTTATTTAATATGGTAAAAAAAACAGAAACAAAAAACAATTGTGGAATTGCATTTTTTTTGCAACTTCATCGCACTTTTAATATTTTCCCATTATTCAGTACAAAATATGGTAAAACCAATGTAGTCATTCAAAAGAGCAACTCGTCCAACAAAACAACAAGCCCTCATATTGCTAAATTGACCAAAAACTAAAAAGTTATGTCTCTGGGAAGAAAGGGAGCCAAAAACAGAAATGTAAAAACCCAAGGTCATGAAGGGATTAAAGCTGCAAGTCTGCAGTCACCCTGCACGCTGTGAGGATTCTCCAGATCCAGCACCGGGAGTAGGCGGTCATGTGGCGGTAAGTATGTGATAAGCATGCTCATGACCACATTCAGACTAGACTGTGTCTGACCTCACTCAGCACAATTACATTGAGCGAAGCTGTTCCCATCTGGTCCATCGCATACTTGTAGCCACATGATTGCCCGCTCCTGGTACCCGAGAATCCTAATTGTGCATAGTGCGTGCGATGTGAAGATTCACAAGTCTGCAGTCACATAGATCGATTACAGACTTGTAGCTTTAGACCAGACTACCCCTTTAACTATGAAATTGTGCATCAGCGTCCTTTCATTTACAGATTGCCACTATGCCTGTATAAACTATTGTGTCAAAGGTCTTTTGGTGAACCTATGAAAGTGTATTGAGTGATCATCGGTAAGGAATTCATGGTAGACTGGGCAATCCTGATAACAACACTGCCTAAACTAATTTGCAGTTTATGAAGGTCACAATATATTTTTCAAGGTCGAAAGACCATCTGCATTTTATGGTTGTATGGGGTACATGGATTCCATGAGGCTCTGAACTGCTGACTCTTAGGCTAGTTTCACACTAGCATTGCACTGACCTGCGTCGGTCAGCGCAAGGCCGCCGCTAAGCTCCGCCCGGCCACGCCTCCTCCCGATCGCTCTGCCTATGGGCGCATGACGCTGCATGCGACCTGCGCACCCTATCTTTAACATTGGGTTCGCAGGCCGTACGCAGGTATGCATTTGCCAGCACTTGCGTCCTTTTGATGGTGCGCCGATCTGCGCCCAACACACCGTGTTGCATTTTGGTGCGCTCGGTGCACCGTCAAAAGGACGCATGCGCCGGCAAACGTATAACTGCGCACGGCCTGCGTACCCAATGCTAAAGATAGGGTACGCAGGTCGCATGCAGCGTCATGCGCCCATAGGCGGAGCGATCGGGAGGAGGTGCGGCTGGGGGCGGAGCTTAGCGGCGGCCGTGCGCTGAACGACGCAGGTCAGTGCAACGCTAGTGTGAAACTAGCCTTAGACATTCTGTGTTGCATAGTCAAGAGAGTCCATACTTAGATAAATTCACGGAGAAAAAAATAGATACAGCATAGCAAACCCCATTGATTAAGCTTGGCAGTTTTTTTTCTCTGGTAATATCTATTTTGAAGGAATAGTTACATGAAGGCACCATAGGATTCGATAGGGGCCGCATTAAGGTACTGTGCGACGTACATAGTTTTAGATTATACTGAGCTGTAATGCGGTAGTTTGCGCGAGCAGTAAACGTGAGTTACTGCAATCATATACTGCTCTGTGACTCTTAGTCGAGCTTGTTGGGATTTATGGTTAGCAAAATGAAATTGGTAGGTGTATAGTTCATGAGGCTGAAGGCAATATAGTCACATTTTTGAACGATCATATCATTTAGCCGCAATGCATGAAATCATTTAATATTACTAAACCCTATTTATAAGTGAATGCACCCAAAGTAGAGGTTTCTTATTCTGTGTAAGTTGTCATTGTCAGCAGTAAGCGAGCGATTAACTCTCTGACCTTGGGAATAATTTGATTACACGGCAGGTAAGCCAGGATAGACAGCCTTTACACTCATAGCCATTTTTGGAATATGACAAACTTTTTAAAGAAGTATAATGAGTCCATTATTGATTGTGACCTATGCCTTCTTCTGCATGCTGTATATTCTTAGTCTTACATCAGCAGACTATAAATTTACTCTTACTTAGTTGTCTGTAATGAATTTCGGATCAAAGCGTAATATAATTTAAAATAACAGCTTGCATTTTTGACAAGTTAATACCTTGCTTGTTTCTTCCTTTCTTTGCTCTTCGGTGCCTTATCAGCACCTTCTAGTTTTGGAAGAAAACTCTTTTCACATTTAACTGTCATTACTGAATGTCAGCGCTAATTTGGCAGAAGAAATCGAGGGAAAATGATGTGAACTGTTGGTGATGCATGTAGAATTGCTGCACTGCACAGCCTTTTATTATAGCTAAATGCTTTTTGATGTACAGTATTTCCATTTGGTTTGTTTCCAGCGGGAGAGTAACAAAACATTTTATATTGGTTCCAGCCAGGCATTAGTCTCTGTATTACAGGAACACCAAGGCCGATCTGACCATTTCATTCTATGTCATCTCAATCCTTCCACTCAGCATGATGATTGATGGTAGGATGCCGCTCCTGTCATTATCTCTATCAACATATTTCATGAGCTTGTCCTCAAATGCTTATAAGCACTGTATAAAGGCCAAACGCATATCTGGCAGGAAACCTACCGAAAATATCTCTGTAAATTGCTAAAGGCATCATCAGGGGTTAATGTCAAGTTATGAACCACTCAAATAATTAGAGTATATTTCAATTTGTTTTACATCATTTAATGACTAAGGTTGCATTAACACAGCCCCACACAGTAAAAATGGCAGCAAAGCCACATTTATGTTTGTGGTTTTTACAATTATTAGTTTGGCCATGTTTGTAAAATTAACAGCTTTAGGCTTGTTCACAAGTTGTGGTTTTGATGGTTCAATCCCCCTGTGTTTATGCAGAAATTTACAGTACTAGCAAAGTGAATGGGATTTTTGAAATGTCATGCACATTCTGCTTATTTTGTTGATTACAAATTTGAACCTTCAAAGCATTTTTTTCGCAGAACCTAAGAGTAACAGACCTGGATTAGCAGACAGGCACCTTGACATAGCACAGCTGAGTGTATGGACAGCACCAAGGAGCTGAATTGGTAGACAGGCATTTTAATATACTGTAGCCAAATGTGCAGACAGCACTTTGGAAAAGCAGAGCCAAAATGGTAGACAGGCATCTTGATGTAGCAAAGCTGAGTGTGTGGACAGCATCTTAAACAAAACAGAGCACGTTCATAATTAAGAGTCGAGTGTGCAGACAGAACTTTGGATGGCAGAGCCGGATTGGCTGAATTTGATGTAAACTGTAGTAGGGAGTGTAGCAGAGCCTAGCAATAGCAATGCTGGGTTTGTGTAGAGACTCAGCAGAGTGTCATTTGATTGCAACATGCTACTGCCTGAATACTCAAGTGGCATGCAGATGCCTGAGCTAGCCTTTAAAGGCCTAGGAGCATGACATCAGAGGTGCGCATCATGGGAACTCAATATGCACGAGAGCAGAAAGAGATGACCTGGGGAAAAGAAATTGCATGGACCGGCACTGGAGCCAGGACAGTTTAGTAACAATAACATTCTCTTTCATCTCTTCATTCAAAGGCGGCCTATCAGCAGGGTTTAGCCTTACAAACCATTTCCACCACTCTGATATGTTTGAAATGAAAAGCGAGCTATGGCATGGCAGATTGGCAGAAATATAATGATTCTTCTGCCCATATTGTAGATTGTAAGCTCTCACGAACAGGGTCATCTTGTTTTGCTTTAATTATTGTATTATTTTTAATCGTTGTTTCTTATGACTTGAATATGAACTGTTAAACTGCAAAGCGCTGCGGAACATGTTGGCGCTATATAAATAAAGATTATTATTATATAATAACACACTGTGCTTGCACTCCAGTTCTTTGTTGACGTGGCCTGTGGAACATGCAGGAAACGTTATCCACTTCAACAACTGGAACAAGACCTGACTTGGTGTTGCTTCAGCAAAACTCTCGGCTGGTTCCTAACACCATATTTCTTTATAGGATAGGGAAAATCCATCAGGAAGAATCATGAGTTACCCACCGTCATTTCTCGTAGTGCCTGGCTATTTTTTAAAACTTATGTTTTGTCTGAATCTTTGCAGCATTTCAAAGTACAACTAAGTTCACTGTAGGGAAGTTGCCTGTCGATTTTTCATGCTACCCATGTTTAGGTTCCTTCTAAAGAAAGATAATTGTGGGAAATGAGGAAATTTATTTGCAATTTTAGCGAGTGTGTGTGACATTCTTATAAGTTAAGCAATAAATGAATAATATAAAGCTTTCACATGTAGAGGTCAAATACTTGAATCATTTTCCAAGACTTACTTTTAATGTTTATGTCTCCTGGGACTGAGCTCATCACTGAAATACTGCTGAGAAAGTAATGACTTTTCTAGCGGAAGCCGCCTATACTGCTGGCATCTTACCAAGTACTGCTGCTCATCAAAGCATTATAGAATAAGAACAAATTATTTTATCTCACATTTACGCTATGAAGAAACTGTGTCATCATAAGGATGCATTATGTGTAATATGTATAGATCAAGTAACCTATATTGTGGATTCATCTCACTAGTGAGCAGTTTCCCCCAAAAATACAAAAGCAAGGGAAACAAGGTGATCACTAGCAATCTAGAAATACTAAAGGAAACAAGGTGATTAATAATGAGCGAACATGCTTGGATAAGGCGTTGTCGAGCATGCTCGGGTGCTGAGTGTCTTCAGCGTTCTCGAATAAGATGTTCGCGTCCCTGCAGCTGCATGTCTCAAGGCTGTTAGACAGCCACAACACATGCAGGGATTGTCTGTTTGTTAGGTAATCCCTGCATGTTGTGGCTGTCTAACAGCCGCGAGACAAGCAGCTGAGGGGATTCGAGCATCTTATTCGAGCATGACGAAGACACTCGGTTAGCCCCCAAGCATGCTCGATAACGCCTTACCTGAGCTTGCTCGCTCATCACTAAAGGTGATTTTTTTTTGGGGGGGGACCATGAAACACACCTGTGTGAACCCAGCCTTAGGAGTATTGCCACTTTATTTAAGGTTTGTGCACACATCTTTTCCAAGTGGAAACTGCATGAAAAACCTGTTAGAAAATGCTCAAAAGAATAAATATATGCGCAGCAAGTAGTTTTTTCTTAGACATTCATATGTTCAGGCTTTTGAACGTCTTTTAACCATTTCTGATTTCCAAAACATTGACCAATCTTCGGTTACGGGTACACAGAGTTTTTCGAGGATATTTCTAACTCTTCCTCAAAAATTAAGAACTACTCAAAAACTTGAGTTTCTCTCAGTTCTGCTCTGATAACTCGTAAAAAAGTGTGTGCACATACTTCCTGTTTTTCTGCTTGAAGATAGTCAGTATTTTACAGAAAAAGTCAATGGAAAGCTCAAAAGACACCCAGAAGATGGCCTGATGTCTTTTGGAGCATTTTGCCATCGTTTTTGTGAAAAAAGACCCAGCATTTTTTTCTGTGTTGATTGACAGAAACAATGACTGGAAAATGACAACAAAAGCATGTCACAAAACCATGGGAAAATTTTCCAAAAATACACCAGGGGCCCAATACTGTAGAGAAATGCTCAAGTAATATAAAAAAATGACACAAAATAACTTCAGTGATGAAAAAAAATTAAATTTTCCTAAAGCATCTTCTCTGAAAAACTTGATGGGTTTGATCAATTTTAAAAGATGATGATGTAATTCATTTTTCATATTTTTCATATTTTGTGTTTGCAAGCTATAGCGCTACAGTGTGCTACCTTTTCTTCTTGTATTATATGAGTTGGTGACTCTAGGTTTAGCACCTATTCACACTGAATCTAAGTTTGGATGTGCCGGTCAGTTTTTTGATATGTATTCATTTACCTTCTGCCTGAGCACTCCACCTGGTGGTCACAGGCCTTTTAATTACAGCAGGTTCATCACCCCTCCACAGAGATGTAGATTTTAGTCTGAAAAGAGGATTCATAGGTTCCCATGCAGACAGACTTTTCTAAAGCGAGGATAGGCATTAGTTAGGGACCTGATATACGAGAAGAGCCTTGACGTGGCTATCAGGCTCACATAATTTGGCCATCTTATGCGCTAAGACTTCTCAATTTTCTATATTCTAAGGTAATGATGTAATTCATTTTTCATATTTTTCATATTTCGTGTTTGCAAGCTATAGCGCTACAGTGTGCTACCTTTTCTTCTTGTATGTATATGAGTTGGTGACTCTAGGTTTAGCACCTGTTCACACTGAATCTAAGTTTGGATGTGCCGGTCAGTTTTTTGATATGTATTCATTTACCTTCTGCCTGAGCACTCCACCTGGTGGTCACAGGCCTTTTAATTACAGCAGGTTCATCACCCCTCCACAGAGATGTAGATTTTAGTCTGAAAAGAGGATTCATAGGTTCCCATGCAGACAGACTTTTCTAAAGCGAGGATAGGCATTAGTTAGGGACCTGATATACGAGAAGAGCCTTGACGTGGCTATCAGGCTCACATAATTTGGCCATCTTATGCGCTAAGACTTCTCAATTTTTCATATTTCTAAGGTAATGATGTAATTCATTTTTCATATTTTTCATATTTCGTGTTTGCAAGCTATAGCGCTACAGTGTGCTACCTTTTCTTCTTGTATGTATATGAGTTGGTGACTCTAGGTTTAGCACCTGTTCACACTGAATCTAAGTTTAGATGTGCCGGTCAGTTTTTTGATATGTATTCATTTACCTTCTGCCTGAGCACTCCACCTGGTGGTCACAGGCCTTTTAATTACAGCAGGTTCATCACCCCTCCACAGAGATGTAGATTTTAGTCTGAAAAGAGGATTCATAGGTTCCCATGCAGACAGACTTTTCTAAAGCGAGGATAGGCATTAGTTAGGGACCTGATATACGAGAAGAGCCTTGACGTGGCTATCAGGCTCACATAACTTGGCCATCTTATGCGCTAAGACTTCTCAATTTTTCATATTTCTAAGGTAATGATGTAATTCATTTTTCATATTTTTCATATTTCGTGTTTGCAAGCTATACGCTACAGTGTGCTACCTTTTCTTCTTGTATGTATATGAGTTGGTGACTCTAGGTTTAGCACCTGTTCACACTGAATCTAAGTTTGGATGTGCCGGTCAGTTTTTTGATATGTATTCATTTACCTTCTGCCTGAGCACTCCACCTGGTGGTCACAGGCCTTTTAATTACAGCAGGTTCATCACCCCTCCACAGAGATGTAGATTTTAGTCTGAAAAGAGGATTCATAGGTTCCCATGCAGACAGACTTTTCTAAAGTGAGGATAGGCATTAGTTAGGGACCTGATATACGAGAAGAGCCTTGACGTGGCTATCAGGCTCACATAATTTGGCCATCTTATGCGCTAAGACTTCTCAATTTTTCATATTTCTAAGGTAATGATGTAATTAATTTTTCATATTTTTCATATTTCGTGTTTGCAAGCTATAGCGCTACAGTGTGCTACCTTTTCTTCTTGTATGTATATGAGTTGGTGACTCTAGGTTTAGCACCTGTTCACACTGAATCTAAGTTTGGATGTGCCGGTCAGTTTTTTGATATGTATTCATTTACCTTCTGCCTGAGCACTCCACTGGTGGTCACAGGCCTTTTAATTACAGAGGTTCATCACCCCTACCACAGAATGTAGATTTTAGTCTGAAAAGAGGATTATAGGTTCCATGCAGACAGACTTTTCTAAAGCGAGGATAGGCATTAGTTAGGGACCTGATATACGAGAAGAGCCTTGACGTGGCTATCAGGCTCACATAATTTGGCCATCTTATGCGCTAAGACTTCTCAATTTTTCATATTTCTAAGGTAATGATGTAATTCATTTTTCATATTTTTCATATTTCGTGTTTGCAAGCTATAGCGCTACAGTGTGCTACCTTTTCTTCTTGTATGTATATGAGTTGGTGACTCTAGGTTTAGCACCTGTTCACACTGAATCTAAGTTTGGATGTGCCGGTCAGTTTTTTGATATGATCAATTTTAAAAGACGTCTTGTGTACATTGCCTTTTGATCTTTAGACAAACCAGAGTTTCTTATTTGACATATAATTCTTAAAGTGGTATACCCATATCCAAGATCCTATCCCAATATGTAGTAGGTGAAATAATAATAATAATATTAGAAAATACCTCCAATTACAAATGTAGTATAGTTTTTCTGATTCGCTATGCCTCTTTCCTTATGTGCAGGCATTGCAGGACCTTAGGTATCCATGGGTACGTCCATTGATGAAGTGACACTTAGCTAGTTGCTAGTGGTCGTAATCATGGATACCTAAAGTCCTGCAATGCCTGAACATGAGGAAGGAGCCATAGTGCATCAAAAAACTATACTAAATTTCAAATTGGAGATATTTGCTGATATTACTATTATTAAACCTCTACATATTGGGATAGGATCTTGGAAATGGGAATACCCCTTTAATCATGTTGCAAATCTCCTAAAAGCATTGGAGGAACTAGAGAGATAGCTTATTTTCCCCCTAGATGTGGACTTCTTTGTATTAAGTGTGACATAGTGGGTACGCTTTGCCTGGGGTGTTTCACTAAATCACTGATCATTTTAATGTCCCCCATGTTATAAGTCATACCATTCAGTAGAATTAGAAATAATGACTATTTGTTGATCCAAGACTTACACATTACTGCTGTTATCAACGATCACGGAAGGAATTACAATTAGTCAATAATCAAACATGAAAATAGTAATTACAAATAATTACAACATTTATTTTGCAGAAGCCAAGTGGATGTGACTGTAGAGTATAAGGGCCGTTTCTTGCAACCAGCTGAAGCCACCATATTACTGGTATCTAAACCTAGCTGTGGGCCAGGTGGGACCACACTCTCCTTCTCTCTTCAGTCTAGACTGACTGATTTATCTCCAACTGTAAGTATTTTTCTGACCTTCTTGGTTAAAGAATATGTTAAATTAAAATATATTTTACAAATTCTTATAGTGAAAAATATAGCGTCAATGATCAGTGATAGACATGTGAATATTGGGAACCCCATTGAATACTAACTTCCACTAGAGAGGAAAAGTTTGAATAAAGTTGTGGTTAAGTATAGTAAGTGCAGTGCCAGTCCATCTATCAGTCTATGGAACATAGACTGGTGACTACAGCGTTGTTATCGTTCATAAAATAGACAGTAAAGCACCACACCAATTTTTTTTTTACTGAAGCTATGAAGTGGTGCTACCTAATCTTAGTTCCCTGTCCCTTGTCTCATACTTCCCAGCTAGCATCTTCAGTTCTTCCCGGCACTGCTCTGGTCAGTCTCCTGCAGGTTGTGACCTGCTGGATCGCTCCAATGTTTGCTCTGTGATCCGAAGTCACTACTCAATGTAAGTCTATGAGAGCTAGGATAGAGTGAGAACAAGGCTTTCATAGACTTGCATTGAGAACTTGTGAGCGTTACCTTTGATTTCCGGTCAGTCAGAAGTTGTGGTCACATGATGGAGACGGGGAACTATAGCGGTGTCAGGAAGAGCTGAAGACGGCGACTGGTAAGTATAATACTAGTGTCAGTGAACTTAGGTTAGTAGCACCACTCCAGCGCTGAAATAAAAAGAAAGGCTAGAGTTTTGCTTTAAATGGAGTGGCTGGGCACTGCTCCATTCCTGTGGATATGACAGAAATTACTGCTGTGGAAAAAACCCTTTCAGATGTAAAAAAGTGTCATTTAGTGGAAATATAAATTTACAGAGGTTCGGTTTTCTGACTTTTTTTTTACTTAAATACATGTATTTTGGCCGAAAATGCTTTTTTTTTTGCAATATTTTTTTTTTTAAATTGCACCCTTTACCTTTTACAGGTTGTTTCTTTCCCTGCAGGCTGAAAAATCAGATCAGTTAACTCAGAATCCATTGGTGAACTGTTCTGATGGGGAGTAAGTAACTCAATTATCTGTCTTTTACTGAGCTCTGTGCTGATCTATAACCACAGACCACATTAAAGATGAGCTGAACTTAGATGTGGTCATACATCGGGGAAGAGAAGAACTCAAACAAATACAAATAAAAGAGTTACAAACTGCCTATCCGAACAGCTCACTGGTACGTTCTAAGCTAACTCATACTGCAAGCAGAATTATCAAAGGAAAAAAAGAGCCTGTAAAAGCAAAACGGTGTAAAAACATTTACTAGATCCTATGTGGCAAAAATTATTGTTAGCCTAAAATAAATGCATTTAGGTAAAAGAAAAATGGCCGTATCTATTAAAGTAGTATAGATTATGCAAATTCACAGTTTTGTAAAATATTGTTTTTCCTTTTTAGGGTATGGTAATAATGTAGGACTAACTAACAATAGGAAATATTGCAATGAAAATGAAGATTTATATTGTAAATGTCACCATTCGTTGCTACTGATAGTAAAAGGGTGATTTGTATCCGAGGAGGAGAGGAAGTCGGAGTCATTACTTGTCATTGATTAACTATCCTCACTTCAGTATCCTGACAGTTGTTATTTGGCTGCCCTTCTCTTCTGGCTTTGTAGCCACTAGCAGAAGACGATGAAGAAGAACTGCATGACATCTTACATTTAGAAATAGCTTTCAGCGAGTGGAGTGATAACCTCCAGATCCGGTGTTCTCTTTAAGTCATACATCTCATGTGTTGTTGAAAATGAAAAGCTACTAAGGCAGATAACAATAACATCCATAGACAGAAGTGCGCAGAATATTTTTACCGTTGTGTAATATGTGATAATAAACATTTACCGTAGTTGTGAATTCTTTTATTTATCGTAAGGCTCAACTGAAGCAAGAATCTCCATGCTATGAGTTGGAAAAAATCTATTTATCTGTTGAAAGCCCTTACAAACGTCATGGAAAATTCAGGTGCGTACATGTAATCCTCCATGGGTATAACAGATGAGATAATAAAGTAAACTCCCACAGATGAGCCAGTTGTTGTGAAAAATAGTAGTATTATAAGGCAATCACAATTTACGCTGATGAAAAAGAAAGCTCATGATTGGTTGATATATCTAATATATTCTTATTATTTTTATTATTACACTCAATTTTATAAATATTTATTTTTTACATTTTTGAACTTTATGGTAATTAATCCCTATAAAATGACATTCAATGCAAACATAATCTAGAACAAACTTTTTCTACTGCAGCCTCATCAGAGAGGTCCAGTTAATGACTGGCCCCCACCGAACAGACCAAGATGAATCCTGGGCCTCGCCATTTTTGTTGCTGTCCATACTAGAATTAAAAATGTCTCTCTTTTTTTCCTTTTTTGTCTCCTGATTCAATAAAACATTACAAAATGTGCAAAGAGTCAATTATGATGTTCAACCAGAGGTGTGATTTGCATAGCTGCAATCACATGCCGGACTAGATTTCCTGCTTCTTTCAGTTCAAAAGAGTGGAAGCTAATTGATAGAAGCTGGATGAGCCAGTCGGCGGGGTGACCACAAACATACAAACTGACTGCCTTTTCATCCAGAGCGTAGAGGGAAATCGTGACAGTGTGCACTTTGCACAACTTCCGATTTGCCAGTCTACAGTCACGTAGAGTGACTGCAGACTTTTAATTTCAGCCTGGAGAAACCCTTTAATACTGTTTTTTTGCCCATAAACAGAAATCATGTTATCGGCAGCACATCTTTGGGTAACACCGGGTGATGTACTTCCGATAACAATGATTTTATGCCGCAGTAAGTGATCCAAAACAAGCATTTTGCTCACTGTCGCAGGCCATTGGCTTGTTTTTGTAGGACATTTGTCTGAACAAAAAAGGGGGGGGAAGCCAGCGCAGCAAGGTTAGCATGAAATAATTTAAGTGCATTGCACATAATTCTAACTGTTTTTTTAAAATTGAGACATTTAGCAAACAATTGATCAATTCTTTGAGCTACCCCGCCACGACAAGGCATTCTCATATGGGGCAGTACCTACTCTAAGTTTATCATTTTAATTGTGCCATTGCGGCCTCCTGAATGATTAAAAGCATAACTGCAAAAAAACTGTAAAGCAAGACTGGAAAAACTGCAAAAGTACCTGGAGCATAAACTGAATCACCCCCGGGTGCCAGTCAGACAGATGCAGGTAAAAGCGACCAGGTCCAAAGATGGACATTTCAGATCTGACCTCCACATCCGCCAAAACCAGCACCACAGATAAAGAGTGAAACAGGCACAGGCACGGTGCACAATTACATATAGCCTGGGGCAGGGCAGGGCTGCTGTATGTGTGTATGCAGCCTAAGTCAATTATAAGAAAGAAAAAAAAACAGATAAAATAGCATGCATAACCCAGGCGCACGGGCAACCAGTGGTGGTTAGCCACTTACCAATACAAGAAAAAAAAGGGGGGGGGGAAGCCAGCGCAGCACATGGTTAGCATGAAATAATTTAAGTGCATCTGCACATAATTCTAACTGTTTTTTAAAATTGAGACATTTAGCAAACAATTGATCAATTCTTTTGAGCTACCCCGCCACGACAAGGCATTCTCATATGGGGCAGTACCTACTCTAAGTTTATCATTTTAATTGTGCCATTGCGGCCTCCTGAATAATTAAAAGCATAACTGCAAAAAACTGTAAAGCAAGACTGGAAAAAACTGCAAAAGTACCTGGAGCATAACTGAATCACCCCGGGTGCCAGTCAGACAGATGCAGGTAAAAGGCCGACCAGGTCCAAAGATGGAATTAGATCGATAGTGAAGGCTGCAGCAATCAAAAGTCACATGACATTGATTAGAGCAAAATATGGGCAGGAGACACAGGACTGAGAAAGAAGGAACATTGCTGGTCTGAGAGCTACACTACCGGTCAAGAGGCGATTTGGGGATGCTGGCCTTCAGGGCAGATTGGCAAAACAAAAGCCATATTTAAGACTGGCTTAAATGAAAGGAAAAGATTAATATGGGCAAAAGAACACAGACATTGGACAGAGGAATATTGGCTTTTGTTTTGCCAATCTGCCCTGAAGGCCAGCATCCCCCAAAACGCCTCTTCACTGTAGATGTTGACACTGGCATTTAATGTGTACTGTTTAATGAAGCTGCCAGTTGAGGACCTGTGAGGCGTCAATTTTTCAAACTAAAGACTCTAATGTACTTGTCTTGTTGCTCAGTTGTGCAGCGGGGCCTCCCACTTGTCTTTCTTCTCTGGTTAGAGCTTGTTTGTGCACTCCTCTAAAGGGAGTACTACACACCATTGTATGAATTCTTCAGTTTCTTGGTAATTTTTCGCATGGAATAGCCTTCATTTCTAAGAACAAGAATAGACTGTCGAGTTTCACAAGAAAGTTCTTTTTTTTGGCCATTTTGAGAGTTTAATGGAACCAACAAATGTAATGCTCCAGATTCTCAACAAGCTCAAAGGAAGGTCAGGTTTATAGCTTCTCTAATCAAACAAACGGTTTTCAGCTGTGTTAACATACTTGCACAAGGGTTTTAAAGGGTATTTTAACCATCTATTAGCCTTCTTACACAGTTAGCGAACACAAAATACCATAAGTACACTGGAGTGATGGTTGTTGGAAATGGGCCTCTATACACCTATGAAGATATTGCATTACAAACTAGACGTTTGCCGCTAGAATAGTCATTTACCACATTAACACTGTATAGAGTGTATTTCTGAATCATTTAATGTTAGCTTCATTGGAAAAAAAAACGTGGTTTTCTTTCAAAAATAAGGAAATTTCTAAGTGACCCTAAACTTTTGACCGGTAGTGTATGTATAGAGTTTATTTTATACTTCACGCTGGGGGTATTAACAAGGGGTCGTTTATTAGTGGACAATCCCTTTAAATACAGGAACTCTTCCTTGGTCTGTAGCCTTTTTATAGGTTTCATAACCCTCTATAACAGGGTGTTTTCAGCTTTCAGGATTCTCACCTGTAGGGTCTGCACTGTGTGAAAACTAATATAAGCAGTTAGTACTCACCTTCCTTTGGTCCACGCTTGCTGTCCACTGCCACGATGGTCTCTAAGCATCTGATTTTATTATTTTTACATGGCGCTGACCAAAACAGAGAAGGTAGAATACCCAATTAAAACTTGGAAGCCTGCTTCCCCTCATAAAAAGTGAAGTCTTAACATAATGTAAACCTGAAAATCCAAATACAAAATCTCCTTTTAGAATGTATATCAAAATGTAATTTTTAATAATTACATGTACAAATATTTTATTAAAAAGGTTACTGCAAAAAAAATATTTAGAATTGAGAGTCCTCGGTGGTTGATACCTTTTAATGGTTAACTGAAAAGATTTAATGAATTGCAAGCTTTCAAGACTACTCAGGTTCTTATCGGCTAGACTAATACGGTTATAGGAAGTTTCGCCCCCATAGTTCGCCCCCAGCAATTTGCCCCCCAGTTTGCCCCAGCAGTTCACCCCAGGTACATTTCGCCCCTGCACATTTCGCCCCCAGGAAGATTCACCCCCACACATTTGCCCCCGCACATTTTACCCCCAGCATTTCGCCCCCGGATGTTTCCCCTACAGCATTTTGTCCCTGGATGTGTCGCCATCTGATGTTTCGCCCCTAGAATTTTGACCCAGATGTTTCACCTTCAGCTTTTGGGGTCAACATGCAGGGAACAAAACATATAGGCTGAACATACCTGTGGTAAAATATACAGGACCCCAATTGCTGGGGATTCCTGTGGCTGCCTTTTCAGCAGCTCACCCAGTGTCTCTTCTTGCTGGCCTTAAAGGAGTATTATCACCCTAGAACACAAAAAAACTGACATACTTGCCTGTTGCAGCTGTAGCTCCTTGGGTCATGGAGTGCAGTCTAGCATTCCCCGTGACGTCTTCTCTGCTTCCGGCTCTTTTCATCTTGCCTAGATCACTGATCCATGAAGCATGATGAATGCCGCGGCAGTGAGACCAAATGTCTCCTGGCAGTTCACTGACATGACGTCACTCCTGCCCCATTCATCAGTCAATCCGGGGGCAGGATGCCTCCTGTCACCAAGACACTGCTGCGAAATGCGCAGTGCCGCATGAGATCAGGCAGAAGAAGAGGACGCTGGGAAGAAGGGGGAGGACTCATGGTGGCCTCTGGATCCAGCATGGCGATCGCCAGCCCACACTGCCAGGAGAAGATAAACCTTGTCCTGGCTTGTGATTGACAATGGCTGGACACCTGCAAATCATGGTTGGTGGACAAGGTTACCACTCTGCTTATGAACATGGTGACCGCTGTATGTTAAAGGCAGGGCTTCTACTTTGAAGCTGAGCATGTGAATTAGACTGCAACTAAAACAAGTGAGGCATAGTTGGAATCAATATGCCTCACCCTACATTATACCATACTCAGAGTTTCCCTTTAAGGCAAAAAAAATCACATAGTATTCTATATCAGCACTTTGCAATATATAATTTTTCACATTTGTGCAACATAAACTTTGCAATAATTCTGCATAATGGAAATGTTAAATGCTTACCAGAGTCATGCAGAAGGAACTGCTGCTGGATACCATCAATATTGACCCCCTGGAATCCTGGGGAATAACAAGTTGATCAAAGGTTTGGGCAACCTTGTAATATTGCAAGTTGCCTTGATAATCGTATTGTTCTCTTCAGTGATGCTTTCTTTGGGAGAAGTGCTACAACATTACAATGGGCCCCTGAAATGACTTCTGTGAGAATCTGTTGTGATTAGAGTTGAGCGATACTTTCCGATATCAATAAGTATCGGATCGGAATGGGTATCGCCGATACCCAAAAAGTATCGGCGATACCCGATACCGATACCGGAAATCCAATGCAAGTCTATGGGACAAAAATATCGGAATTAAAAAAAACCCATTCTTGCCTTGTAGGTTAATTGTACATGAAGCAAAACAACAAAGAGTAATGTAGAATGTATTGGGGAGGTGGAGGAGACATTAAAGGCATAGATGTTTAACCTATCAAATGGAATAGCAGGAATATTTTTTTTTTTTAAAGACGTTCGGATTGACAAAGAAATTGACTATGTTGTTAATGTTTTTTCTATTTTGGCACATATGTATGTTTCACAACTTCCATGCTCTTCACCTTTTTTACTTATGCCACACTTTCTCCTTCATGATCTTCAGCAGCATCATCTTTTTCATTAAATTTTTTCTTCATCTTCCCTTATTTTCTTCTTCTTAAAACTTCTTGCTATTCATCTTTTGTTAACATTACTCATTTCTTCTTATTCAACTATTATTCTTCATCATATTCAATTCTTCATCTTCTTCCTTTCATCTTCTTATCATATTATTTTTTGTGAACACATTCCTGTAGTTGTAATTGTAAAAGTTTGAAGATTTCATCCTTCCCTTCTTGCTGTCACAAAACATTAAAATTACAACAGTATTTGTCCGCGTTCATTTAGCCTGCAGCAGCAGGCATTTTCCAGGGGCACCACGAGGAGGAACGGACTCACCCCCATACACTGCTTAGTAGGGTTGAGCATTCCGATACCGCAAGTATCGGGTATCGGCCGATATTGGCTGTATCGGAATTCCGATTCCGAGTTCCGATATTTTCGTCATATCGGATACCGGAATCGGAATGTCACTGTCACTGTCAGTGTCCGTCGGTCGGGTCTGTCAGGAGTCAGCGGCACTTACCCGGCAGAAGATCTCCGGCGGTCACATCCGGGCTGCTTAATGGCCGCCATCCTCTTCTCCCCGGCGTCACATGCAGTATCTCGCGATAAAATGCAGTGATGCTGGGTAATCGCAGCCGTAAAGCGTCCGATGACGTCACCGCCGGGAAGCAGGTAATCACTGTACTGCGTCGGGATGTCATTGCGATGTAGCAGAGCTGGATCGTCGTGGGACAATCGTTACTATGGACTGCGTCGGACAGGTGGTTACTGTTTGGGTTTTTTTTTTTTATTTTTTTTACAGGAGATCGATGGCGTCGCAGGAATGAGAGAGTAATAAAAAAAATGAAAACCTGTGTTGTCTCTTTTATTTCATTAAAAGACTTTTTTCTTGCTGAAACTTTGGGATTAATAATGGATCGGTGTCTTATTGACACCTCTCCATTATTAACCGGGCTTATTGTCACCGTGCAATCAACGGTGACAATAACCCCTTATTACCCCGCTTGCCACCGCTACAGGGCAGTGGGAAGAG
This sequence comes from Oophaga sylvatica, assembly GCA_033576555.1. NCBI lineage: Eukaryota > Metazoa > Chordata > Amphibia > Anura > Dendrobatidae > Oophaga > Oophaga sylvatica. The sequence goes on from JARQOD010000002.1 coordinate 263,405,988, forward strand.
CCGGGTAAAGTGCCACAATTGGCACATCTTTTGATGCGCCAAATGTGGGGTGCTGTAGCCTGGTATTATCAGGCTGTTGAGGGCCAAAAATCCATGGGCCTTGACAGTCTTTTAATACCAGGCCGCAGCAGTCTGCATTTTACTGGGGTGGTTAACAAAAATAGGGGGATCCCCACGCCGTTTTTTTTTTCGAGGGGATCCCCTATTTTTGTTAACCACCAAGCTAAGCAACTGCTGGGCCTGGTATTATCAGGTTTCAAGGTCCGGATATGGATCCTTACCAGCCTGAAAAAACCAGGCCTCAGCGGTCTGCTTCATCTGGCTGGTTAACAAAAATAGGGGGGACCCCACGCCATTTTTTTTTCGAGGGGATCCCCTATTTTTGTTAATCAGCCAAGATATGCAGATGCTGTGGCCTGGTATTATCAGGCTGGCAAGGTCCATGGATCTTGGCTCCTTAACAGCCTGAAAATCCAGGCCTCAGCGGTTTGCTTCATTGGCTGGTTAACAAAAATAGGGGGGACCCCACGCCATTTTTTTTTCGAAGGGAACCCTATTTTTGTTAAATCAGTTCCCTCTACGCACTGATGGTGTCCCGGCTGACCGAAGTGAAAGTGGAAAGCAATCAATTAAGCTTTCCACTTCCCTCCTGTCAGCCAGGGAGGAACTCATTCATTTGGGGTTTACTGTGAGGCGCAGCTTTTGTGCGGTCCCGCAGAAACATTAACCCTTTCTGAAGGATTACACCGGGGACCTGATGTGCATCGGATTGGTAAGAATATTTTGCTTTATTATTTTATTTTTTATTAAGGAAATGGTTTTAGCAGGTAAAAAAATATGGTCAAAAACTGTGTGATTTTTTTCATTAAACTGCTTTTTTTTTAAAAATGTGTGTGTTTGATTTTTCTTTCAAAACAATTGATTAATAATTGATATTGTTAATTGACAGCTCCAATTATTACTGGCTTAAAGGACCTTTCAATTGCAAGGTCTTTTTAAAAACCCTTATTAACCCATTCGCCACCGCTACAGGGCAATGGGAATAGACGGGCAAATTTGCCAGAAAGGGCAAATCTAATTAGAGATTTGCCCTTTTGGGGTGTCTGGGGCAGATGTTAGTAGGGGGGGGCCAAAAAATGGCCCCCTTTTCTGGGTATTATTACTGCCCCACTCACTGGTTTTGTCGTCGGTTGCGAAAAGGGCGGGAGCCCACGCATTTTTTTTCAGCAATTTTACACCCAAATATTTTATACATGTCATTGGTTTTGTGAACATAATAATATTTTTTATAGTTCATACACTTTACATATTAATAGCCGCTAATTCAATTGCCGGCTTTTGTGAAAAGCAACCCGACTGAAATGACACTTGGTGTACAAGGGTTAACCATGTCCTTTGCTATTGATTTGCAAAAACAATTAAACATTATGTGTGCAAATTTCACACCTGTAGGGGTTAATTAAAAGGTGTAAATTCGTAGCAAAAAAGTCCGTTTTTTTTACAACAAAATTTACCCTTTAATTAACCCCTACAGGTTGAAATTTTGAACTAGCTGATTTAATTGTTTGTGCAAATCAGATAGCAAAGGACATAAAAAGACATGGTAACCCTATGTACCCCAAAATTCATTTCTTGTCGGGTGTTTCTGTCTTTTCACAGAAACCGGCTTTACCCGGCAATTGAATCGAGGATATTTACTATGTAGAAGTGTATAAAAATATACATATAGTAAATAATATGTCACAATGACTGTAAAATATAAATATGTATTCTATGTGTGATATTTAGGTTTACAAGGAAAGAATGGGGTTTTTTAGTTACGATATTTTGTTCCCCTAACTTACGGGACTTCCGTATCGGTATCGGGTATCGCCGATATTTTAATGGATCGGCGAACCATTCCGATTCCGATACTTTTGGGATTCGGAAAGTAAACGCCAATCAAATGCTTAAAATCTTCTTCGCTTATAATTTGGCAATATTTTGCTCTTAATTTTGGTCTTTCTTAATATTCTTCGCTTTTTTCTTCTGCTTTTGTTTTCTGTCTTTTTCTGTATTTTGTGTTTGTCTCAATCTTCTTTGCCTGTTTGGGGATCTTTGGGAATCTTTTTTTTTTCTTTGTGATGGTGTCAGGCCGTTGTCTTGATGGTCGTCGTTCCTTGTTTGGGCTTCTTCTTCCGGGTGGTCTTCAGGGTGTCGTCGTCTTCAGGGTCCTCGTCTTCAGGGTCCTCGTCTTCGGGCTCGTCGTCTTCTTCGGGGGCGTCGTCCTCTTGGGTGTTTTCAGGGTCGTCGTCTTCAGTGTTTGGAGATCCAGAGGATTACCCAAAAAAATTTTCAAAAATCTTCAATTGGGAAATTACTGAAGGTACAAAAAGGCGAGAAAATTCCGACCAAAACTATGGTATGGGAAACCCCACGGGTATCGATGGTACAAGAGACAATGGAAGTAAGGAGGGGCCGCTACTTGCTAACCGGGGGGGGCACAGAAGGAAAAGAGCCAATGGCACAACCCAGGACCAGCTGACGTTACTGGGACAACGGTTATAAGCGGAGGGCCTGTGCCCAAAGCATACCCCAAGACCCCCAGATTTTTGGAACCGGAAAGAAATGGAGGCCCTAGGCCAAAAAGGGCCCCCGGAAACCCCCTACGGACGGGAAACCGACGGGTATCAGAAGGGGCAGAGCCAATGGAAGTAACGAACCGCTGACTGTGCTGGCCCGGGGGGCAGCAGAAGGAAAAAGCCAAAAGGGACAACCCCGGACAGCTACTTACTGGACACGGTTACAACAGGGGACCTGTGCTCCCCAAACACTACCCCAAAGGCCCCAGACTTGCTGAAATCGGGGACCCCGGTGGAGGCACCAGCCCCAAAAGGATCGGAGAACCCTGACGTACTGGAACCCACGGGTGCAGAAGGACCCATGAAAATTTTGTTGAAGGCCGTGAGCCGGGGCCCAGTTACCCCAAACCCCCGTCCACGGGGGGATTGTCCATTTTCACAAGGAAACAGCCTTTATTTCATATCCCCGCAACGGAAGACCTTTTCAGGACCAAGATGCTAACCCGACCGCAACATGACAGGCAATTATTGGGGCTAATGACTTTTCACTGACAGGGGGAAAAAGCTTTTGGGGCTGAAAAGTTGGGAGGAGTGAGTACCCGGCCAATTAAAAACCTTCCACACCCAATGGGGTGTTAAGCCAGGGGTGACAGGGAAACAGGGGGGAGGCAGCAGGACTTTTTGCCAACACAGCAGGGGGGAAAGCAGACATTACTGAACCCCAGTAAACAGGGGCAAGTGTTAAATGTGCAAAAAAGCCTTCTAGCACCAACTGCTGTTTAAACCAGGGATGAAGGGGAACAGGGGGGAGGGAGCAGGACTTTTTGCCGTTTACAAGCAGGGAAAAGCTGACCCTTACTGAACCCCGTAACACGGGCAATGTTGACTGTGCAAAAAGCATTCCAACAAACCCAAATGGGGTGTTGAAGCCCGGGGTGAAGGAGAACGGGGGGAGGCAGCAGGTTTTTGCCATTCACAACAGGGGGAAAAGCTGCATTACTGAACCCCTAAACAGGGGCAAGTGTTGACTGTGCAAACACACTCGACACCAACTGGGGTGTTAAGCCCAGGGAAGAGAAACGGGGGAGGCAGCAGGATTTTTTTCCCCTTTCCCCAGCAGGGGAAAAGCTACATTTACTGAACCCCAGTAAACACAGGACAATGTTGATGTGCAAACAGACTTCCGAGACCAAATTGGGGGTGTTGAAGCCGGGGTAGAGGAAAAAGGGAGGCAGCAGGGCTTTTTGCCGTTCACACAGCAGGGGGGAAAAGTGACATTATGAACCCCAGTAACACAGGAGCAAAATGTTGCTGTGCAAACAGCACTTCCGAGCAAACTGGCGGTTTGAAGCCCGGAAAGAGGGGAACAGGGGGGGGCACAGGGCTTTTTGCCGTTTACACGCGGGAACAGGACATTACTGAACCCCGTAAACCCCAAAAAATGTTTTT
>JARQOD010000002.1:263410097-263529502 GCA_033576555.1 Oophaga sylvatica
CTTGCTATTCATCTTTTTGTTAACATTACTCATATTCTTCTTATTCAACTATTATTCTTCATCATATTCAACTTCTTCATCTTCTTCCTATTCATCTTCTTCATCATATTATTATTTGTGACACACATTCCTGTAGTTGTAATCTGTAAAAGTTTGAAGATTTCATCCTTCCCTTCTTGCTGTCACAAAACATTAAAATTACAACAGTATTTGTCCGCGTTCAGTTTAGCCTGCAGCAGCAGGCATTTTCCAGGGGCACCACGAGGAGGAACGGACTCACCCCCATACACTGCTTAGTAGGGTTGAGCATTCCGATACCGCAAGTATCGGGTATCGGCCGATATTGGCTGTATCGGAATTCCGATTCCGAGTTCCGATATTTTCGTCATATCGGATACCGGAATCGGAATGTCACTGTCACTGTCAGTGTCCGTCGGTCGGGTCTGTCAGGAGTCAGCGGCACTTACCCGGCAGAAGATCTCCGGCGGTCACATCCCGGGCTGCTTAATGGCCGCCATCCTCTTCTCCCCGGCGGTCACATGCAGTATCTCGCGATAACTGCAGTGACTGCTGGGTAATCGCAGCCGTAAAGCAGTCCGATGACGTCACCGCCGGGGAAGCAGGTAATCAGCTGTACTGCGTCGGGATGTCATTGCGATGTAGCAGAGCTGGATCGTCGTGGGACAATCGTTACTATGGACTGCGTCGGACAGGTGGTATACTGTTGGTTTGTTTTTTTTATTTTTTTACAGGAGATCGATGGCGTCGCAGGAATGAGAGAGTAATAAAAAAAATGAAAACTGTGTTGTCTCTTTTATTTCATTAAAAGACTTTTTTCTTGCTGAAACTTTGGGATTAATAATGGATCGGTGTCTTATTGACACCTCTCCATTATTAACCGGGCTTATTGTCACCGTGCAATCAACGGTGACAATAACCCCTTATTACCCCGCTTGCCACCGCTACAGGGCAAGTGGGAAGAGCCGGGTAAAGTGCCACAATTGGCACATCTTTTGATGCGCCAAATGTGGGGCTGCTGTAGCCTGGTATTATCAGCTGTTGAGGGCCAAAATCCATGGGCCTTGACAGTCTTTTAATACCAGGCCGCAGCAGTCTGCATTTTACTTGGCTGGTTAACAAAAATAGGGGGGATCCCCACGCCGTTTTTTTTTCGAGGGGATCCCCTATTTTTGTTAACCAGCCAAGCTAAGCAGACTGCTGTGGCCTGGTATTATCAGGCTTGCAAGGTCCATGGATATTGGATCCTTACCAGCCTGAAAAACCAGGCCTCAGCGGTCTGCTTCATCTGGCTGGTTAACAAAAATAGGGGGGACCCCACGCCATTTTTTTTTCGAGGGATCCCCTATTTTTGTTAATCAGCCAAGATATGCAGACTGCTGTGGCCTGGTATTATCAGGCTGGCAAGGTCCATGGATCTTGGCTCCTTAACAGCCTGAAAATCCAGGCCTCAGCGGTTTGCTTCATCTGGCTGGTTAACAAAAATAGGGGGGACCCCACGCCATTTTTTTTTCGAAGGGAACCCCTATTTTTGTTAATCAGTTCCCTCTGACGTCACTGATGGTGTCCCTGGCTGACCTGAAGTGAAAGTGGAAAGCAATCAATTAAGCTTTCCACTTCCTCTCCTGTCAGCCAGGAGAGGAACTCATTCATTTGGGGGTTTACTGTGAGGCTGCAGCATTAGCTGCGGTCCCTGCAGTAAACATTAACCCTTTCTGAAGGATTACACCGTGGGACCTGACTGTGCATCGGATTGGTAAGAATAATTTTGCTTTATTATTTTATTTTTATTACAGGAAATGGTTTTAGCAGGTAAATAAAATATGGTCAAAAACTGTGTGATTATTTCATTAAACTGCTTTTTTATTAAAGTGTGTGTGTTTGATTTTTCTTTCATACAATATGATTAATAATTGATAGTTGTCTAATTGACAGCTCTCAATTATTAACCTGGCTTAAAGTGACCTTTCAATTGCAAGGTCATTTTAACCCCTTATTAACCCATTCGCCACCGCTACAGGGCAATGGGAATAGACGGGCAAAGTGCCAGAAAGGGCAAATCTAATTAGAGATTTGCCCTTTCTGGGGTGTCTGGGGGCAGATGTTAGTAGCCGGGGGGGGCCAAAAATAATGGTCCCTCTCTGGGCTATTATTATCTGCCCCCACTCACTGGCTTTGTCTGTCTGGTTGCGAAAATAGGGCGGGAGCCCACGCATTTTTTTTCAGCAATTTTACACCTCATATATATATATATTACATGTCATTGAGTTTGTGACACATATATATATATATATTTATAGTTCATACACTTCTACATAGTATAATAGCTGCTAATTCAATTGCCGGCTTTTGTGAAAATGCAGAACCCGACATGAAATGACACTTGGTGTACATAGGGTTAACCATGTCCTTTGCTATCTGATTTGCACAAACAATTAAATCATCTATGTGTGCAAAATTTCACACCTGTAGGGGTTAATTAAAGGTGTAAATTCGTAGCAAAAAAGTCCGTTTTTTTTACAACGAATTTACACCTTTAATTAACCCCTACAGGTGTGAAATTTTGCACACATAGACTGATTTAATTGTTTGTGCAAATCAGATAGCAAAGGACATGAAAAGACATGGTTAACTCTATGTACACCAAGTGTCATTTCATGTCGGGTGCTTCTGTCTTTTCACAGAAACCGGCTTTACCCGGCAATTGAATCAGAGGATATTTTACTATGTAGAAGTGTATAAACTATACATATATGTATATATATATGTCACAATGACATGTATATATATATATATATATGTATTCTATGTGTGTATATTTAGTGTTTACAAGGAAAGAATGGGGTTTTTTTAGTTACGATATTTTGTTCCCATAGACTTACATGGGACTTCCGGTATCGGTATCGGGTATCGCCGATATTTTAATGGTATCGGCGATACCATTCCGATTCCGATACTTTTGGATATCGGAAAGTATCGCTCAACTCTACTGCTTAGTCTTCTTCTGCTTATAATTTAGAGCATATATTTTGCTCTTAATTTTGGTCTTATACTTAATATTCTTCTGCTTTTTGTTCTTCTGCTTCTTGTTCTTCTGTCTCTTTTTCTGTATCTTGTAGTTTGTCTCAATCTTCTTTGTCCTGTTGGTGATCTTCTGGGTAATCTTTTATTTCTTCTTTGTGATGGTGTTCAGGCTCGTTGTCTTGATGGTCGTCGTCCTTGTGGTCTTCTTCTTCTGGGTGGTCTTCAGGGTCGTCGTCGTCTTCAGGGTCCTCGTCTTCAGGGTCCTCGTCTTCGGGCTCGTCGTCTTCTTCGGGGTCGTCGTCCTCTTCGGGGTGTTTTTCAGGGTCGTCGTCTTCAGTGTTGGAGATCCAGAGTGATTACCCAAAAAAATATTTCAAAAATCTTCAACTTGGAAATGTAGCTGAAGGTACAAGAAGGCTGAGTAACTTCCGACAACCAGCTGATGGTACTGGAACCCGGACGGGTATCAGATGGTACAAGAGACAATGGAAGTAAGGAGGACCAGCTGACTGTGCTGGAACCCGGAGGGGCAGCAGAAGGAAAAGAGCCAATGGCACAACCGAGGACCAGCTGACGTTACTGGGACACGGTTACTAAGCAGGAGGTACCTGTGCTCCAAAGCACTACCAAGGACCAGCAGACGTTGCTGGAACTCGGATACCGAGATGGAGGCACCTAGGCCAAAGGCACTGCGGAGAACCAGCTGACGGTACTGGAATCCGGACGGGTATCAGAAGGTACAAGAGCCAATGGAAGTAACGAGGACCAGCTGACTGTGCTGGAACCCGGAGGGGCAGCAGAAGGAAAAGAGCCAATGGCACAACCGAGGACTAGCTGACGTTACTGGGACACGGTTACTAAGCAGGAGGTACCTGTGCTCCAAAGCACTACCAAGGACCAGCAGACGTTGCTGGAACTCGGATACCGAGATGGAGGCACCTAGGCCAAAGGCACTGCGGAGAACCAGCTGACGGTACTGGAACCCGGACGGGTAGCAGAAGGTACCCATGAAAATTTAAGTTGACAGGCCGTGAGCCGGCCGCAGTTACCGAATCCCACAGTCCTACAGTGGGTGATTGTCCTATTGTCACAATGGAAACAGCCTTTATTTACATATCCCGCAGCACACATAGGAAGCACCTAAACTGCAGGCACCATAGAGTCGGCTAACCCGACCGCAACATGACAGGACAACTTATTGGAGGCTAAGTGACGTTGACACTGACAGGAAACAGCTGGCGTGCTGTAACCAGTCTGGGCAGGAGTGAGTACCCGTGCCAATTACACTTCCGAGCACCAACTGGCGGTGTTGAAGCCCAGGGATGACAGGAGAACAGGGTGGAGGCAGCAGGACTTTTTGCCGTTCACACAGCAGGGAACAGCAGACATTACTGAACCCCAGTAACACAGGAGCAAGTGTTGACTGTGCAAACAGCACTTCTGAGCACCAACTGGCGGTGTTGAAGCCCAGGGATGAGAGGAGAACAGGGTGGAGGCAGCAGGACTTTTTGCCGTTCACACAGCAGGGGAACAGCTGACATTACTGAACCCCAGTAACACAGGAGCAAGTGTTGACTGTGCAAACAGCACTTCCAAGCACCAACTGGTGGTGTTGAAGCCCAGGGATGAGAGGAGAACAGGGTGGAGGCAGCAGGATTTTTGCCAGTTCACACAGCAGGGGAACAGCTGACATTACTGAACCCCAGTAACACAGGAGCAAGTGTTGACTGTGCAAACAGCACTTCCGAGCACCAACTGGCGGTGTTGAAGCCCAGGGATGAGAGGAGAACAGGGTGGAGGCAGCAGGATTTTTGCCATTCACACAGCAGGGAACAGCTGACATTACTGAACCCCAGTAACACAGGAGCAAGTGTTGACTGTGCAAACAGCACTTCCGAGCACCAACTGGCGGTGTTGAAGCCAGGGATGAGAGGAGAACAGGGTGGAGGCAGCAGGACTTTTTGCCGTTCACACAGCAGGGGAACAGCTGACATTACTGAACCCCAGTAACACAGGAGCAAGTGTTGACTGTGCAAACAGCACTTCCGAGCACCAACTGGCGGTGTTGAAGCCAGGGATGAGAGGAGAACAGGGTGGAGGCAGCAGGACTTTTTGCCGTTCACACAGCAGGGGAACAGCTGACATTACTGAACCCCAGTAACACAGGAGCAAGTGTTGACTGTGCAAACAGCACTTCCGAGCACCAACTGGCGTGTTGAAGCCCAGGGATGAGAGGAGAACAGGGTGGAGGCACCAGGACTTTTTGCCGTTCACACAGCAGGGGAACAGCTGACATTACTGAACCCCAGTAACACAGGAGCATGTGTTGACTGTGCAAACAGCACTTCCGAGCACCAACTGGTTGTGTTGAAGCCCAGGGATGAGAGGAGAACAGGGTGGAGGCAGCAGGACTTTTTGCCGTTCACACAGCAGGGGAACAGCTGACATTACTGAACCCCAGTAACACAGGAGCAAGTGTTGACTGTGCAAACAGCACTTCCGAGCACCAACTGGCGGTGTTGGAGCCCAGGGTCAAGGAGGATATGTAAAAAATATATAAAGTATTTACCTTGTTACGTTGCCATTAAAAATGTAGATACTCAAAACAAGAGAAAGATAACCTTTACTACCATAAGATGATGATTTTAATTAAACAAACGTATATAAATAAAGAATTGACAAAAATAAACGCATACATTAACATGTTGTAGGGATGTGGTCTCGCTTGTGTGCGACCGGAGGTAAGCAGGAGGGCGACTCTTCTTGGTTCTTTAAGCAAGTTTATTAAGACTTCATAAACTTGCAGTCAAACAGAAAACAAAACAGCCTTCTCTGGCACAAAGTAACAAAAAACAGCTATAACGTCCTGGTACTCTAACTGAGTAGTCTCTTCAGCACACACACTGGAGGTCTCCTCAGAACTCCCACACTGGAAGTTTCCACGCCTCCAGCCACTCACACCTGTCGTCAGCATTAGGCTCATTTATATATATACCAGACATTCAGCTAACACAGAGCACATGACAGGTCACATGGCAGTGACCTCATCACAGGTCCTCAAACCACATGCAAAGGTATAGTGAAGTCTTACTATCGCTACATACCTCCCCCCTTTGCCTAAAGCCGTAGGCTTGGCACATTTCATTCACCGACTAGAAACTCTTTTCAGTCGTCTCCACAATTAACTGGTCTGTCACAGTTTGGCTTAGGTCACTGAGTCCTGAGCTAATTGAGGTGTCACTGCCTCTACCTCTCATTTCAGGCCATCTATGTCCTGTCTTAGTTCCACTTCGATGACTTTCACTCTGAAGCGAACTTCTGCGCCTCTCTATATTACGGGTTGAAGGTGGCTGCCTGTTTTCCCCCAACTCTTGCAGCTGTCTGTTGATCTGCTCCTCCGCAATTCTTAGCTGCTCTACTCTTCCCTGGTGCATCTCCAGGAGCATCCGGATCTTCCCAAGGTTTTCCACCAACCTCCTCCGACTTGGAGGTTTTCTTGTTGACTCCCGACGTCTCTGCTTCTCGCGGAGGCATTGTAGTGGCATATCCCTTAGGTCAGCCTCCAGCTTCATTGTGACTTCCCGGGTGTGGCCATCTGGGTGGCGGTTCCCTTGCTGACTTTCTTCCTCCGTTGAGGCCCCTTCTTTGGTCAGCCTCTCCAGTTCACTCTCCTCCCGTACGCTCGGACCAGGAGAGCTCAACCGTTCGGTTTCCCGGACTGTCGTGGATTTCCTGAGCTGGGCATTAGCTTCCTTCTCTATTTGGAGTTCTTTGAGAATTTTCTCTTGCTCCTCTGCCCAGCAGTGGTGCTCATCCTCTCTCCGTAGAAGTTCCTGGTGATGCTTCTCCTGGGCCTCTCTGAGCATCTCCATATCTTTCAGTAGGATTTTGTTCGCCGTCTGGCACGCTGACAGTTGACCTTGGACTTTAGAGACTTCCTTCTCCAGGTCCTCCACTCGTTGCTCAATCCCTTGTCTCCGTATCCTTTCTCGCCCGACTGTCTCTTTAAGCAGCTCCATCTCATGGACTTGCTCTCTTTTATCCAGTACATGTGGCACCATCTTTTCCCCCTTATTTCTCTTCTTAGAGCGCATAGGCTGTCTGGCCTTCCTGCAGCCCTTGCGGTGAGGAGGAGATCTGCTACTTGTACCCGACTCTACCTTGCTGCACTCGCTTTCACTTGCGGTTAAGTTACAGTCTGCATATGAGTCATTCCCACTCCTCCTGTCATCTTGGAACAGCAAGTCCCCACTTAACCAGGTGTCGGTCCCTATTCCTGGAGCTACCCAGTTTTCTGCGGTCCCATATTTAGTCACCCCAAAGTCCTCTCTTTGGTCTGAGCCACACTTTCTTACGGCCACCAGGCACTGGGTATCTTTGACTTTAGGGGTGGCTACCTCTGTTTTACCCACCACCCTATCAGCAACCACTACAGCCTCCTGCAGGAATGGGCTTCTCTTAGGGTCATTCTGGTTCCCTTCTGAACAATCAGCCAGTGCTTCGTCCCACACCTCCCAAAACCGTTTACAATCCTGGCCTATTATTATAGGATAGGGTAAGTCTGGGACTACAGGGACATCAAGGGTAGAAATAATAGTGGACGTTTCAATAATTACCCTGGATACCGGATACTCCCTAGTGACCCCATGAACACAAGGGACTTCTAACTTCTTTCCGGGAATCAGATAGACAGGGAGTGTGTCGCTCAGCAGAGTCACCTGGCTTCCTGAGTCTAGAAGTCCACTCACACACTCTCCATTCACTATTAGAGAACAGTTCAGTGCCCCCCGGTCAGATGTAAAGTCAGTACACCATTCGCGATATATGCTGTTCAAACTGAACCCGGCAACAGTTCCTCGGCTCATCCGCTGCCCCCTCTTTTCTCCTCATCGACTCAGTTTGAGACTCCGCCCCTTCTGAGTGTGGCAGTAGTTTATTAGGGTTTACTGGTTCCCCATTCTCGCTAGGGACCTCAGAACCCTTTCTCCACAGATCCCAAAACAGACAGAAATCTCGGCCTATAATTATAGGACGCACCAAGTCCCGAACGACGCCTACTTCGTGGGACTCAGTGCCATGCGTCGTTTCAATGTCCACTCTGGCCATAGGGTAGTCCTTTACATCACCATGTATGCATTGAACACCAACTTTTTTCCCTGGTAATATGTTGAGAGGAAAAGTGGCCCTAATCAAGGTCACTAAGCTCCCAGAGTCTAGCAGCGCCATTACTGCTTCACCGTTCACCTTCACGGAACAGACTTGAGGACCCTGATTGGGGAACGGGTTTCCACTGCAGGCTGGATATGCATACCATGAAATACGGTGTCCTATGCTGCAGTCCATCTGCTCGGTAGTCTGGGGACACCGGGCAGCTATGTGTCCTGGCTCACGGCACCTCCAACAAATAATATCACCCGCAGTGACCTTGGGCACCACCTCCCCCCGCCATTTTGACCTTGGGCGCTCCACCCCTTTTTGGGACTCTGCCCCCTGTGGGGGCCCCAGTACGTAATGGGCTGCTTCCCCACTGCTCCTTCCATCCCCTGATACCTCTCGACCAGTCCGACCAGTTCATCAGCATTCTGGGGATCACCCTGGGCAACCCAGGTCTGCAGGGGCTTTGGCAGGAGTGCACAAACCGATCCATTACTACTCTTTCTACCATCTGGGCCGGTGTAGCGGACTCTGGCTGCAGCCATTTCTGGACCAGATGCAGCAGGTCAAACATTTGGGAGCGCGGCGGTTTGTCCCTGTGATAAGCCCAGCGGTGCACTCTCTGTGCCCTGACAGTCATTGTTACCCCCATAAGTGCGAGGATCTCCACCTTTAGCTTAGGATATTCCTGAGCGTCCTGCACCGTCAAATCGTAGTACGCCTTCTGGGGCTCCCCTGTCAGGTACGGGGCCAGTACCTCTGCCCACTGCTCTGGGGGAAGTCTTTCCCTCTCAGCAACCCTCTCAAATACAGTCAGGAAGGCTTCAACATCATCCCCGGGGGTCATTTTTTGTAATGTGCGTCTTACCGCCTTTCTGACGTGGTTGTCATTAGCCAGACCTGGGGTTGGGGCACTCGTCCTGCCCTGGATGGCGGTTGTCAGAAGTTGTATCTGCTGCCGATGTTCCTGCTGGCTCAGCGGTATCTGCTGCCGATGCTCCTGCTGGCTCTCCTGCATCTGCTGTTGGTGCTCCTGCTGGCTCTGCTGCATCTGTTGCAACAACATCCTGTTGGCCTCTTGCTGCTGTACCTGCGCCTGGACCAAGTGTTTCAGCAGGTCCTCCATTTTCTCCAGCAATGCTGGCTGGCTTGCTATAGCCTTGACCCACGACATGCAGTAACCAGTCCCACTTCTCTGCTGGGAACGCTGCTCGCACGTCTCCACCAATTGTAGGGATGTGGTCTCGCTTGTGTGCGACCGGGGGTAAGCAGGAGGGCGACTCTTCTTGGTTCTTTAAGAAAGTTTATTAAGACTTCATAAACTTGCAGTCAAACAGAAAACAAAACAGCCTTCTCTGGCACAAAGTAACAAAAACAGCTATAACGTCCTGGTACTCTAACTGAGTAGTCTCTTCAGCACACACACTGGAGGTCTCCTCAGAACTCCCACACTGGAAGTTTCCACGCCTCCAGCCACTCACACCTGTGGTCAGCATTAGGCTCATTTATATATACCAGACATTCAGCTAACACAGAGCACATGACAGGTCACATGGCAGTGACCTCATCACAGGTCCTCAAACCACATACAAAGGTATAGTGAAGTCTTACTATTGCTACAATGTCTAACAGCAATGCAAACCAAAAAAAATTTTGGTAATGAATCTGATATACGGTTTTAAATAAAAGCATACAAGTACATTTCAGAATACATTAATGATGTATAAGTAACAGTATGTACACCTGTTATATTGTATAGATAATGAATGTAGGACTTAAAAACATCCTCAGCATTACAAGTTATCTGTGACATCCAAAAAAAATTCATTTGGTGAATAATGTCACTAAACCGTTTCTACAAATATATAAAATCTCCATCATGTAATACTCATAATATGGGCCAATAATCATTTTTATTAACAAATTTAATCTTTAAAAAGTGCATAGTACATAGTGAAAATTGCTATTTATGCCTAACTGTGGACTTGCAAGAATGACAACGGATAGATAAGGTATATATAGATGAGACTGCATAGCCACAGATGGTGAATGTCGATCTAATACTGTACCTCAATAAAGTGTGCGGCACTACTCCAGATCTTTTTTCATATAGCTTTATAAACGGGTATGTGCATGTATGCTTGCGCCTTTGTTTGGACACACAGACTGTGTTTGTGCTGTCATGCGTTGGGTAGTGGAGCGTCTGTGCGTCTTATGACGCAGACTAACAATTCATGTTGCGCATCGTTCATCATCGCTAGCGTACCGACAACACAAAGCCGTTGTCATGACAGCTTTACTCAGTAAACATGCACCTATGATGAAACATACACGCATGTGCCCTATTACAGAAGAAGCTACAAGAAAAACGCTGTGAGGTGTGCCGCAGCCTTTTTTTAAGGTACAGTATTATATCGGCATTGTACAGGTGTCGCTGTTCAGTCTGATAACTAGATATCATTCACCTTTTCTATCACTTGTCGTTGTTTCAGCACCACTTGCAGGTATATATTTTGCTATTGTCACTATGCAAAATTTTCTTTTCGAGGTAATGCCTGATTTGTGGCCCTGATTATCAGGATTACATGATGGACCTATATGATATGAGGTGTAAAATTGTAAATTAAATATGTATATTTTGAATGACACAAATATAAGTTATGATGAGGAGGATTAGTCCTACATCCATTGTTTGCACTATATTAGAGGTGTACATCACGTTCCTTACGCAACAATGGATTATTAAATTTACTTGTATGCCTTCATTTAAAACCCGAGAACACTGAAGGCTAACCTTCGCACTGCAGCTGTTGTCAAAGTTCAACCCACATTATGCACTTCCAACCTTGCAGCATTTGAGTCATGATGTGAGTTGGATTTTTCAAAGTACTAGAGTGACAAGGTTCGCCATCAGTACCCTATAGCATAAGTTGGCTTTTGTGTTTGCATTTGTGTTGGACATGTGCATATCTGCAATAATATGTTCAAATTTGTTAGTTACAGATTTGTGCCAAAGACTAATCATTTTATAGTTGTAAAGGTGCTGTTTCACTCGTTTACAGCATTGAAATAATGGTTTAGCCTCATATGTATGTGTAGCACTAGCCACTTTGACTTTTCATGTTGTTTTCAGCATGTGTAGGTAGCAGTTATTATTGCCGGACACACAGCAGGGGAACAGCAGGCGTTACTGAACCCCACAAACACATCAGTGATTGTTATTATCTGTGCATCCAACACTTCCGAGCAGCAACTGGCGTTGTTGAAGCCCAGGGTCAAGGAGGGTGTAGGCAGAGGCCTAGTATGATCTGGTGTCAAGTTGATTTGAGGTAGCATGAATTTTTTCCAGACACCAGCAGGGGAACAGCAGGCGTTACTGAACCCCACAAACACATCAACGATTGTTTTGATCTGTGCATCCAACACTTCCGAGCAGCAACTGGCGGTGTTGAAGCCCAGGGTCAAGGAGGGTGTAGGCAGAGGCCTAGTATGATCTGGTGTCAAGTTGATTTTGAGGTAGCATGAATTTTTGCCAGACACACAGCAGGGGAACAGCAGGTGTTACTGAACCCCACAAACACATCAGCAATTGTTATTATCTGTGCATCCAACACTTCGAGCAGCAACTGGCGTGTTGAAGCCCAGGGTCAAGGAGGGTGTAGGCAGAGGCCTAGTATGATCTGGTGTCAAGTTGATTTTGAGGTAGCATGAATTTTGCCAGACACACAGCAGGGGAACAGCAGGCGTTACTGAACCCCACAAACACATCAACGATTGTTTAGATCTGTGCATCCAACACTTCCGAGCAGCAACTGGCGGTGTTGAAGCCCAGGGTCAAGGAGGGTGTAGGCAGAGGCCTAGTATGATCTGGTGTCAAGTTGATTTTGAGGTAGCATGAATTTTTGGCAGACACACAGCAGGGGAACAGCAGGCGTTACTGAACCCCACAAACACATTAGCGATTGTTATTATCTGTGCATCCAACACTTCCAAGCAGCAACTGGCGGTGTTGAAGCCCAGGGTCAAGGAGGGTGTAGGCAGAGGCCTAGTATGATCTGGTGTCAAGTTGATTTTGAGGTAGCATGAATTTTTGCCAGACATACAGCAGGGGAACAGCAGGCGTTACTGAACCCCACAAACACATCAACTATTGTTTTGATCTGTGCATCCAACACTTCCGAGCAGCAACTGGCGGTGTTGAAGCCCAGGGTCAAGGAGGGTGTAGGCAGAGGCCTAGTATGATCTGGTGTCAAGTTGATTTTGAGGTAGCATGAATTTTTGCCAGACACACAGCAGGGGAACAGCAGGCATTACTGAACCCCACAAACACATCAACGATTGTTTTGATCTGTGCATCCAACACTTCCGAGCAGCAACTGGCGGTGTTGAAGCCCAGGGTCAAGGAGGGTGTAGGCAGAGGCCTAGTATGATCTGGTGTCAAGTTGATTTTGAGGTAGCATGAATTTTTGGCAGACACACAGCAGGGGAACAGCAGGCGTTACTGAACCCCACAAACACATAGCGATTGTTATTATCTGTGCATCCAACACTTCCAAGCAGCAACTGGCGGTGTTGAAGCCCAGGTCAAGGAGGGTGTAGGCAGAGGCCTAGTATGATCTGGTGTCAAGTTGATTTTGAGGTAGCATGAATTTTTGCCAGACATACAGCAGGGGAACAGCAGGCGTTACTGAACCCCACAAACACATCAACTATTGTTTTGATCTGTGCATCCAACACTTCCGAGCAGCAACTGGCCGTGTTGAAGCCCAGGGTCAAGGAGGGTGTAGGCAGAGGCCTAGTATGATCTGGTGTCAAGTTGATTTTGAGGTAGCATGAATTTTTGCCGACACACAGCAGGGGAACAGCAGGCGTTACTGAACCCCACAAACACATCAGCGATTGTTATTATCTGTGCATCCAACACTTCCGAGCAGCAACTGGCGGTGTTGAAGCCCAGGGCAAGGAGGGTGTAGGCAGAGGCCTAGTATGATCTGGTGTCAAGTTGATTTTGAGTAACATGAATTTTTGCCAGAAATACAGCAGGGGAACAGCAGGCGTTACTGAACCCCACAAACACATCAGCGATTGTTATTATCTGTGCATCCAACACTTCCGAGCAGCAACTGGCTGTGTTGAAGCCAGGGTCAAGAGGGTATTTAAAAAAAATATAGAGTTTTTGCCTTGTTACGTGGCACTTGAAATTATGACTCAAAACAAGAAAAACTTAAGCTTTACTAGGACAATAAAATGATGAATTTCAATTCCAAAAAAAAAGTAAACACCCTTAAAATATAAACGCATATAAGCACATGCCAACAAGAAATGGAACACCACACCACAAACAATTTACTTTTAAAAATATAGGGTTGAAATGAATGAATACAAGAACATTTTTGTTTTTATTAATGATGCGTAAGGAACGGTATGTAAAACCATAATATAGTGCAGACAATGAATTTTGTAATAGAAAGCATCATCATTAAAATTTATAAGTGACAGTCACACACATTTAAATACTTTCATTTATGAAAATTGATACTTCGGACACCATATAATACATGTCCAGCATGGACTCATTGATTTAATGACGCATTAATGTAATATGAAAATTTTTTTTTTTAAAAATACTGCATGCATTGTCAAAAATAAAGTGTGTGCCTGCAATTGGAGGTGAAACAAAGGCAACGGATAGCTAAGGTATATACTATGTCTGTATCAGACAGTGCATAGCCTCTGATGGCGAATGGGGATGTCATACTGTACGTCAATAAAGGCTGCGGCAGCACTCATGCACTTTTTGCTTTTACACTGTTGAAGAGGGGAAAAGCATGTATGTTTGCGCAAGGCTTTATCGGCCAACACTACCTTTCTACTGCCACGCGTAGGGTAGGGTAGCGTCTGGCTATTATATGACTCTCTCTAGCAGTGAGGTTACGCAGCGTTATTCAGCCATAGGGCCGCAACAAAGACGACATCAGTAATGATTTACTGTCTAAACATCCACCTAGCAACGAAACAAGCACGTTCCCTCTTCAACAAGCTACAAGACAAACAAGCATGATGGGTGACGCTGTCTTTATTGAGGTACAGTATTAGATCGAGATTGTCCATGAGTAACTAGGCACTGTGATACCTATATACCATTATCAATTTATACCTGTTGTGGTTGTTTCAACAGCACTTGCAGGTATAACTACCTATTGTCAGTATGCATGATGCACTTTCTAGATGTAATAATTTATTATTGGACATTATTACCATGTTTACATGCTGGCCATTTCATATATGGTGTTGAAGTTACAGTTGCATCAGTATGTGTATTTTATAATGTCTGTCATAAATATAACTCATGATGATGATGATGATGATGTTTATGATTCGTACAGCCATTGACTGCATTATATTACCGGTCGAGATACCGTTCCTTAAGCAGCATTAATGGATAATGATGAAATGTACTTTTATGCATTCATTTCAAAAAGTAAACCCTATGTATTATTTTTGGTTACCATTTGTACTCGCCATGTGCATATATGCGCTGTGATGGCAAATTAATATTTGTACATTTTTCAGATTAAAATTTATCATTTTAGGGCTGGAAAACTTTAATTTTTCCTGTTTTGAGCATAACAATCAGGGTGTCGGCTCTTCCCTATGTGGAGCAAGTTAGACATCTGTTGTTGTGTGCATGTGGAGGGAGCAGGAGACTTCTTGCCGGACACACAGCAGGGGAACAGCTGGCGTTACTGAACCCCACAAACATATCAGCGATTGTTTTGATCTGTGCATCCAGCACTTCTAAGTAGCAACTGGCAGTGTTGTAGCCCAGGGAGTAGAGTTCAGGTGGTAGAAAGATGAACATAACAGGAGACATGGATAACATTGCCAACCAGTTATTTAATCTGAAACCGGACAGGCAAATTCAGGCGAGATCCATGCCTTGTTAATTTTCAGAAAAGTAAGCCGGTCTACATTATCGGAGGATAGTCGCATGCGACGGTCTGTTAGTACACCACCTGCAGCAATAAAGACGCGCTCCGATAATACACTGGCAGCAGGGCAAGCCAGCACCTCCAATGCATACTGGCTAAGCTCTGGCCATGTATCCAGCTTAGAGACCCAAAACTTGAATGGGGAAGAGCCATCTGGGAGTACAGTGAGAGGGCAAGACATGTAGTCTGTCACCATCTTACGGAAACGTTGCCTCCTGCTGACTGGAGCCGTCTGGGATGGTGTAGACATTTGTGGCGCTGACACAAAACTTTGCCACATTTGGAACATACTGGTCTTGCCCTGTGCAGAGGTGCTGCTTCTGCTCCCTCTTGTTGCAGTGCTGTCTCCACTGCCTCGACGCACAGAGCTGCTTTGTAAAGCAGTAGCAGCAGCAGTGCTCTCGGCTGGAATGGAGAACATGATGGATTGCACCAGTGTGTCTTGGTACTCCCGCATTTTACGCTCCCGGTTCAACGGTGTGATGAGGCTTTGTAAGTTGTCCCGGTAGCGAGGGTCTAGGAGGGTGTACACCCAATAATCAGACATGGTGAGAATGTGGGCGATGAGTCGGTCGTTTCTCAGGCACTGCAGCATGAAATCAACCATGTGCTGCAGACTCCCAACTGGCCAAGAAATGCTGTCCCCTGCAAGAGGCGTCATCTCTGCCTGCTCTGCATCACCCCACCCTCGCTCTACATACTGACTAGAGCATTGTGTACCTCCCTCTGGAGCGATGTCTTCCTCCTCCATTGACTCCTCCTCATCCTCCTCACAAAGTGACCCCTGCCTAGCCCTTTGTGAGGAACCACGTTGCGCTGACTGTCCAGAAGGTGATGGAATTTGTGACTCCTCATCCTCCACCTCTTCCAAAAACCTCATCCCTTAGTGCTTGCAGTGTTTTTTGAAGCAGGCAGATAAGGGGAACAGTCAGGCTGACTAGTGCATCATCTGCACTCGCCATCCGCGTTGACTCATCAAACGCACGCAAAACGTGGCAGATGTCCTTCATAGAGGCCCACTCAGTAGTGGTGAAGTGTGAACGGCGCAAATTGCGAGTTGATTGCGCCTGATGCAGCTGATACTCCATTACTGCTGGCTGCTGCTCACACAACCGCTCCAACATATGTAATGTGGAATTCCACCTGGTGGGTACGTCACATATGATGCGATGTTCAGGAAGGCGAAATCTGCGTTGCAGAGCTGCAATGCGCGATCTGGCCATGCTGGAACGTCGCAAGTGAGCGCACTCTAGGCGGACCTTGTGCAGCAGTGCATCAAGATCCGGATAGTCCCTCAAAAAACTCTGCACGACCAAGTTGAGCACATGTGCCAGACATGGTATGTGAGTGAGGTTGCCAAGCCCCAGAGCTGCCACCAGATTTCGGCCATTGTCATACACTACCAAGCTTGGCTGGAGATTCGCTGGCAAAAACCACACGTCGCTCTCCTGCTTTATGGCATTCCACAGCTGCACTGTGTGGCTTCGATTCCCCATGGAAAATAATTTCAGGACGGCCTGTTGACGTTTGGCCACGGCTGTGCTCATATTGGTCGTAACAGGTAAGCGTTCACGGGTCCATGTGGAGGTAGACCGTGACGGCTCCTGCAGCGATGATTCTGAGGAACTGGAGTAGGAGGAGGAGTCAATGTGTACAGACTGGATTCCTGCAATCCTTGGAGTTGGCAGAACACGTACAGCGCCACTCGCAAGATCTGTACCCGGCTCCACAACATTAACCCAATGGGCAGTGAGGGAAAGGTGTCGTCCCTGGCCATGGGTACTGGTCCACGCATTGGTGGTCAGGTGGACCTTGCTACAGACGGCGTTTAGTAGCGCATGTTTAATTTTTCCCTCAACATGCTTTTGCAGACCAGGGACGGCTTGCCTGCTGAAATAAAATTGGCTGGGCACATTGTATTGTCGGACTGCCAATGCCATTAAGTTACGGAAACTGTCAGTCTCCACCAGCCTGAATGACAGCATTTCAAGGGACAGGAGTTTTGCAATGCCAGCATTCAGAGCCTGTGCTCGCGGATGGTTTGCCGAGTATGGCCGTCTTTTCTCCCATGCCTGTGCTACCAATGGCTGTACAGTGGCCTGGGAGTGTGAGGATGACAGGGAACTTGCAGCTGGGGGTGGAATAACACTGGGTCTCTGGACAACAGTGACAGAGGTTCTTCCATGGAGATCCTGCGAGGAAGCCGAACCAGCTGTGTGTGAGCTGGAGGAAGAGGCTCTAACACGAGCTGAAGATGTAGGTGGTGCTGTAGGTTGGCCTATGTCTCCAGTGTGTCTTTGTAACTCAACCACGTGCTTGGTCCGCACATGTTTCCACATATTAGTGGTATTGAGGTTACTGGCACTTTTACCTCTTTTTACTTTTTGATTACACAGCTTGCATTTGACATAGCAAATATCATCTGCAAGTGTGTCAAAAAGGACCACGCAGTGCAAGTCCTGGGAGCACCCGTTTTGGCTTTTGGAAGAGAACTGCTCCGAACGGGTCCCAAAGTGGAGGCTACAGGCAACTGAGTCTGTGCCCTACCTCTCCCTCCTGTTTGGACCGTTGGGGCAATCTCTTCCTCAGAGCTGCTCCCACCACCTTCCTGTTCCTCACGCCATGTTGGGTCTTGGACCTCATCATCTCCACTACCCTCTTCCAACACCTGCTGCTGTTGGTGGTCTGGCCAGCACCATGCTCAACAGAAACTGGCACCTGAGTCTCATCATCATCAGATGCGTTCTGCGGTGTGCTGACCATCGGCACTGGCTCACCCGCCTCTTCAGATTCAGAGAGACAAAGCTGTTGCGCATCACTGCATACTCCCTCTTCTTCACATTCCAGAATGCTGCTTGGCTGGGCCCCTGTTTGAAAGCCAACAGATTCTGAGAACAGAAGCAGAGACTCAGCTGGCTCCTGTACAGAGCTCTCTGACTGCCTGGGCAATTTGGCAGGCGGTGAAGAGACAGATGTTTGCTCAACAGTGCTCTGGTCCTGAGAGGAGGTGGAAGCATTTGAAGTCGATGCGTTGGCTGCCATCCAACTGACAACGGCTTCTATTTGTTCTTCCCGCAGCAGGGGGGTACGCCGAGCTCCTACAAAAGTGCGCATAAAGGAACGCTCACGGGGAAAACTGGTGGATTCTGTCTCACTGGGGGCGGCAGCAGCCACAGAATCCCCACGTCCTCTCCCTGCTGAAACTCCACGCCCACGACCACGTGCCTTACTCCCTGCCTTCTTCATCTTGGTAGATTGATAAAGAAAGGCAGAAAAGTTATAAGGCCTAAGTGTGCTTATTCCTGAGACTGCAGTGAACACTGAAGACAACTGTTCACTAGCTCTGAAAGGCTCCTTTGTGTACTTCTATAGTGTTTGCAACCAATGTATTGTATACGGATGGAAGCGCGTCACACTAATAGATTTGAGTTTTTTGAAATAGAATGGAGCAGCACCAATTAGACAAAAATGTCAAGGATGAGGCAGTGACACACGCTCAGCAGACTACAACCAGCAGTGGTTGAAGAACTAACTGTAGCGTGATCTGCACTCAAAAAAAGAAACCTCACAGACTGCCGTGAACACTGCAGACAACTGTTCACTAGCTCTGAAAGGCTCCTTTGTGTACTTCTATAGTGTTTGCAACCAATGTATTGTATACGGATGGAAGCGCGTCACACTAATAGATTTGAGTTTTTTGAAATAGAATGGAGCAGCACCAATTAGACAAAAATGTCAAGGATGAGGCAGTGACACACGCTCAGCAGACTAAAACCAGCAGTGGTTGAAGAACTAACTGTAGCGTGATCTGCACTCAAAAAAAGAAACCTCACAGACTGCCGTGAACACTGCAGAAAACTGTTCACTAGCTCTGAAAGGCTCCTTTGTGTACTTCTATAGTGTTTGCAACCAATGTATTGTATACGGATGGAAGCGCGTCACACTAATAGATTTGAGTTTTTTAAATAGAATGGAGCAGCACCAATTAGACAAAAATGTCAAGGATGAGGCAGTGACACACGCTGAGCAGACTACAACCAGCACTGGTTGAAGAACTAACTGGAGCGTGATCTGCACTCAAAAAAAAAAACCTCACAGACTACAGTGAACACTGCAGACAACTGTTCACTATCTCTGAAAGGCTCCTTTGTGTACTTCTATAGTGTTTGCAACCAATGTATTGTATACGGATGGAAGCGCGTCACACTAATAGATTTGAGTTTTTTGAAATAGAATGGAGCAGCACCAATTAGACAAAAATGTCAAGGATGAGGCAGTGACACACGCTGAGCAGACTACAACCAGCACTGGTTGAAGAACTAACTGGAGCGTGATCTGCACTCAAAAAAAAAAAAACCTCACAGACTACAGTGAACACTGCAGACAACTGTTCACTATCTCTGAAAGGCTCCTTTGTGTACTTCTATAGTGTTTGCAACCAATGTATTGGATACGGATGGAAGCGCGTCACACTATAATTTCAATTGAATGGAACAGCACCAATTACACTAAAGAAAAAAAAAAGAGTCTGTGAGTGACACGTGCAGATGCCTACAAACAGCGTTGGATGCAGAGCAAACTGCAGCGTCACCTGCACTCACAAACACACACCTTGCACAGAGCTGTGAAAACAACACTGCAAGGAAAAAGGAAGATTTACACAGTGGTTTCTCAAATAGCCTGCCTACACAACAATTCACAAAAACGCTATCTGTAACTGTCCCTCAGAGTCAGCAGAGCAGCGTTCTGTCCCTAACTTTATTCACAGCACAGTGAAGCTAAAATGGCGGCTGCGCCTTTTATAGTGCATTCTGACATCATTTCAGCAGCCAATCACAGCCATGCCATTAGTTAACATGACCGCAGCATTACAGGATGTGCCCACACTTCTTAGGATTCCTCATTGGCTGAATAAAATCACACTGCCTCTCAAAGAATTATGGGAACTTCCGATTCCGGTATACGATATAGGATAAGTATCGGAACTAAGTATCGGAATTCCGATACAGCGAATATCGGCCGATACCCGATACTTGCGGTATCGGAATGCTCAACACTAGTTGTGATGTCTCCTGTGTTGTCCTTGCCCTGGTGACCACCTCATTGACAAGTCGGATTGCTTCAGGTCTTGCTGCTTGTGCTGCATTGTTGTGGGGATTGGTTACTTTCACCACTTCACCAGATGCTTCATTGGTCCAAACACGTCCCTTGCAAGTCGACCGTTTTTTACACACCCAGATGGAATGGACATCATCAGCCGTTCGTTTGGAAAATACTTTAATGTGATTCTCATAGACCAACTTCTTCTTCCCACCTTCACCTCCCATATACAATCTCTTGCCCGCTCTTGCCGTCTACACCTAAAGAACATCTCTAGAATCCGCCCTTTTCTCACCATGGAAACAACAAAAACCCTCACTGTAGCATTGATCCACTCCCGCCTGGACTACTGCAACGCTCTATTACTTGGCCTCCCCATTACTCGACTATCCCCTCTCCAGTCCATCCTTAATGCAGCAGCCAGGGTCATCCATCTGGCTAATCGGTACTCGGACGCGTCCGCTCTTCGCCAGTCCTTACACTGGCTGCCCATTCATTGTAGGATCCAATTCAAAGTAATGGTTCTCACCCACAAAGCTCTCCACAGTGCAGCACCCCCCTACATCTCCTCCCTCATTTCTATCTATCGGCCTAACCGACTGCTGCGCTCTGCAAATGACTTTCGACTAACCTCTGCACTAATCCGTACCTCCCACTCCCGACTCCAAGACTTCTCCCGCGCTGCGCCAATCTCTGGAATGCTCTACCCCAAGAAATTAGGACTATCCACAATTTGCATGGTTTCAGGCGCTCCCTCAAAACACATTTGTTCAGAGTGGCCTATCACATTCACTAACCAAAGTTGTTCTATGTTTAAGTGTGTGTGTGTGTAGCCCATTCACTATCTCCATCCATGCCTCACTCCCTCAAGATGGCTGGACCATCATTGTAAATGCACCATTGTATATACACACCTGTACTTTGTATCTCCCCCACCTCATTGTAGATTGTAAGCTCTCACGAGCAGGGTCGGCTTATTTTGCTTTAATTATTGTATTGTTAACGTTGTTACCTATGACTTGTGTTTTGAAACTGTTAAACTGTAAAGCGCTGCGGAATATGTTGGCGCTATATAAATAAAGATTTATTATTATTATTATTAATATTCCCACTTTGGATAGAACTGAATTCACACTTGTAGAAAGTGAATTGATGTGGAAGCTGACTGATTTTTTGTGCTAGTACACCTCTCTCTTTGTAGAGATTTTAGACACTGCTATATTCTGATGTAAAGATGGATTAAGAGCTGGTCTAATATAACTTGCAGGACATCTGACATGAAAATTGTTACATCTGCAACAAAACTTGCAAAAAAGCAAGTTAGTGCTGGGTCAGGTAAAAGTTCACAAAATGTTTTGATTTTAGAGTGGTTTACATTCCCCACCTAAATCAGGCCTCATTCACACTACATTTTTTGAATCCGTTTATTTTTTTCGTGTTGTGTTTTTGTAACACAAAAACGTTTTAGAAACGTTTTGGAAAATGTCTTGTTAAAATTGCGGGCAAAATGCTCTGACACTATAATGCAGTAAGTTGTGAGGTTTACAGATAGAAACAGTTAATTTAACATGTCACAAAAGTGCAGCACTCTGTACAGTACTTTTGTGACATGTGGATTGATGACGGACGGTGAATTCATGAACCACAAGGACAAACTGGCGAAACATCCAAACACAAAATTCTGGGGGCTAAACAGGGTAAAAACATCCAGGGGCGAACTGCCGAGGGCGAACA
This sequence comes from Oophaga sylvatica, assembly GCA_033576555.1. Classification (NCBI taxonomy): domain Eukaryota; kingdom Metazoa; phylum Chordata; class Amphibia; order Anura; family Dendrobatidae; genus Oophaga; species Oophaga sylvatica. The sequence goes on from JARQOD010000002.1 coordinate 263,432,120, forward strand.
GCTGGGGGTGAAACATTGATGATTGACGGAAATTCATGAACCACAAGGACAAACTGGCGAAACATCCAAACACAAAATTCTGGGGCAAAACAGGGTACAAACATCCGGGGGCGAACTGCTGGGGACATAACATCTGGGGGCGAACTTCTGGGGGCGAAACATACGGGGGCGAACTGCTGGGGGCGATATGTGCGGGGGCGAAACATCCTAGGGCCAAATGCTTTGGACAAAATGTGCGGGGGCAAAATGTACCTGGGGCAAGCTGCTGGGGGCGAAACATCCAAATCCCGACTAATACAACATCTAATGTTGTATTAGTCTAGCCTGATGAAGAGACCTGAGTAGTCTCGAAAGCTTGCAATTTGTTACCATCTTTTCAGTTAGCCATTAAAAGGTATCAACCACTGAGGACTCTCAAGTCTAAATATTTTTCCATCTACTGGCTAACATGGTACAAAGATACATATCTTTCCTGTACTACAGGAAAAACATTTTAGTTGTGTCCCATTATTAATATGTCTGAATTTTTATTCACAGTTCTGATTTTTTTAAACAGCTGTATACATATTGTTATTTTTACTAAATCTGATACTTTTTGTTCATAAATCTGACTTATGTTATACTAACTCGGAAATGTATCCCACTAAATGGAGATAATGTGTACATTTCTGATTACAAAAGTGCTATAAGCTTTTCCCCACAAACTCCATGTTTATATTTGCCTTTTAAATTGTCTTAAAAGCTGATTCTATACATTTTCTTGATGTGAGTTGTACCATTGTGATATTTCTTTACCGTCATCCTAGTGTGGGGGTGATCTCTTAAGGTGAGACCTTTAGTGATTGCCTGTTTCTGACCTAAATATGAGGCGAGTGCATGCTTAGCGGAAAGAATATATTGAACACACAGAAGTCAGATATGTACTCCTCCCTCAGCAAAAGCTGGCACACAACTGAACTTTATTAGTAGAACAAAGAGATCATGTAACAGGCAGGAAATGGGTGTTGCACAACTTCTGAACAGCCAGTGTCAGTCTATGACAGGTCCATGCCAACTCCTCTCCATATGTGGTCTTCAGTGCCTTCACTTTCACTTTCCAAGGATTCCTTCCAGGGCGTTGTTCCAGGATGTGGACGCCATCTTTGACACATCATATCTGAACTAGTTTATAAGGTTAATAAGGTTAATAATTGATTTCATTCGCCATTCTCTCCTTCACACCAGTTAGATATAGGTTTCCATTTAAAGGCATATTTATTTATTAACAGAACACCACTGGAATGCTTTAACCTCTTAAAACTTTTTATTTCATTTTTTTTTGTATATGTTATTAAAACAGATTGACATTTTGATATACATTCCTTGGAGGAGTTTTTCTTTTTGGATTTTCCAATTATAATAGTCCTATTAATAGGTTTGACCATATACCTGATTGCCATACATGTGAGTTACTGCAAATTATGATACATACTCATCCTTGAATAAAAATACTCCACAGTATTGGTAAAAAGGAGTATTTTTAGCCTGCTATATAATATGTAGTGGGGCTAGATGAGTATGAGTTTTTATTGTTTGTATCTCTGTGCCAGGCCATCTATTTATTGGCTTTTGGGTCAGTAAACCTTAGAGAAAAATAAACTACTTCCACGGCTGATTTTGGGTGAATCTGCATATTTATGTGAAAGCGACAATTTGGTAACAAAAACATCAGGTTTGTACATGTACTTGTTCCTAGTGGTTCATAGTCAGTGGCCCACCAGGAAAATAAGTGCCATGGCTCTCCTTGAAATATTAAAAAAAAAACAATACAAAATAGGACCAGCACACCTTTATTATAAAATTAAGTACACATTCACAATATGTTGAGGCCAATATACAAACACATACATAGTCTGTGTGACAGCACACTGCGTCTAATGAATACATGAACTCCAATATTGCTATACATGTAGTAACGTTAGGTGAATAATTAGCATTTTCTGATCAATAAATTAACAAGCCATCCAACTACAACACGGTGTACCTAAATATGGATGGTCACTGACTCCAATGATTCAACGCTCAATGCGCCCAAACAGATCTCATGTGAGCTTGGAAACAAATTAGATCCAAGCTTAAATCTTAATTAACACCTTTCTGGAAAAGCTTTGTGGATCCAAGTACTGAACCCTCCTTGAAATATTGTCATCACATCATCTCATGAAAGAAAACACCATTTAAAAAAAATTGATTATAAAGGAAACATTTTGGATAAAGTGTAAAAATAGAAAAATGAACATAAAACTGTATTACAGTTGCTTATTATAGGTTACAAGGGACACGCTATAGAAGAAGAGCAGCATGTGCAATTACATACTTCACAATGATAAATGTCTAATCTTTTCATTCCCTGCCTAGTGCTATCCTCGTGGCTGAATCGTAATCTCTTGTGCATCTTCAGTTAGAGATATCTTCCAGCACATGGGGTTGGTACTAGGCAGGGAATAATGTGAAGGATTGACGAACTATCCAGGAATCGTCTCGCTCTCAGTGTACTTGCAAAGTTGATTTTTCTCTTTTACTCCTCTTGCCAACAATGTAATTCATTTGGTGATCCTAAAGCTCCTGACAGTTTCTCTTTAAAGTGAAGTTCTCAAAAGTAAAACTTGTCAAATTCTTTAAGAGGCACACACCTTTTAATAAAATTTGGCTCATTTTGGGCTGTCCTAAGGCAAGAAAAAAAACTATTTGTCTGCCATGATGAGATGTAGAATTCTACTGTTTCCAGCAGTATTTTCTGACTTTCAAGGGATTCTCTGAAAATGTTATAAAATGGCCAGCAGAACCGGTGTAACAGGCCAAACTAACCCCTGTCCAGATTAAACCCAGGTATAGTTTGGCCCAGGCCAGAGTATACCCAGGGGGATTAACTGTCGAAGGCCAAACTTTACCAAGGGTGTAAAATAGCCTAGACCAAACTATACCCCTCCAGGCTACAATATGCCCCTCTATTTTATGAGCCCTTGTAAATTAGATAGATTTTAGATGCCATTTTTTAATACCTTAAAACTCACTTGCACGTAGTGGGAAGGTATTTGTGTTGTTAATCACATGATGAAGATTAACCTTACAATACAATGTGACTGGTAATGGACAACAGTCATGACTCATTACATGTGAGATTACACTGTTGTCTGTAAAGATAAGTGCTTTTACCTAAAGGCACTGCCACACTTAACGATCGCACCAGCGATCACGACAACGACACGACCTGGCGAGATCACTAGTGTGATCGCTATGTGATCGCTAGTTAGATTCCAAACACAACTCATCAGCGATCTGTGATTCCAAACACAACTCATCAGCGATCTGTATAACGACCTCTGCGGTCGTTGGGAAAACCTAGTCCCGCCCTGCGACGCTGGTGAAGTCGTTCATAAAGGGTGTCACACTCAGCGATTCAGGCTCACCAGCGGGACACCAACGACCAAAAAACGGCTCAGAACGTTCATAAGCGATCAGCGACATCTCAGCAGGGGCCACATCGCTGCTACATGTCACACACAGCTAAGTCGCTAACGAGATCGCTACTGCGTCATGAAATCGGTGACGCAGTAGCGATCTCGTTAGCGATCTCGCTAGCGATCTCGCTTAGTGTGGCATACCCTTTAGAATGCTATTGTAACTTGATCATATCACTTTACTGTTTTTTTCACCTTGTCTCTGATTGGTTGAAAATGTTTCAAATCTCTTTTTATCATACTCAGACACACAGCTGCTTTTAATGTGTAACTACTGAGAAGTGTGGTAGGATTTTTTACCTTATATCTTTATGGAAGTCTAATATTTATACTGATTGAAGTTTTTCTTGTCCAAGTAATAAAAGTCTGTGATTAGAACTTTAAGATTTAAGTCAGTTGTATTCTCACATAACGTACCTGACAAACCTGAACCCCCAATAAGATATTGAAAAATTAATTATTGTGTACATCTTTCAACTCTGCTGATATCAAGGTGGATATAATCTGGCATGAGGGGGTATGAAATGGCCTAGGCCAATTTATACCATGGCGTATAGGGTATAGACCAGCCTAGGCTTCTTTAACCCCTGGTATAGTCTGGACTAAGGGTATACTATGGCCTGTTACACCAGATTACACATACTTCACTCAGTAGGACTGTGATAAGTGAAGAAATATATCTTCTCCTGACTTAGCACAATGGTGGTTATGTCCTTGTATACCCATTCTGCGCATTCCATCTCTGTGCACTGCTGTAAAGCTGTCAGACTGATGGAGGAGGTTGAAGCTGGAGATACCCTCACCCACTGCCACCCCTGTTGTTCTCGGCAAGGGGAATAGATATTTCTTCACTTATCACAGTATATGTTTCTTCACAAATTACAGATGTGCTCACGGCCAACTGAGGTATGTCTGTGTAATCCGGCTCTTCTGTCAGTTGAGACATAGATCTCCTGAGCTGTAAGACTTCAGTTTGCAGCCCATACTGACACGTGAATGGATGGGCTGCAGTTTAAATTATATCATTGATGCCATTTTTTCACATTCTTGGAGAACCTCTTTAAGCATAATACATTTTGGGCTTCTGTTGGCCCTATCTCCTCTGCTAAACCTATCCACTTCTCTTGACAATTTTCAAAAGCGGTAGGAGGAGTGAAAAGGTGAAAATTGTAGAAATTACACAATAGATTTAGCACCATAAAGTGTGGCCTTTTATGCGGCAGAACATCATGTGCATGTAGAATAATCCCCCCTCACCCCACTTTATCACATCTAGCCTTGTTAACTATATCACCAAATCCATGTGCATTTTTTATTTTTACACAGCAGATTAGTCAATTAGGGTACATTCAGAGTTTTTTTTGCATTAATTTGTGATCCAAATTTCACTTGTTAATGAATTGAAGGAAAAAAGGCTCCACGCACAAAAAAGAGTATCAAGATCCTCAACGAAAACACATTAAAGGGAATCTGTCATCCCATTTTTCGACTATGAGATGAGGCCACCACCATCAGGGGCTTATCTACAGCATTCTGAAATGCTGTAGATAAGCCACCGATGTTACCTGAAAGAGAAGAAAAACGAGTTGGATTACACTCACCCAGGGGAGGTACGGCATCCGATTCGGTCCGGAGGGAGTCACGGTCCGATCCGGCGCCTCCAATCTTTTAGCAATGACGTCCACTTCTTTGCTTCTAGTCGTGGCTCCGGCGCAGGCGCACTGCTCTGCCCTGTTGAGGGCAGAGCAGAGTACTGCAGTGCGCAGGCGCCGGGAAAGGTCTGAGAGTTCCGGCGCCTGCGCACTGCAGTACTTTACTCTGCCCTCAAACAGGGCAGAGGAGTGCTCCTGCGCTGGAGCCGCGACTCCCTCCGGACCGAATTGGATGCTGTACCGCCCCTGGGTGAGTTTAATCTAACTAGTTTTTCTTCACTTTCAGATTACATCAGGGGCTTACCTACAGCATTACAGAATGCTGTAGGTAAGCCCCTGATGTCAGTGGCCGCATCTCATAGTCGAAAAATGAGGTGACAGATTCCCTTTAAAATGAAGCTTTTTTATATTGTTTTTTAATATGGATTTTTCAGGCTGAAAACTCAACTTCAAGAAACTGTGTGTTAGGGTTCGAGTTCCCACTGCTGCACAAGGGGAGTCTCGAACAAGTCCCACTGCGGTCCCCCATCCATCTCCAGGTGCAGTGGAGTCTGCTCAGCAAAGACATCGGTCCCAGCGTCTCGTCCGGTCTAATACTGTGCAGAGACTTGCTGCTGCCTCTTCAGGTTCTGCTATTATGGCCAGTACTGGTCAGTGGCGAGCAGACATCTTTAGGTCTAAGTCCTTTGTTGCTTCATCTGAGCATGCCCAGGGCAAGATTTCCCATTGGAGATCAGGGGTCACATGCTCAGACACAGCTGCCACTCCTATTGGTCCTTCAGGAAGGTCCTCTTGCTGTTGATGTTCTGAAGCAGCTTCCCATTGGTCCTTCCTGGAAGGTCTTTTTCTTGTGGCTGCTATAAAAGGCTGTCCTTACCGCACGGCCGTGCGCTAGGATCAATTGCATTATGTGCTTTGCGCCAGTGTGATCATGTACGCATGTGGTTAGGGCTCGGCTGAGATAAGCCCCTAGAATACTGGCACCTCCGGTGAGGAGATTTGGGTGCACGTGGTTAGGGCTTGGCTGAAATAAGCCCCTAGAATACCGGCTTCTCCGGTGAGGAGATTGCTTGATTGCGTTGCTGTCTGCATGATCACGAACTGCTATCCGCACAGCAGTTATCTGTGTATCCATGTGGGGTTAACAGGACACAGTACCTATCTCTGCGTCTTTACCTCAGCGACTCTGTGGTGTAACAGAGTTCGCTTATATCGCCATATAGCGCTGCGGCATTCCCGCTAGCGGCTCTGTGGATTAACAGAGTTCGCACTATGCCACAGCGCGCTACGGCGTTTATTTTAGCGACTCTGCGGGATAACAGAGTTCGCTACTTATGCCATCTTACTAGCAGCAGGCTCTGCCTGCACGGTGGACTCCGGGCTGCGAACGCACCTCTCTACATCCTATATTTGGTGCGTTCCACAGACCCTAACATAATCCTAGCGCCAGGGTCTGGCTAGTAAAATGGTGGATGAACAGCGTTTACAGCTGTACATCCAGCAGCTAGAGGGTAGGTTGGCGGCTCTTGAGCGCACAACCTCAGCTGTGGATGTTACCGCAGTCGCTGTTCAGGCTGCTAGCGTAGCTGCAGCCAGTTTGTCCTCTGCCACCTCTGCCCCTTCATTGTCCCACCTCCCGCTTCCAGACAAGTTTGCTGGTGACAGCAAGCAATGTTGGGGATTCGTGAGTCAGTGCTCCATACACCTCGAGCTTCTGGCTGCAAATTCCCCACGAATCGGGCACAAATGGGCTTTGTGATAGCTCTTCTGTCGGGCAGAGCGTTGGAGTGGGCAACGCCGCTGTGGGAGCGCGTCGACCGTGTGGTGCAGAGCGCTTCTCGTTTTCTGGAGGCTCTGAAAAAGGTTTTTCTAGGACATCAGGTCACCCACGATACGGCGCTCCAACTGCTGGCAAGTACCCAGGGTTCGGCTTTGGTCAGCCATTTTGCTGTCCAATTTCGGACTCTGGCCTCTGAATTAGAGTGGCCAGATAAAGTCCTCATTCCCGTGTTCTGGAGAGGACTGGCGGGTCATGTGAAAGATGCCTTGGCTACCAGGGAGATTCCTGCCACACTGGAGAAGCTTATCGCTATTTCCACCCGCGTCGACCTCTGTTTTCACGAGCGGAGGCTGGAACGTGCCCAGTGTAGGCAGAGGGTTCGGTTGGCTCCTACCTTCACCACCCCTCTGGAGTCGCCCGTTCAGGCGCCTGACCTTCAGGAGGTTGCTCCTGCGGGATCTAAATCTCGGGTCACTCGTCCATCCCCGATTTGTTATATTTGCCAGCAGCAGGGACATTTTGCCAACCGATGTCCACAGTGGCTGAATAAACGGTCGCTCCCAGTAACCGTAGGAACAGGGTCACTGGACGCCATGAGTTTTGCCCCTAAAGTGCTCCTCAAGGGGATAATTACCCACGGTTCTACCACCCTACCCATCAAGCTGTGGGTGGATTCTGGGGCAGAGGGGAATGTTATGTCATCCTCCTTTGCTTCTCGCCACACCTTGCCTTTGGTGTTGCTGGCTGAACCAGTGTCGTTACGGGTGTTGAACGGAGCAATTCTGCCCTCACAAATCACCCATCAGTCTGTCCCACTCACCTTGTCTATGTCTCCTTCCCATCAGGAGAATATATCATTTTTTATCCTCCCTGAGGGTATAGATGAGGTTTTGTTGGGATTACCCTGGATCCGCCACCACTCTCCCCATATTGAGTGGTCTTCAGGGAGAATTCTGGGTTGGGGTAATTTATGTAAAGGCAGATGCATTAGGGACAGCGTGCAGGTCACCACCACTGAGATACCCATAGACCTCTCTCCTCTTCCCAAGGTCTATTGGTCCTATGCCGACGTTTTCTCGAAGAAGGCTGCGGAGACTCTTCCGCCTCATTGCCCCTATGACTGTCCTATCGACCTCTTGCTTGGAGCTGAGCTTCCTAGAGGAAGGGTTTATCCCCTCTCTCTTCCTGAGACAGAGGCCAGATGGTCCTTGTTTTTCTCCCGGTTCCATTTCACCCTCCATTTCCTCTCCGGTGAGAAGAACATTCGTGCCAACGCTCTGTCTCGCTCCGTGGTGTCCTCTGAAGAGGTGGAGGAGGAGCCTCGGCTGATTGTCCCCACAGAAAGCCTAAGAACGGTGGCCCCGGTTTCGCTTGAGTCTGTGCCTCTGGGCAAGACTTTTGTGCCTACCAATTTGCGACCGTATGTACTCTCTTGGGCACATTTGTCCAGGGTGGGTGGACATTTTGGGACAAAGAGGACATCTGAGTTGCTGGCGAGGACATACTGGTGGCTACATATGGTCCGTGACATCAGGGAATACGTTCAGGCGTGCGTCTCCTGTGCCAAGAATAAGTCCCATCGACAACGGCCAGCTGGGCTACTTTTCCCTCTACCGGTGGCAGACAGGCCTTCGGAGATGGTCAGGATGGATTTTTTGGTGGGTTTACCCAAGTCTCGGGGCTGCACCATCATCTGGGTGATAACAGACCACTTCTCCAAAATGGTACACTTGGTGCTGTTACCACGGTTACCCTCTGCACGGGCCTTGGCAGCATTATTCATTAGGCATATTTTCCACCTACACGGTATGCCAGACAAAATTGTCAGTGATCGAGGTCCCCAGTTTGCGTCTCGGTTCTGGAGAGAGCTGTGTCGTTTACTCAGCATTGAGTTGAATCTCTCCTCTGCATACCATACCGAGACAAATGGGTTGGTAGAGAGGGCCAACCAGACCTTGGTCACATACTTGCGACATTTTGTCTCTGCCAGGCAGGATGACTGGGCATCCTTGCTACCGTGGGCTGAGTTCGCTCTAAATAATGCTGTGGCTGACTCCACCGGACAGACCCCATTCCTCCTGAACTACGGTCAGCATCCACGTGTACCAGTGCCCATGCCCGTGTCTTCCGCCAATTCCAGGGTGGCAGACTGGGCTGTGGAGGCATGGGACATTTGGGACCGCACCCAGGATGCCATTCAGGCCTCCAAAGAGAGGATGAGGTCTTCGGCCGATGCCCATCGGCGCCCCGCTCCTACATTTGCTCCGGGTGACCTAGTGTGGCTCTCTGCCCGAAATATCAGACTACGTGTAGAGTCCACCAAGTTGGCACCTCGCTTTTTGGGTCCCTTTAAAGTTCTTGAGCAGGTGAACCCGGTGGTTTACCACCTAGCCCTTCCACCTCGCCTTGGTCTCACCGACAACTTTCACGTGTCCCTCCTGAAACCCGTGGCCATTTCCCAGTTTTCCGAGTCATCTGCCGGGACGTCGGGTTCATCTACCGACGATCATGAGGTGAACGCCATTGTTGGGTGCAAGGTGGTACGAGGTAAAAAATTTTATTTGGTGTATTGGAAGTGTTATGGGCCTGAGGATAGGTCCTGGGAGCCTGCCGAGCATGTTCACGCTCCGCAGCTCATCACTGCCTTTGAGCGCAGCGAGGCCCAAAGAAGGGGGGGTAATGTTAGGGTTCAAGTTCCCACTGCTGCACAAGGGGAGTCTCGAACCAGTCCCGCTGCGGTCCCCCATCCATCTCCGGCCGCAGTGGAGCCTGCTCAGCAAAGACGTCGGTCCCAGCATCTCGCCCGGTCTAATACTGTGCAGAGACTTGCTGCTGCCTCTTCAGGTTCTGCTATTGTGGCCAGTACTGGTCAGCGGCGAGCAGACGTCTTTAGGTCTAAGTCCTTTGTTGCTTCATCTGAGCATGCCCAGGGCAAGATTTCCCATTGGAGATCAGGGGTCACATGCTCAGACACAGCTGCCACTCCTATTGGTCCTTCAGGAAGGTCCTCTTGCTGTTGATGTTCTGAAGCAGCTTCCCATTGGTCCTTCCTGGAAGGTCTTTTTCTCGTGGCTGCTATAAAAGGCTGTCCTTACCACACGGCCGTGCGCTAGGATCAATTGCATTATGTGCTTTGCGCCAGTGTGATCATGTACGCATGTGGTTAGGGCTCGGCTGAAATAAGCCCCTAGAATACCGGCACCTCTGGTGAGGAGACTCGTATGCACGTGGTCAGGGCTCGGCTGAAATAAGCCCCTAGAATACCGGCTTCTCCGGTGAGGAGATTGCTTGATTGCGTTGCTGTCTGCATGATCACGGACTGCTATCCGCACAGCAGTTATCTGTGTATCCTTGTGGGGTTAACAGGACACAGTACCTATCTCTGCGTCTTTACCTCAGCGACTCTGTGGTGTAACAGAGTTCGCTTATATCGCCATATAGCGCTGCGGCATTCCTGCTAGCGGCTTTGTGGATTAACAGAGTTCACACTATCTGCCACAGCGCGCTACGGCTTTTATTTTAGCGACTCTGCGGGATAACAGAGTTCGCTACTTATGCCATCTTACTAGCAGCAGGCTCTGCCTGCACGGTGGACCCCGGGCTGCGAACACACCTCTGTACATCTTATATTTGGTGCGTTCCGCAGACCCTAACACTGTGTGAACATACCCTTGAAACCCATTGTTCACAGAAATAACCTGCTCTTTCCCTGCATTTACATTTATGTGAAATATAAAAGTGTTTCTTAAATGTCGGCTTTCTATTATCTGCATGTTGCATTAGCAGTTAGTGCTCATTAAGAGTCATTTGAAATCTGTACAAGAGAAGCGCTAATGAGCAGTAATGAACATATTTCATGATACAGCACTTCTACAAATATTTTGCACGTTGTGGCGACCATTAAGGTTATGTATACTCAGTATATCCATGTATTGTCATATCTGAGAATTCTAGCATTCTATTACTATTATAATAAAAGGAACATTTAATTGATTTCTTTCTGGATCGAGTCTAATTGGAAAAGCACAAAGGCCTTTTTGAAAGCTTAACATTCCCTCAAGCCTAATATTAATGCTAATGTTTTTTTCAGATTCCAAATGATTCGTTAACAGACAGTTTTACACCATTTCGTTCTCTTTGGTATGATGCACACACCCAATAATATGAACATTATTATGCATTTATCCATTTTCCATCAAGCCTAAGAACATTATAGCATTATAGCTCTATTTGACTGCTGCAAATTTGAAAAAAAAAAACCCGTATGTGATGGCTTCATAAAATACAGTAGTTAAGGGCTGAACTTATATCTCACAGTGATACAGCATGCTAAATCTTGTCAAAATAACATGACATCTGACATTTTTTTGAACACCACTTTATGATGAAATAGAGATTCCTGAGTTACTATGTGCCATTTATTTTGTTATCTGACCAACTTTGCCTTTTCTTATAGAGTAATTTTAGTGGAATCTTCAAACCATTTATCATTTCCTAATTTCCAAGATGAAATTACAAAACTCAAAGATGAAAGACGTTTCAGGTACTGTACATATTCAATATCTTAGTACAGCAATTTTCAAAGGTGTTTTCCAGTTTCAAATAAATAAAAGTTAATCATTGCACATTAGAAAAGAAAAGGGATATTCCCATCTCTGACATTTATGGTATATCCAGAGGATAAATAAATGATTGTTATATGTACTTTTCATCTCTGTGATCTGCACCCATCTCAAGAACAAGAGTGGCTCTTTGTCTTGAATTGACTGAAATGGAGAGGCAGCTGTAAAATAAAAGGGGTATTCCCATCTTCTGGGCTGCCATCAGGAATTTCATGGCCTCATGCTGGAAACATTTTTTGGGGGTTCCTTTGAGACTCCACCCAGACTCCAACCCAGTTCCTCCTCCACAACTCAAACCTTCCACTGTCCCACCACCCACTCGTGGAAAAACTCCACTTCTGCACCAAATCCTTACAAATCACACATTAACAGTTCCCATCAAACACCAGATCACATACATACCCAACAACTTTTGTTTTGGCCAAAAGATTTTTTAAGTTTGCCACCACAACAAGGTAGCCTCTTTTGGCACTTTACTCTTACCTATTAAACATTTGTTCAAATATCCAATACTAATACTCTCTTTAGGTATATTTTTCTTTATTTTTCTTTATGGGAATGTATCACATACATTTTTTAAAATGACCAATAATACCACATAGTGACTGAATAATACCACATACATGGAACATAAACCGTCACACCGTGACCACATCACATATTACCATCACATAGTGCTTTAAAACAAAACCACTGGAGTGGTGCTTTAAACTGGCTACAATGCCCCAATGTTTTACACACTGTGGTTGAATTTTTCAAAACCAGTTCAAGGCAAAAAGTGATTTTTTTGCCTAGATCAAAAATATTAGTATAAGCCTATAAAAACACATATAAAACCTATATAAAACACACAAATACAGTATATACAGTACATACCTGTATATAAAACAGAGTATATACTGTATATAATACACACCTGACTGTACTATGCAGTTTGTTGAGTATATATTTTACCCTTATGTATTATATACAGGTATTTATTGTACCTATCTCTCTATAGTACACAAGTTCAACATAGCCACACCGTAAAGACAGGAGGCTGCACTGTCACAAATTGCAAGCAGTGATTAGTGATTGTACTTTGACCTTCGTGACCTTACAGCAACTAGCACAGAGCTCCTTGGATCACAGGGAGTAAATCACAGCTGAATAAGCCTTATAGGGTTTGTCCGGTCTAAATCCACAAACCTGCAGTTCCTCTATATGTCACTCTAACTGCAGACTTGTGAATCCCCGCATCGTACACACTGTGCACTGTGAGTCAAGAAGAATCTAATTGCCGCATCAACCTGCCACTGCCATTGACTCAGCCTGCCTGCCGCCTCCTCAGCATCACTCTGCCCACCGCGGCCTCCCCTCAGCTGCCTCCTCTCAGCAGCCTCCCTTTAGCAGCTTGCTCTCAGGAACCTGCCCTCAGCAGCCTCCCTTCAGTCTGCTCTCAGCAGCCTAGCTTCCCCAGCCTGCCTCACAATCCACCAGCCGATTCCTCACACTGTCCACCTGCCGGTTCCTCACACTGTCCACCCGCCTTTTCCTCACACTGTCCACCCTCCTCTTCCTCACACTGTCCACCCGCCTCTTCCAGTTGTTCACACTGTCTGCTGCCGCCTCAGCCTGCCTGCCTGCCAGCTGTCACAGCCTCCAATGGCGCCTGTCTCCCACGCTGCTCTCGATTCAAGATGGGTGCCTTAAAGATACATCACCCAATTACAGCCACCGGCTGCATTAACAACACTGTAACTGTATTTTTAAATCACTGTAGATAATTAACGGTGCAGTGTTATTATGCACCTGGTGTGCGATGCTGCGGCAGCCCTAAACTGGTGCCTCTGAGGCGCGGTGATCGGAAGCCCAGTAATATCCTGATGGTGGCCCTGCCTATCCATGATGTTTCTGGTGTATATAGAGGAAAAGTGATAAATGTAAGATTTATACAAATCTCATTTCTGTGATTAGCACCTATCTCAAGAATGGCTCTTTGTGTCATGTATAGTGTACAGTTCCTATAGCGTCTTGTGCTTGGGTGCGAGGAAAACACAGGAGACATAGGTTGAAATGAAATGACTTGTATTACTTCATACAAGCATGCTGAAAAGTTCACACAGTTTGCAGGAACAGCGACAGGAGACACAGCAGGCCAGAGTAACTTCAAGCACTACAATAAATCTCCAAAGCAGGTTCAGGATCTCTTCTCTGTACCGTAATTCCTCTGCAAACATGGATTCACCAAACAGCAGGTTTCCAGAGTCCAAAAGTGTTCCAAGGTTCCTCAGTAGGGAATAGCTGGAGTACAAGTCCAAGGCTTCCAGGAGTCAGGTCACAGACTGACTGAGGCTTGATTCAGGAGCACTGATTGTTCAGCTGAGGCTGCTTAAGAAGCAAGAGGGAAGAATCAGGGCGGGAACATGAAAACTGGAAACTCCATATTAACTGAGGGCAAGAGCTGCAGAAAGACAGAAAGCAAAATGGCCGACGGAAAACGGAGTTTCAAGGAACATGTCAACAGAGACAAAGAACCTTACATTACTCCCTCCTTAGGGACAACCTCCGGATGACCTCAGACCAGGCTTGTCAGGGTACCTCTGATGAAACTGGCGGAGCAGGCGAGGAGCATTTACATTATTGACTGGTTCCCATGAGTTGTCCTCCACTGGGTAGCCCTGCCATTTAATCAAATATTGCAACTGATTTCTGTACAACCTGGAATCTAGAATCTTTTCCACCATAAATTCTTCCTGACCATCGACCAGCACTGGGTCAGGGCAAGGAGAAGAACGTCAGGAAACGTATTGGGTGTTGCAGCCTTTAGTAGGGATACATGAAAGACAGGGTGGATTCTCATAGTTCTGGGCAGTTGAAGACGACAAGCAACACCACTTATAATCTTATTGATCTTATAAGGTCCAATGTACTTATGTCCCAATTTAGACGATGGAATCTTTAATTTAAGATTTCTGGTTGACAGCCAGACCAAATCTCCTACCTTGAAAGCTGGTGCAGGTTTACGAAATTTATCTGCTGCTTTCTTGTACCTTTCCTGAGCCAATTCTAGATTTTCCTTTAGAAGATCCATATTTTTTTGTAAAGAAGTGATTCTTTCAGCCACTGCCGGCAAGGGCGTATCTATGGGAAATCGAGGAAGAATGTTAGGATGATAACCTAGATTGGAGTAAAAAGGAGACTGCTTAGTGGAGGCGCTCTGAGAGTTGTTATAAGAGAACTCAGCCAGTGGAAGTAGATCCACCCAATCATCCTGTAGGTGGCAGATAAAACAGCGGAGATACTGCTCCAGGGTCTGATTGGTTCGTTCTGTCTGTCCATTAGTCTGGGGATGAAAAGCAGAAGAAAGGTTTACTTTAATGTCCAATGCTGCACAGAAATTTTGCCAAAACCTTGAAGTGAATTGCACCCCTCGATCCGAAATGACCTCATCCGGTACTCCATGTAAGCGAAACACATTCTTAATCATCAAGTCTGATGTCTGTTTTGCAGTGGGTAAGCCGACACAAGGGATAAAATGAGCTGCCTTTGTTAGACGGTCAACCACCACTAGAGTGGTGTTCTTCCCTTGAGAGGTTGGTAACTCCACAATGAAGTCCATAGAAATGGATCCCCACGGGCGGGACGGGGTGGGAAGAGGTTGCAACAGACCAGTTGGTGAGGAGCGAGGTGTTTTGCATCTTGCACAGACTTCACATGAAGTGACATAGTTTAAGACATCTTTCCTGTAAGTGGGCCACCAAAAGAAACGAGAAAGAAATTCTTGTGTCTTTAGAATTCCCCTATGCCCGGCTATCTTGGAATCGTGGATGAGTTGCAATACTCTCAATCTGACTGTTTCAGGTATATACAGACGTTGTCCCTGAATCCACACACCATTCTTAAAGACAAGACTTACGTCCCTTGGGGGTTGAGCCAACAAAGAATCCGCATGGTATGCTTCCTTGATGTCCTTAAGTAGGTCTTGATTATGAATCACTCCCAGGAATCTAGAGTCAGGAAGAATCGTCTTAGGAGGAGTAAGTGGACGTGTCTCTGCTGAATGAATCCTAGAGAGTGCATCAGCCTTTCCATTGCGTGATCCTGGTCTATAAGAAATGACAAAATTAAATTGGTTTAGGAAAAGATTCCAGCGAGCCTGGCGAGGAGTCAGGCACTTAGCCGACCTGATAAATTCAAGGTTACGATGGTCTGTCAGGACGACTATTTGCTGTGCAGCTCCCTGAAGAAGGTGTCTCCATTCCTTGAAGGCGGCAATAATGGCCAACAATTCTCTATTGCCCACATCGTAGTTCCTCTCAGCCGAAGACAACTGCTGGGAAAAGAAGGCACAGGGATGCAAGACATTCTTCTCACCTGTTCTCTGAGAGAGTATAGCTCCAACGGCACAGTCTGAAGCATCCACCTCTATTATGAAGGCAAGCTCGGGGTTGGGATGTACTAAGATAGGTGCGGTGGTAAATTTATCCTTTAAACAGGAAAATGCTTCCTGAGCTTGTGGGGTCCAGGAGAACCTAGACTGTTTCCGGGTAAGTTGGGTGATAGGTGACACTACCTCAGAAAAATTCTTAATGAAACGTCTATAGAAGTTGGCAAACCCGATGAAACGCTGCACCTCCTTCACATTTCTAGGAATTGGCCAATCCTTGATGGCTTGGGTCTTGCTTCCATCCATACTAATCCCTTGCGTAGATAGTACATACCCCAGAAATTGAATTTCGGTCCTATGGAATTCACATTTTTCAAGTTTGATGTAGAGATGGTTTTGTCTTAGGCGTTCTAAGACCATTCTCACATGTCCATGATGTTCCTCTGTGGAGTTAGAAAAAATTAGAATATCATCCAGATAAATCACCACAAATGTATCTAGGAGATCCCTGAAGATATCATTCACGAAGTGTTGGAAAGTGGCTGGGGCGGTACTCAGACCAAAAGGCATAACTAGATATTCAAAGTGTCCATAGCGTGACCTGAAAGCAGTCTTCCATTCATCCCCAGGTCTAATACGGACCAAGTTATAGGCCCCACGGAGATCCAGTTTAGAGAAAATTTTGGCATGCCGCACTCTCTCCAACAATTCAGGGATTAAAGGCAATGGATAACGGTTTCTAATAGTAACCTTATTGAGTTCCCTATAGTCTATGCAGGGTCTCAGAGATCCATCTTCTTCACAAAGAAGATGGGTGCACCTGCGGGAGATGAATAGGGGCGTATGAAGCCCTTGGCTAAATTTTCGTCTATATAATCCTTCAAAGCTTTTAGCTGGGGCCCCGCTAGGGGGTAGATCTTACCAAAAGGTATCTCGGCTCCAGGCAATAATTCAATTGGACAATCATATGGACGGTGAGGAGGAAGCTGATCAGCGTTCTTCTTGTCACATAAATCCACATAGTCCTGGTATACAGCTGGTAGTTCAGGGACTGACATGGTTCCTTTAGGAACAGAGCAAGCTGAAACTCCTTGACTCATCTGTTTCTCTGGAAAGTGTAATTCCTTGGTCTCCCAGTTAATCGTAGGATTCTGCGCCTGCAGCCATGGTAGCCCTAGAATAATGGGAAAGTGGGGAGAAGAGATAAGCATAAAAGACATTTTCTCCTGATGATCTTTACCCATAAGGACCCTCAAAGGCTCTGTTTCTTGATCCACTGGTCCAGAAGTCAGTAGAGAGCCATCCACAGTCTCCATCTGTACTGGAATAGCCTTCTTCACTGAACGTATCCCCTGTTTCAGAGCAAAGGAGATATCCATAAAATTTCCACTTGCTCCTGAGTCGATCATAGCAGAGCTAGACACCCAGACTGAGTCAACCCAGAGTTTGATGGAAAGGAAGCAATGAGAATTGTTTCTTTTACAACTCAGCTGGGACACCGCTGAGGAAACTTGAAAAATTGCAGCGTTTATACCGTCATCGTCCCCAGAACTAACAGAGTTTAAGTCCGAGAAATCAAGATCTCTTGCAGCAGATCTCTCTGGAGCCTGAGGCTCGGACATGACAGAGCTCCTCTCGCAACACTCACAGTGAATGACTGCTGCAGTAGTCTTACGAGAACGGCTGGGGCAGTTTATAATGAAGTGCCCTGACTTACCACAGTAGAAACATAGATTTTCCTTTATATGATGTTCTTTGCGTGCATCACTAACCCGTCTTTGTAAAGAGTCCACCTGCATGGGTTCAGGTTCTGGTTCCCTTGTGATCCTACTCAAAGGTTCCTTAGCTGAGGAGGGAGGTAGTAAAAGGTTAGTGCGATTATTTTCGAACCATTTCTCTTGTCTGCGTTCAGTCAGACGAGCATCAATACGGATACAATAGTTAATAAAGCAAAGTGAATAATCATGTGCACAGCCGTATAGGAGTATCTGAGTAGGTTCCCACACCATATAAATATAGCAAATAAACTCAGAACTCAACTTCAGTAGAGTGATGATTTTTAATCGTGTCCACAGTAATAACAGAAACGTTTCGGTCCTGAACTTGGACCTTCATCAGTCACATAGACTACTGTGAGTAGGTGGACCCAGCAAAAAGAGGGGCTATGCCCGGAATATCAGGTTTAAATTCTGTTCGATATAGGTGATCAAATATGGCAGCGGTTACCTGGGGGGTCCCGGTGGAGCAAAAATGTGCCTGCGGTGGACGTCTATGTGACTGATGAAGGTCCAAGTTCAGGACCGAAACGTTTCTGTTATTACTGTGGACACGATTAAAAATCATCACTCTACTGAAGTTGAGTTCTGAGTTTATTTGCTACAATAGTTAATAAAGTCACCTAACGCAGTGGGAGGGTCGGCACGAGCAAGTTCATCCTTAATCAGTGGAGACAACCCTTTCCGAAAAATAGATTTTTTAGCGGAAGTGTCCCAAGTGGTATCAAGAGCCCATCTCCTGAAATCCAGGGCATATTCGGCTACTGAACGCTTACCTTGGCGCAAAGTTAACATGGCTGCTTCAGCTGTTGCACCTCGATTGGGGTCATCAAACACCTGCCCCATGGCTGAAATAAAAGCATCAAGGTGATTCAAACAATCATCCTCAGTCTCAATCAGAGGGTTTGCCCACATCAAAGCCTTATTGGTAAGCAACATGATTATAGTAAGCACTTTGGATCGTTCAGTGGGAAATTGTGAAGCATGTGTAGAGAAAAATAAATTGCATTGATTAATAAATCCCCTGAATTTCTCACGTTCACCGCCAAAACGAAAAGGAGGTAATTTGGGGATCCCAGAACTTGGGGTTATGGCAGGAGCCTGGGCTCGTTCCTCTAGAGCCTCAATCCTGGCTCGCAATTCCTGGGTAGTCTGTCCAAACACTTGCAAATTATGATTAGTGAGGTCCTGTAGGCTTGCAAAACGGGTTTTAAAGTCTGTACATTTGAAAGGATTGTATCAGTCACTCCGCAAAGTTCCTTTATGCGGGCCTCCATCTTCCAGATCTTTTAAGGCAGAAGTGCTGGAAGGAGAAGAGGAAAGGAAAAAAAAAAAAAAACAATAGTGTTTACCTGTGGTAACACTCCAGAGTAAAATTTTAAGGGAATGCGCTCACCTGGAATGGTTGTGAGAAGTCACAACCACTGTCATCACATAAGGTATTAAACGGACATCTGATATCCACAGTCACAGCAGACATGGCTTTCCCATACCCAGCAGACACTAAACATTGGCTCCTGAATCTTGTCATGTATAGTGTACAGTTCCTATAGCGTCTTGTGCTTGGGTGCGAGGAAAACACAGGAGACATAGGTTGAAATGAAATGACTTGTATTACTTCATACAAGCATGCTGAAAAGTTCACACAGTTTGCAGGAACAGCGACAGGAGACACAGCAGGCCAGAGTAACTTCAAGCACTACAATAAATCTCCAAAGCAGGTTCAGGATCTCTTCTCTGTACCGTAATTCCTCTGCAAACATGGATTCACCAAACAGCAGGTTTCCAGAGTCCAAAAGTGTTCCAAGGTTCCTCAGTAGGGAATAGCTGGAGTACAAGTCCAAGGCTTCCAGGAGTCAGGTCACAGACTGACTGAGGCTTGATTCAGGAGCACTGATTGTTCAGCTGAGGCTGCTTAAGAAGCAAGAGGGAAGAATCAGGGCGGGAACATGAAAACTGGAAACTCCATATTAACTGAGGGCAAGAGCTGCAGAAAGACAGAAAGCAAAATGGCCGACGGAAAACTGAGTTTCAAGGAACATGTCAACAGACACAAAGAACCTTACACTTTGACTACCACTGCCTGAATTTGGCAGGTAGCCATGCATATACAGGCATTTCTGCTTCTCCATATCCCATATGTAGGTGGAAAGATCCTTTTAAGCAACTAATATATTTCCATTTCATTTTTAAAGGGGTTGTCCAGACACCTAATATTGATGACCAAACCTTAGGATAGAATATCAGTATAAGATCCCTGCTGGTCCTCTACCCGAAAACACCACCAATCAGCTATCATTGGTGGCCGCAGCATGTCAACATTGAACATAGTTGAACAGCACATCTCCCTTTATAGTATATTATAGTAGCCACTGCTGAGAACTCAGAAAATTGGAAGAAGCTGATGTGCAGTTCTTGGTAGTGCCTCCAACTCATTGAACGAAGATGTATTGTTCAGAGTTTACATCTAGCTGCAGTTAGAGCTAATAACAATTGCTTGGTGGGGGTGCTAGCTGTCAGTTCCACACCAAACTGATTTTGATGATCTATGTAATACCAAATATCTACTAAATTGGTGAGGGTCTGTTAAATGGGACTCCACCAATCTCTAGAATGGGACACTTTTATCCCCATTAGGATTGGAATTGTCTTCTAGTGATAATCTATGCTCTTTTCTGGACATATGGGAGCCATACTTTTTCGGTAAAGATGTGGCTTGTCCCAACTTCATCTGAAGATGAAATCTGATCACCAGGTCCTGGCTGATATGTGCGCGTGAAAAGTGCTTGTAAGACTGGATTCACACATCTGAATATGGACTGTGATCCACGGATCTCCTACCCTGAACTCAACAGCCTCATAGGCAGTGTCAGACTGGGGTGCAAAGGGCCCTCCAGTAGCATTGACTCTGGGGTCTACACATGCAAATATTACATTATCCTCATTCACAAATTTACCTCTACTTCTATATAATAGTAATCTGGGTAGTTAGTTGAATGATGAGACTCTGTGTCACGTTACTGGCGATACTGGACTGGAGGCCAGTGGCCGGAGCAGCGATGCACAGGTGACCGGACCGTGGAAAGACTTCTGGAGGTGCAGTATGTGGCGGTGGAAGTTCACTGTGTCAGCAGATGCCGGGGCCTGCCCGAGCACGGGCCGGCCAAGATCACACTCAAGCACCAAGTCCGTTTAAATGATAGAAGGTTGAGGTAGGAACAGCAGGGTTTCCACAAGAGACAGGAAGATGCCAGCAAAACACCTTCCAGATCAGGAGCTCAGATAATGCTTCACTCAGTTAGACTGAGCACCACAATATACTCAGCAACAGGAAGCTGCACTGGCCAGGTATATATAGCAGGTCCAATCAGACTTAATCAGGGCGAGAACAATCAGCAGAGCAGGTGATGATCTCTATCCAGTCAGTCTCAATCAAGGCGGGGACAATCAGCAGAGCAGGTGATGATCTCTATCCCAGACAAAGTTCATATGGTTTTCAGGCTGAAGTTATACAAGTTCCAAATAGCTCCACAGCAAAGGAACAGACCAGCAAGCCATGGCTCACAGGTTCAAATCCTGACACTCTGCCTTTGTTTTTACATAATGAATTAAATGGTTTGTTCCAACTGTTGCTCATGTAGGTGGGTTGGGGGCCTATAAGGTTGTCGAGTTTGGGTCAGGAGGCCGGAAGTCGAGCCGTGAAACACAGATGTGTAAATCTGGCTTTACATTGGGGCAAGTTTTCTAAAGAAAAACTAAGGGCCACAATAATAATGCCCTTCTTGTTTTATTCTTACCTATAAGATAGATTACTTTGGTTTATTAATAATTAGGGCATAAGGTGGATTTTTTCCATTTTAGATTTCCGCTTAGAAATAATTCACAAAATTTTTTCACTGGGTTATTATATTTGTAGACACATCATTATGCTTCAGTGGCAAAGGCAAAAATTGGAAAGTATAATCAGTTTCAAGGGAATTGTAATTTTTATTGTAGTTGTAATGTGGAGTAATTCATAATTGTTCACAAACTTACTTAAAATGTTACATTGAGAGCAATAATTCACATTAAATTTATCCCAAGTAGACTTTTAAAAGTAGATTTGAGAAATATCCTTTTGGCTCATGGAAGTCACAATCTTTCTTCTCTTATTATTTGGCATTAAAGAATTTTCAACAGTACAGCGGTAAACGTGGTTATGTACTGTTATATAGGAATTTAATTACTGCATTAGGCTATTGCCAATAGTCATTAGTATTATACTTCTATTTTGATTACTTCTGTTAAAGACATGTACTGTATTATTATCGTTTTCGTTATTTACTATGCAGCCATCTTTAGTGGCTATTGGGATCAAGATGTATTTTTCCCATCAAGGCTCTGAAGCCTCAGAGGGCTTACAGTCCCCTCTCCATATCAGATACCAGTATAATAAATTACACATAGGTGGGGGTTCTGCCACAGATTTTACCATTGGGCCAAGGATCAGTAAAGTATGCCTCTATTATTCTGACATTGCACTGTGGAATGTTAGCCTATTCGTCAGAAAATGTTCTTTTCACAATAAACGATAAATGTACTTAGAATAGTCATTTTTATTGTACACTTTGAGATGATCTCTTCTTCCTGATAAGGTTTTGGATAGATACGCTAATTAAATAAGACATAATGCCTGTTAGAAGATTGTCTACACTTTATTAGTAAAAGCTACTATATAAAATTGAAAATATTATAATTAAGATATTTGTGAAGAAGGTGCACTCGTATCGTTCTTTGCATTGCAAAGGGTATAATTTGCACTAACATATACAGCATAAATTGGCATGTTGCAGATCACAAACACACAGTTAATAAACCCACTGAATAATATTTGCAGCATGTGCATGAGATTTCTTAACTTTTCATGCACTATGCTGCTGGCACTGTACATGCATTGGATTTTCTGCATGCGGACATGCATTGGAAAATCAACTGCACTTTCTCTACGTGAGAACATATCCTTAAGAGATTTTTCTTAAAGGGAATCTGTCACCCTAATTTTGCCATATCAACTAAAGATATGGCTGAATAGTGCGTCCCACAACAAAGCTAACGGTAGGTATCATATATCATGATACCCCCGTTTTCATATCAAAACACCTTTGTAAAGTTGGTATTTTTCGCTGTCAATCAGGGCGGTCAGGTCAGGAGGGCGGCATTTTCTCTCTCCCCCGCTCCTCGGCATCAGTTGCGTATCGCCGTCTGTGAATCCAACAGACGGCATTCGGCTTCCCGCAATTGCGCAATTCAAATTCGGGCTGGTGCATGCGCAGTGTGCTTTGCCCAACAGTGGGCAAAGCATAAAATCATTACAACGCATGCGCTAGTCTTTCCTTGCCCCGGAAATGTCTGCTTGCCTTGGACAACTTCCAGGGCAAGGAAAGACTAGTGCATGCGCTATAATGATTTTATGCTTTGCCCACTGTTGGGCAAAGCACACTGCGCATGCGCCGGCCCGAATTTGAATTGCTCAATTGCTGGAAGCCGAACGCCGTCTGTGGGATTCACAGATGGCAATATGCAACTGATGCCGAGGAGCGGGGGGGGAGAGAGAGAAAACGCCGCCCTCCTGACCTGACCACCCTGAGTGACAGCGAAAAATGCAAACTTTACAGAGGTATTTTGATATGAAAACGGGGGTATCATGATATATGACACCCACCGTTAGCTTTGTTATGGGACTCACTATTCAGCCATATCTTTAGTTGATATGGCAAAATTAGGGTGACAGATTCCCTTTAAGCAGATCTTTTTTAAATTGCTTATACAGTACTGGATGGTGGCCCGATTCTAACGCATCGGGTATTCTAGAATATGTATGTAGTTTATTTATGAAGATTTAGGCTAAGTGCACACGTTCAGGAATGTTTGCAGAATATTCCTGAGCAAAAACTGACTTTTTTTGCGGTAAAAACGCACATTTGCGTTTTTGCGCAGATTTGACGCGTTTTTACCGCGATTTTTCCCTGAACTTTCTAGGTCAATAATATAGTGGGAAAAATGCTAGAATTCCGCTAAATTAATGAACATGTTGCTTCTTTTTCCGCGATGCGTTTTTTTCGCGGAAAAAAAAACGCACCATGTGCACAAAAATTGCGGAATTCATTCTAAATGATAGGATGATTAATTCATGCGTTTTTTACGCGTTTTTCCCGCAAAAAAGCGCGAAAAAAACGCAAATAATCCTGAACGTGTGCATTTAGCCTCAAGAATAATGCAATGAATACACAGGATTTTCCGGGTAAAATATATACATTATCATTAAATGTTATTGCTCATAGAACTTAATACAACTGAACGAAATTATTAAACAGATCATCAAAATATGAGGCTGCTGGGGTGTATATAGAGGCTGCTGGGGTGTATATAGAGGCTGCTGCTGTGGTGTACGTGGAGGCTGCTGCTGGGGTATATGTGGAGGCTGCTGCTGGGGTATACGTGGAGGCTGCTGCTACTGGAGTATATGTGGAGGCTGCTTCTGGGGTATATGTGGAGGCTGCTGCTGGAGTATATGTGGAGGCTGCTGCTGCTGGGGTATATGTGGAGGCTGCTGCTGCAGGGGTATATAGAGGCTGCTGCTGGTGGCGTGTACGTTGAGGCTGCTGCTGGGGTTTACGTGGAGGCCGCCGGTCGGAGTACTTCCGCTGCGAGCAGCCAGGAGATGACCGGCTGGCGCTAGTCATCTCCCAGCTGCGTCGCCACTGACCTCCATGTGGCAAGAGATGATCTCCCGACGATAGCGGTGGCATGCGTGGTTCAAATCCTGTGCTAATTCGCAGCTGGACTGAGCCTGTCGCTGATTGGTCGCGTCCGGCTGGGCACAACCAATCAGCGATGCGGGATTTCCGTTACAGACAGACAGAATTAGACGATTATATAGTAGATGTTTGGTTGGTTTGACTGCTTGCAAGAAATGTATTATTAATAATGTTGTATTATGAAATTTTAGTAGATTTTCACATTACGTTTAAATTAGTGCTTATATAAATGATCTATATTAGGCTTAAGATTATAGTGCTCCATAGGGGGCTTTCTATAAACATGTAATGCCAAAAATTTTTAGTACAGGAAAAGAATATATTTTTGTATCGTGTTAGCCAGCACATAGAATCATAGAATGGTAGAGTTGGAAGGGACCTCCTGGGTCATCTGGTCCAACCCACTGCTCAAAGCAGAATTTGAGAGTCCTCAGTGGTTGATACACTATAATGGCTAACTGCAAATTGGCAACTATCAGGATATCCAGAACTGACATCAGCTAGTGTCTGGACTCTGAAAAATCTGCAGTGGCTTATCGGGGTCACTAGGGAGAGAAGCACGTTCCAGTGACTGTGTACTAGCGGGACCTACAGTACAGACCAAAAGTTTGGACACACCTCATTCAACGATTTTTCTGTATTTTCATGACTGTGAAAATTGTAGAATCACACTGAACGCATCAAAACTATGAATTAACACATGTGGAATTATACATTACACTTTACAAAAAAGTGTGAAACAACTGAAAATATGTCTTATATTCTAGGTTCTTCAAAGTAGCCATTTTTTGCTTTGGTTACTGCTTTGCACGCAGAAAAGGTGAACACATGGACTCTACATGCCTGGTTCCAACCGTGAAGCATGGAGGAGGAGGTGTGATGTGTGAGGGTGCTTTGCTAGTGACACTGTTGGGGATTTATTCAAAATTGAAGGCATACTGAACCAGCAAGGCTACCACAGCATCTTGCAGCAGCATGCTATTCCATCCGGTTTGCGTTTAGTTGGACCATCATTTATTTTCAACAGGGCAATGACCCCAAACACACCTCCAGACTGTGTAAGGGCTATTTGTCCAAGAAGGAGAGTGATGGGGTGCTACGCCAGATGACCTGGCCTCCTGTTATGTTTCGGTAGCTGAGGAGTGCAGGTAAAAAAGGCAATACACCAGAGAAGTTGGAATCTATGAGATTGCAGTACCCTGACTAACCACCACAACTAGAGGCAGCCGTGGAGCGTTCCTACGTTGGTCCTAGACGCCTCGTCACAGCCTGAGAAACTAACTACACCTAAAGATAGAAAGAGGAAAGCTATCTGCCCCGGAGCAGATCCCAAAGAACATAGAAAGCCCCCAAACATGTAATGGCGGTTAGACAAGATGAAATACTGACACAGACAGAAAATAGTATGAGCAAACGTTGGGGCCCAAACTACCTAAATAGAAAAGGATAGGAAGGGCACTTACTGCAATCCCAAAAAACCCTGAAAAGCACCAACTCTACTAATTTCAAAATCACCTGAGATCACACGACCTCTACCACCTAAATTAGTTCTCTGGTGTAACAAAATCAAAACAGCAGCCACTGAAAAAACTGGAAAAAGCAAAAGTACAAACATCAGTGGCTGAACTAAACTGAGAGGGCAAAAGCCCCCGGAGGGGACCCTGAAGGCCCCCACAGAAGTGCAGGACAAAATGCAAAAATCAAGCACAAAAACAAAAAGAAGAAAATGTCTTATCTGTTAGCAGGAGATGCAGACACGACACAGCAGGCTACAAAGGAAACAGGACTCAAGGATTGAGACCAGAACAATTGATCACCGGCAACCCTGATGGGAAGGCGACTCCCTTATATAAGACCAGTCAGTAACACCTGATTCCCACTCCTCACAATCTTCACTGGACAGTCCAGTACCGCTTGTAACCACCAGAGGGAGCCTCTGCTCAGAACTCATTTCAAGTCCATTCACAACAGTACCCCCCCCTTGAGGAGGGGTCACCGAACCCTCACTTGAGCAACCAGGTCGGTCAGGATGAGTTCTATGATACGCACGGATGAGTCTCCTAGCATGGATGTCCGAAGCAAACACCCAAGAATTGTCTTCCTGACCATAACCTCTCCACTTAACCAAATACTGGAGTTTCCTTCTAGAAAAACGAGAATTCAATATTTTCTCAACCACAAACTCCATATTGCCCTCAACCAGAACAGGGTCAGGAGGCAAAGCAGTAGGAACCACTGGCTCAACAAACCTCTTCAACAAGGACTTATGGAACACGTCATGGATCTTAAATGTCCCTGGAAGAAGCAAACGAAAAGAAACAGGATTAAGAATCTCCATGATCTTATAAGGTCCAATGAACCTAGGCTTAAATTTAGGAGATGCCACTCTCATAGGAATATTTCTTGAGGACAACCAGACCAAGTCCCCCACTTTAAACGAGGACCATCAGTCCTATGCCGGTTAGCAAACCCCTGGGCCCTCTCCTGAGAGAGGGACAACCTCTCCACTACCTGGTCCCAAATCTGTTGCATACGCTCCACAACAGAGTCAACACCTGGACAGACAGAAGCCTCCGTCTGTCCTGAAGAAAATCGAGGGTGAAACCCAGAATTACAGAAAAATGGAGACATCAAAGTGGCAGAGCTAGCCCTATTATCAAGAGCAAACTCAGCCAAAGGCAAAAAAGAGACCCAGTCATCCTGATCAGCAGACACAAAGCATCTTAGATAAGTCTCCAATGTCTGGTTTGTTCTCTCAGTTTGACCATTGGTCTGAGGAAGAAACGCCGAGGAGAAAGACAATTGAACACCAAGTTTAGAACAAAAGGTCCTCCAAAATCTGGACACAAACTGGACTCCTCTGTCAGACACAATGTTCTCAGGAATGCCGTGTAAACGAACCACGTGCTGAAGGAACAAAGGCACCAATTCAGAGGAGGAAGGCAACTTAGGCAATGGCACAAGATGTATCATCTTGGAAAACCTATCACAAATCACCCAGATGACGGTCATTCTCTGAGAAACAGGGAGGTCGGAAATGAAATCCATAGAGATATGGGTCCATGGTCTCTTGGGCACAGGCAATGGCATCAACAAACCACTAGAGCGAGAGCAAGGCTTGGAGCGAGAGCAAGTCCCGCAGGACTGCACAAATTCCCTGACATCACGAGACAAGGTAGGCCACCAAAAGGACCGACTAACCAAGTCTCTGGTACCAAAAATTCCGGGATGCCCAGCCAATGCGGAACAATGAATCTCAGACATCACACTCTTTTTCCACTGGTCCGGGACAAACAATTTTCCAACAGGGCAGCGCTCGGGCCTATCCTCCTGACACCCCTCCAGAGCAAGTCTCAAATTGGGTGAGATGGCGGAAAGAACTACACCCTCTTTCAAAATAACAGAAGGATCAGATAACTCAGGAGAGTCCGCAAGGAAACTCCTCGAGAGGGCATCCGCCCTAACATTCTTAGTGCCAGGAAGAAAGGAAACCACAAAATTAAAACGTGTGAAAAACAAGGCCCACCTGGCCTGTCTAGGATTGAGTCGCTTGGCAGATTCCAGATAAACTAGATTCTTATGGTCCGTAAGGACCACCACCTGATGTTTGGCTCCCTCCAGCCAATGTCTCCACTCTTCAAAAGCCCACTTCATGGCCAGTAACTCCCGATTACCCACGTCATAATTACGTTCAGTAGGAGAAAATTTTCGAGAGAAAAAGGCACAAGGGTTACGTTTAGAGGTCTCTGGATCTTTTTGGGACAAAACGGCACCTGCCCCAATTTCAGAGGCATCAACCTCCACCTGAAATGGCAGAGAAACATCAGGCTGCCGTAGAACAGGAGCAGAAGTGAATCTCTGCTTAAGTTCCTGAAATGCAGAGACTGCCTCAGGAGGCCAATTCACCACATCAGAACCCTTTCTGGTCAAATCAGTCAATGGTTTAACAATAACCGAGAAATTACCAATAAATTTACGATAAAAATTGTCAAAACCCAAAAATCTTTGAAGAGCCTTTAATGAAGTAGGTTGGACCCAATCACAGATGGCCTGAACCTTGACCGGGTCCATTTCAATAACAGATGGGGACAAAATGAATCCAGAAATGAGATCCTCTGTACGCCAAAAAGACACTTTGATCCCTTCACATACAGAGCATTCTCTCTCAAAATCTGGAATACAGTTCGAACATGTTTCACATGAGAGTCCCAGTCATTAGAAAAAATCAAGATATCATCCAAATAAACAATCAGAAATTTATCCACAAAATCCCTGAAAATGTCATTCATGAAGGACTGGAAGACAGAAGGAGCATTAGTGAGCCCAAAAGGCATCACAAGGTACTCAAAATGCCCCTCAGGGTATTGAATGCCGTCTTCCATTCATCCCCGTGCTTAATGCGAATAAGGTTATATGCCCCCCTGAGGTCAAGCTTGGTAAACCAAGTAGCGTTTTTCACCCTGGAAAACAGGTCAGAAATCAAAGGTAACGGGTATTGATATTTTACAGTAATATTGTTCAAAAGACGATAATCAATACACGGCCTTAATGAACCATCCTTTTTGGCCACAAAGAAAAAACCGGCACCTAAGGGTGAAGAGGATGGTCTGATATGACCCTTCTCCAATGATTCCTTGATATAAGACCGCATAACGTCATGTTCAGGTACAGACTAGTTAAAAAGGCGACCTTTAGGGAATTTACTACCAGGCACTAATTCAATAGCGCAGTCATAGCTCCTATGGGGAGGCAAGGATGCAGATTTACTTTCGCTAAACACATCAGAAAAATCAATCAAAAAGTCAGGAACATCCTGAGCCTGGGGAGAGGCAGAAAAAACAGGAGTGTTGGTATTGACACATTGGCAGCCCCAACTGGTTACAGACACAGATTTCCAATCCAAAACAGGATTATGAGACTGCAACCAAGGGAAGCCCAGTACGATAATATCATGCAGATTATACAGAACCAAAAATTTACAGCACTCCTGATGATCAGGTTCAACCCTCATTATCACCTGAGTAGAGAACTGAGGTTTATTCTCAGCCAAAGGGGTAGAATCGATCCCCAGTAGGGGAATAGACTTCTGTAGGGGTATCAAGGGAAACCCACAACGTTTAGCAAAATCATAATCCGTCAGGTTAATAGCTGCTCCAGAATCAACGAAAGCTTGAGCAGAAAATGAGGACAGAGAGCATATCAGAGTGACAGTTAATAAAAACTTAGTCTGAACACTACCCAAGACAACTGAGCGTGCAAAACGTCTTCCCCGCTTAGGGCAGACTGAAAGAGCATGAGAGGCATCACCACAGTAGAAACATAACCCATTGCGCTTTCGAAACTCATGACGCTGTGCCCCAGACACCACTCTATCACACTGCATGGGTTCAGAAGCAGGTTCACAAGGCAACACCATTCCACGCATACTTCTCCACTCATGCAAACGTCTGTCAATTTGAATCGCTAATGACATAGAATCATTGAGACCAGAGCGGACAGAGAATCCCACCATAACATCCTTTAC
Source organism: Oophaga sylvatica (assembly GCA_033576555.1). Classification (NCBI taxonomy): domain Eukaryota; kingdom Metazoa; phylum Chordata; class Amphibia; order Anura; family Dendrobatidae; genus Oophaga; species Oophaga sylvatica. Next base: position 263,462,139 of record JARQOD010000002.1, read on the forward strand.
ATTATCTGACAGACCCTTCCGAAAAAGGGCCGCCAAAGCGTCGTCATTCCACTTGGTCAGGACTGCCCACCTACGGAATCTCTGACAGTATAACTGCATCAACATCACTCAAAACAGGATCCCCAGGTGTCAGGGAAAAAGCCCAATCCTGAGGATCGCCGCGCAGGAGAGAGATGACAATTTGAACCTGCTGCGCTGCGTTCCCTGAGGACTTAGATTTTAAGGCAAAAAACAATTTACAATTATTTTTGAAATTCTGAAACTTAGCTCGATCCCCTAAAAACAAATCTGGCATGGGAATCCTAGGTTCCACAACAGGCAACCTAGCAAGATAGGCAGCAATACTCCGAACCTCAGTGGCAAGCTGATCCACACGGCCAGACAACTGTGCAAACTCCATTGAGAGAAAAAAAAATCCTCCCCAGCACCCAGAGATACAGAGGGAAAAAAAAAAATGCAACAAACAGAAAAATATCTCTGACAACTCTGACAACCTTTTTTCTTTCACAATATTTTTTCCCTTCTGTGAGTACAATACAATTTTCAATTTTTAGGCCGGTGATACTGTTATGTTTCGGTAGCTGAGGAGTGCAGGTAAAAAAGGCAATACACCAGAGAAGTTGGAATCTATGAGATTGCAGTACCCTGACTAACCACCACAACTAGAGGCAGCCGTGGAGCGTTCCTACGTTGGTCCTAGACGCCTCGTCACAGCCTGAGAAACTAACTACACCTAAAGATAGAAAGAGGAAAGCTATCTGCCCCGGAGCAGATCCCCAAAGAACATAGAAAGCCCCCAAACATGTAATGGCGGTTAGACAAGATGAAATACTGACACAGACAGAAAATAGTATGAGCAAACGTTGGGGCCCAAACTACCTAAATAGAAAAGGATAGGAAGGGCACTTACTGCAATCCCAAAAAACCCTGAAAAGCACCAACTCTACTAATTTCAAAATCACCTGAGATCACACGACCTCTACCACCTAAATTAGTTCTCTGGTGTAACAAAATCAAAACAGCAGCCACTGAAAAAACTGGAAAAAGCAAAAGTACAAACATCAGTGGCTGAACTAAACTGAGAGGGCAAAAGCCCCCGGAGGGGACCCTGAAGGCCCCCACAGAAGTGCAGGACAAAATGCAAAAATCAAGCACAAAAACAAAAAGAAGAAAATGTCTTATCTGTTAGCAGGAGATGCAGACACGACACAGCAGGCTACAAAGGAAACAGGACTCAAGGATTGAGACCAGAACAATTGATCACCGGCAACCCTGATGGGAAGGCGACTCCCTTATATAAGACCAGTCAGTAACACCTGATTCCCACTCCTCACAATCTTCACTGGACAGTCCAGTACCGCTTGTAACCACCAGAGGGAGCCTCTGCTCAGAACTCATTTCAAGTCCATTCACAACAGCCTCCATAGTCACCAGACCTGAATCCAATCGAGATGGTTTGGGTGAGCTGGACCGCTCACCGCTTCAATTTTGAATAATCCCCAACAGTGTCACCAGCAAAGCACCCCCACACCATTACACCACCTCCTCCATGCTTCACGGTGGGAACCAGGCATGTAGAGTCCATTCGTTCACCTTTTCTGCGTGCAAAGCAGTAATCAAAGCAAAAGGTGGCTACTTTGGAGAACCTAGAATATAAGACATATTTTCAGTTGTTTCACACTTTTTTGTAAAGTGTAATGTATAATTCCACATGTGTTAATTCATAGTTTTGATGCCTTCAGTGTGAATTTACAATTTTCATAGTCATGAAAATACAGAAGAATCTTTGAATGAGAAGGTGTGTCCAAACTGTTGGTCTGTTCTGTATGTGACTACCAAGGGGCAGAGCCGGACGCAGGTCTCCTAGAGGGAGCAGGAGCAGAGAGAGATGCCGGCCCGAAATAAGGACCCTACCAGCAGGTATGGCACAAACAGAAGCGCCGATGAGCGCTAGACGGGAGGAATATCAGGGACGGGCCAAGGGTCACAACTGTACGGACAACAGAAGTACCAGGGGATTAGACAGAAGGATATCCAGAGACGTAGCCGAAGTCAGAAACCAGGAGAGCAGACACACAGTACTGAATCAGCAGGCAAGAACACAACAGGCAACAGACCGGGTCAAAAGCAGATAATCAGGCAGAAAAACAGGCATGCAGCACAACCAACAGGGGTCACTTAACTAAGCCGAGGGCAAAAGTATAACTGACAGCGGGGAATGCCTGAGCACAGCTATAAAAAGCCATCCCTGCATCAGAGTGAGGCCACAGAAATTAACCCCAGAAGGTCCGACTCAAACCGACCATGACAGCAACAAATTGCAAGCTTTCGAGACTACTCAGGTCTCTTCATCGGTCATAAAATAACACAAAATATAAAGAGTCACATGTTTATGCAAAACAAAAACTTTCACACTCCTTATCTATGTTCCAATATTTATGACCACAACTGTTTTCTCCTCATCTCACATTGACAGTTCTGCTTAATATCACTTGTCTTATTGCATTATTCCTGTGTCCTCTTGTGCATAAATATTTGACTCTTCAGATTTTGTGTTATTCTATGCTTGATAAAGAGACCTGAGTAGTCTCGAAAGCTTGCAATTTGTTACCATCTTTTCAGTTAGGACTCTCAAATAGATTTTTAGTAAAATCTTTAACTGTGATCATACCTGTCAATCTTGATTCTGTTCACTGAGAAATTACAAATCTTAATACAATCTGGCCCTGATTCATCATTTGCTTTTTTTTAAAGTAGCTTTTATTATTTTTTCTTGCAGTATTCATAGCCGTTTATTCTGACAAGTTCTTCGATATTCAAAAATAGTATTTATTTTTTTAATTGACCTTTTTATGCAATTTGTTAACACAATAAGTTGCATGATTCATAAAATGTTGCAAGAATTCCACACCAAAAAAAAAAAAAAATTCCACTCAGGGAATTAGAGCACATTTGCACAAAAATGTGGTGATTTTTATTTTATTTCTTTTAAGTTGCAATTGATCTGTAAGCTACAAACATCTGGAAAACCTAAACCCATTCACAATGACAAATTAAAGCAGCACTCCCATCAAACTTTTTATTCTCTTAATGTATTATAGTCATTACATACTATAGCACTGTGTACTTACAATTTCTCATTATGCCTTTCTACCCAGCTAATACTTCTCTTTTCTCTGCTCTATGTAGAAACAGAAAGTCTTTTGTCCCTACATTTATCATTCCTCTCTTCAACTCCTGACTCCCTCCTACTGCAAGGGACTTTTTCTGTGACCGATGAGTCATACAGGGAAAATTGACCTCCTGTTTCTACATAGAGATTAAAAGGATTCAGCTAGTCAGTTTTAAATCAGGTAGTGTCATGGAAAAGAGAACAATTAGTTTTATAGAAAGGCAAAATGAGCAACTGTAAGTACACAGTGTAATGTATTATGATGATTGCAATAAATTAAGAGAATGAACATTTTGATGAGAGTGCCTCTTTTAAAAAAAATGACAAACATAAAAAATGAATTAAAAAAAATTGCAAATGAATAGATGAGTTCAATCAGTCAAAAAATAGATGTAAAATGCACAACACTTGACAAACAAGAGGCAAAAGCAATTATGAATTTGCCCCTATATGTTTGCTGGCTTGAAGCTCACCATTAAATTTAAAAAAAATAACATTTTGTTATAATTAGCACTGTGCTGACACTGCTATTATCAAAGGCAATCTCCTCTTTGTACAATTGTAAGATAAGGTAGACCATAGCATCTGCGAGTAAATCCAGTTCTACAGTGAATTATGTGTCAGTGATTTAGATGGTATCAGGTACAGTATATGCATCAATAATAGGATTACAAATGTAGAGCTCATGAACAAAGAGAAAAGCCGGTCTTTCATGCAATGAAACATGAAAGATGTTATTGCCAAGTGTTAAAATTGGTAAAATACTTAATATGTATCTGTACTGATGTTCCCGGACCACTTTCCCTGACCACATTTCAGAAACTAGTAGTGGCAATGACTGCTGTCATACAAGCAGGTGGTCGCCCAAAGTTGGACAACCCCACAGGATGTTCTAGCTAGCCACTACTATAATAAGATCCCAATGATCTAGCAGAAGGTAACTCTGTTAGAGCAGACTGTTCGCCATTTGTACATTCTAAATTGGTCACATCATATGAAGTGGCTGAAGATCTGAATAAAATATATATTTTTATTGTTTTATTTTTCATCTCCATTTCAGAAATATTAGCTTGTTAAGTTTATATGCTATATTCCAGTATAATGTAGGGGACATTGCTAGAAATTCTTTTCCGGAGGTGTTTACTTTTTCGCCTGTATGGCATTATCCAATCATAATCAAGCAGCTTAATACAGGAAAAACAAAACCATTAGAAGGCCCTAACAGGTTTTCACTGTGTGATATGGTTGACTGATGCATCACACTGACAACTTACTGACAGCAGTTATTGTAATTACAAGTGCTGTGAGGAGAGCAGAACTGTGTGTCACAACATAAACTATTATGCATCTATCCCAGGTTCCAGGGAATAATGCAGAGCAGTGTATATAGTGACACACAACTTTGCTGTCTTCCTAGGTCATGCAGATCTCACTGCTGGCTTGCACTTTGATTGCAGGGAAAGAAAGTAGAGCTGTGTGTTATTACATACACTGTTCTGCATTATCTGTAATTACAAGTAAAGTGAGGAGACTAGAGCTTTTTGTCTGGGATAGATGCAAAGCAGTGAATGCAAGGACACAGAGAACTGCTTTCACCCCACTATCCACTCATTGCCAGTGCTGTGAGATGAGAGCTGCAGCATGTCATATACACCACTCTACATCTATTTTAGGAACCGGGACATTATTCCCCGATACCTGGGAAAAATGCAGAGTGGTTTATGCAATGACACAAATCTCTGCTGTACACAGTATGTAAGATCTGTGTGACCTAGTTAAATACATTACACTTACCAGATCACAGAAATGATGCCTGTTCTAAGCTTCTCCAAGGTAATTTTCTTTTTTCCTGTGACGCTGCCTAGGATTGCGCAACCGTGAATAGAATCTATTCTAAGGACCCCTTTATTATAGTGGAAATTAGCATTTAAACTATACCATCTAATATCCCTGAAATAGAGATGTGGAGTTGATGAATAACAAAATAAAACATATATTTTATTCAACTCTTAAGCCACTTTATCATGAAGTGGCCAGTTTAGTGTGAGAAAAGTCATGAATGGGCCTCTTTACCTGTCCACCTATTGTAACTAGGATCATTTCTGTATGGATTGATTCCCAAATCTACTATATCTTGCTGATATGCTTAATGACAATAAGTTTCCTAAAGTAAGCTATCATCATAACATGACCTTGTTTAATACAGGTTTTCTGATAAGTTTAATGTTAATTTTTTGCAATATAGTATTTTCATATCACAATCTGTACTAAAAATAAAGAATGGAAATATTGCAATTTTCCACACTAGCTATTGAGGCTATTTTAGGATTTAGCTTCCTGCTGTGTCAGGAAACAACACATGTACATAGCTACAATGAACAGACTCTGAAACCTTTCTTTTATACTTCCCGTTGTTTAATAAAACCACTTGTACATTAGCAGCAGTAAACAGACTTAGACCCTGTCTTTTGCATTAAAATCCTACAAAAAAGTTGTGCAATAAAGACAAAATATTTGAAAGTATTAATCAATAATTTTATTAATAAAAAATATATAAAAATATATAAATACAGCTGAATCTGACCCTTTCTTGTATACTTCCCATTGTTTAATAAAATCCACTTGTACATTAGCAGCAGTAAACAGACTTAGACCCTGTGTTTTGTACTGAAGCATCTAATGAGCATGTGCGAAGGTCTTTGTGAATAGAAGAGGAGTCAGCTGTTTCATGACCTATTGTGAATTATGGATCCTGTGTTATTACTTGTATATTGAGATGTTACCTCTTGTTGTAATCATGACACTGATGATAACAAAACTGATGAAAAGTCTTCCTAAAAAGACAGGAAGTTTAAGTCTAAAAAAGCTCCAGTGGCTAGTATGAAAATTATAAGATTACTATTATTTTTATTAATAGATTGTGATCTGAAAAAAAACAAAATGCTGTACATTTTAAGAACATACCAAGTACAACTTAAGGGACTGCTGAGCGACTCATTTCCTATAATGGACCCAATCATATTGGTATTGGTAACTCAGTTTCCCATAGTTTCATAATGCATAGTTGGATATGCTATGGAAACAACAATGATAATTACTTTAATCACAAATTACTTTTACTGAAAACCCATAGAAGGTACTCGATTATTCATTTCTACCAAATGTTTTTGTTGTTAATTATGATGGTTAGATCTACAAGCTCCAAGAGAAGTAAATGACACTTGACATACAGAGATAGTAGAGACATTGATATGGTATTAATACACTGTTCAGTAAAGACATCTCCTAGTTTAGACACTGAAGAGTATTCCCCCAGCCTATCTCTCATAAATATTTCAAGTAGATAAGCCTCAAGTAGTACACATTATTTTCCCAGTGATTCCTAATAGCTGTCTAGTCACTCTTTATGGACACAAATAAGCTCTAAACCATTTTCTACTGCCAGATTTGTGCCCTTTACAAGACAATGATTGTGTAGGCTCACATGTCAAGTGTTTCAGCCTTACTATCAAACCTTCAGCTCTCAGAACTGATTCCTTTACATCTCATTACAAACCCACAAGAAGAGTAACTTGACTCTCCTGGGATCAAATGCAGAACATGTAAAAGTATCCCATTCTGCCATGTGAAAGTTGTAAAACTGGTGTCTTGTAGCTACAAGTTCTGTATATTTCATTAGGCACTTGAGAGCGGGTGCCAAGGACAGCAGGATTAAAGCCCCCGTCACACTAAGCCAGATCGCTAGCGAGATCGCTGAAGCGTCACCGATTTTGTGACGCAACAGCGACCTAGCCAGCGATCTCGCTTAGTGTGACACGCAGCGACGACCAGCCCTCCTACTGGGTATCGCTGATTGTCGTTGAATGTCTTGGACCATTTTTTCATCGTTGGTCTCCCGCTGGCCAGCGCGCATCGCTGCGTGTGACAATGGGAGACCAACGATCAGCGAGCTGGGAGCTGGTATCCAATGTACATATTGGGTAACTAAGCACCGCGCGGCACCTAGTTACCCGATATGTACCCTGGTTACCGGCTCCCAGCTTCTGCTGTAGACCTCTGAGAGCCGTTATCCAGGGTACATATCGGGTAACTAGGTGCCGCGCGGTGCTTAGTCACCCCATATGTACATTGGATACCGGCTTTCAGCGCTCTACAGCTGAAGCTGAGAGCCGGTATCTAGGGTACATATCGGGTAGCTAGGTGCCGCGCGGTGCTTAGTTACCCGATGTGTACATTGGATACCAGCGTGCTCGCTGGTCCTGATCGCTGGTGAGTCTGCCCATGTGACAGCTCACCAGCAATCAGCTAACGATGTCCCAGCGATCCCATCCACATCGTATCGTTGGTTGGATCGCTGGGACATTGAAGAGTGTGACGGGACCTTAAGGGGTAGCGCTTAGTGATGAGCGAGTATGCTCGTTGCTCAGGTTTTCCCGAGCATGCTCGGGTGATCGAGTATTTGGAAGTGCTCAGAGATTTAGTTTCTGTTGCCGTAGCCGCATGATTTGCGGCTTTATGACAGCCTGAATACAAGTGGGAATTCCCTAAGAAACAGGCAATCCCAACATGTATTCAGGCTGTCAAGTAGCCGCAAATTATGCAGCTGCGGCAACAGAAACTAAATCTCCAAGCACGCTAAAATACTCAGAGATCAACCGAAGCATGCTCGGGAAAACCCGAGCAACGAGTATACTCGCTCATCACTATCACTAGTAGCATTTTATTAACTAAGAACATTTTTATATTATACTTGTATACTTGTATTAGTATATTTCTAGAATTATCCGGCTTCTATTTGGTATAACTGTATGTGTGGTTAAAACTTAATTTGCTACTGACATGAGGCGAACATATCTGAGTCGTCATGGCAGAAATTTGATACACTGAGTTGTCATGTACAGTAATTATATATTTCTCAAGTGATATCTTGATTCGCCCTTGCATTGTTTTTTTTAGGGGGGAGAATACGTAGAGAAGGATATGTCCTAGAAAGCTAAAACCCAGTCTAAAACCTTCGGAAGTGCTTGATTTACTTGTTTACATAGAATTTTTGATTTCTTGTCCTTTTTTCAGAGACTATGAATGATAACACCAAAACTTTTTCTTCCTCATGGTTAGTGGTTGGGCGAAGCCATTTATTGTCAAACTGCTGTGTTTCTATCCTGAGAAACTAATACGCTTCTCTGCTTTCAACAATTATCATATTTGCAGCATTATAAATTCAACCATACTTGATTTTTGTAGTGGTGTTAAATTTTGATGAATTTAATTAAGGTTACTTAAGATTTAAGCAATTATTTTTTATTTAAATATTGCAAAACTGGACAAACTATTACAGTTAATAATATTACCTGGTGTGCTATTATTTACCTATAGTGTTCATTTTTTGCATTGTCAGCTCTACAGATCATGATCTTTCCATGGTGATTTGTGACTCAAAGGATCAAGGTACAGTATATTCAGCTTTTACTCTATTAACAGATGATTGCAGATCCATAGCTCCTTATACATAATGAACTATAAACATGTTATATACCAGTGGTCCCCAGCCTTTCTTAACCTAAGAGCCACGTTCACTCTGACAGTTGGTCATGAGCCACTTGCAGAGCCCTCAGCATAGGGACACCCAAAGCCCCCCATTACTGGTACAACAACAGCCAAAGATTCCACCCCACAGAAATCACACAGAGACTCTGTGCCGCCCTGCCTTAAAGGCAGAATACTTGCATTAAGGGGTCCGTACTCCTATTTGTTATTCTCACATCAAGCATCTTATCACTCTATTTTATCCAGCTTCAATCACCCCCTTCAAGCATCCTATCTGCATTTTACCATATTTACCTCTCCACCCACTATATGTGCATCCACTCAGTATATGTGCATCCGCATCTTTTCTTCTGTGTGGGGTTACATAGAAAATTCACCATCTGGAGACCTGCTCTTCATAGTTGTTTTTGCCTGACCTGGTGCTAATGTACCAAACTGGTTGACAGCTGCAAGCCACACATCATGGGCCTGAAAGCCACATGTGGCTTCCAAGTAACAGGTTAGGGGCCCCTGTTCTATACCAACAAATATTATTTCTGAAAGGGATAGCTGCTAGGTTTGTGATCCATGTCATAGTATATGATAATTCATGTATCACAAACATATTCCACATTCCTGTAGAGGAATGGTATAAATAATGTGTAACATTTGTATGCTAATGTAATGGGGCATTGAAATAAAAGAAGCTATAATACCATATAACATATAGCAGAAAGACTAGAAAAACTGAGATTTAGATGCATCAAACATATAACAATATACCATGCAATATTTGAAGCAATCTTTTCCTTATGATGATAACTAAAGCTTTTTTTTATTTGTACTTGGTGTCCCTGTGGACTAAGTGGTAAATTCACAAAAAGCTCTATATCACTCTTTATAATGATTTTATGTTAGGTCATCAAGACAATTCATAGTTTTGAGGTTTAAATCAGACCAAAATCCCTCTACATCAATCTAGAACCTCTAATAAGTTGTAATAGAGCAGCACTGTGGCTCAATGGTTAGCACTGCTAGCAGTGTTAAGGTCCTGGGTTCCTATCCCACCAAGGACAACATCTGCAAGGAGTTTGTGTGGTTTTTTCTCTGGGTTCCTCCCACATTCCAAAGACACTCTAATAGGAAGTATAGCTTTTGAGCCCTAATCAGGACAGTGTTGATAATGTCTGTAAAGCGCTGTGGAATTAATGGCTATACTATACAAGTGAGTAAAACAAATAAATAAATCTATGTAATTAAAAAAACAAAGACACGTACAAAAGATCGACTACACTTTCTACATTTTTACAATGAAAATCTTTATTATGTAACTGTAGAGTCGGGCCAGGGCAGTAGTCGTGGCTGAGTATTGTGGGCATTGTGTTCCCTGGCCTCCCTCTACAAGGAAACGGTACCTCTTTACTTGCATGGTACGATCAGTACTCTCTAGGCTGTCAGCATCCTCTTTGCTGTCTGGATTACAACAAATTGAGAAACAGTCCAGGGCAACGCTTAACTGAACAAATTTAATTACTTCAGGACACAGCACATCCATTTAGTTTACAGCATTTCCATAGCAGTCAAGACGGCACATCACTTCGTCTTTCCCTTCACTGTTCCTTTCGTCACTAATTGTTTCCGCGGGGCGAGGCGTCTCAGACGACCTCTCAGTGTCCTCCCTGTAAAGCGTCACCATGGTGAGCCGCTCCTCTGCCTGCTGCGCCTAAGACATCAGAGATTCAGCCCATGTCACATTCTGGAATGACCTGCCCCTACACTTTTACGGTGACCTTTAATCTTCCTTTTCTTCCTTTCTTCCTTTCCCTTTTCTCTTTACTTATGGTTCTGCTATTAACTCCTATATTACTATCTCTACAGTAGTGACCTCTATGCCCCATCTAATGGCCACAAATCAGACTGCAATGTCCCTGTAATATACATAGTGCAATAACGTGGAAATTACATATGTAACACGGGCTTACGGAACAACGGCACAAATATATATAAATGAATAATCTACATTAGCAACATAGAGGACATAAAAGGGTTAAACCTACAACCCCCTTACATTCCCCCTTTCTTAAATCATTGTCTCTCCTGACAATGCCTAAAAATCAATTTTAAATATTTATATACAATACTCCATGCAAGGAGAACATATATATAATAAGACTATCTCAATGTGAGCCAAGTCCACTTGAAGTAATTGTCCACTCTATAAATAGTATATATATATTTTTTTCTTTAACTCAGGTGCTTATGCCGACAGTCCTCAGGCGATGTCTATTCAAAACATAAATACGAATAAACAGCCCCTCAGGGTGATCCCTTTTAGAGGAACACCAACAATATTTCCAAACAGGTGCGCGGGAACAGTCCTTCCGTAGGCACTGTCAGTCCACACATTAACTTTATTACATGAGTGGGAGTCCTTTAAGAGGGAGGTCATCCCCCTTCCTTTGCGGTTAGCACGGGCCCGTGCTCAGCTAACAAACCACCCGGTCCAAAAGTCCATGGACCCAAAAATTACATAAAGGCAGAGTCCTTCTATTCAGCAGAGGGGGCACAACAGGTGCAACAAAACAAACAAAAAAAAAAGTTCCGTATTAACGTTCTTAATAGGCCGCAACGGCCGCAATGCTCTTTAACTTCAGAGCGTAACAGGGCCCCTGACCTGTGGGGATGCACAACAGTCCCTGTCCAGTACCGTGCAACAGGCACCAAATTCTGTTATTCAGAGATCCTCTCTTAAAACGCTTATCGTGCCTCCTTCTCCTGGTGATCCCATACACACATACGAGCCGAAGAGGACTCTGTGTCCTGATGCTGATGAGCAGTAGTAGAAGTAGAGCCGGAGGTGGGCGTCCCACATGGGATCGACTGTTCGGGATGAGGGTCCACCTCTGCTATGGAGCTGCCGTCTTTTTGACACAGCGTCACGGTTATCGCATAGTAGCCCCTGGGACAGTTCTCTCTTACAAAAGAATTCCAGTCCCCCTCTACCAAGGGTCTACCGTGCTTGACCGAGGTGGCTTTAATAAAAATTTTTGCATCAGTGCCAGCTTCCCAAATAAAGCCGTATCCACGTTCTATGTTGGTGTAAACCAACTGTCCATGGGAGCAGCGCCCGGCCAAAGCGCCCTCCCCATACCGATGTAGGCAAGACCACACTTCTCTTTCCTTAGCCTTCTTCTGGGCTATGATATCCGCAATCCAAGCAGAGGGTCTGGAGAATGACCTAGGACCTGGGTTCCACTTAGAAGTCTGGGACTCGTATGCTGCTGGAACCGCAGGTGACACGGGCCTAGGGTCGGTATAGCCTGACAAAATGAGTAAGGGCCTGCTTTCTGACTGTAGGGGTGATGGCTCACTCACCGGCCTTGCTGTCACCTTAGGTCGCGTGGCTCAGTCTGATTCCGTCCTGCTGAGGCTGGTCCTGACCTCCGTCAGCATCTGTTGCATGCTGGCTGCCAGGTCGTCTAGGAATGAAGCCATGTTTGCGCCACCGTCGTCAGACTCCTCAACGGTCGTTGTGCACCCGATCTCCCGCTGGTGTAGATCCGGCATGGCCTGTTCTTCCGGCTGATGCTCCTCGGAGGTGGACACTGTGACTTCTGGTCCCTGCTGTGGTGATGAAGCTGGCTCCGGAGACGAAGGTTCCGCCATCCAGCTGAGTTCTCGTTCTGGCTCCCGACGTCGTGGAAGCTGCTCCTCACTCCCTGGCAACTCTGGCATGGCACTCTCCCTTAGCGGATGATCCTCAGGAATGTCCATGGGCTCAGGCGTGGGTGTACGAGGCTCCGCATTCTGGCGTCGAGAAGGTTCAGGTCTCGGCGGCCACCGAGAATCCCGGTCACCAGGTATATCGTCCTCCAGCAGTTCATCCCAGAGGCACCACCATTTCTGCCACCAGTCCATACACCCGATACCCCGGCAGTGGAGAGTGCAGCAGTGGTGCGTCGCCGCCGTCATCTCATTTCGTACTGGCATTGGGCAGCTGCACCCGGGACTTCCTGCTGGGCCCCACCCGTTCCAGGGTAGAGTCGTTTCTAGCCTCTCCACCCATTTCCGTGGGACCTGGTACAAGAGGTGTGTTCTTCTTCGGCACTCTACCAGGGCCGGGCTAGGAGTTGTTGATAGCAATCTGTTGGGGCCATTACTGCGCCCCCACGCCCACGAAGGGTGTCACTACAGTCTTTTTTGGCGCCAAGGTCCTCCATCTTCACGGTCACCATCTTGTCACTCACTGTGTCAGTCACACAGTCTCTTTCACATTTAGTTTTTCAGTCATATCTGGTAATTTACTCGCAATTGCAGTAGCTTCAATCCCCACTCCTGGGGTCAAACTTGTCACATCTAAATCTTCATCGGCATCTCTTTTTATTTCAATTAAACCTCCATCACTTCTTGTGGTTCCTCCATACTGTAAGGTGTCGGAATCCTGCTGACTATGCCAATTGTAGAGTCGGGCCAGGGTAGTAGCCGTGGCTGAGTATTGTGGGCATTGTGTACTCTGGCCTCCCTCTACAGGGAAACGCTACCTCTTTACTTGCATAGTACGATCAGTAGTCACTGGGCTGTCAGCATTCTCTTTGCTGCGCTGGCATAACACTACTTCTGGATTCCAATAAATTGAGACACAGTCCAAAGCAACTCTTAACTGAACAGATTTAATTACTTCAGGACACAGCACATCCACGTAGTTTACAGCATTTCCATAGCAGTCAAGAAGGCACATCACTTCATCTTTCCCTTCACTGTTCCTTTTGTCATTAAGTGTCCTCCCTGTAAAGCGTCACCACGGTGAAGTGCTCCTCTGCCTGCTTTGCCCCAGACATCAGAGATTCAGCCCATGTCACATTTTGGAGTGACCTGCCCTGTACACTTTTACGGTGACCTTTAATCCTCCTTTTCTCCCTTCCTTTCCCTTTCCTCTTTACTGCTGGTTCTGCTATACTCTGCTCTTCTCTGTGTGCCCCCTGGATGGCTGGGCATAAGCTTCAACGTTATGGGGTAGTTAGGCAGCTCGGGCATATAGCCCTCCAGAGCACAAAGGGTTCAGGCCCCTGACTGACTATATACAGGAAGACCTTCCCGACTATTCCCCAACTAACTTCTCCTTTAGGTAACTCCTATATTTCTAACTCTACAGTAGTGACCTCTATGCCCCCATCTAATGGCCACAAACCAGACTGCAATATCCTTGTTATATACATAGTGTAATAACATGGAAATTAGATATGCAACACGGACTTATGAAACAATTGTACAAATATATATATACAGTTAGGTCCATAAATATTTGGACAGAGACAACATTTATCTAATTTTGGTTCTAGACATTACCACAATGAATTTGAAACAAAACAAATCAGATGCAGTTGAAGTTCAGACTTTCAGCTTTCATTTGAGGGTATCCACATTAAAATTGGATGAAGGGTTTAGGAGTTTCAGCTCCTTAACATGTGCCACCCTGTTTTTAAAGGGACCAAAAGTAATTGGACAAATGACTCCAAGGCTATTTCATGGACAGGTGTGGGCAATCCCTTTGTTATGTCATTCTCAATTAAGCAGATGAAAGGTCCGGAGTTGATTTGAGGTGTGGTGTTTGCATTTGGAAGGTTTTGCTGTGAAGGAAACGTGTGGTCACAGGAGCTCTCCATGCAGGTGAAACAAGCCATCCTTAAGCTGCAAGAACAGAAAAAAACCCATCCAAGAAATTGCTACAACATTAGAAGTGGCAAAATCTACAATTTGGTACATCCTGAGAAAGAAAGAAAGCACTGGTGAACTCATCAATCCAAAAAGACCTGGGAGCCCACGGAAGACAACAGTGGTGGATGATCGCCGCATACTTTCTTTGGTGAAGAAGAACCAGTTCACAACATCAACTGAAGTCCAGAACACTCTCAGTGAAGTAGGTGTATCTGTCTCTAAGTCAACAGTAAAGAGAAGACTCCATGAAAGTAAATACAAAGGGTTCACATCTAGATGCAAACCATTCATCAATTCCAAAAATAGACAGGCCAGAGTTAAATTTGCTGAAAAACACCTTCAGAAGCCAGCTCAGTTCTGGAAAAGTATTCTATGGACAGATGAGACAAAGATCAACTTGTACCAGAATGATGGGAAGCCAAAAGTTTGGAGAAGAAAGGGAACGGCACATGATCCAAGGCACACCACATCCTCTGTAAAACATGGTGGAGGCAACGTGATGGCATGGCCATGCATGGCTTTCAATGGCACTGGATCACTTGTGTTTATTGATGACATAACAGCAGACAAGAGTAGCCGGATGAATTCTGAAGTGTACCGGGATATACTTTCAGCCCAGATTCAGCCAAATGCTGCAAACTTGATTGGACAGCGCTTCATAGTACAGATGGATAATGACCCCAAGCATACAGCCAAAGCTACACAGGAGTTCATGAGTGCAAAAAAGTGGAACATTCTTCAATGGCCAAGTCAATCACCAGATCTTAATCCAATTGAGCATGCATTTCACTTGCTCAAATCCAGACTTAAGAGGGAAAGACCCACAAACAACCAAGACCTGAAGGCTGCGGCTGTAAAGGCCTGGCAAAGCATTAAGAAGGAGGAAACCCAGCGTTTGGTGATGTCCATGGGTTCCAGACTTAAGGCAGTGATTGCCTCCAAAGGATTCGCCACAAAATTTTGAAAATAAAAATATTTTGTTTGGGTTATGTTTATTTGTCCAATTACTTTTGACCTCCTAAAATGTGGAGTGTTTGTAAAGAAATGTGTACAATTCCTACATTTTCTAACACATATTTTTGTTCAACCCTTCAAATTAAACGTTACAATCTGCACTTGAATTCTGTTGTAGAGGTTTCATTTCAAATCCAATGTGGTGGCATGCAGAGCCCAACTCGCGAAAATTGTGTCACTGTCCAAATATTTCTGGCCCTGACTGTAAATTAATATCTACATTAGCAACATAGAGGACATAAAAGGGTTAAACCTACAACCCCTTACATAACAATCACACAAACCTAGGCATATAACACAATATAATCCTATGGATTATAAACATAGCTACATCATACAGTTTCTGCCACAGGGAATATATAGTGTGGAGTACTCCCATATAATATATTGCTTATAATAAGTTACAAATGGAGTAATCAAAAACCACCAAAATTAATAAAATTGCAAATGCTTTATTGAGAAATTTTAAGAACAATTGATCAGGTAAAGAGGCGTTAGTGAAGGAGGTACAATAATGATCATCAAATGCATAATTATTGTCACATGAGGTACCTATAAATATATTGCTCATGTCACTATCAGTATACAGTGGTGGCCAAAAGTATTGGCGCTCCTGCAATTCTGTCAGATAATACTCTGTTTCTTCCTGAAAATGATTGAAATCACAAATTATTTGCTATTTTTATCTTCATTTAATTTGTTTGCAAGGAAAAAACACAAAGAGAATGAAGCAAAAATCAAATCCTTGATCATTTCACACAAAACTCCAAAAATGGGCTAGACAAAAGTATTGGCACCCTCAGCCTAATACTTGGTTGCACAACCTTTAGCCAAAATAACTGCGAAAAAACACTTCCGGTAACTATCAATGAGTTTCTTACAATGCTCTGCTGGAATTGTAGACCATTCTTCTTTGGCAAACTGCTCCAGGTCCCTGATATTTGAAGGGTGCCTTCTCCAAACTGCCATTTTGAGATCTCTCCACAGGTGTTCTATGGGATTCAGGTCTGGACTCATTGCTGGCCACCTTAGAAGTCTCCAGTGTTTTCTCTCAAAACATTTTATAGTGCTTTTGGAAGTGTGTTTTGGGTCATTGTCCTGCTGGAAGACCCATGACCTCTGAGGGAGACCAGCTTTCTCATAATGGGCCCTACATTATGCTGCAAATTTGTTGGTAGTCTTCAGACTTCATAATGCCATGCACACGGTCAAGCAGTCCAGTGCCAGAGGCAGCAAAGCAAACCCAAAACATCAGGGAACCTCCGCCATGTTTGACTGTAGGGACCGTGTTTTTTCTTTGAATGCCTCTTTTTTTTTCCTGTACACTCTATGTTGATGTTTTTTCCCAAAAGCTCGACTTTTGTCTCATCTGACCAGAGAACATTCTTCCAAAACTTTTTAGGCTTTCTCAGGTAAGTTTTGGCAAACTCCAGCCTGGCTTTTTTATATCTCGGGGTAAGAAATGGGGTCTTCCTGGGTATCCTACCATACAGTCCCTTTTCATTCAGACGCCGACGGATAGTACGGGTTGACACTGTTGTACCCTCGGACTGCAGGGCAGCTTGAACTTGTTTGGATGTTAGTCGAGGTTCTTTATCCACCATCCGCACAATCTTGCGTTGAAATCTCTCGTCAATTTTTCTTTTCCTTCCACATATAGGGAGGTTAGCCACAGTGCCATGGGCTTTAAACTTCTTGATGATACTGCGCACGGAAGACATAGGAAAATTCAGGTCTTTGGTGATGGACTTGTAAGCCTTGAGATTGCTCATGCTTCCTCACAATTTGGTTTCTCAAGTCCTCAGACAGTTCTTTGGTCTTCTTTATTTTCTCCATGCTCAATGTGGTACACACAAGGACACAGGACAGAGGTTGAGTCAACTTTAATCCATGTTAACTGGCTGCTAGTGTCATTTAGTTATTGCCAACACCTGTTAGGTGCCACAGGTAAGTTACAGGTGCTGGTGATTACACGAATTAGAGAAGCATCACATGATTTTTCAAACAGTGCCAATACTTTTGTCCACCCCCTTTTTTAGGTTTGGTGTGAAATTATATCCAATTTGGCTTTAGTTCAATTCTTTTTGTGTTTTTTCATTGAAGACAAATTAAATGAAGATAATAATACCAAATAATTTGTGATTGCAATCATTTTCAGGAAGAAACTGAGTATTATCTGACAGAATTGCAGGGGTGCCAATACTTTTGGCCACCACTATATATTGTCATGGTACAGCATCTGAAAGAACCTAATGGTCCAATCCAAAGCCCAAGTTGTCCGATAAAGAAGGAGTTCTAAAGTACAGTGCTATCGTGTTACAGTTACTAACCACTCAGCCCCAAAGTGCATTTAGCTTATGGTTTCACTAAAACGCTGATAACATTAACAAGTTGTAAAGTGTGTATCTGTCATGGCACAGTTGCCAGAAATCCCGAGGCTGAGAGCGCCCTAGCTGTCCCTGTTCCCCAGATTACTTTTGATGGTGAAGACGCCGGGGTCTCTTGCCTTACTGAGCTTCTAAATCAGCTCTTATGTGTCTCCTCCTCCACCCTGGGAAGTGGAGAGTAGCAGTGTATACAAATACACAAACCAGACTAACAGGGGAAGGCATACACGGATAAATGAGAATACCACTCATACAAATATGCACTCGCAAACAACAGAGTGGAACACCGGGAAGTAAAGGGAGGAAAAACTGAATAGGTGAAGATGAGGATATACAGGCAGACAAATAACCAAGCAACAGTCTTTAGAACAACACTCTAAACGCTTCCTAACAAACAACACCTCCAAAACCAGGCAGTATTAAACTAACACTGGCAATCTCTGCTTGCCGGAAGCAAGTATATATAGCAGAGGGGAGTGGCCAACACTGAACAGCTGAGACCATCAAGGCTGGAAAGCTCCACAAGCTCTCAACTGAACAGATTAACCCCTGCACTGCTAGTAGAAACTTGCACCATTTAATCAGACACCGTGGTCTTCTGGCCCCACTCTGTCGCAGTAAACCTGTGACATTATCTCTGACATGTTAGCTGATCATTTGTATGTATTTCTCTTCTTTGTTTTTTTGGCAAGGGCACATTTTTGGTAAAAGTGGTAATAGCCTGGTCTTCTATACTGTGCAATAACAGGGCACTTTGTTGTTTACAGATTACAAGTCACATCTGCTACGTCAGTACTTCTGCCCAGTAAACTCTATTTTCTTAAAAAAGGCATGTCCACTAACTTGCAAGTTAATTTTCTTCCATTTGACCTTGGAAAACGCTACTGCATGATTATATTCACCAGTGAAGAGGTAAGGGTTGAATATTTTCCTTTGCTTACGTATTACATGCTATGACTGGCTGTGAAATAATGGAAATGCCGGACATACTGTATATACTGTGCATCTCTATGAAAATAAGCCTATATTGATCACCATGGGTTCAGCCTATGGGTTCGAAATCCTGTTGATCAGCTTTTATTATTGCCATGAATAGAATACATACATATTTATAGATTCCCTTATAATGCATGGATTCTCCCAGTCCTCCCTCTGGCTTGTGAAAGAGAAATTCGAATTAGAAGAACCATTTCTGTAAGGTCTATTTACCTTAATAGCTATTTCCTTTCATTTGAGTATCCATTGCAAGACTTAAAGGAACCTGTCAGGTCCCCCATGCCCTCCAACCAAGCAGTATTCACCTATGCAGGACTAAATTCCCTGCCTAACCAGCCCTGTATAATGTTATTCAGTAAAAACAAGGTTTAAAAAAAACATTTATAATATCCCCCGTTTTCTATGCTTATTAGGGATTTGATTAGATGATGGGGCATTAGTTTCCCTAGACTAGTCAGCCCTTTTTCCATGATAACATAATTTGCAGGAGCCGACATCATCGTCAGCTCCTGAAAATCTTGCGCATGTGTGCTGCTCAAATTGTCAGCGCCACTGCTCCTCTGTAGCTGGGTGTGCGCTTACCGGCTTCAGAGGCGCAGTGCGCATGACTGGAAGTGCAGAAGACGGCTCATGTCCATGGAGGAGCCGAAGTACAGCTGGACTCAGCAGGAACAAGACAGCTGGCACAATGACGTGAGTGGAAAAAAGTGATGTGAATGCACAAGGTTTGCATAAGCTGGTGATGACGTTGGCAGTAGTACAATCCCTCCTTAAAGTAAATGTTAGGCCCCAATAAAATAATAAAGCCTATTCTCACCTCTTGTGCCAGCACCATTCCCGCTGTGTCGGCACTCACTGTCCTCGGGGCTGTGATGCGGTGGAATGACACGTGATTCCCGGCTCCCAATCAGCGCTGGCATCATTGTCTCCACATTCGGACAAACTGAACATGAAGAGGAAGTGTGGGCTGCAACACTGCATCACAGCCTCGGGGAGAGTGAGTGCTGACACTGTGGGAACGGTGCTAGTATGGGAGGTGAGTATAGGCTTTATTATTTTATTGGGGCCTAACATTTAGTTTAAGAAGGGCTTGTCCTAGTAGTGGACAACCCCTTTAAGGGAATTCAACTTTTTTGCCGCTATTGTACAAAAGTGTGTTATCCAAATTGTGCCTCTGTGTACAGTGGTGTAACTAGAGTCCAATTGGCCCTGGTGTAGAATTTGCACCTGGTCTTCCAACTACATTTTGGACCGATGTATGGGCCATTGTAGATCCTCTAAAGACATATGTGTTCAACCAACATGTAATAATGTACCCATTCCTAGTCCAATCCTGTATTAATGTCCCCTATCCTAGTATAATGTCTGCAATCTTAGCCCAATCCTGTAATAATGTCCCCCATCATGGAGCCCATACTGGTATAATGTCCATCATCCTGGTATAATGTCCCCCATTCTGTACTATTGTCTTTTATCATTTGCCCCTTCCTGTAATAATGTTCATCATCATGAACCCCTTTCAGTAATAATGACCCCCATCATGGTCATTTTCCTGGTATAATGTCTACCATCTTGAGTCCATTCCTTGCATAATATCCCTGATTTTTTGGATCCCTTCATTTAATGTCCTCCATTCTGGGCCCCTCTCTGGTATAATGAGCCCCATCCTGGGCCCTTTCTTGGTATAGTCTCCTATTTTGGGTCCTTTTCTAGTATAATGTCCCTCATTGTGTGCCCCTTCCTGGTATAATGTCCCCCCATTCTTGACCCCTTTCTGGTATAATGTCCCCATTCTAGGCTGCTTCTTGGTATATTGTCACCCATTCTGGGCCCCTTCCTAGTATAATGTACCTCTTACTGGGCCTCTTGCTGGTATAATGTCCCCCCATTATGAGCCCCTTCCTGGTACATTGTTCGCCGCCATGCTGGGTCCATTTCTATAATAATGTCCCCCATCCTAGGACCCTTCCAGTAATAATTTTCCCCATCCTGGTATTATGTCTATCATCTTTGGCACCTTCCTGGTATAATGTCTTCCATATTGGCCCCTTCCAAGTATAACATTCCCCATTTTGGGCCCTTTCCTGGTATAATTTCCATCATTCTGGACTCCTTCATGCTATAATGTCCCCTATTCTGGGTCCCTACTTTGTATATTGTCATCCATCTTTGGCCCCTTCCCTGGTATAATGACCCCCACCCTGGGCCCTTTCTTGGTGTGTTGCCACCCATTCTGGACCTTTTCCTAGCATAATTTCTGTAGCACTGGCGTCTCTGCCCTCTGCCTTCATTTCCCGGCAGAGACGCTGACTCACTCACCGCCACGGTCCTGCACTTCCTCCCTCCTCTTCTGCAGCTGATGTTGGGGGTACGTGCACAGCATGTAAATCCCTGGGCACTGTGCTTAGGGCTTGTGCTCCTTCCTTCTTAAAGGGGCCATGCATGCACAGTCCTAAAGTGTCCCATCAAATTGCTGAGAGATAAGTACTATTTAAGCCACCTCCATCTGTATGGAGGTTCCTGGGCAACATTGTAGTTTGTTTCTAACACACCTGCTAGTTCTCAGGTCCCAGTACTCGTATCCCAGTATACCTGTATTGTACGTCAGCCCACCTGTCTGACTGTCTATCAGCCATGCCTGCCTGCACCCGCTTGCTAGGATACCAGTCGTACCCATCAGTACCTGCCTGCCTGTGTGTCCAACGTGCCAGTCACTATACCAGCCATGCCAGTCAGTACTTGCTGAATCTACCATTCCTGGCCATTCCTGCCTCCTGTTCCCTGGTGGTCAGTTGCCATTTATCCAAAATAAGTCCTGGTTTAGCACCAGGTTCCGTCGCTGTAATGAAACGGGGCACAGGGAATACAGTTTATGATGCCACCGTTGCCACCGAATATGATGAAAAATATCAATCGCAGGGGGAGTATATTTAGTTATTCCACCTCTGCCACCAATAGGTCACCAACTGTTGGGTTTTATGTATATCCCACTTTCCAGTTCTGGTTTGGAACACGCAGCTCTCTGGCCCCTCTAGGATGAACTGCACCTAGGATGAATAGTCGCCAGATGGGCCGCCTGGATGTGTATTGGCTATTAGGCACTCTGTAGCGAGGGAAATTATAACTACTCCCAGCCGCAGCCAGGCAATACGCTTATAAAACCCGTTCTGTCACTGCCAGCGTTACCCAACAAGCCCAATACACACTTTTCGCTGCCACCAGCTCCGATTAATTAATAATTAATAAGGGTCCGAAGCCAACCCAAATTAGTAGTGTAATTCACTTCAGAGGACGTGGCAGTACGTTATAGAGCAAGGAGAAATGAAGCTAGTAATTTTATTTATTTTACTCCAAGCAGGTAGGCAGTGTTTACAAAAGGTATAAAAGATATTACAAATGGAGACAATTGAAATATATACAAAATGATTACAATATAACAGGGATTAAAAAGGAGAAAACGCTTACAATTGCTTAAGTCATTTCACAGCAGACCATGAGGTGCGGGGGAGGGGGGATACATCAAAGTGCATCACAGAGCTTCACTGCATTAGGTTCCAAGGGCAAAAGCTGCTGCAAAATGAGCTTACACACTGTCTTATACCCTCTGGTCATGACATCACTGAAGTGGGTGGAGCTATGGAAGCACTCCTCTTTTCTCAGAGGGGCTAACACGTGCTGAAAACTCATAAGTATCATATCTCGGGGAGAGAACCTTGTATATGGACGAACAGCGTATCATCTTACTCAGCATGACGTTGGCATTCATTTAAGTCCAAACTCAAAGTACTTGTAACAACTGGTGACATAGGAATCCATTTCTTGAATTCTGTTGAAGCTGGAGTCTAAAGAACTACAGAGTGGGGAGCTCGATCAAAGCACATCCCAAATATGTAATTTTCATACTCATAATACCAACTGGGGTCAAGATATGCCCTAATATTTAGATCCTAACTCGACTCTATCTTAGAGGACAGAGCACATGTTTTAGACAAAGAGCTAATTAACACATTCCTGAGTTAGGGGTAGGAGGGGTTTAGTATTGGCATTTAGTATCACTTGGTGAGGCACTTAGTCATGCCCCTCCAGCTCTCCTTGGATCACGGCACAGTGGTTCTACCACACAGTTCGTTACAATGTCCCTCATTCTTGGCCCATTCCTGGTATAATGTCCCCCATTCTGGACCCCTTATTAGTATAGTATCCTCCATTTTGGGCCACTTCTTGGTGTATTGTACCCTATCCTGGGTCTATTCCTGTAATAATGTCCCCACTCCTAGGCTACTTCCAGTAATAATGTCCCCCATCCTTGGCTCCTTCCTGGCATAATGCTCCACATTCTGGGCTCCTTTTGGTATATTGTCACTTATCCAGGGTCCCTTCCTTGTATAATGTCCCCAAATCTGGGCTTCTTCTTTGTATGTTGACACTCATCTTGGGCCCCTTCCAGTAATAATGTCCCCCATCCTGGGCTCCTTCCTGGTATACTGTCCCACATTCTGTGACCCATCTTAGTATATTGTCAGCCATCCTGAAACCGTTCCTGTAATTATGTTCACTGCGCTTCTCCAACACATTTAAAAATTAAATAATTATTCTTACTTTCCCCCACAACCATGACGTGCTGCGTCCTTTTCTCTAGCCGTTGCAAAGGCTAGCAGCTGACTTCACTGTGCCAGCCACGGGCCGTGCATGATGTCACAGCCATGTGCTGCCCTTGATGGACATGTCGACGCCAGCCGCCAGCCTCTGATTATAGTGCAAGGAACCGACTGGTATTTGCATTGTAATATAATTCAGCTGAATGTGCCTCCTATCCAGCTGTAATTAGCGCTGGCGTCGGGATGCCACCCTCCCACAGGGGTCTAGTCGCAGACTCACCCTCTGTCACTATGTTATGCCTTCCTGTACAACGATAGGTTAAACATCTAAGTTGTTCCGTCGACCATAGGTGGCGGCGGAATTCCCTCTACCCGCCCTTGACGGCGTTCGGGGTGTTCAGCCCCGACACCGAGAGCGCAGGGACTACTGTGTTATGTGCGGCGACGCACCTCGCCGATAGCGGCATGCGCTGAAAGACGCGATTCTTACGTGCACTGGTTGTTAGCTGAGCGATTTTGAATCCTCCTCGACATCTGGACTGCTGTTTGCGCTGCGCCATGCCATCAGGCCAACACGATGGTTTTGACGTGAAACTCACCTAACTGTATATCCATGTACATGGATACAATATGAATAAACCATTCACCGTGATCAGATTATAGCTCATATATGTGTAAGCAAAAATGGAATATCATTTAAGGTGGACTGGTCACCAGGTCAGTAGAGGACACTTTTATTTCCTTTGCTCCTCTGAGTTTTTAGATTTTTTTTTTAAAAATCCACCATATATGGGCTTTTTATGTTCTTTGCCAAGCATAATAATGCAGAACAGTCTATAAGCATACCCCCTAGAAAATCCTGTGAGACTTACCCCTTTGGTAGCACTCAATAAAAAGGTCCATGTCTCTGGAACTTATTTATTATAAAAATAAATAAATAAAAATAAACAAGGCCAAAACAGTTATGTGCAAAATAATAGCAGTCTAACATCAATAATGTGTTTAATTTCTGTTTTTGGCAGAGAAGATCATACAACACAGGAAAAAATCATGACTAGGAATAGGCGAGTAATGGACGAAGAGTAGAATTAACAGTCATAAAATGCACGCCACTTATTGGGTATAATTAACTCATTTAATGAAAAGGGTGTGTTCTAGTTAATAGCAGCATGGAGTTCATTTAGTGAGTTTATTCATTCTGTGAAGAAACAGGTGTCAATTATGGCCCTTACTCAAAAGGAACCTGTCACCTCGTTTTTCTGCTTATAAGCTGCGGCCACTGGCTTTCGGGACTTATCTACAGAATTCTATAATGCTGCAGATAAGCCCCCCGATCTAACCTGAAAGATAAGAAAAGCAAGTTTTATTATACTCACCCGAGAGCGGTCCGGTTTCATGGGTGTCACAGGAGCCGCAAGAAGGATGACGACATCTCATGAAGATGGGAGGCGCCAGACCCGGACCTGCGACGCCCATCTGACCAGACCGCCCCCCGGGTGAATATAATAAAACTTGTTCTTCTTATCTTTCAGCTTAGATCGGGGGCTTATGTACAGCATTATAGAATGCTGTAGATAAGCCCGAAAGGCAGTGGCCGCAGCTTATAGCTGAAAAACGAGGTGACAGGTTCGCTTTAAAGAAGGAAGGCAGCAAATGTTGTACCTGATGGTTTTAGTCCTTGATCAGTGCGTAAAATGGGTCGTTCCAGACATTGTACCAAGGAGAGAGAACTTAGATCAAGAAGTTTATTGGAGAGGGGAAAACATAAAGAAGTGCAGAAGATAATTGACTGCTCAGCTAAAACGTTTTCCAAAATTTTGAAATGGCAAACAAATCCCTAAACACATAGTAGGACAATAGATACTACCATCCACAATATCAAACACACACAGCAAGTGGAACACCCTAGTTCCAGACAAACAAGATTGATGTTATGAAGTGGCCAGCCAACCACCTCAATCCGATGGAGAATTAATAGATACTACCATCCACATATATCAAACACACCAGCAAGTGGACAACACCCTAGTTCCAGACAAACAAGATTGATGTTATGAAGTGGCCAGCCCAACCCCAGCCCTAAATCCGATGGAGAATTTTGTGGAGTGACATCTTAAATGCTGGTTTTGATATGAAACCTTAAAATGCAAAAGAACTGTGGAATGTAGTCCGGTCAACTTGGGCTGGAATATCTGTTCTCAGTTGTCAGATGTTAGTTGACTCCATGTCTCACAGATGTAAAGCAGTTCTCAGAATAAAGGTTAGATAAATATCAGTTCAGTGATTAACAGGAAAGCGAAATCTGTAAACAAATTTCAGTTTAAAATGTATTTATTCCAGTTTGCAAATGAAAATGCAGACACTGCTATTTTCTTACATTCATTTTTCTTCATTTTCAATTTACAAATTGATATTTTGTTCATATTTTAATTTGGAATTAATTGTGCGGTTATCCCAGTTATAAATGCTATTATGAGGATGAGTTTCTTCTTAGTTGTTATAAACACACTGCTATTATTTTGCAAATAATGATATATGGAGAAAGAAAAATCGCTAATCGTTGCGTAAGACTATTTTATACTATGGAAATTAAATGTAGTCATAGAGATGGCCTGATAGAATCTAAAAAAAGTGAATCTAGAGGTCTCCTATGTGAGACAGCAATTCCGAACAGTAGCGTGAAAGTTACCATTAATCATTTAGAAAAGGGCTGTCACATTATATGTACAGGGTGTGAGTAAGGGAAGGAAACATCATCGGCAGACAACTTGATTACAGAGATATGAGGCAGCTTCCAGTGTTTAATTAGGGTGTTTGAGAGTTACAACACAGATAACACAATTTCTGTGGTTAGCTATAGCGACAGAGATTACAGCTAATCGATACAATAGTAATACATTCCATTTAATCTTCTGTATAGCCCCCTTAACTTAGCTAATACCAGTTTTCCATTACATTACATTGCATTCCACAAATAACATTTTCCAAAAAAAAGTATTTACTTAAGATTTTCTAAGTTATGCTGCTTATATTTTGTCATCTTTGCCCATTGCTGTCATTGTATTCATAAAATGTATAGTATGCATCATAAATGTAATTAAGAATATATCTGGAATAAATTCATATTCTGGAAAAATACAGAAAAATACATGACAGTAGCAGAATTCATGTGCCATGGTTACAATTCTCTACCCATTTAACCTGTCATTTTCAGATTTCAACATATCTTAGTGAGAAATAACTCGGTGACTTTGCAATGCTGTTATATTAGTTATAAAAAAATATTTCTAGTTGTTGTGAAGAATTGTAATTTGCATACTTACTTTTCCCTGCACATTTGTTCCAGATTGGGGACTTTGTATACATGATTGAAGGAATAGGTACTCCACCTCTGCCTTCTGCCATCACCCCTGTGATCAGCCCACATGTTTTCAACATTAAAAATGGAAATCCAGGTATTTAATTTGCTTTTTAATTTCAAATTCACAAATAAATATCAAGTGTTGATTGAATTCAGATTTTCTTTGGTAGGAACACACTGTTAGTAGAGATGCACAGATAAGGAGGATTTGCGGAAAATCTGCGCTGCTAGTATCTCATATAATAAATCGAAATCCAGATAGAAAGTACATGTGGTTTTTCTTTATTTAGTCAATGCGATTTAAAGTAATACAGACTTCTTCATCAGGACAACAAAAGCATTTTCTTGTCCTGATGAAGAAGTCTGTAATACTTCGAAACACGTTGACTAAATAAAGAAAAACTGTATGTACTTTCTGTCTGGATTTGGATTTTTTACATGGGATACCAGCAGTGCAGATTTTCCGCAAATCCTCCTTATCTGTGTTTTCCCAGTCTGATGACCCGTTGGACCTGCAGCAGATAGATGTATAACTGATTAAAAATGTTGTGTATAAACAACTAAATCAGGTTAGTATAACTGTATTTAAACAACTTTATCTCCCTTGGATAAAACCCTATTTCGCTGTCTTTTTCTTCCTAGTTTTATTAAGTTAGTAGAGATGCACAGATTGCTTGAAATTCAATTTGCCAGCTTTGCCAAATTTTCCCCTAAAATTCAATTTGTGGAAGATAAATTTGCTTGGATTTTAAAACTGGAACGTGTCGGGGATAAAGAGAGAGACTACAAGAATACTACATTTGGTTTCAATATTATCTGCCTAATTCACTTGCCCTGCCAGGTGAATCTAGAGATGGAATCAAAATCTTTCCGATATACCACCAGTCCTGTGCCCACTGTGCTTCACTGGGAACAGCTAATCTCCAATTAATTATAATTATTTATTTTTTGATTACCACTGATTCTATGGTGCTGTACATGAGAAGGGGTTACATACAGGATACAAATATAAAATACGGTGAACAAACTAACAATGACAGACTGGTACAGAAAGGAGAAGGCCCTGCCCTTTTGGGCCTATAGTCTGCAGGATAATGGGGAAGGAGACAGTAGGGTAGGGGATTGTGGCAGCTCTGGTGGTATTAAGGTGGCAGAGGGTTCATTGCAGTCTGTAAGCTTTCTTGAAGAGGTGGGTTTTCAAATTCCATCTGAAGGTTCCGAGTGTGGCTGAATTGGATGTGTTGAGACACAGAATTTCAGAGGATGGCTTACACTTGGGAGAAGTCTTTGAGGCAATAGGATGAGGAATGTATGAGTGTGGAGAAGAGAAGGAGGTTTTGGGAGGACCAGAGGTTACGTATTGGAAGATATCGGGAGATTAATTCGCAGATATACGGAGGAGACAGATTATGGATGGCTTTGTAAGTCAGCAAAGTAGTATGAACTGAATACGTTGTAGAATTGGGTGCTACTAAAGTGATTTCCAGAGAGGAGTAGCGTGGAGAGAGGTGCATTAGTTGGGCAGCAGAGATAATAATAGAATGGAGAGGTGAAAGAGTGTTAGCAAGGAGGCCACAGAGAAGGGTATTTCAATAGTTGAGGTGGGAGATAATGAGGGAATGCACTAACATGTTAAGGTATGCACATAAACATATGCTAGGGATCGCTAAACTCATTGCATCGTTAGCGATATGTCGGCGGCAGCTTCAGCACGGCTTCTGTGATCCGTCGTCGGAATGTCGGATATTTCATCGTGGGTGTGGGTAAGTATCTTATGCTGTGTGGCACTTTTAGGATTGGAATTTACGAAGCTTAGGATGTTCTGTTTGAAGGGACATGCGAATTGTAGGATTGTTCTCATCGAGCATTTTTGGCAGTACCTAGATACTGTGAGAAATTGGTTGGTTGGATCCTTAAAATTGGTTTTTAGATTGGGGTATATGATAAGTTTATGGATAGATAGATAGATAGATAGATTGATGATAGATGGATAGATTGGGTAGGTGGGTTAGGTGAGATGGAGGATAGATGATGAGTTCAATTTTGTCTACATTTTAGTTTTAGGAAGTGAGAGGAGAAGAGTATATAGCTGATAGACACTCTGGGATTCTGGGCTGCAGAGAGGGGATATGTAGGCTAAAGAAGTAGGTCTGAGTGTCATCAGCATATAGGTGGTAATGTAAGCCATGGGACTTTATGAACTGTTCCAGGCCAAGAGAATCTCCAGTAACCCAGTGGTGTGTGGAAAACCATTGTGCAAGGTATGAAAATCTGCTTTATAAAGGAATGTGATGTCATAGCTGCAGGGCATTATGGTAAAGACTGCTCGTCTGCGCAAAGCAGCATTATCCCTTTTTCTGATGCTTCACTAATGTGGGAGATGTTGGAAGGCAAGTCTTTTTTTGTGAATCAATCTTAAAATTGCAAATTTCAGGAAATTCAACTTACATATCTCAAATAGTGAGCTCTCTTACATATACAGTGGGGAAAATAAATATTTGATACACTGCCGATTTTGCAAATTTTCCTACCTACAAATAATGGAAAGTTCTATCATTTTTATCATAGGTACACTTCAATTGTGAGCCAGAATCTTTAAAAAAAAATCTAGAAAATCACACTATATGATTTTTACATAATTTGCATTTTATTGCATGAAATAAGAATTTGAAAAACAGTAGAAAACAGAACTTAATATTTGGTTTCAATTATAGAGGTCAGACTTTCCTGTAGTTCCTGACCAAGTTTGCACACACTACAGCAAGGATTTTGACCCACTCCTGCATACAGATTTTCCTCATATCTGTCAGGTTTTGCTGGACAACATTGAGTTTCAGTTTCCCTCCAAAGATTTTCTATTGGGTTAAGACCTAGAGACTGTCTGTCATCCACACAGTGATCCGCACCACCCACATCCATGTTGTAAGTTTTTTCAATAAAGAAGATCTGGATATGGAGTGCCACGTATTCATCTCTACTTTTGTGTTTCTAAGACTGACTAGACCACTCCAGGACCTTGAAATGCTTCTTAAGGAGCCATTCCTTAGTTGCACCGGCTGTGTGTTTTGCTCTTGCTGAGGGAAGGAAGTTGTTACCCAAATTCTCGCGATGCATGTCCCCATCTATCCTCTATTCAATAAGGTGCATTTGTCCTGTGACCTTTGCAGAAAAGCACCCCCAAAGTATGATATTTGCCCACCATGCTTCACGGTTCGAATGGTGTGGGGTTGTGCTCATCCGTTTTCTTCCTCCAAACACATTGAGTGGAGTTGATACCAAAAAGTTCTACTTTAGTCTCATCTGACCACATGACCTTCTCCATGCCTCCTCTGGATCATCCAGATGGTTACTTGCACATTTCAAATGGGCATAGACATGTGCTGGCATGCCCTTGCGTGCCCTGCAGGATTTTAATCCATGACGGCGTAATGTGTTACTAATGGTAATGTCTAAGACTCTGGTCCTTGCTTCAGGTAATAGACCAGGTCTTCCCATGTAGTTATTGGCTTATTCCTGATCTTTCTAAGAATCATCCTTACCGCACAAGGTAAGATCTTGCATGGAGACCCAGACCAGGAAGATAGACAGTCATTCTTCCATTTTCTAATAATTATGTCAACAGTTGTTGCCTTTTCACCAAGCTGTTTGCCTATTGCCCTGTAGCCCATCCCAGCCTAGTGCAGGTCTACAATTTTGTCCCTGGTGTCTTTAGATAGCTCTTTGGTCTTGGCCATGGTGGAGAAGTTGGAGGGTGTTTAATTGAATGTGTGGACAGATGTCTTTTATAAATATGACAAGTTCAAACAGGTGCAATTAATACAGGTAATGAGTGTAGAGTAGGACGGCTTCTTAAAGAAAAACGAATAAAATTCTTGCTGGTTGGTAGGTGATCAAATACTTATTTCATTCAATTAAGTGGAATTTAATTATTTAAAAATCATACAATGTGATTTTCTAGTTATTTTTTTATTCTATCTCTCACAGTTGAAGTGTACCTACTATAAAAATTACAGACCTCTCCATTCTTAGTTGGTGGTAAAACTTGCTAAATCTAATACAAGAATCAAATACTTATTTTTCCCACACTGTCAGATCACCTCAGCGGTAGTCAGTGAGGCTGTGCAGAGTCCCTGGCTGACCTGAAGTGAACTTGATAGCGTGGGAAAAAAATAATTTAAGGTTCCCACGCTAATCAGTTCATCTCCTGTGAGCGGGGGAGGCTGCGCAGAGATGAACTCATTCATTCTACGAGGGTTTACAGCAGGGCTGGTAGCATTAGCACCAGTCCCTGCTGTAAACCTGTTGACGGATTGCATCGTAGGAACTGACTGAATGGCGGAGAGGTATGGATATTGTTGCTTTTTTATTTTATTTTTATTACAGGAGAACAAGGGATTCAGAAGGATTACCAGTGCAATAAAATGTGGTAAAAAAACTATGTGTATTTATTTCATTAAAATAATTTAAAATTAACGTGTGTGTGTTTTTTTAACCATTTACTACAATAGGATTAATAATGAATAGTTTTCTAATTGACAACTCTCCATTATTAACCAGGATTAATGTCACCTTTCAATAGCAAGGTGGCATTAACCCATTATTAGCCCATTAGCCACCGCTAAAGGCAATGGGAATAGACAGGCTAAGTGCCAGAAAAGGCGCATCTTATAATAGATGTGCCTTTTCTGGGGTGGCTGGGGGCAGGGGAGGGGCAAAAACAATGGTCCCTCCCTAGGCTATTAATATCTGTCCTTAGTCACTGGCTTTCCCTGTCTGGCGGAGAAAATACTACGGGAGCCCACGCATTTTTTTACAACGAATTTATACAATAAATTAACACCTACATGTATGAAATTTTGCACACATACACGCATATAATTGTTAATCAAAACCATATATCAAACTACATGAAATGAAATTATTTACTGTGTGTAAACCATGTGTCATTTCATGTCGGGTTCTGTAATGATTTTACAGAAGTCGGCAATTGAATTAGCGGCTATTATGCTATGTAGAAGTGTATAAACTATAAATATACTGTATATATATATATATGTGTCACAATGACATGTGTATATATATATATATATATATATATATATGTATTCTATGTGTCTATATATATTCTTTCCATTCTTTATTAAACCTGTCAGTGTGATTTTACAGTATAGCGCACTGAATTGCCGGCTTTTCTAAAGGACACCGGTGTATATTTCTCGCAAGTCACACGTGTGGTCCGTGTGTAATGGTGTAAATCGCAGCATAAAACGGCCGTGAAAAAAATCAGCTGCTAGGAGCTGCCCCATAGATTAACATTGGTCCGAGTGCAATGCGACTTTTTCTTGCATTGCGCTCATCTGTATTTCTCTCTAGTGTGACTCCGGCCTTTCTCACACTTTATATTTCTCCTTTTTTTCTCCCACTTCACCCATAGTTCAGTTTGGATTGTTTAATCCTAGCCTTACAGAGATGGCAATAAATGGGGTTTGATACACTCCTAGCAGACCTTCAAGTGATAAACAAATATTTTCAGGGCAATTACTCTACCTACTAATCACTGTCAATAAATCTACTGCAAATTGATTTTTTTGGGGAAAATTTGACAAACTTTGCAAATTCAAATTTCAAATGATCTACTCATCTTTAATCATTACACTAAAACTGAGACTATGATTGTTAAAACACGCTAGAGCATATTTATTAATACTTTGCAATTCTAGACAGTGTAGACTTAGATTAGACAGTCTGAAAATGTGAAAAATTAATCAACCATGCTGTTTATTAACTCTGGTGTATTTCATTTCCAACCAACCAGATTATTTTCTGTTTAAGTGTTTTAGTTTTTTCCTCCCCTTCTTCCAAGAGCCATCATTTTTTTTACTTTCCATCTATATTGTAGCATGAGTGCTTGTCTTTTGCGAGAAAAGTAGTAATTTTGAAGGACACCATTCACTTTACCATTTCTAGAGCTGTGTGAGATGACATATTTATTGATACCATTTTGGGTGAAATTCAACATTTTGATCACTTCTTATTCCATTTTTTGCAGTATTGTAGCGGCTGATTTTTTTTCCTCTTTTCAGCATCTATCAACTGAGAAATTCATTTTATATTCTGATACATTAGATCAGACATTTACAGATGCAGTGATGCCACATATGTTTATTTTCTTATTTCTTTATTTTCCATAGGGAAAAAGAGGGTGATCTGATTATTTTATATTTTTTTTTATATATTATCATAGACTTTTTTCTACTTCATTTTTTAGAACCCTTAGGCTATGTGCGCACATTGCGGATTGGCTTGCAGAAATTTCTGCACGGTTTCTGCATCTCTTGGCAGAAAAACGCAGTGGAAATTCCGTACATTTTTTATGCGTATTTTATGTGTTTTTGTTGTGGTTTTTCATGCGTTTTTTTTAAATCCATAGAGCTAAATAAAGATATAAACAAATAAAAGTGAATATATAACACGTCAAAATTGTTAGTACCCCTCGTTTAATCACAGAAAAACTCACAATGGTCACAGAAATAACTTGAATCTGACAAAAGTAATAAAAAATAAAAAATCTATTAAAATGAACAAATGACTAAGCAAGTTGGTATCTTGTCTGCCTGACAAATCCATAAGAGCCGATGACCTGATACCAGAGAGTCCAAGAACAGGGAATCATAGAATCATAGAATGGTAGAGTTGGAAGGGACCTCCTGGGTCATCTGGTCCAACCCCCTGCTCAAAGCAGGATTCTCTAAATCATCCCAGACAGATGTCTATCCAACCTCTGTTTGAAGACTTCCATTGAAGGAGAACTCACCACCTCTTGTGGCAGCCTGTTCCACTCATTGATCACCCTAACTGTCAAAAAGTTTTTTCTAATATCTAATCTGTGTCTCCTCCCATTCAGTTTCATCCCATTGCTTCTAGTCTTTCCTTGCGCAAATGAGAATAAAGATGATCCTTCTACAATGTGACAGCCCTTGAGATATTTGTAGACAGCTATTAAGTCTCCTCTCAGTCTGCTTTTTTGCAAGCTAAACATTCCCAAATCCTGCAACCGTTCCTCATAGGACATGGTTTGCAGACCGGTCACCATTCTGGTGGCTCTTCTCTGAACTTGCTCCAGTTTGTTGATGTCTTTTTTAAAATGTGGTGCCCAAAACTGGACACAGTATTCCAGATGAGGTCTGACCAAAGAGGAGTAGAGGGCAATAATGACCTCACGTGATCTAGACTGTATGCTTCTGTTGATACATCCTAGAATTGCATTTGCCTTTTTTGCTGCTGCATCACACTGTTGACTCATGTTAAGTCTGTGATCAATTAGTATACCCAAGTCTTTTTCACATGTGCTGTTACTTAGCCCTATTCCTCCCATTTTGTATATGCTTTTTTCATTTTTATTGCCCAGATGTAGTACTTTGCATTTTTCCCTGTTAAAATCCATTCTGTTAGTTGCTGCCCACTGCTCCAGTTTATGTATATCTTTTTGAATCCTCTCTCTCTCTTCTCTAGTATTAGCTACCCCTCCTAGCTTTGTGTCATCAGCAAATTTGATCAGTTTACCCTCAATTCCTTCATCTAAATCATTGATAAAGATGTTGAACAATACAGGGCCCAAAACAGAGCCTTGTGGTACCCCACTTGAGACATTCTTCCAACTGGATGTGCAGCCATTTACAACCACTCTTTGGGTCCGATCACTAAGCCAGTTATGAATCCACCTAACAGTTGCCTTGTCCATTCCATACTTAGTCATTTTTTCAATAAGGATTGTGTGAGATACTTTGTCAAATGCTTTGCTGAAGTCAAGATATACTATATCTACAGCATTTCCCTGATCCACCCAGTCAGTGATTCTGTCATAGAAGGAAATTAAGTTAGTCTGACATGACTTATTAGTTACAAACCCATGCTGACTCTGTTTAATCACTTCATTCTTATCCAGGTACTTGCATACATGTTCTTTAATAATTTGTTCAAAGATCTTTCCTGGTATAGAAGTCAGACTCACCGGCCTGTAGTTCCCTGGGTCCACCTTCTTCCCCTTTTTGAAGATAGGAACAACATTTGCTCTTCTCCAGTCTTCTGGGACTTCTCCTGTTCTCCAAGAATTTTCAAAGATTATGGACAGTGGTTCAAGAATTTCTTCTGCTATCTCCTTCAGTACCCTGGGGTGTAATTCATCTGGACCTGGAGACTTGAATTCATTTAGGTTAGCTAAGTGTTTCCTCACTGTCTTTCTGTTTATAGATATCCTGGATTCTTCTATTCCTTTAATAGGACAGTGAAGATCAGTTGATGTTACATTTCCTTTCTGAGAGAAAACAGATGCAAAATAGGAATTTAAAAGTTCAGCCTTCTCAACATCCTGACTTACCATTTCATCATTTTCATCCTGTAAAAATCCTATAGCATCTTTGACTTTTCTTTTACTTTTGACGTATCCCCAAAATCCTTTTTTGTTGCTTTTGACGTCACTTGCAAGCCTTAATTCATTGTCAGCTTTAGATAATCTGATTTGTGCCCTGCAGGTTCTGCAGACGGCATTATATTCTTCTTTAGATATGCCTCCCTCTTTCCATTTGATAAACATTTCTTTCTTCCTTTTTAGCATGTGTTTAAGTTCTATGTTCATCCATCCTGGTTTCCTTAAATGCTTCCCATTCTTCCCTCTTTTCGGAATTGTTAACGATTGTGCTTTGAGAATCTCATTTTTCAAGATTTTCCATCCTTCCTGGACATTTTTGTCCTTAAGGATATCCAGCCATTGGATCCCTCCAATTCTCTTTCTGAGTTCCTTAAAATCTGCCTTTCTGAAATCTAACCTTGACGTCTGAGTCTTCACAGGTCTTCCTCCTCTTGTTATCCAAAATTCTAAAATAGCATGGTCACTACCTCCTAGGGTCCCAGCCACTCTTACCTCCTCCACCATTTCCTCCCTGTTTATGAGGATTAGATCCAAGGTAGCAGATCCCCTTGTTTTCTCCATTACCTTTTGGAAGATAAAGTTGTCAGCAAGAGAGGATAAGAATTTCCTGGACCTGTTAGTTTTGCCTGAGAGAGATTCCCAACAAATGTCTGGATAGTTGAAATCTCCCATGACCACTATGTCATATTTTTTGGAGAACTTGGCCATTTGATGCATAAAGAGTTCATCCATATCTTCAGCTTGCACAGGCGGCCTGTAGTAAATGCCTACAATGGTGTCCTTTCCATTGTTCTGTCCTTGTATTCTTACCCAAACAGTTTCCACAGAACTCCCAATCTCTGAAGCTTCAATCTCTGTGCAGATGTACGCTTTTCTAACATACAATGCAACACCTCCTCCTCGTTTATCAAGTCTGTTTCTTGCAAATAAGTTGTAACCTTCTAGCCTTGTATTCCAATCATGTGTATCGTCCCACCAAGTCTCAGTGATTCCAATGACATCATATTTCTTCTCCTGCGTTAGTAGCTCCAGTTCTCCTTGTTTGTTGCCCATGCTTTGTGCATTCGTATAGAAACACTTTAGTTTGTGATTGGTTTCTCTTTCTTCAATATTTTTATTATGTAGATTTTTTTGTCTTTGTTCTTCCCCTTCACTTCTAATAGCAGAGTTCTCAATAGCATTTGTCAGGTGTATGGCTTTTGCTGGCGTTTTGCTTCCCTTCCCACATTGTTCTAGTTTAAAGCTCTCCTGAT
Source organism: Oophaga sylvatica (assembly GCA_033576555.1). NCBI lineage: Eukaryota > Metazoa > Chordata > Amphibia > Anura > Dendrobatidae > Oophaga > Oophaga sylvatica. The sequence continues at coordinate 263,498,589 of JARQOD010000002.1, forward strand.
GAGTGTAGCAAGGCGACTTCCAAATACATGTTTTCCAGTCTTCGTAAGGTGCACCCCATCTCTAGCAAGTAGTCCATCGTACAGGTAATTCACTCCGTGATCCAGAAATCCAAATCCTTGCTGACGGCACCATCGACGTAGCCAGTTGTTCACCTGCAGAATCTTATTCCACCTCCTTGTTCCATGGCCATCCACTGGAAGGATGGAGGAGAAGACCACCTGCGCTCCCAGTTCTTTCACTTTCTTACCTAAGTTTTCAAAGTCACTGCAGATGGTTTCCAGGTCACTTCTTGTGGTGTCATTTGTCCCCACATGTATTAGCAGGAATGGGTAGTCATCTTTAGGTCTGAAGAGTCCTGATATCCTGTCAGACACATCTTTAATTTTTGCACCTGGAAGACAGCACATTTCTCTTGAGGTTATATCTGGTCTGCAGATAGCAGCCTCTGTTCCTCTCAACAGGGAATCCCCCATGACAACAACTCTCCATTTCTTCTTCACAACATTTTTCTTTCTCCATTCAGGAGGACTCTGAGGGCGTACAAGGTTACTCTTTGTGGGCAAAGTCTTATCCTGATGTATTTCTTCATCGTTCTCCTGTGTAAGAGCCTGGTACTGGTTTCTGAGCAGAATTGGTGCTGACTGCCTCCTGATCCTCCTGCTTCTTTGGGTCACATGCTTCCATTCCTCTGTTTCTTCAGTTGCACTTCGAATTTCTTCTCTTTCTGTACCATGAAGAGATAATTCTACTCTGTCTAAGAACTCTTCACCTTCCTTAATGGTCTTCAATGTAGATAACCTCTCTTCCAGATTTTGCAACTTTTCCTCCAACAGGGACACAAGCTTGCATTTGTGGCATGTGAAATTTGGCTTTTCCACTGGTAAGTCTATGAACATGTAGCAAGAAATGCAGCTCACCACATGGCTCCTGGCCTCTTCCATGTTCTTATTGTTCAAGAGATAATCAAGCGGTGAAATATAAGCCAAAACTCCCCTGGTTTACTGATGTCCTCCTTTCAGCTGCAACAGCCAAAATCCAGTGTTCCTTGAGCTCGCGGAGACTCTTCACTTATCCCAGAAGGCACTGGGAATATGCAAATTATCTCCTCGGGACTCCTCCCCTGGTTTACTGATGTCCTCCTTTCAGCTGCAACAGCCAAAATCCAGTGTTCCTTGAGCTCGCGGAGACTCTTCACTTATCCCAGAAGGCACTGGGAATATGCAAATTATCTCCTCGGGACTCCTCCCCTGGTTTACTGATGTCCTCCTTTCAGCTGCAACAGCCAAAATCCAGTGTTCCTTGAGCTCGCGGAGACTCTTCACTTATCCCAGAAGGCACTGGGAATATGCAAATTATCTCCTCGGGACTCCTCCCCTGGTTTACTGATGTCCTCCTTTCAGCTGCAACAGCCAAAATCCAGTGTTCCTTGAGCTCGCGGAGACTCTTCACTTCTCCCAGAAGGCACTGGGAATATTCAAATTATCTCCTCGGGACTCCTCCCCTGGTTTACTGATGTCCTCCTTTCAGCTGCAACAGCCAAAATCCAGTGTTCCTTGAGCTCGCGGAGACTCTTCACTTATCCCAGAAGGCACTGGGAATATGCAAATTATCTCCTCAGGACTCCTCCCCTGGTTTACTGATGTCCTCCTTTCAGCTGCAACAGCCAAAATCCAGTGTTCCTTGAGCTCGCGGAGACTCTTCACTTCTCCCAGAAGGCACTGGGAATATGCAAATTATCTCCTCGGGACTCCTCCCCTGGTTTACTGATGTCCTCCTTTCAGCTGCAACAGCCAAAATCCAGTGTTCCTTGAGCTCGCGGAGACTCTTCACTTCTCCCAGAAGGCACTGGGAATATGCAAATTATCTCCTCGGGACTCCTCCCCTGGTTTACTGATGTCCTCCTTTCAGCTGCAACAGCCAAAATCCAGTGTTCCTTGAGCTCGCGGAGACTCTTCACTTCTCCCAGAAGGCACTGGGAATATGCAAATTATCTCCTCGGGACTCCTCCCCTGGTTTACTGATGTCCTCCTTTCAGCTGCAACAGCCAAAATCCAGTGTTCCTTGAGCTCGCGGAGACTCTTCACTTCTCCCAGAAGGCACTGGGAATATGCAAATTATCTCCTCGGGACTCCTCCCCTGGTTTACTGATGTCCTCCTTTCAGCTGCAACAGCCAAAATCCAGTGTTCCTTGAGCTCGCGGAGACTCTTCACTTATCCCAGAAGGCACTGGGAATATGCAAATTATCTCCTCGGGACTCCTCCCCTGGTTTACTGATGTCCTCCTTTCAGCTGCAACAGCCAAAATCCAGTGTTCCTTGAGCTCGCGGAGACTCTTCACTTCTCCCAGAAGGCACTGGGAATATGCAAATTATCTCCTCGGGACTCCTCCCCTGGTTTACTGATGTCCTCCTTTCAGCTGCAACAGCCAAAATCCAGTGTTCCTTGAGCTCGCGGAGACTCTTCACTTCTCCCAGAAGGCACTGGGAATATGCAAATTATCTCCTCGGGACTCCTCCCCTGGTTTACTGATGTCCTCCTTTCAGCTGCAACAGCCAAAATCCAGTGTTCCTTGAGCTCGCGGAGACTCTTCACTTATCCCAGAAGGCACTGGGAATATGCAAATTATCTCCTCAGGACTCCTCCCTGGTTTACTGATGTCCTCCTTTCAGCTGCAACAGCCAAAATCCAGTGTTCCTTGAGCTCGCGGAGACTCTTCACTTATCCCAGAAGGCACTGGGAATATGCAAATTATCTCCTCTGGACTCCTCCCCTGGTTTACTGATGTCCTCCTTTCAGCTGCAACAGCCAAAATCCAGTGTTCCTTGAGCTCGCGGAGACTCTTCACTTATCCCAGAAGGCACTGGGAATATGCAAATTATCTCCTCGGGACTCCTCCCCTGGTTTACTGATGTCCTCCTTTCAGCTGCAACAGCCAAAATCCAGTGTTCCTTGAGCTCGCGGAGACTCTTCACTTCTCCCAGAGGGCACTGGGAATATGCAAATTATCTCCTCGGGACTCCTCCCCTGGTTTACTGATGTCCTCCTTTCAGCTGCAACAGCCAAAATCCAGTGTTCCTTGAGCTCGCGGAGACTCTTCACTTATCCCAGAAGGCACTGGGAATATGCAAATTATCTCCTCGGGACTCCTCCCCTGGTTTACTGATGTCCTCCTTTCAGCTGCAACAGCCAAAATCCAGTGTTCCTTGAGCTCGCGGAGACTCTTCACTTATCCCAGAAGGCACTGGGAATATGCAAATTATCTCCTCGGGACTCCTCCCCTGGTTTACTGATGTCCTCCTTTCAGCTGCAACAGCCAAAATCCAGTGTTCCTTGAGCTCGCGGAGACTCTTCACTTCTCCCAGAAGGCACTGGGAATATGCAAATTATCTCCTCGGGACTCCTCCCCTGGTTTTTGGACTCCTCCCCTGGTTTTTCTACATGCTTCCCAAAATCCACAAAGCTGGGAATCCAGGGAGGCCGATTATTTCATGTGTGGACACCCTTACTGAGCAGGTATCTGGATGGGTAGAGGGCATTCTTAAACCCCTGGTAAAGGATACACCCAGCTACATTCAGGACACAACTGACCTACTGAATAAACTAGCGGCAATAGGTCCACCTACCAGAAGGAACCATCCTGGCCACCATGGATGTGGAATCTTTGTACTCTAATATCCCACACCAGGATGGATTACATGCCTGCAAAGTCTTCATGGAAAACACCAAGAATGATGCTGATTCTGTGGTGAAACTCACAAAATTCATCCTCACCCACAATTACTTTGAATTTGACAACAAGGTCTATTTACAGGAGACTGGCACAACGATGGGAAGTAAAATGGCTCCACAGTATGCAAATCTTTTCATGGCCAAGCTTAAAAGCGACTTTCTGTCCTCATGTCCCATCAAGCCTCTGGCCTACTACCGCTACATTGATGACATTTTAATCATCTGGATGGAGTCTGAGCAACAGCTAAAGACGTTCCATGAACAGTTCAATCAATTTCATCCCACCATCAATTTAACACTCAACTACTCCAGCACTGAAATTAACTTTTTGGACACCATCATTAACCCCTCTCTGCCATCAGACGTACTATTCCGTCCATGTGACCCTGGACCTTATTCCCATGGACGGAATAGTACGTCATGGGCGATCAGCTGCGCTCCCGGGGGAGCGCAGCTGATCGCCGCCGGGTGTCAGCTGATTATCACAGCTGACACCCGTGACTGTGTGTCAGGAGCGGTCACGGACCGCTCCCGGCACATTAACCCCTGGCACACCGCGATCAAATATGATCGCGGTGTACCCGGGGCACAGGGGAGGATCACGCAGGCAGGGGGCTCCCTGCGCGCTCCCCTGAGACCCTCAGAGCAGCGCGATGTGTCGCGTTGTTCCGAGGGTCCGTCCTCCCTCCAGGTCCCCGGATCCAAGATGGCGCCGGGGTCCTGCAGGGAGGCGGCTTGCTCAGTGCCTGCTGAGAACAGGCGCTGGGGAAGCCTGCAGCAGTGCCAGAGCGATCGCTGGTGTGACAGAGTGCTGTGCACACTGTCACACCAGCGATCTGCTAAAATACAGTGATGTCCCACCCTGGGACAAAGTACAAAAGTAAAAAAAATAAAAATAAAAAGTGGTAAAAAAAAAAAATCGAAAAAAAAAAAAAATATTCCCCAATAAATTCATTCTTTCCTATAAATAAAAAAAAGAAAACAATAAAAGTACACATATTTGGTATCGCCGCATCCATAACAACCCCCCCTATAAAACTGTCCCACTAGTTAACCCCTTTAATGAACCCCTTAAAAAAAAAAAAAAAACGAAGCAAAAAATCAATGCTTTATCATCATACCGCTGAACAAAAAGAGGAATAACACGCGATCAAAAAGACCGAGATAAATAACCATGGTACCGCTGAAAACGTCATCTTGTCCCGCAAAAAACGAGCCATCATACAGCATCATCAGCAAAAAAATAAAAAAGTTATAGCTCGCAGAATAAAGCGATGCAAAAATAATAATTTTTTATATAAAATTGTTTTCATGCTATAAAAGCACCAAAACATAAAAAAATGATATAAATAAGGTATCGCCGTAATCGTACTGACCGGAAGAATAAAACTGCTTTATCAATTTTACCACACGCGGAACGGTACAAACGCCTCCCCCAAAAGAAATTCATGAATTGCTGATTTTTGTTCATTCTAACCTCCCAAAAATCGAAATAAAAAGCGATCAAAAAATGTCACGTGCTCAAAAATGGTACCAATAAAAACGTCACCTCGTCCCGCAAAAAATAAGACCTCACATGACTCTGTGGGCCAAAATATGCAAAAATTATAGCTCTCAAAATGTGGTGATGCAAAAAACTATTTTTTGCAATAAAAAGCGTCTTTTAGCGTGACAGCTGCCAATCATAAAAACCCGCTATAAATAGTAAATCAAAGCCCCTTTATCACCCCCTTAGTTAGGGAAAAATAATAAAATAAAAAAATGTATTTATTTCCATTTTCCCGTTAGGGTTGCGGCTAAAGTTAGGGTTAGGGTTGGCGCTAACGTTAGGATTAGGATTAGGGTTGGGATTACGGTTAGGGTGTGTTTAGGGTTAGGTTTGTGGTTAGGGTTGGGACTAGGGTTAGGGGTGTGTTGGGGTTAGGGTTGGAGTTAGAATTGGGGGGTTTCCGCTGTTTAGGCACATCAGGGGCTCTCCAAATGTGACATGGCGTCTGATCTCAATTCCAGCCAATTCTGCGTTGAAAAGTCAAACGGTGCTCCTTCACTTCTGAGCTCTGCCATGCGCCCAAACAGTAGTTTACTCCCGCATATGGGGTATCAGCGTACTCTGGACCACAAGAGCTATTGTGCAATTTGTAAGATTTCTTCTGTTACCCTTGGGAAAATAAAAAACTGGGGGCGACAAAATCATTTTTGTAAAAAAAAAATGATTTTTTTGTTTTTACGTCTGTACATTATAAACTTCTGTGAAGCACTTCGGGGTTCAAAGTGCTCACCACACATCTAGATAAGTTCCTTGTGGGGTCATTTTCCAAAATGGGGTCACTTGTGGGGGTTTCCACTGTTTAGATTCATCAGGGGCTCTCCAAATGCGACATGACTCCCCCAGACCATTCCATCAAAGTCTGCAATCCAAAACGTCACTACTTCCCTTCCGAGCCCCGACGTGCGCCCATACAGTAGTTTACTCCCACATATTGGGTATCAGCGTACTCAGGACAAATTGGACAACAACTTTTGGGGTCCAATTTCTCCTGTTACCCTTGTGAAAATAAAATATTGGGGCGAAAAAATCATTTTTGTAAAAAAAAAAAGGATTTTTTATTTTTACGGCTGTACGTTATAAACTTCTGTGAAGCACTTCGGGGTTCAAAGTGCTCACCACAACATCTAGATAAGTTCCTTGTGGGGTCTATTTTCCAAAATGGGGTCACTTGTGGGGGGTTTCCACTGTTTAGACGCATCAGGGGCTCTCCAAATGCGACATGACTCCCCAGACCATTCCATCAAAGTCTGCAATCCAAAACGTCACTACTTCCCTTCCAGCCCCGACGTGCGCCCATACAGTAGTTTACTCCCACATATTGGGTATCAGCGTACTCAGGACAAATTGGACAACAACTTTTGGGTCCAATTTCTCCTGTTACCCTTGTGAAAATAAAATATTGGGGGCGAAAAAATATTTTTGTAAAAAAAAAAAAGGATTTTTTTATTTTTACGGCTGTACGTTATAAACTTCTGTGAAGCACTTCGGGGTTCAAAGTGCTCACCACACATCTAGATAAGTTCCTTGTGGGGTCTATTTTCCAAAATGGGGTCACTTGTGGGGGTTTCCACTGTTTAGACGCATCAGGGCTCTCCAAATGCGACATGACTCCCCCAGACCATTCCATCAAAGTCTGCAATCCAAAACGTCACTACTTCCCTTCCGAGCCCCGACGTGCCCCATACAGTAGTTTACTCCCACATATTGGGTATCAGCGTACTCAGGACAAATTGGACAACAACTTTTGGGGTCCAATTTCTCCTGTTACCCTTGTGAAAATAAAATATTGGGGGCAAAAAATCATTTGTAAAAAAAAAAAGGATTTTTTTTTTACGCTGTACGTTATAAACTTCTGTGAAGCATTCGGGTTCAAAGTGCTCACCACACATCTAGATAAGTTCCTTGTGGGGTCTATTTTCAAAATGGGGTCACTTGTGGGGGTTCCACTGTTTAGACATCGGGGCTCTCCAAATGCGACATGACTCCCCCAGACCATTCCATCAAAGTCTGCAATCCAAAACGTCACTACTTCCTTCCGAGCCCCGACGTGCGCCCATACAGTAGTTTACTCCCACATATGGGTATCAGCGTACTCAGGACAAATTGACAACAACTTTTGGTCCAATTTCTCCTGTTACCCTTGTGAAAATAAAATATTGGGGCGAAAAAATCATTTTTGTAAAAAAAAAAAGGATTTTTTATTTTTACGCTTGTACGTTATAAACTTCTGTGAAGCACTTCGGGTTCAAAGTGCTCACCACACATCTAGATAAGTTCCTTGTGGGGTCTATTTTCCAAAATGGGGTCACTTGTGGGGGTTTCCACTGTTTAGACGCATCAGGGCTCTCCAAATGCGACATGACTCCCCAGACCATTCCATCAAAGTCTGCAATCCAAAACGTCACTACTTCCCTTCCGAGCCCCGACGTGCCCCATACAGTAGTTTACTCCCACATATTGGGTATCAGCGTACTCAGGACAAATTGGACAACAACTTTTGGGTCCAATTTCTCCTGTTACCCTTGTGAAAATAAAATATTGGGGCGAAAAAATCATTTTTGTAAAAAAAAAAAAGGATTTTTTATTTTTACGGCTGTACGTTATAAACTTCTGTGAAGCACTTCGGGTTCAAAGTGCTCACCACACATCTAGATAAGTTCCTTGTGGGGTCTATTTTCCAAAATGGGGTCACTTGTGGGGGTTTCCACTGTTTAGATCATCGGGCTCTCCAAATGCGACATGACTCCCCAGACCATTCCATCAAAGTCTGCAATCCAAAACGTCACTACTTCCCTTCCGAGCCCCGACGTGCCCCATACAGTAGTTTACTCCCACATATTGGGTATCAGCGTACTCAGGACAAATTGGACAACAACTTTTGGGGTCCAATTTCTCCTGTTACCCTTGTGAAAATAAAATATTGGGGCGAAAAAATCATTTTTGTAAAAAAAAAAAAGGATTTTTTATTTTTACGGCTGTACGTTATAAACTTCTGTGAAGCACTTCGGGTTCAAAGTGCTCACCACACATCTAGATAAGTTCCTTGTGGGGTCTATTTTCCAAAATGGGGTCACTTGTGGGGGTTTCCACTGTTTAGACGCATCAGGGGCTCTCCAAATGCGACATGACTCCCCCAGACCATTCCATCAAAGTCTGCAATCCAAAACGTCACTACTTCCCTTCCGAGCCCCGACGTGCACCCATACAGTAGTTTACTCCCACATATTGGGTATCAGCGTACTCAGGACAAATTGGACAACAACTTTTGGGTCCAATTTCTCCTGTTACCCTTGTGAAAATAAAATATTGAGGGCGAAAAAATCATTTTTGTAAAAAAAAAAAAAGGATTTTTTATTTTACGACTGTACGTTATAAACTTCTATGAAGCACTTTGGGGTTCAAAGTGCTCACCACACATCTAGATAAGTTCCTTGAGGGGTCTAGTTTCCAAAATGGTGTCATTTGTGGGGGGTTTCCACGGTTTAGGCATATCAGGAGCTCTCCAAACACGACATGGCATCCAGCCAATTCTGCGTTGAAAAAGTCAAACGGCGCTCCTTCCCTTCCAAACTCTGCCATGCACCCAAACAGTGGTTTACTCCCACATATGGGGTATCAGCCACTCAGGACAAATTGCACAATAACTTTTGGAGTCTTGTTACCCTTGGGAAAATAAAAATTGGGGTGAAAAAATCAATTTTGTGGAAAAAATATGATTTTTTAATTTTACGGCTCTACGTTATAAACTTGTGTGAAGCACTTGGGGGTTCAAATTGCTCACCAAAGATCTAGATAGTTCCTTAGGGGTCTAGTTTCCCAAATGGGGGCACTTGTGGGGGGTTTCCAATGTTTAGGCACAGCAGGGGCTCTCCAAATGCAACATGGCGTCCAATCTCAATTCCAGCCAATTTTGGTTGGAAAAAGTCAAATGGTGCTCCTTCCATTCCGAGCTCTGCCATGCGCCCAAACAGTGGTTCCCCCCCACATATGGGGTATCAGCGTACTCAGGACAAATTGGACAACAAATTTTGTGGTCCAATTTCTCCTGTTACCGTTGGGAAAATAAAAAATTAGTGACTAAGAGATAATTTTTGTGGGAAAAAAATAGGATTTTTTATTTTCATGCTCGGGCATTATAAACTTGTGTGAAGCACTTGGGGGTTCAAAGTGCTCACCAAAGATCTAGATAAGTTCCTTAGGGGGTCTAGCTTCCAAAATGGGGTCACTTGTTGGGGGTTTCCACTGTTTAGGCTCATCTGGGGCACTACAAATGGAACATGACCCCATCAATGTTTGCATTCCAAAACGTTACTGCTTCCTTTCCAAGCCCTGCCGTGCGCCCAAACAGTTTCCCCCCCCACATATGGGGTATCAGCGTACTCAGGACAAATTGGAAAACAACTTTTGGGGTCCAATTTCCTTGGGAAAATCAAAAATTTGGGACTAAAAAATCATTTTTGTGGAAAATTGTTTTTTTTTTTTCACACCCAGGCATTATAAACTTTTGTGAAACACTTTGGGGTTCAAAAATGCTCACAACAGATCTAGATAAGTTCCTTAGGGGTCTAGTTTCCAAAATGGTGTCACTTGTGGGGGTTTCCACTGTTTAGGCATATCAGGGCTCTCCAAACACGACATGGCGTCCAATCTCAATTCCAGCCAATTTTAGTTTGAAAAAGTCAAACGGCGCTCCTTCCCTTACGAGCTCTGCCGTGTGCCCAAACAGTGGTTTTCCCCCACATATGGGGTATTGGCGTACTCAGGAGAAATTGCACAACAACTTTATCTGCCCATTTTCTCCTTTTACCCTTGTGAAAATAAAAAAACGTTTGTAAAAGATCATTTTTGTGGCTAAAAAGTTAAATATTATTTTTTTCCTTCCACATTGCTTCAGCTCCTGTGAAGTACCTGAAGGGTTTTAAACTTCTTGAATGTGGTTTTGAGTACCTTGAGGGGTGCAGTTTTTAGAATGGTGTCACTTTTGGGTATTTTCTGCCATATAGACCCCTCAAAGTGACTTCAAATGTGAGGTGGTCCCTAAAAAAATGGCTTTGTAAATTTTGTTGTAAAAATGAGAAATCACTGGTCAACTTTTAACCCTTATAATTTCCTAACAAAAAAAAATTTTGGTTCCAAAATTGTGCTGATGTAAAGTAGACATGTGGGAAATGTTATTTATTAACTGTTTTGTGTGACATATCTCTCTGTTTTAAGGAAAAAAAATTCAAAGTTTGAAAATTGCAAAATTTTCTAAATTTTCGCCATATTTGCGTTTTTTTTCAAAAATAAACGCAAGGTATATCGAAGAAATTTTACTTCTAACGTGAAGTACAATATGTCACGAGAAAACAATCTCAGAATCGTGAAGATCCGTTGAAGCGTTCCAGAGTTATAACCTCATAAAGAGACAGTGGTCAGAATTGTAAAAATTGGCCCGGTTATTAACGTGCAAACCACCCTTGGGGGTGAAGGGGTTAAGCTAAAGAACAATGAAATAGAGACATCCCTGTATCAGAAGCCAATCGACCGTCCAACATTTCTTAAATGGGACACTTTCCATCCAAAACACATAAAAACCTCTATTGTCTACAGCCAAGCCATCAGATACAACCGTATATGTTTCTAACCCCATGGATAGAGATGAACACCTTGGTTGCCTTAGAAAGACCTTTTTAAATCAGGGCTACCATCCAAGAACAATTGAAAACCAAATTACAAGAGCCACCAGAATATCAAGGAATCACCTGCTACTGTGACGCTTCCCACGGCTGCGGGGCGTTGGGACATGGCATAGCTTGCCTAACAAGCCAATGCTTCCACGCCGCCAGTCCACGACGACGTGAGGCATGCGTCCCAGATGGTAAGAGAATGTGGACCCACTGGACCACGGAGGGAGACCCGGGCCTGCCCGGACTAGGGAAGGGCAGTGACCGGGATCCGTGGCAGCTGAGCATGTGGGCAAGATGGCGACCTACAGGACTAGACAACACCGCACAACTTCAGGTATGAAGAAACATAAAGTTTACTTAAAGACACACACAGTACATAAACAGAACATAATGCCGGGCTCCGGATTCCGCACATCAGAGAAGGGTACACGTCTCAGGATCACAGACGAATGCAGGAGGACATCACGGGTAGATACCAGTCCAAGGTTATCTGGCACGGGCATACTTAGGCGGCCTCTCTCTCAGGCCTCAGGCGTAGCACAGGCTCAGCAGGAGAACATCAGACACCGACCTCAGACAGACTTCAGACGATGGCGGGGTCATCACGGGTAGATGCAGTCCAGGATCATCTGGCACAGGCATACTAGTATGGCCTCTCTCTCAGGTCTCAGGCATAGCACAGGCTCAGCAGGAGAACATCAGACACCGGCCCAGGACAAACGTCAGACGATGGCGGGGTCATCACGGGTTTATGCAGTCCAGGGTCATCTGGCACGGGCATACTAGAACGGCCTCTCTCTCAGGCCTCAGGCGTAGCACAGGCTCAGCAGGAGAACATCAGACACTGACCCAGGACAGACGTCATCACAGGGTAGACCACGGAGGAACCGGCAGGACATGGGACATCAGGAACACGGACTGGATCTCAGGTACTCGGGAACACAGACACGGATTGGATCTCAGGGACTCAGGAACACAGACAGGATATCAGGAACACGGATTGGATCTCAGGTACTCAGGAACACGGACAGGATATCAGGAACATGGATTGGATCTCAGGGAGTCAGGAACACGGACAGGATATCAGGAACACGGAATGGAACTCAGGAACACGGACTGGAACTCAGGAACACGGACTGGAACTCAGGAACACGGACTGGAACTCAGGAACACGGACTGGAACTCAAGAACATCAGAACACTGGCATCGGACTCCGGACATCTGGCAACGATCGGCAGGCTCCGGACATCTGGCAATGATCGGCAGGCTCTGGACATCAGGCAGGCTCCGGACATCTGGAAGTGGTCATCGGACATCAGGCCATAGTCATCAGGCATCAGACATCTGGCAGCGACCTGAAAAGGAACCCCAGCGGTCTGGTGCAAGCCCCGCCAGGCTCAACGGGAGCTGGCCAGGAATTGCACAGAAGCTGAGCACAGAATAACAGAAACTCAGCACACACACCGACTCCTCCTTCCGAGATGAACTCAGGTTGTATAGCAAAGAATCACAGTCACTGGCACAGGGTTCAGGACACAGAAGGACTTCAGGAACATAACACAGAGGACACAGTTCAGACAGTCAGGTACAGGAACAGATCCAGGATCAGGGATTCAGGTAACAAGACACAGCAGGAACAGGCCTGGATATGCAGCCTCCAGGAAGGGCGATCTGGGTACTCAGCCCCCAGAACAGGCGGAAACACAAGACACAGTTCAGACATTCAGGTACAGGAACAGATCCAGGATTAGGGATTCAGGGAACAAGACACAGCAGGAACAGGCCTGGATATGCAGCCTCCAGGAAGGGCGATCTGGGTATTCTGCCCCCAGAGCTGGCGGAAACACAAAACACAGTTCAGACATTCAGGTACCGTAACAGATCCAGGATCAGGGATTCAGGTAACAAAACCCAACAGGAACAGGCCTGGATATGCAGCCTTCAGGAAGGGCGATCTGGGTACTCAGCCCCCAGAACAGGCGGAAACACAAGACAGGACAAAGGGAATCAGCTCTCCAGAACTGATTGCACTCAGAGCAGGAGCTGAACACACAAACACACACGGTTAGGTTCAGGAACTCAATGCAAACTCAATGCAAAGCTCTGGCAACGCCCCACAGGGCTGGGGAACTTTATATATGAGCTGCTTCACAGCGATAGGCTGGAGCAGCAATTCTAGTGCACACCCAATCCTCATAAAAGAAGGACAGTGTGGGCCGCGCCCCCTATGCAGAGCCAGACACAACTCAGCAAAGAAGGATACCTGACAGTGGCTGCAGCCACACACGTAGTAAGTCATGCACCACTGCAGAGGACTTTGCAACCTACGGGTAGCTTCTACAGCAGGCCAGGGACCGCATATGCGGGTGGTCATGCAATGCAGCGGAGACACTCACGCAAGTACGGCTACGCAGCAGAGCTGGGAACTGAGCAGCATCCATACAGGTAACAGACAACAGTATCCCAGCTGGTTAGGGGGAAGGGAGCAAAAGGGTTAAAGCAAAGACATGCAAAGTAACGCTGGAAAACAAAGTACAGACAATACCAGCGTTACAGCTACATTACAAAACTAAAGAAGAAAATAACCGGGTGCCTCTAGTGGTCACCTACAATCCAAATCTGGAGATGCTAAGGGGAGCTGCACGGAAACTGCAACCTTTACTACAAAAAGATGCCCAATTACAATCCATAGTTCCAGACACCTGTGACTGTGACTACAGTTGCACATTTTATTCAGAAATTTAAGCTCCATGGGACTGTAGTCAACCTCCCTGGACGTGGCCGCATGAGGAAAATTGATGACAAATCAAAGAGACGGATTATCAGTGTCAGATCGCACCATCCGTCGTTGTATGAGCCAAAGTGGACTTCATGGGAGACGACCAAGTAGGACACCATTGTTGAAAAAAAAAATCATAAAAAGCCAGACTGGAATTTGCCAAACAACCTGTTGACAAGCCACAAAGCTTCGGGGAGAATGTCTTACGGACAGATGAGACAAAAATGGAAATTTTTGGCAAGGCACATCAGCTCTATGTTCACAGATGGAAAAATGAAGCATATGAAGAAAAGAACACTGTCCCTACTGTGAAACATGGAGGAGGCTCTGTTATGTTCTGGGGTTGCTTTGCTGCATCTGGCACAGGGTGTCTAGAATCTGTGCAGGGTACAATGAAATCTCAAGACTATCAAGGGACTCTAGAGTGAAATGTGCTGCCCAGTGTCAGAAAGCTTGGTCTCAGTCGCAGGTCATGCAACACAACAGTTGTGCAACAAAATATTAAGTTAAGGTTACCATCATTTCTGTCCAGGACTATTTCATGAGTTTTTTTTATTTTTTTTTATTCTGTGGAAGCATGGTTGAAAAGCAACGTCTGACTTTCATGTGTTCATTTTCATATATTTTTTTATTTATTATTACTTTTGTCAGATTCAAGTTATTTCTGTCACCATTGTGGGTTTTTCTGTCATTAAACAAGGGGTACCAACAATTTTGACGTGTGTGTGTATATATATATATATGTATTTATATATATATATATATATATATATATATATACAGTACAGACCAAAAGTTTGGACACACCTTCTCATTCAGCGATTTTTCTGTATTTTCATGACTGTGAAAATTGTAGAATCACACTGAAGGCATCAAAACTATGAATTATCACATGTGGAATTATACATTACACTTTACAAAAAAAGTGTGAAACAACTGAAAATATGTCTTATATTATGGTCTTGCTGTCCACTTGATTTGCTATCTCATTCCAGAAAAGCTGAAAAGAAGAACAGTGTGGTTCCCCCCTAAGCATGGAGGAGAGATGATCGAGAGAGGGAGTTCTGACATGTGGGCATATTCAAACTGAAGCATGACACCAGAAGGACTTCAACCACGTTCACAGCTGCATACCGCTATGCGTTTGGGACCAATTTTTCACGGACAATCACCAATACGCATAACTGTGTAAGGGCAATTGAGCCAAGCAAAGGTAAAGTCAGCAGTATCCAGCTGTTAGGGACGGCAAAAAGGTTAAAGAACCAAATCAAAGTATTGGCTGGGAAACAAGTCACCATACAATTTACAGAATCCACAACAATGTCACAAAAACCGTGCCCTCAAGTACACCTCCATCCAAATCTGAGTGAGGGCAGCTGAAGCACTGCAACTTTTATGCGTGCAAAGAAGTAATAAACCAAAGTGCTACTTTGAAGACATTAACTACAGTTTCAGCTTTTTTCAAATTTACTATGGGAATGTAAGTAAACCTACATGGTGTGCACATAGGAATTTATGACATCAAGAGCGATTATCAATTAATGCGACATCCAGTGATATTTGAAAAGGAGTTCTGAGAACCTAATAGGACTACTTGTTAATAAAATAATGATAAAAGAACGGAATTTCAAACAATTTATCATATCCATAAAGCTATCGAATGTACTACGACATATGAGACAAAATGGCCAAATTTGCAGACTTTTACAGCTATTTGACAATGAAAAAGAGTTGGAAGAAAGAACTTCCCATACTGGAAACTGGAGAGCCTATACCATTCGGGTTGCTTTGGGGTGACTGGCCAGGTCTAGAATCTTCAGGTACAAGAAATCCCAACAGTGTCAAGCTCAAGTGACAATCCCCAGCTCCTCCATACTAACGTGGAACCAGGCATGTGGGCATCCGTTCACCTTTTGTGCAAAACATATTAAGATAAAGGTGCCTACTTTGTAAGACTATTTATGACATTTTTAGCTTGTTTAACTTTTTGTGAAAGTGTAATAATCTCTGTTTCATGTTTCTATTTTTGATAGCTTGTTTATTTACATTTTTTCATAATATTCGGTCGAATTTGTGAGTTTTGTCAAACATGGTTACCTAAAATTTTGAAATTTTGATATATAATTAATATCAGTACAAAAGTTATGAAACTTCATCACAAATTTTTCACTCTTTTCATTAATAGATTTTTCCTTGAAGCACATAAATTAAATACACTAAGGAAAAACTATAATTAACACATGAATTATATACATTTGAAAAAATGTTAACAACTGAAGTTCTTTAAAGTTCTAGCCACCTTTTGCTTTGATTACTGCTTTGCACGCAAAAATTGAACGGAACATGACCTAAGTTCCCTAGTCCACTGGAGAGGTGGGTGGTGATGGTGTGGGGGTGCTTTGGGTGACATGTTGGGGATTTATTCAAAATTGAAGCGGTGAGCGGTCCAGGTCACCCCAAACCATCTCGAGGGTTCAGGTCTGAACTGTGGAGGCCAGGTCATCTGGTAGCACCCCAACACTCTCCTTCTTGGTCAAATAGCCCTTACACAGCCTGGAGGTGTGTTTGGGGTCATTGTCCTGTTAAAAATAAATGATGGTCCAACTAAACGCAAACCGGATGGAATAGCATGCCACTGCAAGATGCTGTGGTAGCCATGATGGTTCAGTATGCCTTCAATTTTGAATAAATCCCTGTTATGTTTCGGTAGCTGAGGAGTGCAGGTAAAAAAGGCAATACACCAGAGCAGTTGGAATCTATGAGATTGCAGTACCCTGACTAACCACCACAACTAGAGGCAGCCGTGGAGCGTTCCTAGTTGGTCCTAGACGCCTCGTCACAGCCTGAGAAACTAACTACACCTAAAGATAGAAAGAGGAAAGCTATCTGCCCCGGAGCAGATCCCCAAAGAACATAGAAAGCCACCAAACATGTAATGGCGGTTAGACAAGAAGAATACTGACACAGACAGAAAATAGTATGAGCAAACGTTGG
This sequence comes from Oophaga sylvatica, assembly GCA_033576555.1. Lineage (NCBI taxonomy): Eukaryota > Metazoa > Chordata > Amphibia > Anura > Dendrobatidae > Oophaga > Oophaga sylvatica. Next base: position 263,515,310 of record JARQOD010000002.1, read on the forward strand.
GGCCCAAACTACCTAAATAGAAAAGGATAGGAAGGGCACTTACTGCAATCCCAAAAAACCCTGAAAAGCACCAACTCTACTAATTTCAAAAACACCTGAGATCACACGACCTCTACCACCTAAATTAGTTCTCTGGTGTAACAAAATCAAAACAGCAGCCACTGAAAAAACTGGAAAAAGCAAATGTACAAACATCAGTGGCTGAACTAAACTGAGAGGGCAAAAGCCCCCTGGAGGGGACCCTGAAGGCCCCCACAAAGTGCAGGACAAAATGCAAAAATCAAGCACAAAAACAAAAAGAAGAAAATGTCTTATCTGTTAGCAGGAGATGCAGACACGACACAGCAGGCTACAAAGGAAACAGGAATCAAGGATTGAGACCAGAACAATTGATCACCGGCAACCCTGATGGGAAGGCGACTCCCTTATATAAGACCAGTCAGTAACACCTGATTCCCAATCCTCACAATCTTCACTGGACAGTCCAGTACCGCTTGTAACCACCAGAGGGAGCCTCTGCTCAGAACTCATTTCAAGTCCATTCACAACAGTACCCCCCCCTTGAGGAGGGGTCACCGAACCCTCACTTGAGCAACCAGGTCGGTCAGGATGAGTTCTATGATACGCACGGATGAGTCTCCTAGCATGGATGTCCGAAGCAAACACCCAAGAATTGTCTTCCTGACCATAACCTCTCCACATAACCAAATACTGGAGTTTCCGTCTAGAAAAACGAGAATTCAATATTTTCTCAACCACAAACTCCAGATTGCCCTCAACCAGAACAGGGTCAGGAGGCACAGCAGTAGGAACCACTGGCTCAACAAACCTCTTCAACAAGGACTTGTGGAACACCTTGTGGATCTTAAATGTCCCTGGAAGAAGCAAACGAAAAGAAACAGGATTAAGAATCTCCATGATCTTATAAGGTCCAATGAACCTAGGCTTAAATTTAGGAGATGCCACTCTCATAGGAATATTTTTTGAGGACAACCAGACCAAGTCCCCCACTTTAAACCGAGGACCATCAGTCCTATGCCGGTTAGCAAACCGCTGGGCCCTCTCCTGAGAGAGGGACAACTTCTCCACTACCTGGTCCCAAATCTGTTGCATAAGCTCCACAACAGAGTCAACACCTGGACAGACAGAAGCCTTCGTCTGTCCTGAAGAAAATCGAGGGTGAAACCCAGAATTACAGAAAAATGGAGACATCAAAGTGGCAGAGCTAGCCCTATTATTAAGAGCAAACTCAGCCAAAGGCAAAAAAGAGACCCAGTCATCCTGATCAGCAGACACAAAACATCTTAGATAAGTCTCCAATGTCTGGTTTGTTCTCTCAGTTTGACCATTGGTCTGAGGATGAAATGCCGAGGAGAAAGACAATTGAACGCCAAGTTTAGAACAAAAGGTCCTCCAAAATCTGGAAACAAACTGGACTCCTCTGTCAGACACAATGTTCTCAGGAATGCCGTGTAAACGAACCACGTGCTGAAGGAACAAAGGCACCAATTCAGAGGAGGAAGGCAGCTTAGGTAATGGCACAAGATGTATCATCTTGGAAAACCTATCACAAATCACCCAGATGACGGTCATTCTCTGAGAAACAGGGAGGTCGGAAATGAAATCCATAGAGATATGGGTCCATGGTCTCTTGGGCACAGGCAATGGCATCAACAAACCACTAGAGCGAGAGCAAGGCTTGGAGCGAGAGCAAGTCCCGCAGGACTGCACAAATTCCCTGACATCACGAGACAAGGTAGGCCACCAAAAGGACCGACTAACCAAGTCTCTGGTACCAAAAATTCCGGGATGACCGGCCAACGCGGAACAATGAATCTCAGACATCACACTCTTTTTCCACTGGTCCGGGACAAACAATTTCCCAACAGGACAGCGCTCGGGCCTATCCTCCTGACACCCCTCCAGAGCCAGTCTCAAATTGGGCGAGATGGCGGAAAGAACTACACCTTCTTTCAAAATAACAGAAGGATCAGATAACTCAGGAGAGTCCGCAAGGAAACTCCTCGAGAGGGCATCCGCCTTAACATTCTTAGTGCCAGGAAGAAAGGAAACCACAAAATTAAAACGTGTGAAAAACAAAGCCCACCTGGCCTGTCTAGGATTAAGTCGCTTGGCAGATTCCAGATAAACCAAATTCTTATGGTCCGTAAGGACCACCACCTGATGTTTGGCTCCCTCCAGCCAATGTCTCCACTGTTCAAAAGCCCACTTCATGGCCAATAACTCCCGATTACCCACGTCATAATTACGTTCAGTAGGAGAAAATTTTTGAGAGAAAAAGGCACAAGGGTTACTTTTGGAGGTCTCTGGATCTCTATGGGACAAAACGGCACCTGCCCCAATTTCAGAGACATCAACCTCCACCTGAAATGGCAGAGAAACATCAGGCTGCCGTAGAACAGGAGCAGAAGTGAATCTCTGCTTAAGTTCCTGAAATGCAGAGACTGCCTCAGGAGGCCAATTCACCACATCAGAACCCTTTCTGGTCAAATCAGTCAATGGTTTAACAATAACCGAGAAATTACCAATAAATTTACGATAAAAATTGGCAAAACCCAAAAATCTTTGAAGAGCCTTTAATGAAGTAGGTTGGACCCAATCACAGATGGCCTGAACCTTGACCGGGTCCATTTCAATAACAGATGGGGACAAAATGAATCCCAATAATGAGATCCTCTGTACGCCAAAAAGACACTTTGATCCCTTCACATACAGAGCATTCTCTCTCAAAATCTGGAATACAGTTCGAACATGTTTCACATGAGAGTCCCAGTCATTGGAAAAAATCAAGATATCATCCAAATAAACAATCAGAAATTTATCCACAAAATCCCTGAAAATGTCATTCATGAAGGACTGGAAGACAGAAGGAGCATTAGTGAGCCCAAAGGGCATCACAAGGTACTCAAAATGCCCCTCAGGGGTATTAAATGCGGTCTTCCATTCATCCCCGTGCTTAATGCGAATAAGGTTATATGTCCCCCTGAGGTCAAGCTTGGTAAACCTAGTAGCGTTTTTCACCCTGGAAAACAGGTCAGAAATCAAGGGTAACGGATATTGATATTTCACAGTAATATTGTTCAAAAGACGATAATCAATACACGGCCTTAATGAACCATCCTTTTTGGCCACAAAGAAAAAACCGGCACCTAAGGGTGAAGAGGATGGTCTGATATGACCCTTCTCCAATGACTCCTTGATATAAGACCGCATAGCGTCATGTTCAGGTACAGACAAGTTAAAAAGGCGACCTTTAGGGAATTTACTACCAGGCACTAATTCAATAGCGCAGTCATAGCTCCTATGGGGAGGCAAGGATGCAGATTTACTTTCGCTAAACACATCAGAAAAATCAATCAAAAAGTCAGGAACATCCTGAGCCTGGGGGGAGGCAGAAAAAACAGGAGTGTTGGTATTAACACATTGGCAGCCCCAACTGGTTACAGACACAGATTTCCAATCCAAAACAGGATTATGAGACTGTAACCAAGGGAAACCCAGTACGATAATGTCATGCAGATTATACAGAACCAAAAATTTGCAGCTCTCCTGATGATCAGGTTCAACCCTCATTATCACCTGAGTAGAGAACTGAGGTTTATTCTCAGCCAAAGGGGTAGAATCGATCCCCAGTAGGGGAATAGACTTCTGTAGGGGTATCAAGGGAAACCCACAACGTTTAGCAAAATCAAAATCCATCAGGTTAATAGCTGCTCCCGAATCAACGAAAGCCTGAGCAGAAAATGAGGACAGAGAGCATATCAGAGTAACAGTTAATAAAAACTTAGTCTGAACACTACCCAAGACAACTGAGCGTGCAAAACGTCTTCCCCGCTTAGGGCAGACTGAAATAGCATGAGAGGCATCACCACAGTAGAAACATAACCCATTGCGCTTTCGAAACTCATGATGCTGTGCCCCAGAAACCACTCTACCACACTGCATGGATTCAGAAGCAGGTTCACAAGGCAACACTATTCCACGCATACTTCTCCGCTCACGCAAACGTCTGTCAATTTGAATCGCTAATGACATAGAATCATTGAGACCAGAGGGACAGGGAATCTCACCATAACATCCTTTACATTATCTGACAGACCCTTCCGAAAAAGGGCTGCCAAAGCGTCGTCATTCCATTTGGTCAGGACTGCCCACCTACGGAATCTCTGACAGTATAACTCAGCGTCATCAAGCCCCTGATTTAATGCCAACAAGGCTTTTTCAGCTTGATCAGTGACATTAGGCTCATCGTACAATAACCCCAAAGCCTGAAAAAATGCATCAACATCACTCAAAACAGGATCCCCAGGTGTCAGGGAAAAAGCTCAATCCTGAGGATCGCCGCGCAGGAGAGAGATGACAATTTGAACCTGCTGCGCTGCGTTCCCTGAGGACTTAGATTTTAAGGCAAAAAACAATTTACAATTATTTTTGAAATTCAGAAACTTAGCTCGATCCCCTAAAAACAAATCTGGCATGGGAATCCTAGGTTCCACAACAGGCAACCTAGAAAGATAGGTAGCAATACTCCGAACCTCAGTGGCAAGCTGATCCACACTGCCAGACAACTGTGCAAACATCAGTGGCTGAACTAAACTGAGAGGGCAAAAGCCCCCGGAGGGGACCCTGAAGGCCCCCACAGAAGTGCAGGACAAAATGCAAAAATCAAGCACAAAAACAAAAAGAAGAAAATGTCTTATCTGTTAGCAGGAGATGCAGACACGACACAGCAGGCTACAAAGGAAACAGGAATCAAGGATTGAGACCAGAACAATTGATCACCGGCAACCCTGATGGGAAGGCGACTCCCTTATATAAGACCAGTCAGTAACACCTGATTCCCAATCCTCACAATCTTCACTGGACAGTCCAGTACCGCTTGTAACCACCAGAGGGAGCCTCTGCTCAGAACTCATTTCAAGTCCATTCACAACAAATCCCCAACAGTGTCACCAGCAAAGCACTCCCACATCATCACACCACCTCCTCCATGCTTCGCGGTGGGAACCAGGCATGTAGAGTCCATCCGTTCACCTTTTCTGCGTGCAAAGCAGTAATCAAAGCAAAAGGTGGCTACTTTGAAGAACCTAGAATATAAGACATATTTTCAGTTGTTTCACATTTTTTTGTTAAGTGTAATGTATAATTCCACATGTGTTAATTCATAGTTTTGATGGCTTCAGTGTGATTCTACAATTTTCATAGTCATGAAAATACAGAAAAATCATTGAATGAGAAGGTGTGCCCAAACTTTTGGTCTGTACTGTATACACTGCTCAAAAAAATAAAGGGAACACTAAAATAACACATCCTAGATCTAAATGAATTAAATATTCTCATTGGATACTTTGTTGTGTACAAAGTTGAATGTGCTGTCAACATAATCACACAAAAATCATCAATGGAAATCAAATTTTTGAACCAATGGAGGCCTGGATTTGGAGAGACCCCCAAAATGAAAGTGGAAACAAGTCAAAATGAAAATCAAAACAAGACAAAATTAAAGTGGAAACAAGTCAAAATGATGCTCAGTATTGTATGTGGCCTCCATGTGCCTGTATGACCTCCCTACAATGACTGGGCATGCTCCTGATGAGGTTGCGGATGTTCTCCTGAGGGATCTCCTCCCAGACCAGGACTAAAGCATCCGTCAACTCCTGGACAGTCTGTGGTGCAACGTGACGTTGGTGGATGGAGCGAGACATGCTGTCCCAGATGTGCTCAATCAGATTCAGGTCTGGGGAACGGACTGGCCAGTCCAAGCTTCAATGCCTTCATCTTGCAGGAACTGCTGAAACACTCCAGCCACATGAGGTCTGACATTGTCCTGCATTAGCAGGAACCCAGGCAAACCGCACCAGCATATAGTCTCACAAGGGGTCTGAGAATCTCATCTCGGTACCTAATGGCAGTCAGGCTACCTCTGGCGAGCACATGGAGGGCTGTGTGACCCTCCAAAGAAATGCCACCCCACACCATTACTGACCCACTGCAAAACCGGTCATGCTGAAGGATTTTGCAGGCAGCAGGTTCACACTCAGCACATGTGACAGACGTGACAGAGTCTGGAAACTCCATGGAGAGCGATCTGCTGCCTGCAACATCCTTGAGCATGACCGATTTGGCAGTGGGTCAGTAATGGTATGGAGTTTCATCAATGAGAAGAAAGGAGAGCCAGGCTGAAGTTTGCCAAAGACCATAACGATTGGACCATAGAGGACTGGAGTAAGTTAATCTTATCTGATGAGTCTAATTTTCAGCTTTGCCCAACACCTGGTCGTCTAATGGTTAGACGGAGACCTGGAGAGGCGTACAAGCCAATGTCTTGCACCCACTGTGAAATTTGGTGGAGGATCGATGATGATCTGGGGATGCTTTAGCAAGGCTGGAATTGGGCAGGTTAATCTTTGCGAAGGACGTATGAATCAAGCCGCATACAAGGTTATCCTGGAAAAATAGTTGATTCCTTCTGCTCAAGCAAAGTTCTCCAACTCTGAGGACTGGTTTTTCAAGCAGGACAATGCGCCATGCCACACAGCTAGGTCAATCAATGTGTGGATGAAGGACCACCACATCAAATCCCTGTCATGGCCTGCAAAATCTCCAGACATGAACCCCATTGAAAACCTCTGGAATGTAATCAAGAGGAAGATGGATAGTCATAAGCCATTAAACAAAGAAGAGCTGCTTAAATTTTTGTACCAGGAGTGGCATAACGTCACCCAAAGCAGTGTGAAAGACTATGGAAAGCATGCCAAGATGCTTGAAAGCTGTGATTAAAAACCATGGTTATTCCACAAAATATTGATTTCTGAACTCTTCCTGAGTTAAAACATTAGTATTGTTGTTTCTAAATGATTATGAACTTGTTTTCTCAGCATTATTAGAGGTCTGCAAGCACTGCATTTTTTTTGTTATTTTGACCATTTCTCATTTTCTGAAAATAAATACAAAATGAGTTGCTTGGAATTTCGGAGACATGTTGTCACTAGTTTATAGAATAAAATAGCAATTTACATTTTACTAAAAAATATACCTATAAAGAGAAAAATCAAACAAACTGAAAATTTTTCAGTGGTATATTAATTTTTGCCATAGCTGAATATGTAATACCAAGCCCGAGGTTTAGTAATGTACAGGTGTCGGCCAGATACCCTCATTAATAAAACGATAAAGAGTTAAATAAAGACACACACACATACACCAGCCTATATAGGAGCATTAACATAATTAACCTACATATCCTGTAACAAAACAGCAACTGCCATAAATCTGCGTGAAACACATTATCTGTTTATTTTTCAAAAAATGTAAAAACAAATTGCGAGAGCTCCCACATAATTTTCATAACCAGCAGAGGGAAAGCCGACGGTTGAGGGCTGATGTTATATTTCTGGGAAGGAGCCAGTAGCCATAAAGGTTCCCAGGCTGTTAATATCAACTAAAGGGTATGCCACACTAAACAACATCGCTAATGGGATCGCTAAAAAACGTCACTATTTAGCGATCCCGTTAGCGATGTTGTTGTGTGCGGCATGCAGCAACGACGTGGCCCCTGCTGTGATCTCGTCCGTCGTCCTGATCGTTCCGGACCCTATTCTGATCGTCGGCGTCCCGCTGGGTAAGTATATATCGCTGAGTGTGGCACCTTTTTAGCGATTTAGCGGTACTTTTGTACCGCTTACGTCGTTAAGGAGATCGCTAACCGCGATAGCGTCCTTAACGACATCGCTAAATGTGGCCGACACTAGCGATATTGTAAACGATCCTGCTAGCGATCTCATTAGTATGCGACGCTAACGAGATCGTTAGCGGGATCGTGTAGTGTGGCAGTACCTTAACAGATGTTTGCTTAGCCTTTACTGGCTAGTTTACAGAAGAACCCCAGAAAAAAATTGACATGGGGTCCCCCTATAAATTCAAACCAGCAAAGGCTAGTTAGACAGCTGAGGGCTGATATTAATAGCCTAGGAATGGGCCATGTATATTGGCACCCCTCCAGGCTAAAAACACCAGGTCTCAGCCACCCCAGAAATGGCGCATCTATAGGATGCGCCAATTCTGGCATTTAGCCTCACTCTTCCCACTTGCCCTGTAGCGGTGGCAAGTGGGGTTCATATTTGTAGGGTTGATGTCAACTTTGTGTTGTCAGGTGACATCAAGCTCACAGGTTAGTAATGGAGAGGCGTCAATAAGACACCTATCCATTACTAATCCTATAGTTATATGGTAACTAAAGACACAGCCAGAATAAAGCCCTTTATTTGAAATAATCACACAGACTCCTTTATTGAATCTAAATTAACCATACTTACTGAACACCTACTCCCCGACACCCTCGTCTCCTAGAAACAATCAAAAAATAATAAACTAACATATAATACTATACTGTACGATGTAGGCCATTTAATACTAAGTGTCACACGGCGATCTCATGTGTAGAACAGTCACATTGGGAGATGTGACTGCTCTACGTGGCCTCCGGCAATACACAGTGTATCATTGCGCTGCCGTGAGAGTTCACTGGAGTTCATCAGCTCCGGTGCTCTCACTTATGCACTACCGCTGTGTGAGAACTTTCTCACACAGCGGTGCCGTAAGTGAGAGCACCGGAGCTGATCAGCTGATGTACTCCGGTATACTCACAATGGCTCAGTGATACACTGTGGGAGCGATCACCTCCTGTCAGTGTATCGCCGGCTGCCGGGTGACATAGACGTTGGACACTCGTGTTAAATGGACAGGGAGTATATGTTAGTTTATTATTTGTGATTGCTTGCAGGAGACGCGGGCGTCAGGAATTGGGTGTTCGGTGAGTATGTATTTTGTATGTGAATATGTATGTGATTATGTCAGTGTTTTGATTTTTTTTTTACAATTGAACTCAGGCATCGGATGATGAAACTATTCTCCCATCATCGACTCATGATGTCTCTGTTATATGTGACAGCAGACATAGCCGGATGGAAGTAGTAGTCTCATCAGACAATGCCTAAGTACAATCACTATGGGCTGTTCGTTGCATAGGTACACACACACAGATACCCGCAGACAGACACACTCAGACAAACACAGACAGACACAGACAGATGCAAACAGACCCAGACACATGCATACAGACACAGACACATGCAGACAGACACACACAGACACCCGCAGACAGACACAGACACACACATATTCTCCACCCACACACTCTTCCTCCTTCTGACATCATTTCCTTTGACAATTCTGCATTTTTGGCAGCAAATCTGTAGCAAATCTGCAAACCTTTTTACATCTGCGTTTTTGCTGCAGATTTGACTGACTCAATGGAAGTCAATGAGTGAAAAATGCTGCAGATCCGCAAAAAGAATTGACATGCTGTGGAAAATAAAACGCTGCAAATAAGGATGGAAATTTCTAGATCATGTGCACAACCAGGGGCGGAACTATCGTGGAAGCAGGGGAAGCAGCTGCCATAGGGCCCGGGCTAGCAGGGGGCCCGTCCCTGCTGCAGCTGTCTCCCCTGCGGCTGTGTTCCGCCGCCCATGGCCTGAGAGTCGGCAGTTCCCTGTGCTGGCTGTCATGCTGACAGCCAGCGCAGAGAAGCTGCTGCGTGCCGTCTCCCAGGAATCAATTGCACTGGTGTCTATACAGACGCCAGTACAATTGAAGCTCTGACCGCCGGGTCAGAGCGACGTCTGCAGCGTGATCATGTCATGTGATCACGCTGCTGACGTCACTCGTCGGCGGCGCCCAGAAGGGTGAAGACTGGTGGTGAGTGTGCTCCACTGTGGAGCTGAAGATACCACCGAAGATTAACGGGGGCACATACTGTGTGAGTGATAACTCTGCATTCTTGGCTGCATTACTACTTGAGGGGCACATTACTACTGATGGGAGAATAAGAGGGCTTATTACTAGTTATGGGGGCATAATGTGCCTGCATTAATAGTTATGCGGGACATGGTTACTAGTAATGGTAGCATAAGGGGGCTGCATTGCTACCAGTCCATTATATTATATTGTGTTTCCATAATGTCTGCTTTAAATACAGCTCTGATTTGGGCAAAAAGCTGGCCGTTATGAGACTGAAGAGTATTTTTTGGGCCTAGAGAATTGCTGTGATTTGCTCCGCCCACTGATATTGGCTCCGCCCACTATCAGAACCCCGCCCCCCGCTGCCCGTTTGGGAGAGGGGGCCCCGTTCAAAATTTTGCTGTGGGGCCCCGCCATTTCTAGTTACGCCACTGTGCACAACACTTCAGGATTGTCATTGATTAACCTTGCTTTAGTAATCCATTGCGAGTTTGGAGCATTTGAGCGCAGAAAAAAACGCTGCGGAAATGCAGCAAATTTGCATCGTGTGCATATAGCCTAACCTTGCACATAGCCTTAGGACACTTGAATGAGCGATCATCTGATCACTTAAACTATATACGGCAATACCTAAAGCTACCTCTTGAAGCTCTTCAAGAGAATGCCAAGAGTGTGCAAAGTAGTCATCAAAGCAAAAGGTGGCTACTTTGAAGAACCTAGAATATAAGACATAATTTCAGTTGTTACTCACTTTTTTGTTAAGTATATAATTCCACATGTGTTAATTTATAGTTTTGATGCCTTCAATGTGAATGTACAATTTCATAGTCATGAAAATAAAGAAAAATCTTTAAATGAGAAGGTGTGTCCAAACTTTTGGTCTGTACTGTATATTGAGAGAAAAATATTAACATTTCAAAAAGACAACAACATCCTTATCTTTAAATGACTACTACATGATAACTGTATCCCACACCTTCTTCTTACACGTTGTAAGATATTTTTTTAAATGAATTGTTTTGAAATTCCACTACAGGATTTTAACTGTACTTTTTCTTGATTCCCATAAAACACATTGCAGCACCCTCATCTTGAAATGAATCATACTTGTCAGTGTTGCATTACTAATAAATAGGATTGGGTAATTTAGTTCAAATATAAATTGATCCTTGACCCCTTCAGGACCGATGACATATTTATGTCATCAACTGTGTCTGTGCCTTTGATGTGGGCTCATACCTTTCTCTGCACTTGATGGCTGATTTAATCAGCCATTAAGTGCGTCTAACAGCCGCAGGTAGATCTAAGTTCCACTTGCGGCTGATAACCAGTTAAATGCCGCTGTCAACACGTGCAGACAGGAAGTGTCATTGATCCCACCCTTCGAATGCCCATCATGTGATCGCAAAGCGCCAATGGGTTGTCATGACAGCCGGGGGGTCTGCTGAATACCCCCATGCCCATCATCACGATCCTCCTGTGAATGCCGGCCCTTGGCCGCCGTTCATAGGAGATCGTGATTTTCTCTATACATACTGAAAACCTACTATGTATAGCACAGGCGATCAGAAGATCTTAGCTTCAAGTCTCCTAAGGGGACTATTAAATACAGCAAAAAGTAAAAAACAGCAAGTTTTAAAAATATTTAAAAAAATTAAAAAACGCAAAAGTTCAAATCACCCCCTTTTGCCCCATTAAAAATAAAACAGTTAAAATACAAATAAAAATTATATAAATATGGTATCACTGCGTTCTGAAATGTCCGATCTCTCAAAATATAAAATAAATAAATCTGATTGGTAAACGGCATAACGAGATAAAAAATCAAACCTTCAGAATTGTTTCTTTTGTCACCGGAGCATTGCAATAAAATGCAATAATGAGCGATCAAAACATTGTATCTACCCCACGATAGTATCAATAAAAATGTGACCTTAGGGGGCAAAAAATAAGCCCTCATCCAGCCCCACATAATGAAAAATGAGAAGGTTATGGGTTCCTGAAAAAGGCGACAAAAACAATATTTTTTTTGACAAATTGCGCATTTTTTTTTCAACATTTAAAGAAAAAAAAGCTATACATATTTGGTATCTGCGTACTCATACTGACTTGGGGAATCATATTGCCAGGTGAATTTTACCATGTATTGAACATAGTAAATAGAAAACCCACCACACTTGGATTTTTTTTTTACATTTTCCAGTACACTATGTGACAGAATGAATGTTGTCATTTAAAAGTGCAACTTGGATGTCAAAAAACAAGCCCCTCATAGGGCTGGAATAATAAAAAGTTATGGCTCTTGGAAGAAGGTGAAGAAAAAAGGAAATGGAAAATCGCCCGAGGTGAAAGGGGTTAATAATGATTTTGTGATACTTGCATACATTTAAGTTGTGATGCATTTTATATGTTACTAAAGTCACACCCTCCTTTCTAGTCCAACCGTCGCTCCTATCCAAAAGCTGTCTCCTTATAGAGGGGCATGTGATTGAACTTGTCATTCAGCTTCTTTCTCCTCAATGCCTGTGATAACGTATTGTGCGAAATGTTAGTAGGGAAGAGGCTGAATGACGTCTCTTCCCGTACCCCTTTATCATCAACAATCTTATGGATGGTGGTGCTGTCAGCATGCTCCTCCACCAGATGCCATTGTTTGGATAGGTCTAGTTACATCCTCCTCCACCAGAAGCCATTGTATGGACAGGTCTAGTAACATCCTCCTCCACCAGAAGCCATTGTATGGACAGGTCTAGTAACATCCTCCTCCATCAGCAGCCAATGTATGGACAGGTCTAGTAACATCCTCCTACACCAGCAGCCATTGTATGGACAGTTCTACTAATATTCTCCACCAGAAGCCATTGTATGGATAGGTCTAGTTACATCTTCCTCCACCAGCAGCCATTGTATGGACAGGTCTAGTAACATCCTCCTCCATTAGCAGTCATTGTATGGACAGGTCTAGTAATATCCTCCTCCACCAGCAGCCATTGTATGGACAGGTCTAGTAATATCCTCCTCCACCAGCAGCCCTTTTATGGACAGGTCTAGTAACATTCTCCTCCACCAGAAGCCATTGTATGGACAGGTCTAGTAACATTCTCCTCCACCAGAAGCCATTGTATGGACAGGTCTAGTAATATCCTCCTCCACCAGCAGCCATTGTATGGACAGGTCTAGTAATATCCTCCTCCACTAGCAGCCATTGTATGGACAGGTCTAGTAACATTCTCCTCCACAAGAAGCCATTCTATGGACAGGTCTAGTTACATCCTCCTCCATCAGCTACCATTGTATAGACAGGTCTAGTAACATTCTCCTCCACCAGATGCCATTGTATAGACAGGTCTAGTAACATTCTCCTCCACCAGAAGCCATTCTTGGACAGGTCTAGTTACATCCTCCTCCACCAGCAGCCATTGTATAGACAGGTCTAGTAACATTCTCCTCCACCAGATGCCATTGTATAGACAGGTCTAGTAACATTCTCCTCCACCAGAAGCCATTCTATGGACAGGTCTAGTTACATCCTCCTCCATCAGCTACCATTGTATAGACAGGTCTAGTAACATTCTCCTCCACCAGATGCCATTGTATGGACAGGTCTAGTAACATTCTCCTCCACCAGAAGCCATTCTATGGACAGGTCTAGTTACATCCTCCTCCACCAGCAGCCATTGTATGAACAGGTCTAGTTACATCCTACTCCACCAGCAGCCATTGTATGAACAGGTCTAGTTACATCCTACTCCACCAGCAGCCATTGTATGAACAGGTCTAGTAACATCCTCCTCCACCAGCAGCCATTGTATGGACAGGTCTAGTTACATCCTCCTCCACCAGCAGCCCTTTTATGGACAGGTCTAGTAACATTCTCCTCCACCAGCAGCCATTGTATGGACAGGTCTAGTTACATCCTCCTTCACCAGCAGCCCTTTTATGGACAGGTCTAGTAACATCCTCCTCCACCAGCAGCCATTGTATGGACAGGTCTAGTAACATCCTCCTCCACCAGCAGCCATTGTATGGACAGGTCTAGTAACATCCTCCTCCATCAGCAGCCATTGTATGGACAGGTCTAATAATATCCTCCTCCATCAGCAGCCATTGTATGGACAGGTCTAGTAACATCCTCCTCCACCAGCAGCCCTTTTATGGACAGGTCTAGTAACATCCTCCTCCACCAGAAGCCATTTTATGAACAGGTCTAGTAACATCCTCCTCCACCAGCAGCCATTCTATGGACAGGTCTAGTAATATCCTCCTCCATCAGCAGCCATTGTATGGACAGGTCTAGTAACATCCTCCTCCACCAGCAGCCATTGTATGGACAGGTCTAGTAATATCCTCCTCCATCATCAGCCATTGTAT
>JARQOD010000002.1:263529602-263585796 GCA_033576555.1 Oophaga sylvatica
AGTCTCAGGATGCATCAGTGTCAGCGTGAACTATCCTTCGACATTTGAATTAAATGAAAATCACAGGAGACCCAGAAGGACCCCACTGCTGACACATAGACATAAAAATGCTAGAGTGCAGTTTTCCAAAGTGTTTGTGAGTAAGCCAAAATCCTTTTGGGAAATTGTCTTGTGGACAGTTGAAACCCTTCTACTTTACTGAAAATGGAATGAGGCCTACAAAGAATAGAACACAGTATCTTCAGACAAATATGGTTGAGGTTTAAAGATTATTTGGGGTTGTTTTGCTGCCTCTGGCACTGGGTGGCTTGACTGTGCGCTAGACATCATGAAATCTGAAGATTACCAAAGGATTTTGGGTGGCAATGTAGAGCCCAATGTCAGAAAGCTGGGTTTGTGTCCTTGGTCATGGGGTTTCCAGCAGGACAGTGACTCCAAACAGTTCAAGAACCACACAGAAATGGATGGAGTGGCCAGAAATTAGTCCGGATCTAAATCCCATTGAACACCCGTGGAGAGATTTTAAAATTGCTGTTGGGAGAAGGCACCCTTCAAATATGAGAGACCTGGAGCTGTTTGCAAAAGAGGAGTAGTCGAAAATTCCAGTTGAGAGGTGTAAGTAGCTTGTTGATGGTTATAGGAAGCAATTAATTTCAATTCTTTATTCCAAAGGTTGTGCATCCAAATATTAAGAGGAGAGTGCAAACAAATTTGTCCATCCCATTTTTGGGGTTTTGTTTGAAATTATGTCCATTTTGCCTATTTTTCTCAGTTTTTTTTGTGCTCCAATGCACACAAAGGAAATAAACATGTGTATGACAAACCATGTGTAAGGGCAATAACCTTTTGGGAAAAATACTTCATTTTCTGTAACAATTTCAAGGGTGCCAATACATTCGGCCATGACAGTGTATACAGTTGTGCTAAAAAGTTTACATACCCGGCAGAATTTTTGCTTTCCTGGCTTTTTTTCAGAGAATATGAATGATAACAACAAAACTTTTTCTCCACTCATGGTTAGAGGTTTGGTGAAGCCATTTATTGTCAAACTACTGTGTATTCTCTTTTTAAAGCAAAATGACGACCCAAAACATTCTAATGACCCTGATCAAAAGTTTACATACCCCATTTCTTAATACCGTGTATTGCTCCCTCCAACATCAATGACAGCTTGAAGTCTTTTATGGTAGTTGTGGATGATGTTCTTTATTTTCTCAGATGGTAAAGCTGCCCACTCTTCTTGGCAAAAACCTTCCAGTTCCTGTAAATTCCTGGGCTGTGTAGCATGAACTGCACATTTGAGATCTCCCCAGAGTCTCTCAATAATATTGAGGTCAGGAGACATGGCCACTCCAGAACCTTCACTTTATTCTGCTGTAGCCAATGACAGGTCGACTTGGCCTTGTGCTTTGGATCGTTGTCATGTTGGAATGTCCAAGTACGTCGTCGCATGCGTAGCTTCCGGGCTGATGATTGCAAATTTGCCTCCAGTATTTGCTGATAATGTGCTGAATTCATCTTTATCTCAAATTTGACCTAGTTTCCTGTGCCTTTGTAGCTCACACATCCCCAAAACATCAGCAATCCACCTCCGTGCTTTACAGTAGGAATGGTGTTCCTTTCATCATAGGCCTTGTTGACCTCTCTCCAAATGTAACATTTATGGTTGTGGTCAAAAAGTTCAATTTTGGTCACATCACTCCAAATTACATGATATATCAAAGTTCACTGTTATGTGCGGTAGTTGAGGAGGAAAGGGACAACAGCAGGGCAGCCGAACACCTGAGATGTTGGTAACTAATGGGTTGCAGAAACCTGAACTAACCACACAGCTAGAGGTAGCCGTGGAGCGCTCCTACGTTGATCCTAGACGCCTCGTCACAGCCTGAGAGCTAGCTATACCTAAAGATAGAAACAGGAAAGCTAACTGCCCCGGAGTAGAGCCCCAAAGGAATAGGCAGCCCCCAAACATATAATGGAGGTTAGAGAAGATGAAAACACAAACGCAGGCAGAAAACAGATTGAGCAAACGCTGGGGCCACAAGCTGACTAAATAGGAAAGGACAGGAGAGATTACTATCTGCAACCCAGAAAACCCTACAAAAATCCAACAATTCTAATTACAAAAATACTGAGATCACACGATCTCGCCACCCACTAAATCAGATCTCAGTGTGAACAAAACCAAGCTGCAGCCGCAGAAAAAGCAGGAAAAAGCAATTGAAAAAACAACAGTGGCTACAGACAAACTGTGAGGAGCTCAGGCCCCAGGAGGGGACCTGGCTGTCCTCCACAAATGTGCAGAAAACAATGCAAATAGCAAGCACAAAAAGAAAAGCAGAAAATATCTTATCTGAAAGCAGCAGATGCAGGCAAGACAACAGCAAACTTCCAAATGAACCAGGAACCACAATAGAGACCAGAACAATTGATCACCGGCGACCATCATGGGAGGGAACCTCCCTTATATCAGTCCAGTCCGTGATCCCAGATTGCCATTCCTCTCTGGAAGGTTCAGTACTGTCTGTAACCACCAGAGGGAGCCTCTGCTCATTCACAACAGTACCCCCCTTGAGGAGGGGTCACCGAACCCTCATTTGTGCAACCAGGCCGATCAGGATGAGCTCGGTGATAGGCACGGATCAGTCTCCTAGCATGGATGTCCGAAGCAAACACCCAAGAATTGTCCTCCTGACTACAACCTGCAATGACCCCGTTGCCTCCTCACCACTACCGGAGATATCGCCTCAACCAACACCGGAACTGCTGCAACCCACCAACCTGCTGTCTCCGTCCCCCATCCTGTAGAATGTAAGCCCGAAAGGGCAGGGTCCTCTCCCCTCTGTACCAGTCTGTGATTGTTAGTTTGTTTACTGTAAGTGATATCTGTAATTTGTATGTAACCCCTTCTCATGTGCAGCACCATGGAATCAATGGTGCTATATAAATAAATAATAATAATAATAATAATAATAATAATAACCTCTCCACTTAACCAAATACTGGAGTTTCCGTCTAGAAAACCGAGAATCCAATATTTTCTCAACCACATACTCCAGATTGCCCTCAACCAAAACAGGGTCAGGAGGCGCAGCCATAGGAACCACTTGCTCGACAAACCTCTTCAATAAGGACTTGTGGAACACGTTATGGATCTTAAATGTCCCTGGAAGAAGCAAACGGAAGGAAACCGGATTAAGAATCTCCATGATCTTATAAGGTCCAATGAACCTAGGCTTAAACTTTGGAGATGCAACCCTCATAGGGATGTTTCTTGAGGACAACCAAACCAAGTCCCCCACTTTAAACCGAGGACCATCAGTCCTTTGCCGGTTGGCAAACCGCTGGCCTTCCCTTGAGAGAGAGACAACCTCTCCACTACCTGGTCCCAAATCTGCTGCATTCGCTCCACAACAGAGTCAACACCCGGACAGACAGAAGCCTCCGCCTGTCCCGAAGAAAATCGAGGGTGAAACCCAGAATTGCAGAAAAATGGAGACATCAAGGTGGCAGAGCTAGCCCTATTATTAAGAGCAAACTCAGCCAAAGGCAAAAAGAGACCCAGTCATCTTGATCAGCAGACACAAAACATCTCAAATAAGTCTCCAAGGTCTGGTTTGTTCTCTCGGTTTGTCCATTGGTCTGAGGATGAAATGCAGAGGAGAAAGACAATTGAACACCAAGTTTAGAACAAAATGTCCTCCAAAATCTGGAAACAAACTGGACTCCTCTGTCAGACACAATGTTCTCCGGAATGCCGTGCAACCGACCCATGTGCTGAAGGAACAAAGGCACCAACTCAGAGGAGGAAGGCAACTTAGGTAATGGCACAAGATGTATCATCTTGGATAACCTATCACAGATTACCCAGATAATGGTCATTCTCTGAGAGACAGGGAGGTCAGAAATAAAATCCATAGAGATATGGGTCCATGGCCTCTTGGGCACAGGTAATGGCATCAACAAACCACTAGAGCGAGAGCAAGACTTGGAACGAGAGCAAGTCCCACAGGACTGCACAAAGTCCCTGACGTCACGAGAGAAAGTAGGCCACCAAAAGGACCGACTCACCAAGTCTCTGGTACCAAAAATCCCGGGATGACCAGCCAACGCGGAACAATGAATCTCAGACATCACACTCTTCTTCCACTGGTCTGGGACAAACAATTTCCCAACAGAGCAGTGCTCAGGTTTATCCTCTTGACACCCCTCCAGAGCCAGTATCAAATTTGGCGAGATGACGGAAAGTACTACACCCTCTTTCAAAATAACAGCAGGATCAGATAACTCAGGAGAATCCGCAAAGAAACTCCTTGAGAGGGCATCTGCCTTAACATTCTTAGTGCCAGGAAGAAAAGAAACCACAAAATTAAAACGTGTGAAAAACAAGGCCCACCTGCCTGTCTAGAATTAAGTCGCTTGGCTGATTCGAGATAAACCAGGTTCTTATGGTCCATGAGGACCACCACCTGATGTTTGGCTCCTTCCAGCCAATGTCTCCACTCTTCAAAAGCCCACTTCATGGCCAATAACTCCCGATTACCCACGTCATAATTACGTTCAGTTGGAGAGAACTTTTGAGAGAAAAAGGCACAAGAGATACTCTTAGAGGTCTCTGGATCCCTTTGGGACATAACGGCACCTGCCCCAATTTCAGAAGCATCAACCTCCACCTGAAACGGCAGAGAAACATCAGGCTGCCGTAGAACAGGAGCAGAAGTGAATCTCTGCTTAAGCTCCTGAAACGCAGAAACTGCCTCAGGAGGCCAATTCACCACATCAGAACCCTTTTTGGTCAAATCAGTCAATGGTTTAACAATACCGGAGAAATTACCAATGAATTTACGATAAAAATTGGCAAAACCCAAAAATCTCTGAAGAGCCTTTAATGAAGTAGGTAGAACCCAATCACAGATGGCCTGAACCTTGACCGGGTCCATTTCAATAACAGACGGAGACAAAATAAATCCCAGAAGTGAGACCTTCTATGCGCTAAAAAACATTTGATCCCTTCACATACAGTGCATTCTCTTTCAAAATCTGGAACACAGTCTGAACATGTTTCACATGAGAGTCCCAGTCGTTGGAAAAAATCAAGATATCATCCAAATAAGCAATTTATCCACAAAATCCCTGAAAATATCATTCAAGAAGGATTGGAAGACGGAAGGAGCATTAGTGAGCCCAAAAGGCATCACTAGGTACTCAAAATGCCCCTCTGGGGTATTAAACGCCATCTTCCATTCATCCCCGTGCTTAATACGAATAAGGTTATACGCCCCCCTGAGGTCAAGCTTGGTAAACCAACTAGCACTTTTCACTCTGGAAAACAGGTCAGAAATCAAGGGTAACGGATATTGATATTTCACAGTGATCTTATTCAGGAGACGATAATCAATACACGGCCTCAATGAACCATCCTTTTTGGCCACAAAGAAAAAAAGGCGCCCAAGGGTGAAGAGGATGGTCTGATATGACCCTTCTCCAATGACTCCTTAATATAAGATCGCATAGCATCGTATTCAGGTACAGATAAGTTAAAAAGGCGACGCTTAGGAAATTTACCACCAGGCACTAAATAGCGCAATCATAGCTTCTGTGAGGAGGTAAGGACGCAGACTTACTTTCACTAAACACATCAGAAAAATCAGTCAAAAAGTCAGGAACATCCTGAGACTGGGGAGAGGCAGAAAGAACAGGAGTGTCAGTATTAACACATTGGCAACCCCAACTGGTCACAGACACAGATTTCCAATCCAAAACAGGATTATGAGTCTGTAACCAAGGGAAACCCAGTACAATAATGTCATGCAGATTATGCAACACCAGAAATTTGCAACTCTCCTGATGATCTGATTCAACTCTCATTATCACCTGAGTAGAAAATTGGGGTTTATTCTCCGCCAAAGGGGTAGAATCAATGCCCAGTAAAGAAATAGACTTCCGCAGGGGTATCATGGGAAAGCCACAACGTTTGGCAAAGTCAAAATCCATCAGGTTAATAGCCGCTCCTGAATCAACAAAAGCCTGAGCCGAAAATTTGGACATGGAGCAAATGAGGGTAACAGTCAACAGAAATTTAGTCTGAACACTACCCAAGACAACTGAGCGCGCAAAACGTCTTCCCCGTTTAGGGCAGACGGAAATAGCATGGGACGCATCACCACAGTAGAAACATAACCCATTGCGCCTATGAAACTCATGACGCTGAGCCCCAGAAGTCACTCCATCACACTGCATGGGCTCAGGAGCTGGCTCACAAGGCAACACTATCTCACGCATACCTCTGCGCTCTCGCAAACGTCTGTCAATTTGAATGGCCAAAGACATAGAATCATTGAGACCAGAGGGAACAGGGAATCCCACCATAACGTCCTTTACTTTTTCTGACAGACCCTTTCGAAAAAGGGCTGCCAAAGCATGATCATTCCATTTGGTCAGAACTGCCCACTTTCGAAATTTCTGACAGTACAACTCAGCGTCATCAAGACCCTGATTTAATGCCAACAGGATCCTTTCAGCTTGATCAGTGACATTAGGTTCATCGTACAATAACCCCAGAGCCTGAAAAAATACATCAATATCATTCAAAACAGGATCCCCAGGTGTCAGGGAAAAAGCCCAATCCTGAGGGTCGCCGCCCAGCAGGGAGATGACAATTTGAACCTGCTGTGCAGCGTTCCCTGAGGACTTAGGCCTTAAGGCAAAAAACAACTTACAGTTATTTTTGAAATTCAGAAATTTAGATCAATCCTCCAAAATCAAATCTGGCATGGGAATCCTAGGTTCTACAACCGGCAACCCAGCAAGATAGGTAGCAATACTCCGAACCTCAGTGGCAAGCTGATCCACACGGCCAGACAACTGCAAACTCCTTTGAGAGAGAAAAAAAAATCCTCCTCAGCACCCAGAGAAAAAGAGGGAAAAAAATGCAACAAACAGAAAAAAAAATCTCTGACAGCTCTAACAACTTTTTTCTTTCCACACTATTTTTCCCTTCTGTGAGTACCATATACCGTATATACCCATGTATAAGCCGAGATTTTCAGCCCATTTTTTAGGGCTGAAAGTACCCCTCTCGGCTTATACGCGGGTCATATACGGGGGTCGCGGGGAGGGGGAGCGGAGGTGTCGGATCATACTCACCCCTCTGCCGGCGCGGTCTCTGCAGCCCCCCTGCTTCTCCCACGATCTCCGGCTCCTTCCTGCAGCAGTCACATGGCACCGCTCATTAAAGTCATGAATATGCACATATTCATGACTTTAATGAGCGGTACCACGTGACCGCTGCAGGACTGAAACGCTGCGGAGTGCGCCGGGAGAAGAGGAGAGGCTGTAGGGACGCGCGGCGGAGGGGTGAGTATAGCTATATTTACCTCTCCCGTTCTACCGCTGTGCACTGCGTCCTCGGTCTGACTCCTCTGGCTGTGAATGTTCAGGCAGAGGGCGCGATGACGTCGTTAGTGCGCGCCCCGCCCCCTGCCAGATCATTCACAGCCAGAGGAGTCAGACCAAGGACGCAGTGCACAGCGGTGCAGAGAGGACGGGTAAATATCTCAGGTGCCGGGGTCCTGAGCGAGCGGTGACACCGGCACCTGTCCCCCATAGCGCGCCGGTGTCCCCGCCTGCTCAGGACACCGGCACCTGGCCCCCAGCGACGAGAGGTGAGTATGTCATTTTTTTTTTGCAGCAGCATATGAGGCCTATACTATGGGGCATAATTGTGCAGCATATTTGGGCATAATCTGGAGCATATGGGGGCATAATATGAGCATATGGGGGCATAAGATGTGGAACATATGGAGCATAATCTGGAGCATATGGGGGCATAAGCTGTGGAACATATGGGGCATAATCTGGAGCATATGGGGGCATAATCTGTGGAACATATGGGGGCATAATCTGTAGCATATGGGGGCATAATCTGTGGAACATATGGGGCATAATATGGAGCATATGGGGGCATAAGCTGTGGAACATATGGGGGCATAATATGGAGCATATGGGCGCATAATCTGTGGAAATATGAGGCATAATCTGGAGCATATGGGGGCATAATCTATTGAACATATGGGGCATAATCTGGAGCATATGGGGGCATAATCTGTGGAGCATATGGGGCATTATCTGGAGCATATGGGGGCATAATCTGTGGATCATACGGGGAATAATCTCTGAAGCATATTGGGCATAATCTGTGCAGCATATGGGGGCATAATCTGGAGCATATGGGGCATAATCTGTGGATCATATGGGGGCATAATCTGTGGAATATATGGGGGCATAATCTGGAGCATATGGGGGCATAATCTCTGAAGCATATTGGGCATATTCTGGAACATATGGGAGCATAATCTCTGAAGCATATTGGGCATAATCTGGAGCATATGGGAGCATAATCTGTGTAGCATATGGGGGCATAATCTGTGGAGCATCATATGAGGGCATAATCATTTTTCACCCTAGGCTTATACGCGAGTCAATACGTTTTCCCAGTTTTTTGTGGCAAAATTAGGGGGGTCGGCTTATACACGGGTCGTCTTATACATGAGTATATACGGTAATTTTCAGTTTGGCAGGTGATACTGTTATGTGCGGTAGCTGAGGAGGACAGGAACAACAGCAGGGCAGCCGAACACCTGAGATGTTGGTAACTAATGGGTTGCAGAAACCTGAACTAACCACACAACTAGAGATAGCCGTGGAGCGTTCCTACGTTGATCCTAGATGCCTCGTCACAGCCTGAGAGCTAGCTATACTAAAGATAGAAACAGGAAAGCTAACTGCCCCGGAGTAGAGCCCCAAAGGAATAGGCAGCCCCCAAACATATAATGGCGGTTAGAGAAGATGAAAACACAAACGCAGGCAGAAAACAGATTGAGCAAATGCTGGGGCCACAAGCTGACTAAATAGGAAAGGACAGGAGAGATTACTTTCTGCAACCCAGAAAACCCTACAAAAATCCAACAATTCTGATTACAAAAATACTGAGATCACACGATCTCGCCACCCACTATATCAGATCTCAGTGTGAACAAAACCAAGCTGCAGCCGCAGAAAAAGCAGGAAAAAGCAAATGAAAAAACAACAGTGGCTACAGACAAACTGTGAGGAGCTCAGGCCCCAGGAGCGGACCTGGCTGTCCTCCACAAATGTGCAGAAAACAGTGCAAATATCAAGCACTAAAAGAAAAGCAGAAAATATCTTATCTGAAAGCAGCAGATGCAGTCAAGACACCAGCAAACTTCCAAATGAACCAGGAACCACAATAGAGACCAGAACAATTGATCACCGACGACTATCATGGGAGGGAACCTCCCTTATATCAGTCCAGTCCGTGATCCCAGATTGCCATTCCTCTCTGGAAGGTTCAGTACTGTCTGTAATCACCAGAGGGAGCCTCTGCTCATTCACAACAGTTCACTATGTAGCTGTTCTAATAAAACACAATTTCCATAGAACCAAGAAAAATGTATATGGAATATACCTAGAACTAAATGTTTAAAGTGTATGTGAAGCACATTATGTAAAAAAGCTTGGCCGGAGTACTTTTCTGTTTTAATCTATTGTGTCGTGTGAGACATTAAATCAATAAAATAATGGACTCGAACTGATGGTTATGTGTAGACACCGGTGTCAATGTGAAGTGCTAATTACTAAGCCATGGGGAGAGTAGGGAAAGTGTGAGGATTCAGAAAACCAATTGTGAGAAAGAGGGATATCATATTATAAAAATGAAATGTATATAGCACTGCACTCTCAAACAGGAATTCCATGCAAAATAGAGTAAGTTTAATTAAACAACCAAACAAAATGAGGAGCACAATTATCGAAGCGACAGAATAATCAAAGCGACAAAATTAACATGACGTTTCGACTCTCCCGAGTCTTTTTCAAAAGCCGCTATATAAAAGAGAAAAATAACAACAAATGAATAATACAATTGAAATGAATAAACAAATAAATAAACATACACAACATACCAGAACCTAAAATAATGAAACAATATTTCCAAAATGTGCTAAGAAACATGCTTATACCATGAAGACAAACAAGCACCAACCGTATGGCGAAAGTAGGAACAGTGAAGAAAAACGTGGTGATAGGAACTTACCCAAGATATGAGAGAGAGAATATAACGAATAGATAGCAATTGAGGATAATTTTACCTGAAAATTGCTTCAGAAGAGGAATTTATTAGGAAATTAATAAGTATCTCTATCAAAAAGAGGACAATTGGTGGGAAATATTGTTAGATTTGATAAGACGCTGTAAAGGGTACAACACTGGTGAGGGATGTAAGGTGGTAAATACCTGTTATATTAGAGTAATCAAGAACCAAAATTAGAAAGGATGTCCCCCCAAGAGTAAGACCTGAAATATAGGAATATGGAAGGAGTGGGAAATAAGAAATGAGATAATACAGTTGTAAAGAGAGTAGGAAGATATGCAGTTTGCACATATCAAAATAAATATCTGGGTGGTTGTTAGTAAATATATGGAAAGTAGTAGCTTTGAAGTGGATAAATGTAGAATCTGTTTAGGAGTAAATCAATGAGAAGGATAAAACAGACTAGCTGGGATAGAGGAATTATCTCAAATAATGAGCCGCCTACTAAAAGTGTGTAAACAAAGCCCTACATATCGGGCGCTAACTAGAAAGTGAATCAGGTACCACTGAGCAGGATATTACAAAGCCGCATGGTGTATATTGAAATGCTGGTAAGAGGAATAAAGTACCGGCATCATAATTATAAGTGAAGTATTGCATAAAATGAAATTACCTTGCACAATAGTGTGGCAGCGACGCTCCCGCGTCTTGCTTGTTTGCAGCGTGCTGCAGTAGTGAATGAGCCGGGTATAAATGCCGGCAGGTAACGCCGGACCGGATGTACGTCATCCGGACCGGAAGTGCCATAGCTGATAATAGAAATGTCACTGCGGCTGCGCAACGAACGCTAGAGCCGTGAGTCTTGTAATATGAACTGCGCATGCGTTGTGTAGAGAAGAAGGAACGGATGTAAACTGAGGAAAGAAGGATAAGTATGCTAAAACTGTCAAAGAAATCAGATTATGCAAAAGAACAAGGCGGGGACAAAATGAAGGATAAGGACAGCAAAATTAAAAACTAGTGAAGGGGAAGGAAAGATAAAATATGAAAAATAAATGAAAAATAAAAATAAAAATAAAATAAAAAAATAAAAAATAAAAATAAAAATATGTGATAAAAATTAAAAAATAAAAATTAAATAGTAAAAAATAAAAAATGAAAAATAAAATATGAGAGAAATATAATGAAATGGTAGGAAACCCCTTGATGACAAAGGGAATGAAATATATACAGCGTCTAATCAAATCTAACAATATTTCCCACCAATTGTCCTCTTTTTGATAGAGATACTTATTAATTTCCTAATAAATTCCTCTTCTGAAGCAATTTTCAGGTAAAATTATCCTCAATTGCTATCTATTCGTTATATTCTCTCTCTCATATCTTGGGTAAGTTCCTATCACCACGTTTTTCTTCACTGTTCCTACTTTCGCCATACGGTTGGTGCTTGTTTGTCTTCATGGTATAAGCATGTTTCTTAGCACATTTTGGAAATATTGTTTCATTATTTTAGGTTCTGGTATGTTGTGTATGTTTATTTATTTGTTTATTCATTTCAATTGTATTATTCATTTGTTGTTATTTTTCTCTTTTATATAGCGGCTTTTGAAAAAGACTCGGGAGAGTCGAAACGTCATGTTAATTTTGTCGCTTTGATTATTCTGTCGCTTCGATAATTGTGCTCCTCATTTTGTTTGGTTGTTTAATTAAACTTACTCTATTTTGCATGGAATTCCTGTTTGAGAGTGCAGTGCTATATACATTTCTAGATTGGGATTTACTCCATGACACTAGCACCTCGCCATTGTTATATTCGAGTGCACACCATTTAAACTCTATTAAACTCTATATTATAAAAATGAAATGTGAAAATGAGCTTAAATATGTAGGTGTTGAAATTGATTAAATGATATGTTATGTGAATAATTTTTATCCGAATGTTGAAATAAAAATAAAAATAAGGTTCAAACCAATGGTTGTGGATTTAGCAGCATTATCATTAGTTCATAGTGATTAAGAGGTTGTATCATGTCAAGATACATGACTTTCATGTTTTTTAAAAGAAGTAAATTTTAGTTTAATAAAATTATTTTGATGTCTTTTTAGTCACCAACTTTGCTATAGAGTTTTACCCATTCTATTTTAACTTCATCGGTCCACAGGACTTGTGACATGGAATTTTATGGTGAGGACGCATGAGAGGTTTTCTTCTGATGATTCTTCCATGAAGGCCATATTTGTGCAGGTGTTTCTGAACAGTAGAACAATGTTCCACGACTCCAGAGTCTGCTTAATCTTTTTGAAGGTCTTTTGTAGTCAAGCGGGGATTTTGATTTGCCTCTCTAGAAATCGTACTAGCAGCCTCACTGAAATTTTGTTTGGCCTTCCAGACCATATCTTGACCTCCACTGGCCCTGTTAACTGCCATTTCTTAATTACATTTCGAACTAAGAAAAGGGGAACTTGTAAACGCATTGCTATCTTCTAATATCCTTCTCCTGCTTTGTTGTTCTCCACCATTTTCATTTTCAGAGTGCTAGGCAGCTGCTTATAGGAACCCATGGCTGCTATTTTTTGGCACAAAGTTAGAGGAAAGTGTCACGGGATTACCGTGACATAGGAGCCAGAAGTCCTTGTTAGTCTGGTTGGTGTATTACGGTACACTACTACTCCCCTCTTCCCTGGGTGGGAACAGACTGAGGGCGGATTCAGGAGGTAAGGCAAGGATCATGGCCCCGGCATCTTCACTGTAAGAAGTAACCCAGGGAACAGAGCAAGCTAGGTCATCACTAACTTTAGAGAAGGAGTGCCTGGTCCTGGGACACCTGACAACAGAGTCATGACATTAGCTCTGGCCGAAACCATTTTTTGATCCATTATGAATCCTAACACTGCAGGGCAACCGCAGCAGCTCATCCTGGAGGTGTCAGCACCCTAACACTTCTGGTTTGGGGAAAATAACCCCCCCTGACAGCCCTTGGTGAAGCCCAAGATCGCTTTGCCTGACAGGCTCTTTGTAGGGCATGACAAGTTTGTTGTTTTCAGGGAGGCCTGTAAACTATACTTCAGATTACTTCATTGTTCCTCAGGAACTAAGGAGCAATGGGTGGAGGTAATAATTTTGCACCTTCAGGGTGACGCTCAAGCATGGGCTTTCTCTCTCCCGTCTGACTCCCAGTCGCTCCAGACAGTGGAGGAATAATTTTTTCTGGTGCTGAATTATATATACGATGACCCCAACCTCAACTCCCTGGCTGAGTCCACACTCAGCCATTTCTGTGAAGGGCTATCAGTAAGGGTGAAGGATGGCTTAGCCGTATATGACTGACTGCTTGGAGTGCTTGGTCAGAGAACTAATATACAAATGACAAAAGACTGACTAACACTTCCAAGCTAGTGTGAGCAGGTGCATACAGTCATGGCCAAAAGTTTTGAGAATGACACAAATATTATATTTTCACATGATCTGCTGTCCTCTGGTTTTTAATGTGTGTTTGACAGATGTTTTTATCACAGACAGAAATATAATTATTGCAAACATATGAGTAACAAAAGCTTATATTGACAGTTAGAATGAGTTAATGCAGCAAGTCAATATTTGCAGTGTTGACCCTTCTTCTTCAGGACCTCTGCAATTCTCCCTGGCATGCTCTCAATCAACTTCTGGACCAAATCCTGACTGATAGCAGTCCATTCTTGCACAATCAATGCTTTCATTTTGTCAGAATTTTTAGGTTTTTGTTTGTCCACCCATTTCTTGATGATTGACCACAAGTTCTCAATGGGATTAAGATCTGGGGAGTTTCCAGGCCATGGACCCAAAATCTCTATGTTTTGTTCCCTGAGCCATGACTGTACTAGGAGCAGCCATCTCCATATACAATAAAAAAGCAGTATTGCTATTCATATTTCTTATGTTTCATATTGACATGCTTTATCACTACAGAGTGCAACTTTTTTGTTTATTGTATACGGAGATAGCTGCTCCTAGTATGCACCTGCTCACACTAGCTTGGAAGTGCCAGTCAGTCTTTTGTCATTTGTATATTAGTTCTCTGACCAAGCACTCCAGCATGTAGTGGATTTTAATTGCTACTTGGTCCTACCTACCCATAAATTCAGGCTTTAAAGAGAGGTATTCACATCTAACCAGAAATTCAGACTTCAGAGTGGTATTCACACTAGACACGTAGGACCCAGCAGATCTGAGACCTCCTTGTCGTTGGCTACTAGGCATGCATGAATTGGCCAAATTATGTGCTAAGTGTCTTTTTTTCCTAGTATCCTGAAGCAGTATTGCTATTCATATTTCATATATTTCATATTGACATGTTTTAGCACTACAGAGTGCAACTTTTTTTTGTTTATTTTTATCACTGTGAGACACCAGTTTCCCTTGAGGCGGCCATATCTCTGGCTATCCAGTTGGTTCGTTGTCTTCACCAGAGACATAAAGAGACACCCCAATGTGCAGAAGATCCGGGGCCAAGGGAAATCTGGTCTGAGTCATCTGAGGAACCCATGCAGTTGGGTGGGGGCAACTCGTTCTGGAAAGCAGTCTATTGTTTGGCGCTAAGGGTGAGTATGTTTTTACTGTGGAAGAAAGGGCCATCTCATGGGCAAGTGTCATTCCCTATCTCATGGTAAAACATTTGCCGGAAAACTAAGGAGCTCGGGTTGCACGGAGGTTAGCAACTCGGGTGTACATATCTTCTCCGTGGAGAGGGCACAATTTTTTCTGATGGCTGAAATCCATCTGGCCAAAAATAAGGAGATTATTTCTGCATTTTTGGACAGTGGGGCGGGGATTAACTTAATCGATGCTAGGTTCGTCCTGGTCCATGGCCTCAAACCACGTACACTGTCCAGAGCTATACCCATAATCTCCATCAATGCTGCACCCTTGAGACAGTGGTATTTTACTCAAGCCTTCCGAGGGTTACATCTACAGGAGGAGGCCATGCACTCAGAAGGTATTGACTGTTATGTGCTAGAGGGTCTGTCTCACTGTGCACAACCCTGTGGTAGATTGGCAGACTCAGGAGGTGGTAAAATGGAGTGAGTATTGTCAAGGACACTGCTTGGGCACTCGGCTTGCAAGGGTGGATACCCAGTCTGTGCCTAAATACCTGTCACGACATGTCATGATCCAACAGGAGTGGGTCCAGCGGATGGCACAACACATACAACGGGATGGTAAAGGGGACATGAAGGCCCTACCGATAGGGAATGAGGGATGGACACCTCCTGAGCTCCAACCTAAGCCTGTCCATGCACTCCCCTATAGCCCTTCCTCCCCGCTGCCGTCACAAACCTCGTCCCTCACTGTCACCTCATACTGCCCTGGCTAGTGCACTGGCTGACAAAGACGCTAGCCTCACCACTGCAAATGGTGCAACATAGGGGACAGTGAAAAGCATGAGACAAATGAGGCAAAAAACACAAAACTTAGCTTAACAACTTTCTCTGCTGCAAAGCGCCACACAGCAGAAGAAAGTTACTAGGACCACGAACTCCACGAACTCCACGAAACCAGCCGATTCACCACTGCAACCAGAGAGCTTCTTACTCAAGGCTTGGTCAACATAGATTGCTCTGTCACCGACAGTCAGCTGATGCATCAGGTGACTATTTAAAGGATGTTGGGAATGGTCACCACGCACATCAGCTGACCTAGCAACTCTGCAGTTGCAGCAAGGGAAGCTGACATTAAAACCTGCTGGCCTGAAAGGAAAAACGCTACATTTAAATCATAGTGGAACCAGAGCTGCCATGCATGAAAAAATGGATTGTGACAATACCTGTCTGACTTTGGGGTTGTGTTCTCGGAGCAGGGGTGCCAAGAACTTCCTCCTTGTGACTGCACTATTAATCTTGTCCCTGGCGCCAAGCTGTCTAAGAACAGACTATATAATATCTCTGGTCCAGAGAGGCAGGCCAGGAAGGACTATATCGCAGAAAGTTTGACAAAGGTTCATATCAGACCATCCTCATCCCCCATTCCTGCGTGAGAAAGGTCTCAGCAGCACCATCAGTGAGATCACTGGGTCTCATCAGCTGATGAACTCCAATGAACTTTCTCATTGAAGCTTAGCACTACACATTGCAGGAGTGATAATACAGTGATGTACTGGTGACTGCAATGTACTGGTCACTACAATGGCAGTTTGCCATTTTCACTCAGCAACATCCACTGCTGCTTGTTTCTGCAAAACACTTATTTAGTCAAAATCATCACTACTAGTGTTGAGCGATACTGCTCGATATCTAAAAATATCGGATTGGAATGGTATCGCCGATATCACTAAAATATCGGCGATACCCGATACCGATACCGGAAGTCCAATGTAAGTCTATGGGAACCAAATATCGACATTAAAAAAAACCCATTCTTGCCTTGTTGGTTAATTGTACATGAAGGAAAACAACAAAGAGTAATGTAGAATGTATTGGGGGAGGTTGAGGAGACAATAAAGGCATACATGTTTAACCCAATGCATTGGAATAGCATTAATATATATTTTTTTGGAAATACGTTTGGATTGACGAACAAATTGACAATGTTGTTAACCTTTTTTCTATTTTGGCAAATATGTATGTTTCACAACTTCCATGCTCTTCACCTTTTTAACTTTTGCCAGTGCCACACTTTCTCCTTCATAATCTTCAGCAGCATCATCTTTCTCATCAAATTATTCTTCATCTTCACCTTCTTAATCTTCTTCTTAAACTTCTTGCTATTCATGTTTTTGTTTACATTACTCATATTGTTATTATTAAACTATTAATCTTCTTCATATTCAAATTCTTTATCTTCTTCCTCTTCATCTTCTTCATCATATTCTTATTTGTGACAGAGATTCCTGTACTTGTAATCTGTAAAAGTATGAATTTTTCATTCTTCCGTTCTTGCTGTCACAAAAGATTTAAATTACAACAGTATTTGTCCGTGTTCAGTTTAGCCTGCAGCAGCAGGCATTTTCCAGGGGCACCACGAGGAGGAACGGACTCACCCCCATACACTGCTTAGTCTTCTTCTGCTTAGAATTTAGAGCATATATTTTGCTCTTCATTTTGGTCTTATACTTCATGTTCTTCTGCTTTTTGATCTTCTGCTTATTGTTCTTCTGTCTGTTGTTCTGTATCTTGTAGTTTGTCTTAACCTTCTTTGTCCTGTTGGTGATCTTCTTCAGGGTATTCTTTTATTTTTTCTTTGTGATGGTGTTCAGGCTGGTTGGCTTCATGCTCGTCGTCCTTGTTGTCGTCATCTTCTTCTGGGTGGTCTTTAAGGTCGTCTAATTTCCGAGAACCAGCTGACGTTACTGGAACCCGGACGGGTATCAGATGGAACAAGAGACAATGGAAGTAACGAGGACCAGCTGACTGTGCTGGAACCCGGAGGGGCAGCAGAAGGAAAAGAGGCAATGTCACAACCGAGTACCAGCTGACGTTACTGTGACACGGTTACTAAGCAGGAGGTACCTGTGCTCCAAAGCACTACCAAGGACCAGCAGACGTTGCTGGAACTCGTATACGGAGATGGAGGCACCTAGGCCAAAGGCACTGGGGAGAACCAGTTGACGGTACTGGACCCCGGACGGGTAGCAGAACGCACCCATGAAAATGTAAGTTGACAGGACGCAAGCCGTCCGCAGTTACCGAATCACACAGTCCTACAGTGGGTACTTGTCCTATTGTCACAATGGAAACAGCCTTTAGTTACATATCCCACAGCACACATAGGAATCACCTAAACTGCAGGCACCATAGAGTCGGCTAACCCGAATGCAACACGACAGCACAACTTATTGGAGGATAATTGACGTTCACACTGCCAGGAAACAGCTGTCGTGCTGTAACCAGGCTGGCCAGGAGTCAGTACCCCTGCCAATTACTTACGAGCAACAAATGGCGGTGTTGTAGCCCAGGGAGTAGAGTTCAGGTGGTAGAAAGATGAACATAACAGGAGACATGGAAAACGTTGCCAAACAGTTATTTAATCTGAAAACGGACAGGCAAATTCAGGTGATATCCATGCCTTGTTCATTTTCAGAAAAGTAAGCCGGTCTACATTCTCTGAGGATAGTCGCATGCGACGGTCTGTTAGTACACCACCTGCAGCACTAAAGACGCGCTCAGATAATACACTGGCAGCAGGGCAAGCCAGCACCTCCAATGCATACTGGCTAAGCTCTGGCCATGTATCCAACTTAGAGACCCAAAATTTGAAAGGGGAAGAGGCATCTGGGAGTACACTTAGAGGGAAAGACAAGTAGTCTGTCACCATCTTACGGAAACGTTGCTTCCTGGTGACTGGAGCCGTCTCGGATGGTGTAGACCTTGCTGGCGCTGTCACAAAACTTCGCCATATTTGTAACATACAGCTCTTGCCCTGTGCAGAGGCGCGGCTTGTGCTCCCTCTTGTTGTAGAGGTGTCTACACTGCCTCGACGCACAGAGCTGCTTTGTAAAGCAGTAGCAGCAGCATCTCTCTCGGCTGGAATGTACAACAGTATGGATTGCACCAGTGTGTCTTGGTACTCCTGCATTTTACGGTCCCGGTTCCCCGGTGTGATGAGGGTTTGTAAGTTGTCCCGGTAGCGAGGGTCTAGGAGAGTGTACACCCAATAATCTGACGTGGTGAGAATGTGGGCGATGCGGCGGTCGTTTCTCAGGCACTGAAGCATGAAATCAACCATGTGCTGCAGACTCCCAACTGGCCAACAAAAGCTGTCCTGTGGAAGAGGCGTCATCTCTGCCTCCTCTGCATCACCCCACCCTCGCTCTACATACTGACTAGAGCGTTGTGTACCTCCCTCTGTAGGGATTTCTTCCTCCTCCATTGACTCCTCCTCCTCCTCATCCTCCTCACAAAGTGAGCCCTGCCCAGCCCTTTGTGAGGAACCACGTTGCGCTGACTGTCCTGAAGGTAATTGAATTTGTGACTCCTCATCCTCCACCTCTTCCAAAACCTCTTCCTTTAGTGCTTTCAGTGATTTCTGAAGCAGGCAGATAAGGGGGACAGTCATGCTGACTAGTGCATCATCTGCACTCGCCATCCGCGTTGAGACATCAAACGCACGCAAAACGTCGCAGATGTCCTTCATAGAGGCCCACTCAGTAGTGGTGAAGTGTGGACGGCGCAAAGAGCGACTTGATTGCGCCTGATGCAGCTGATACTCCATTACTGCTGTCTGCTGCTCACACAACCGCTCCAACATATGTAACGTGGAATTCCACCTGGTGGGTACGTCACATATGATGCGATGTTCAGGAAGGCGAAATCGGCGTTGCAGAGCAGCAATGCGCGATCTGGCTATGCTGGAACGTCGCAAGTGAGCGCACTCTAGGCGGACCTTCTGCAGCAGTCCAGCAAGGTCCGGATAGTCCCTCAAAAAACTCTGCACGACCAAGTTGAGCACATGTGCCAGACATGGTATGTGAGTAAGGTTGCCAAGGCCCAGAGCTGCCACCAGATTTCGGCCATTGTCACACACTACCAAGCCTGGCTGGAGATTCGCAGGCAAAAACCACACGTCGCTCTCCTGCTTGATGGCATTCCAGACCTCCTGCGCTGTGTGGCTTAGATTCCCCATTGAAATCATTTTCAGGACGGCCTGTTGACGTTTGGCCACGGCTGTGCTCATATCGGTCGCAACAGGTAAGCGTTCACGGGTCCATGTGGAGGTATACCGTGACGGCTCGTGCAGCGATGATTCTGAGGAACTGGAGTAGGAGGAGGAATCAATGTGTACAGACTGGATTCCTGCAATCCTTGGAGTTGGCAGAACACGTACAGCGCCACTGGCAAGATCTGTACCCGGCTCCACAACATTGACCCAATGGGCAGTGAGGAAAGGTATCGTCCCTGGCCATGGGTACTGGTCCACGCATCGGTGGTCAGGTGGACCCTGCTACTGACGGCGTTTAGTAGCGCATGTTTAATGTTTCCCTCGACATGTTTTTGCAGAGCAGGGACGGCTTGCCTGCTGAAATAAAATCGGCTTGGCACATTATATTGTGGGACTGCCAATGCCATTAAGTTCCTGAAACTGTCAGTCTCCACCAGCCTGAATGACAGCATTTCAAGGGACAGGAGTTTTGCAATGCCAGAATTCAGAGCCTGTGCTCGTGGATGGTTTGCCGAGTATGGCCGTCTTTTATCCCATGCCTGTGGTACCGATGGCTGTTTTGTGGCCTGGGAGTGTGACGATGACTGTGAACTTGCTGCTGTGGGTGGAATAACAGTTTGTCTATGGACAACAGTGACCGAGGTTCTTCCATGGAGATCCTGTGAGGAAGCCGAACCAGGTGTGTGTGAGCTGGAGGTAGAGGCTCCAACAGGACCTGAAGATGTAGGTGCTGCTGTAGGTTGGCCTACATCTCCAGTGTGTCTTTGTAACTCAGCTACGTGCTTTGTCCATACATGTTTCCACATATTTGTGGTATTCAGGTTACTGATATTTTTACCTCTTTTAACTTTTTGCTTACACAGCTTGCATTTAACATAGCAAATATCATCTACAAGTCTGTCAAAAAAGGACCACGCAGTGCAAGTCATGGGAGCGCCAATTTTGACATTTGTAAGAGAACTGCTCCCAACAGGTGCCAAACTGGAGACTACAGGCAAGCGAGTTTGCAGCCTACCTCTCCCTCCTCTTTGTACCGTTGGGCCAATCTCTTCCTCAGAGCTGCTCCCACCACCTTCCTGTTGCTCACGCCATGTTGGGTCTCGGACTTCATCATCTCCACTACCCTCTTCCAACACCTGCTGCTGTTGGATGGTCTGGGCAGCACCATGCTCCACAAAACCTGGCACCTGAGTCTCATCATCATCATGAGATGCGTTCTGCGGTGTGCTGTCCATCGGCACTCTCACCCGCCTCTTCAGATTGAGAGAGACACAGCTGTTGCGCATCACTGCATACTCCCTCTTCTTCAAATTGCAGAATGCTGCTTGCCTGTGCCCGTGTTTGCGAGCCAACAGATTCTGAGAACAGAAGCAGAGACTCAGCTGGCTCCTGTACAGAACTCTCTGACTGCCTGGGCAATTTGACAGGCGGTGAACAGACAGATTGTTGCTCAACAGTGTTGTGTTCCTGAGAGGAGGTGGAAGGAATTGAAGTCGATGCATTGGCTGCCATCCAACCAACAACGGCTTCAATTTGTTCTTCCCGCAGCAGGGGGGCACGCCGAGCTCCTACCAAAGTGCTCATAAAGGAACGCTCATGGGTAAAACTGGTGGATGCTGTGTCACTGAGGGCGGCAGCAGCCACAGAATCCCCACGTCCTCTCCCTGCTGAAACTCCACGGCCACGACCACGTGCCTTACTCACTGACTTCTTCATCTTGGTAGATTGATAAAGAAAGTCAGAAAAGTTATAAGGCCTAAGTGTGGTTATTACGCAGAGACTGAAGTGAACACTGAAACACAACTGTTCACAATCTGTGAAAACCTACTCCTTTGTCTACTTCTATAGTGTTTGCAACCAATGTATTGGATACGGATGGAAGCGCGTCACACTAATAGATTATATTTATTTTAAATGGAATGGAGCAGAACCAGTTGGAGAGAAATGAAAAGGATGAGGCACTGAGACACGCTCAGCAGAGTACAAGCAGCAGTGCTTGAACAAGTAACTGGAGCGTGATGTGCACTCAAAAAATAAAAAACACAGACTGAAGTGAACACTGAAACACAACTGTTCACAATCTGTGAAAGGCTACTCCTTTGTCTACTTCTATAGTGTTTGCAACCAATGTATTGGATACGGATGGAAGCGCGTCACACTAATAGATTATATTTATTTTAAATGGAATGGAGCAGAACCAATTGGAGAGAAACGAAAAGGATGAGGCACTGAGACACGCTCAGCAGAGTACAAGCAGCAGTGCTTGAACAAGTAACTGGAGCGTGATGTGCACTCAAAAAATAAAAAACACAGACTGAAGTGAACACTGAAACACAACTGTTCACAATCTGTGAAAGGCTACTCCTTTGTCTACTTCTATAGTGTTTGCAACCAATGTATTGGATACGGATGGAAGCGCGTCACACTAATAGATTATATTTATTTTAAATGGAATGGAGCAGAACCAGTTGGAGAGAAATGAAAAGGATGAGGCACTGAGACACGCTCAGCAGAGTACAAGCAGCAGTGCTTGAACAAGTAACTGGAGCGTGATGTGCACTCAAAAAATAAAAAACACAGACTGAAGTGAACACTAGAGTTGAGCGATACTTTCCGATATCCTAAAGTATCGGAATCGGAATGGTATCGCCGATATCACAAAAATATCGGCGATACCCGATACCGATACCGGAAGTCCCATGTAAGTCTATGGGAACAAAAATATCGAAATTAAAAAAAACCCATTCTTGCCTTGTTGGTTAATTGTACATGAAGGAAAACAAGAAAGAGTAATGTAGAATGTATTGGGGGAGGTTGAGGAGACATTAAAGGCATAGATGTTTGACCCAATCCAATGGAATAGCATTAATTTTTTTTTTTTGGAAATACGTTTGGATTGACGAACAAATTGACAATGTTGTTAACCTTTTTTCTATTTTGTCAAATATGTCTGTTTCACAACTTCCATGGTCTTCACCTTTTTAACTTTTCACACACTTTCTCCTTCATAATTTTCAGCAGCATCATCTTTCTCATCAAATTATTCTTCATCTTCACCTTCTTAATCTTCTAAAACTTCTTGCTATTCATCTTTTTGTTAACATTACTTATATTGTTCTTATTAAACAGTTATTATTCTTCATACACTACTTCTTCATCTTCTTCCTATTCATCCTTTTCATCATATTCTTATTTGTGACAGACATTCCTGTACTTGTAATCTGTAAAACTCTGAATTTTCATCCTTCCGTTCTTGCTGTCACGAAAGATTTTAATTACAACAGTATTTGTCCGCGTTCAGTTTAGCCTGCAGCAGCATCAGGCATTTTCCAGGGGCACCACGAGGAGGAACGGACTCACCCCCATACACTGCTTAGTCTTCTTCTGCTTAGAATTTAGAGCATATATTTTGCTCTTCATTTTGGTCTTATACTTAATGTTCTTCTGCTTTTTGATCTTCTGCTTATTGTTCTTCTGTCTCTTGTTCTGTATCTTGTAGTTTGTCTTAACCTTCTTTGTCCTGTTGGTGATGGTACAAAAGCCAATGGAAGTAACGAGGACCAGCTGACTGTGCTGGAACCCGGAGGGTCAGCAGAAGGAAAAGAGCCAATGGCACAACCGAGGACCAGCTGACGTTACTGGGACAGGGTTACTAAGCAGGAGGTACCTGTGCTCCAAAGCACTACCAAGGACCAGCAGACGTTGCTGGAACTCGGATACCGACATGGAGGCACCTAGGCCAAAGGCACTGCGGAGAACCAGCTGACGGTACTGGAACCCGGATGGGTAGCAGAAGGTACAAGAGCCAATGAAAGTAACGAGGACCAGCTGACTGTGCTGGAACCCGGAGGGTCAGCAGAAGGAAAAGAGCCAATGGCACAACCGAGGACCAGCTGACGTTACTGGGACAGGGTTACTAAGCAGGAGGTACCTGTGCTCCAAAGCACTACCAAGGACCAGCAGACGTTGCTGGAACTCGGATACCGACATGGAGGCACCTAGGCCAAAGGTACTGCGGAGAACCAGCTGACGGTACTGGAACCCGGATGGGTAGCAGAAGGTACCCATGGAAATTAAAGTTGAGGCAGCAGGACTGTTTGCCGTTCACACAGCAGGGGAACAGCTGACATTACTGAACCCCAGTAACACGGGAGCAAGTGTAGACTGTGCTAACAGCACTTCCGAGAAACAACTGGCGGTGTTGTAACCCAGGGATGAGAAGAGAACAGGGTGGAGGCAGCAGGACTTTTTGCCGTTCACACAGCAGGGGAACAGCTGACATTACTGAACCCAGTAACACGGGAGCAAGTGTAGACTGTGCTAACAGCACTTCCGAGAAACAACTGGCGGTGTTGTAACCAGGGATGAGAAGAGAACAGGGTGGAGGCAGCAGGACTGTTTGCCGTTCACACAGCAGGGGAACAGCTGACATTACTGAACCCCAGTAACACAGGAGCAAGTGTAGACTGTGCTAACAGCACTTCGAGAAACAACTGGCGGTGTTGTAACCCAGGGATGAGAAGAGAACAGGGTGGAGGCAGCAGGACTTTTTGCCGTTCACACAGCAGGGGAACAGCTGACATTACTGAACCCCAGTAACACGGGAGCAAGTGTAGACTGTGCTAACAGCACTTCCGAGAAACAACTGGCGGTGTTGTAACCCAGGGATGAGAAGAGAACAGGGTGGAGGCAGCAGGACTATTTGCCGTTCACACAGCAGGGGAACAGCTGACATTACTGAACCCCAGTAACACAGGAGCAAGTGTAGACTGTGCTAACAGCACTTCCGAGAAACAACTGGCGGTGTTGTAACCCAGGGATGAGAAGAGAACAGGGTGGAGGCAGCAGGACTATTGCCGTTCACACAGCAGGGGAACAGCTGACATTACTGAACCCCAGTAACACAGGAGCAAGTGTAGACTGTGCTAACAGCACTTCAAGCAACAACTGGTGGTGTTGTAACCCAGGGATGAGAAGAGAACAGGGTGGAGGCAGCAGGACTATTTGCCGTTCACACAGCAGGGGAACAGCTGACATTACTGAACCCCAGTAACACAGGAGCAAGTGTAGACTGTGCTAACAGCACTTCCAAGCAAAAAACTGGCGGTGTTGTAACCCAGGGATGAGAAGAGAACAGGGTGGAGGCAGCAGGACTATTTGCCGTTCACACAGCAGGGAACAGCTGACATTACTGAACCCAGTAACACAGGAGCAAGTGTAGACTGTGCTAACAGCACTTCCGAGAAACAACTGGCGGTGTTGTAACCAGGGATGAGAAGAGAACAGGGTGGAGGCAGCAGGACTATTTGCCGTTCACACAGCAGGGGAACAGCTGACATTACTGAACCCCAGTAACACAGGAGCAAGTGTAGACTGTGCTAACAGCACTTCCAAGCAACAACTGGCGGTGTTGTAACCCAGGGATGAGAAGAGAACAGGGTGGAGGCAGCAGGACTTTTTGCCGTTCACACAGCAGGGGAACAGCTGACATTACTGAACCCCAGTAACACGGGAGCAAGTGTAGACTGTGCTAACAGCACTTCCGAGAAACAACTGGCGGTGTTGTAACCCAGGGATGAGAAGAGAACAGGGTGGAGGCAGCAGGACTATTTGCCGTTCACACAGCAGGGGAACAGCTGACATTACTGAACCCAGTAACACAGGAGCAAGTGTAGACTGTGCTAACAGCACTTCCAAGCAACAACTGGCGGTGTTGTAACCCAGGGATGAGAAGAGAACAGGGTGGAGGCAGCAGGACTATTTGCCGTTCACACAGCAGGGGAACAGCTGACATTACTGAACCCCAGTAACACAGGAGCAAGTGTAGACTGTGCTAACAGCACTTCCAAGCAACAACTGGCGGTGTTGTAACCCAGGGATGAGAAGAGAACAGGGTGGAGGCAGCAGGACTATTTGCCGTTCACACAGCAGGGGAACAGCTGACATTACTGAACCCCAGTAACACAGGAGCAAGTGTAGACTGTGCTAACAGCACTTCCGAGAAACAACTGGCAGTGTTGTAACCCAGGGATGAGAAGAGAACAGGGTGGAGGCAGCAGGACTATTTGCCGTTCACACAGCAGGGGAACAGCTGACATTACTGAACCCCAGTAACACAGGAGCAAGTGTAGACTGTGCTAACAGCACTTCCGAGAAACAACTGGCGGTGTTGTAACCCAGGGATGAGAAGAGAACAGGGTGGAGGCAGCAGGACTTTTTGCCGTTCACACAGCAGGGGAACAGCTGACATTACTGAACCCCAGTAACACGGGAGCAAGTGTAGACTGTGCTAACAGCACTTCCGAGAAACAACTGGCGGTGTTGTAACCCAGGGATGAGAAGAGAACAGGGTGGAGGCAGCAGGACTATTTGCCGTTCACACAGCAGGGGAACAGCTGACATTACTGAACCCCAGTAACACGGGAGCAAGTGTAGACTGTGCTAACAGCACTTCCAAGCAACAACTGGCGGTGTTGTAACCCAGGGATGAGAAGAGAACAGGGTGGAGGCAGCAGGACTTTTTGCCGTTCACACAGCAGGGGAACAGCTGACATTACTGAACCCCAGTAACACAGGAGCAAGTGTAGACTGTGCTAACAGCACTTCCAAGCAACAACTGGCGGTGTTGTAACCCAGGGATGAGAAGAGAACAGGGTGGAGGCAGCAGGACTATTTGCCGTTCACACAGCAGGGGAACAGCTGACATTACTGAACCCCAGTAACACAGGAGCAAGTGTAGACTGTGCTAACAGCACTTCCGAGAAACAACTGGCGGTGTTGTAACCCAGGGATGA
Organism: Oophaga sylvatica; assembly: GCA_033576555.1. Lineage (NCBI taxonomy): Eukaryota > Metazoa > Chordata > Amphibia > Anura > Dendrobatidae > Oophaga > Oophaga sylvatica. The sequence continues at coordinate 263,556,139 of JARQOD010000002.1, forward strand.
GAAGAGAACAGGGTGGAGGCAGCAGGACTTTTTGCCGTTCACACAGCAGGGGAACAGCTGACATTACTGAACCCCAGTAACACAGGAGCAAGTGTAGACTGTGCTAACAGCACTTCCGAGCAACAACTGGCGGTGTTGGAGCCCAGGGTCAAGGAGGATGTTTAAATACTAGATCAAGTATTTTCCTTGTTACGTGTCAATTAAAAATGTCTATACTCCAAACAAGAGAAATATAACCTTTAGTACCATAAGATGATGATTTTACTTTAAAAAATATATGTAAATTAATAATTGACAAACATAAACGCATACATTAACATGTTGAAAAGCAATGCAAACCACAATAAAAATCGGTTAAATAATCTGCTATACGGTTTTAAATAAAAGCATACAAGTACATATCAGAATCCATTAATGATGGATAAGTAACAGTATGTACACCATTTTCATTTGCTGAATAATATCACTAAAAAGTTTTTAAAAATATCTAAAATTTCCATCATGTAATACTGATAATATGTGCCAATCATTTATATTAACAAAAAAAACCTTTAAAAAGTGCATAGTGAAAACAGCTATTCATGCCTGACTGTGGACTTGCAAGCATGACAACGGATAGATAAGGTATATATAGATGACACTGCATAGCCACAGATGGTGAATGGCGATGTAATACTGTACCTCAATAAAGTGTGCGTTACTACTACATCCTTATTTTTATATAGCTTTCTAAAAGGGTACGTGCATGTATGCTTGCGCCTTTGTTTGGACGCACAGACTGGCTTCCTGCTGTGACGCGTTGGGTATTGGAGCGTCTGTGCGTCTTATGACGCAGACTAACATTCACGGTGCGCATCGTTCATCATCGCAAGCGTACCGACAACACAAAGGCGTTGTCATGACTGCTTTACTCAGTAAACATGCACCTATGATGAAACATACACGCATGTGCCCTATTACATAACAAGCTACAAGAAAAATGCGTGTGAGGTGTGACACAGCTGTTTTGTTAAGGTACAGTATTATATCGACATTGTACAGGTGTCGCTATTCAGTCTGATAAATAGATATCATTCACCTATTCTATCAGTTGTCGTTCTTTCAGCACCACTTACAGGTATATATTTTGCTATTGTGACTATGCACTATTGACTTTACCAAGGTAATGCATGATTTTTGTTAGCGATTATCATGTTTACATGAAGGACCTTTATGATATGGGCTGTTAACTTTCTAATCAAATATGTATTTTTTAAAATGACACAAATATAAGTAATGTTGAAGAGGACTATTCCTACATGCATTGTTTGCACAATATTACAGGTGTACATCACGTCCCTTAATCAACATTGGATATTATATTTACTTGTATGCTTTTATTTCAAAGGCAAGAACACTGAAGTATAACCTTCGCACTGCAGCAGTTGTCAAAGTTCAACCCACATTATGCACTTCCAACATTGCAGTATTTGAGTCATCATGATGTGAGTTGGATTTGTCTAAGCTATGGAGTGACAAGGTTGACCATCAGTATCCTATAGCATAAGTAGGCTTTTGTGTTTGCATTTGTTTTCGACATGTGCATATCTGTAATAATATGTCACAATTATTTTGTTACAGATTTGTGACAAAGACAAATCATTTTATGGTTTGAAAGTTGACGTTTCAAATGTTTACAGCTTAGAAATCATGGTGTAGCCTCATATCTATGTGTAGCACTAGACACTTTGAGATGTTATTTTTTTTTTTTCACCATGATTAGGTAGCTAGCAGTAATTTTTGCCAGACACACAGCAGGGGAACAGCAGGCGTTACTGAACCCCACAAACACATCAGCGATTGTTTTCATCTGTGCATCTAACACTTCTGAGCAGCAACTGGCGCTGTTGAAGCCCAGGGTCAAGGAGGGTGTAGGCAGAGGCCTAGTATGAGACGTTTGAAGTTGAAGTTGTAGTTAGCAGCAGTAATTTTTGCCAGACACACAGCAGGGGAACAGCAGGCGTTACTGAACCCACAAACACATCAGCGATTGTTTTCATCTGTGCATCTAACACTTCTGAGCAGCAACTGGCGCTGTTGAAGCCCAGGGTCAAGGAGGGTGTAGGCATAAAATATTGAGTTATTGCCTTGTTACGTGGCCATTGCAAATGTATGTACTTCAAACAAGAATAAATGAAGTTTTACTACAACAATAAAATGATAAATTTCAATTACAAGAATAGAAAAATATTTATACTTGACAGTCCTCTGTGGTTGATAACGTTTAATGGCTAACTGAAAATATGGTAACAAATTCAAAGCTTTCGAGACTACTCAGGTGTCTTCATCAGGCTAAGAGTAAAGCCAAAAATGAAGAATCACATATTTCTACACACAACAGGACACAGGAATAGCTAAGACAAGTGAGGGAGGGACAAGTGAGGGGAGACCGGCAACAAAAAGGAGAACAAGGATGAATTATCAGCGCCACACAATCACAGATAAATTAATGAATTTACCTGTGGCAAAAGACTTTTGTATGCCCGGTCATAGCATCATGGATATGGAATTACTGTTATTAAAATATAACTTCAAATATGAGAAACGTACAAAGGTTTCAGAATATAAGCTCATCATGACCTTTGACACTGTTAGTGATGGAATGAATAGATCACATGGATTTATGTCATTCTATATCAATTAAGGAATCTGCGTCTATGCCCTTCCAGGGTCATGAAAACCCAAAAAAATACGCCAATGAGAGGGCAATCAAACTTTCTATCCTTATCTAGGAACTGTTCCAATATTTATGTTCATCCCTGTGAGATAATGACAGTTCTGATACACGTCACTTACTTGTCTTACCTATTGCACTATTCCTGTGTCCTGTTGTGTATAGAAATATGTGATGCTTAATTTTTTTAGTCTTTCCCTGATGAAGAGACGTGAGTAGCCTTGAAAGCTTGCAATTTGTTTCCATCTTTTCAGTTATCCATTAAAAGGTATCAACCACTGCTGACTCTGAAGTCTAAATATTTTTCTATCTACTGGCTAACACGGTACAAAGATACACATGTTTTCTAATTTCAAGAAGGAAAAATAAAGAAAATACAAATATAAACGCATATATGCACATGCCAAAAATAAATGGAACAACACAACACCCAAAAAATTGGTAACAAAATATAGTGTTGTAAATGTAAGAATAAAAGTAAATTTTTTTTTTTATGAATAATGCTTAAGGAACGCTATGTTAAACCATAACATAGTGAAGACAATGGATTTTGTAATAGTCACTCATCATCATCATCGCAAATTTTATGTGACAGTCACAGACATTTCAATTATTTAAGTTCATAAAATCGTAACTTTCTATAGCATGTATGACATGTCCAGCATGGACTCATCAATGTGATTGATGACACAATAATGTACAATAAAAAATAACCATTTAAAAAAACATTAGGCATTGTTTGTCACAATTTAAGTGTGTGCCTGCAAGTGTAGGTGAAACAAAGGCTACGGATAGCAAAGGTATATTCTATGTCTGTATCAGACAGTGGACAGCCTCTGATGGGTAATGCCGATGTTATACTGTACGTCAATAAAGTCTGCGGCTGAAATCATGCATTTTTTGCTTGTAGAGTGTTGAAGAGGGTAAAAGAATGTCTGGTTGCGCAAAGCTTTATCCGTCAACACTACCTTCCTACTGTCACGCGTAGGGTAGGGTAGCGTGTGGCAATTAGCTGACTATCAAATGTGAGGTTAGGCTGCGTTATTGCGCACTAGGGACACAAAAAAAAATACAGCAGTAATAATTTAATGTGTAATACTCCACCTATGACAAACCAAAAAATTACGTTCCCTCTTTAACAATGTACAAGACTAACAAGCCTAATGGTTGACGCTGACTTAATTGAGATACAGTATTACATCAACATTGTCCATGAGTAACTATGCACTGTGATACCTATATACCAGTATTAATTTATATCTCTTGTGGTTGTTTCAACAGCACTTGCAGGTATAACTACCTATTGTCAGTATGCATGATGCACTTTCTAGATGTAATAATTTATTATTGGACATTATTACCATGTTTACATGCTGGCCATTTCATATATGGTGTTTGAAGTTACAGTTGGCATCAGTATGTGTATTTTATAATGTCTGTCATAAATAAAACTCGTGATGATGATGATGAGGATTTAATGATTCGTACATCCATTGAGTGCATTATCTTACAGGTACAGATAAAGTTCCTTAAAAAGCATTAATTCATAAGTCTGAAATGTACTTTTATGCATTAATTTAAAAATGTGAAGAGTAGACTATGTTTTATTTTTTGTTACCATTTCTAATAGACATGTGCAGATATGCGCTGTGATGACAAATTATTATTTGTCCATATTTGTCATAAAAATTTATCATTCTAGGCCTGCAAAACTTCACAATTTCATGTTTTCAGCATAACAAGCAGGGTGACGGCTCTTCCCTATTTGGAGCATGTTGGTCATGTGTTTTTCTGTCCATGTGTCGGGAACAGGACACTTCTTGCCGTTGACACAGCAGGGGAACAGCTGGCGTTACTGAACCCCACTAACAGTAGAGCTTGTGTTTTGTTCTGTGGACACGACACTTCTGAGCAGCAACTGGCAGTGTTGGAGCCCAGGGAGTAGAGTTCAGGTGGTAGAAAGATGAACATAACAGGAGACATGGATAACGTTGCGAACCAGTTATTTAATCTGAAAACGGACAGACAAATTCTGGCGAGATCCATGCCTTGTTCATTTTCAGAAAAGTAAGCCGGTCTACATTATCGGAGGATAGTCGCATGCGACGGTCTGTTAGTACACCACCTGCAGCACTAAAGACGCGCTCCGATAATACACTGGCAGCAGGGCAAGCCAGCACCTCCAATGCATACTGGCTAAGCTCTGGCCATGTATCCAGCTTCGAGACCCAAAACTTGAATGGGGAAGAGCCATCTGGGAGTACACTGAGAGGCAAAGCCAAGTAGTCTGTCACCATCTGACGGATACGTTGCCTCCCGCTGACTGGAGCCCTCTCGGATGGTGTAGACATTTGTGGCGCTGCCACAAAACTTTGCCACATTTTTAACATACTGGTCTTTCCCTGTGCAGAGGCACTGCGTGTGCTCCCTCTTGTTGCAGAGCTCTCTACACTGCCTCGACGCACAGAGCTGCTTTGTAAAGCAGTAGCAGCAGCAGTGCTCTCGGCAGTAAGGTAGAACATTAGGGATTGCACCAGTGTGTCTTGGTACTCCCGCATTTTACGCTCCCGGTTCAACGGTGTGATGAGGCTTTTGACGTTGTCCCGGTAGCGAGGGTCTAGGAGGGTGTACACCCAATAATCAGACGTCGTGAGAATGTGGGCGATGCGGCGGTCGTTTCTTAGGCACTGCAGCATGAAATCAACCATGTGCTGCAGACTCCCAACTGGCAAAGAAACGCTGTCCTCTGCAAGAGGCGTTATCTCTGCCTGCTCTGCATCACCCCACCCTCGCTCTACATACTGACTAGAGCGTTGTGTACCTCCCTCTGGAGCGATGTCTTCCTCCTCCATTGACTCCTCCTCCTCATCCTCCTCACAAAGTGAGCCCTGCCCAGCCCTTTGTGAGGAACCACGTTGCGCTGACTTTCCAGAAGGTGATGGAATTTGTGACTCCTCATCCTCCACCTCTTCCAAAACCTCATCCCTTATTGCTTGCAGTGTTTTTTGAAGCAGGCAGATAAGGGGGACAGTCAGGCTGACTAGTGCATCATCTGCACTCGCCATCCGCGTTGACTCATCAAACGCACGCAAAACATGGCACATGTCCTTCATAGTGGCCCACTCATTAATGGTGAAGTGTGGACGGCGCAAATTGCGTGTTGATTGCGCCTGATGCAGCTGATACTCCATAACTGCTGGCTGCTGCTCACACAACCGCTCCAACATATGTAACGTTGAATTCCACCTGGTGGATACGTCACATATGATGCGATGTTCAGGAAGGCGCAATCTGCGTTGCAGAGCTGCAATGCGCGATCTGGCCATGCTGGAACGTCGCAAGTGAGCGCACTCTAGGCGGACCTTGTGCAGCAGTGCATCAAGATCCGGATAGTCCCTCAAAAAACTCTGCACGACCAAGTTGAGCACATGTGCCAGACATGGTATGTGAGTGAGGTTGCCAAGGCCCAGAGCTGCCACCAGATTTCGGCCATTGTCACACACTACCAAGCCTGGCTGGAGATTCGCTGGCAAAAACCACACGTCGCTCTCCTGCTTGATGGCATTCCAGACCTCCTGCGCTGTGTGGCTTCGATTCCCCATGGGAATTAATTTCAGAACGGCCTGTTGCCGTTTGGCCACGGCTGTGCTCATATCGGTCGCATCAGGAAGCGTCCACGGGTCCATGTGGAGGTAGACCGTGACGGCTCCTGCAGCGATGATTCTGAGGAACTGGAGTAGGAGGAGGAGTCAATGTGGACAGACTTGATTCCGGCAATCCTTGGAGTTGGCAGAACACGTACAGCGCCACTCGCAAGATCTGTACCCGGCTCCACAACATTCACCCAATGGGCAGTGAGTGAAAGGTATCGTCCCTGGCCATGGGTACTGGTCCACGCATCGGTGGTCAGGTGGACCTTGCTACTGACGGCGTTTAGTAGCGCATGTTTAATTTTTGCCTCAACATGCTTTTGCAGACCAGGGACGGCTTGCCTGCTGAAATAAAATCGGCTGGGCACATTGTATTGTGGGACTGCCAATGCCATTAATTCACGGAAACTGTCAGTCTCCACCAGCCTGAATGACAGCATTTCAAGGGACAGGAGTTTTGCAATGCCAGCATTCAGAGCCTGTGCTCGTGGATGGTTTGCCGAGTATGGCCGTCTTTTATCCCATGCCTGTGCTACCGATGGCTGTTTTGTGGCCTGGGTGTGTGAGGATGACAGGGAACTTGCAGCTGTGGGTGGAATAACACTGTGTCTCTGGACAACAGTGACAGAGGTTCTTCCATGGCGATCCTTTGAGGAAGCCTTACCAGCTGTGTGTGAACTGGAGGAAGAGGCTCCAACAGGAGCTGAAGATGTAGGTGCTGCTGTAGGTTGGCCTACATCTCCAGTGTGTCTTTGTAACTCAACAAAGTGCTTTGACCGCACATGTTTCCACATATTTGTTGTATTAAGGTTACTGACACTTTTACCTCTTTTAATTTTTTGATTACACAGCTTGCATTTTACATAGCAAATATCATCTGCAACTGTATCAAAAAAGGACCACGCAGAGCAAGTCCTGGGAGCGCCCGGTTTGGCTGTTGTAAGAGAACTGCTCCGAACGGGTGCCAAACTGGAGGCTACAGGCAAGCGAGTCTGCAGCCTACCTCTCCCTACTGTTTGGACCGTTGGTGCAATCTCTTCCTCAGAGCTGCTCCCACCACCTTCCTGTTCCTCACGCCATGTTGGGTCTTGGACCTCATCATCTCCACCACTACCCTCTTCCAACACCTGCTGTTGTTGGGTGGTCTGGCCAGCACCATGCTCAACAGAAACTGGCAACTGAGTCTCATCATCATCAGATGCGTTCTGCGGTGTGCTGACCATCGGCACTGGCTCACCCGCCTCTTCAGATTCAGAGAGACACAGCTGTTGCGCATCACTGCATACTGCCTCTTCTTCACATTCCAGAATGCTGCTTGGCTGGGCCCCTGTTTCCAAGCCAACAGATTCTGAGAACAGAAGCAGAGACTCAGCTGGCTCCTGTACAGAGCTCTCTGACTGCCTGGGCAATTTGGCAGGCGGTGAAGAGACTGATGGTTGTTCAACAGTGCTGTGGTCCTGAGAGGAGGTGGAAGGTATTGAAGTCGATGCATTGGCTGCCATCCAACCAACAACGGCTTCAATTTGTTCTTCACGCAGCAGGGGGGTACGCTGAGCTCCTACAAAAGTGCGCATAAAGGAACGCTCACGGGGAAAACTGGTGGATGCTGTGTCACTGGGTGCGGCAGCAGCCACAGAATCCCCACGTCCTCTCCCTGCTGCAAATCCACGGCCTCGACCACGACCACGTGCCTTACTCACTGACTTCTTCATCTTGGTAGATTGATAAAGAAAGTCAGAAAAGTTAAGGCCTAAGTGTGGTTATTCCTCACAGACTACAGTGAACCCTGCAGACAACTGTTCAGTATCTGTGAAAGGCCCCTTTGTGTACTTCTATAGTGTTTGCAACCAATGTATTGTATACGGATGGAAGCGCGTCACACTAATAGATTCGATTTTTTTCCACTAAAATGGAGCAGCACCAATTAGAGAAAAATGTGAAGGATGAGGCAGTGACACACGCTCAGCAGACTACAACCGGCAGTGGTTGAAGTACAAACTGGAGCGTAATCTGCACTCACAAAATGAAAAGCTCACAGACTACAGTGAACACTGAAACACAACTATTCACTATCTGTGAAAAGCTCCTTTGTGTACTTCTATAGTGTTTGCAACCAATGTATTGTATACGGATGGAAGCGCGTCACACTAATAGATTCGATTTTTTTCCACTAAAATGGAGCAGCACCAATTAGAGAAAAATGTGAAGGATGAGGCAGTGACACACGCTCAGCAGACTACAACCGGCAGTGGTTGAAGTACAAACTGGAGCGTAATCTGCACTCACAAAATGAAAAGCTCACAGACTACAGTGAACACTGAAACACAACTATTCACTATCTGTGAAAAGCTCCTTTGTGTACTTCTATAGTGTTTGCAACCAATGTATTGTATACGGATGGAAGCGCGTCACACTAATAGATTAGATTTTTTTCCACTAAAATGGAGCAGCACCAATTAGAGAAAAATGTGAAGGATGAGGCAGTGACACACGCTCAGCAGACTACAACCGGCAGTGGTTGAAGTACAAACTGGAGCGTAATCTGCACTCACAAAATGAAAAGCTCACAGACTACAGTGAACACTGAAACACAACTATTCACTATCTGTGAAAAGCTCCTTTGTGTACTTCTATAGTGTTTGCAACCAATGTATTGTATACGGATGGAAGCGCGTCACACTAATAGATTAGATTTTTTTCCACTAAAATGGAGCAGCACCAATTAGAGAAAAATGTGAAGGATGAGGCAGTGACACACGCTCAGCAGACTACAACCGGCAGTGGTTGAAGTACAAACTGGAGCGTAATCTGCACTCACAAAATGAAAAGCTCACAGACTACAGTGAACACTGAAACACAACTATTCACTATCTGTGAAAAGCTCCTTTGTGTACTTCTATAGTGTTTGCAACCAATGTAATGTATACGGATGGAAGCGCGTCACACTAATAGATTAGATTTTTTTCCACTAAAATGGAGCAGCACCAATTAGAGAAAAATGTGAAGGATGAGGCAGTGACACACGCTCAGCAGACTACAACCGGCAGTGGTTGAAGTACAAACTGGAGCGTAATCTGCACTCACAAAATGAAAAGCTCACAGACTACAGTGAACACTGAAACACAACTATTCACTATCTGTGAAAAGCTCCTTTGTGTACTTCTATAGTGTTTGCAACCAATGTATAGTATACGGATGGAAGCGCGTCACACTAATAGATTAGATTTTTTTCCACTAAAATGGAGCAGCACCAATTAGAGAAAAATGTGAAGGATGAGGCAGTGACACACGCTCAGCAGACTACAACCGGCAGTGGTTGAAGTACAAACTGGAGCGTAATCTGCACTCACAAAATGAAAAGCTCACAGACTACAGTGAACACTGAAACACAACTATTCACTATCTGTGAAAAGCTCCTTTGTGTACTTCTATAGTGTTTGCAACCAATGTATTGTATACGGATGGAAGCGCGTCACACTAATAGATTAGATTTTTTTCCACTAAAATGGAGCAGCACCAATTAGAGAAAAATGTGAAGGATGAGGCAGTGACACACGCTCAGCAGACTACAACCGGCAGTGGTTGAAGTACAAACTGGAGCATAATCTGCACTCACAAAATGAAAAGCTCACAGACTACAGTGAACACTGAAACACAACTATTCACTATCTGTGAAAAGCTCCTTTGTGTACTTCTATAGTGTTTGCAACCAATGTATTGTATACGGATGGAAGCGCGTCACACTAATAGATTAGATTTTTTTCCACTAAAATGGAGCAGCACCAATTAGAGAAAAATGTGAAGGATGAGGCAGTGACACACGCTCAGCAGACTACAACCAGCAGTGGTTGAAGAACTAACTGGAGCGTGATCTGCACTCAAAAAATCAAAACCTCACAGACTGCAGTGAACACTGAAACACAACTATTCACTATCTGTGAAAAGCTCCTTTGTGTACTTCTATAGTGTTTGCAACCAATGTATTGTATACGGATGGAAGCACGTCACACTAATAGATTTGATTTTTTTCTAATATAATGGAGCTGCACCAATTCCACTAAATAAAATAAAAAAAAAAAGAGTCAGTGACACGTGCAGATGCCTACAAACAGCGGTGGATGCAGAGCAAACTGCAGCGTCACCTGCACTGTCACACACACACCTTGCACAGAGCTGTTAAAACAACACTGGCAAAATGAAGCTTTACACAGCGGTTGGTAAACTAGCCTGCCTCAAGCACAGTAGTACACAAAATCGCTATATCTAACTGTCCCTCAGAGTGAGCAGAGTAGCGTTCTGTCCCTTACTGAGTTCACAGCACAGTGACGCTAAAATGGCGGCGGCGCCTTTTATAGTGCATTCTGACATCATTTCAGCAGCCAATCACAGCCATGCCATTAGTTAAGATGACCGCAGCATTACAGGATGTGCCCACACTTCGTAGGATTCCTCATTGGCTGACTAAAATCACATTGCCTCTCAAAGAATTATGGGAACTTCCGATTCCGGTATACGATATGGAAAAAGTATCGGAATTAAGTATCGGAATTCCGATAACGCGAATATCGGCCGATACCCGATACTTGCGGTATCGGAATGCTCAACACTAGTGAACACTGAAACACAACTGTTCACAATCTGTGAAAGGCTACTCCTTTGTCTACTTCTATAGTGTTTGCAACCAATGTATTGGATACGGATGGAAGCGCGTCACACTAATAGATTATATTTATTTTAAATGGAATGGAGCAGAACCAATTGGAGAGAAATGAAAAGGATGAGGCACTGAGACACGCTCAGCAGAGTACAAGCAGCAGTGCTTGAACAAGTAACTGGAGCGTGATGTGCACTCAAAAAATAAAAAACACAGACTGAAGTGAACACTGAAACACAACTGTTCACAATCTGTGAAAGGCTACTCCTTTGTCTACTTCTGTAGTGTTTGCAACCAATGTATTGGATACGGATGGAAGCGCGTCACACTAATAGATTATATTTATTTTAAATGGAATGGAGCAGAACCAATTGGAGAGAAATGAAAAGGATGAGGCACTGAGACACGCTCAGCAGAGTACAAGCAGCAGTGCTTGAACAAGTAACTGGAGCGTGATGTGCACTCAAAAAATAAAAAACACAGACTGAAGTGAACACTGAAACACAACTGTTCACAATCTGTGAAAGGCTACTCCTTTGTCTACTTCTATAGTGTTTGCAACCAATGTATTGGATACGGATGGAAGTGCGTCACACTAATAGATTATATTTATTTTAAATGGAATGGAGCAGAACCAATTGGATAGAAATGAAAAGGATGAGGCACTGAGACACGCTCAGCAGAGTACAAGCAGCAGTGCTTGAACAAGTAACTGGAGCGTGATGTGCACTCAAAAAATAAAAAACACAGACTGAAGTGAACACTGAAACACAACTGTTCACAATCTGTGAAAGGCTATTCCTTTGTCTACTTCTATAGTGTTTGCAACCAATGTATTGGATACGGATGGAAGCGCGTCACACTAAAATTTAAATTGCATGGAGCAGCAAGAATTACACTGAAGAAAAAAAAAGAGTCTGTGAGTGATACGTGCAGATGCCTACAGACAGCGTTGCATGCAGAGCAAACTGCAGCGTCACCTGCACTCACACACACCTTGCAGAGCTGTTAAAACAACACTGCAGGCAAAAGGAAGCTTTACACAGCGGTTGGTGCTAGCCTGCCTAAAGCACAGTACACTAAATCGCAATCTCTAACTGTCCCTCAGAGTCAGCACAGCAGCGTTCTGTCCCTTACTGAATTCACAGCACAGTGACGCTAAAATGGCGGCGGCGCCTTTTATAGTGCATTCTGACATCATTTCAGCATCCAATCACAGCCATGCCATTAGTTAACATGACCGCAGCAGTACAGGATGTGCCCACACTTCTTAGGATTCCTCATTGGCTGACTAAAATCACATTGCCTCTCAAAGAATTATGGGAACTTCCGATTCCGGTATACGATATATGGAAAATATCGGAACTAAGTATCGAAAGGCCGATACAGCTAATATCGGCCGATACCCGATACTTGCGGTATCGTATCGCTCAACACTAATCACTACATCTGTAAATAAATTCCCAAAGAGGTGTAATTTCCAAACTAGGGTCACTTGAGGGGGATTCTGCTTTTCTGGCACTTAGGGGCTTTTTATATGGAGTCCAGAAACTATATTATGGCTGTGTGGCTAAGTAGTTCTGTAAAGCCACATATGGGGGTATTTCCCAGTTTAGCTGAAATTGTGACACATTTTTGCACCATTTTTACCCATTTCCCAGTGTGAAAATATAAATTGTGGGGCTAAAACAAGTTTTTTTGTGATAAAAATGTTATTATTTTTCTTCACTGCCCAATAGTATAAAATTCTGTGATCAACTTGTGGTGTAAATATGATCACTGCACCCCTAGATGAACTCATTGAGAGGTGTAGTTTGTAAAATGGGGTAACGTATGGGGGTTTATGCTGTTCTGGCACCTCCAGGGCTCTGCAAATGTGACATGGCCCCCTCAAACCAGTGCAGCAAAGTCTGCAATGTAATATGGCGCTCCTTCCCTTTTGAGCTTTGAACTGTGCCTCAAATGTAGTTTTTGACCACTTATGGGTTTGCATAACAAACTGTAATGTTTGTTTTCTCCTATTACCCTTTTTGAAAAATGCAAACTTGAGGTCAAAGCGACATTTTAGTGGAAAAGATAGTAATATTTCTTTTAGTGAGCCCAATTTTATACAAGTTTGTGAATCACCTGAGGGTTAAAGATTCAACTCCCCTAGATGAATTCCTTGAGAGGTGCAGATTACAAAATAGGATCACCTGTGGGGGTTTCTGCTGTTTTGGCATGTCAGGGGCACTTCAAATGTGACATGATATTCACAACCTATTGCAGCCAAAATAGCGCTCATTCTCTTTCCAGCCCTGCCATGCGCCCAAGCAGTCATTTTCCAACAAATATGGAATACCTGCGTACTTTGTAAAAATTGCACAAATTTTGGCATCCCTTTCTCCTGTTACCATTGTGAAAATTAAAAAAAAATGGGGCTGAAACAACATTTTTGTTGGGAAAATGTGTTTTTTAACTTTCACGTCTCAACATTATAAAATTCTGTGAAGCCCCTGAGGGTTCAAAGTGCTCACTACACATCTAGGTAAAGTCCTTAAGGGGTCTAGTTTTCAAAATGTGGTCATTTGTGGGGGGTTTCCACTATTTAGGCACCTTGGGGGCTCTCCAAACCCGACATGTCATTAGCAATTGATTCAAGAGAATTTTGTATTCCAAAAGTCAAATAGCGTTCCTTCCCTTCCAATCTCTGCCATGTGCCCAAACAGTAGTTTTCCTCTACATTTGTGGTATTGGCGTACTCAGGAGAAATTGCATAACCCATTTTATGGTGCAGTTTCTTCTGTTACCCTTGTAAAAATGAAAAATATGGTGCTAAAGTAACATTTTTGTGGGAAAAAGTTAAATGTTATTTTTTTCCTTCCGCATTCCATTAACCCCTTTCTGACCTCAGACGCACTATTCCGTCCATGTGACCTGGGACTTACTTCACATGGACGGAATAGTACGTCATCGTGATCGCCGTGCTCACGGGGGGAGCACAGCCAATCGCGGGCGGGTGTCAGCTGATTCTCACAGCTGACACCCGGCACAAAGTGCCAGGAGCAGTCACAGACCGCTCCCGGCTCTTTAACCCCCGGAACACTGTGATCAAACAAGATCGCAGCATTTCGGGAGCAGGCTGACAGCTCCTCTGCCTTTGGATCAGAGACCTCGTGGCGTGATGCAGGGTCCTGATCGCTGCCATGGAGACCCGATGTCGTCATGACAACATCTGGGTCTCCAGAGCTGAGAAACTTCCTGTCATGCGCAGTGCATGATCAGGAAGTCTCTCAGGTCAGTGTGCACAACATGCAGCACTGACAGCTTATATAGCATGCAGATGCTGCTTCATCTGCATATTATAGAAGTGCAAATCATACAAAAACTATGAAGCTCTATGCCATAAAATCAAATTTTATTAAACAAATTCATTAAAATGTTACAGATGAATAAATAAATATGGGGACACAAAAATGCAAAAATAAGGGTCTTTCAAGGAAATAGGGGGTATGAGGATATATAGGAATAACAGAATTAATTCATTGAAGTAAAAGTTGGGTATATAAATTCATAACATTAGTTCATTAAAGTGGACATTTAAATATATATATATCCTAGTATTAATTCATTAAGGCATGTGCCAAACATAGAACCAATAAAAATAAATACTCCAGAAAAAATAGCTCTCAATACATAAATTCCTGCCTCAACAAAAAAAAACTAAAAATAGTAAGCCAATAATCAAATCCTTAATAAATATTTGGCAAAAAATATGTGCATGATTATCAAAGTGTCATGTGCATAGTGCAAAAAAATGCCAAAGAATGCTATAAAGTCGCCATAAGGATAGTATATCATTGGTGGCTTAAAAGAGGATCACGCGATCAAAAAGACGGTTACAAATAAACACTGAAATCAAGCCCAGGGGTTAGTAATGGAAAGGCATCTATAAGGCACCCCCATTACTAACCTGGTAGTCAAGAGTAAGAAAGGCACACACAGAGAGAAGATTCCTTTATTTGAACAAAACACACCCCAACAAATCTAATATCAAACTAATCCTCACCTGTCTGCCATTAATCCATAGTGATGAATTCCCATGATAATCCCTGGCTGTGCTCCATCCAGATTCAGTGCTGAGCGGTGACATTAGTAATGTGACCGTTCAGCACGAGCAGCCGAAACACACTGACAGTAGCATGTGAATCCGACTGCTGTGATGAGCGATGATGTCACTAAGGTTATTGCAGTTCATAGCCGATGAACTTTAGTAATCTTGCTGAGGTCACCACAGTCCACAGGCGCTGGTTCTCACGAGTTCAACGCGAGTGCCGGACTAGTGAGTGGTCGCTCATCAATATGAGACATACTAAAATTGTGAAACTGACGCCTGTGAACTTAGGTGACCTTACTGAAATCCTTACATTATCGGCAGACAAGTGAGGATTACTTAGATTTTTTTTTTTATTTTATCTTAATAAATGGGGAAAAGGGAGGATTTGTCGGGGAGTATTTTGATGTCAGCGGACATAAAACAGCTGACATCAACCCCAAAACCATTACCCTGCTAGCCAATGCACCAGGGCAAGCGGGAAGAGCTCAGGCTAAACTCTAAAAATGGCACATCTAATGGATACATCATTTCCGGGGAAGCTGAGGGCTGGTGTTATTAGTCTGAGAGGGGTCCAATATCCATGGCCCCTTCCCAGCCTATTAATATCAGCCCGCAGCTGTCTGCTTGGCCTTTGTTGATTAAAGACGGGGACCACACGTCGTTTTTTTTAACTATTTATTTTACGCAGACAGACTGGGTCACATATTGCGCCGGCTAATCACAGCCAAGCTATTACTTGACATGGCTGTGATGGAGCCGGAAGTACCCACAGCCTTAAAGCTTGTTGATTGGCTGTGCTGTAGCCTTTCAACAAGCTTTATTAGGATGAAGAACCCGAAAAGGAAACCGGACATACAGTAAGTAGTACATGTTCTGGGTCAGGTACTTTCCAGTTTGGGTTTGCTCATCCCTATTTATTAGATATAATAATAAGTACAGTCTTTCTATAATATAATAATTCATTTTTTCGTGTCACAAAGTAATAGGCTTTTCCCTTATTTTGATATTTGTAGCGCTTTCTACTTGTTAGGTTGCTGTTTTCTGACAGACTCTGTATAGGACACTGTAAATATAAAGTACATAAATAAAAAATGCAAAATCATTTTTTAGAAATTTCAAACTTTACAAGTTTGTCTTGCAGGCTGAGCTCATAAACATGATTGAAACCCCAGACACGTATCTTTGCTCTTCTATATTGAATGACAAGGTTTTTCAATTGATGAAGTCACTTAAACATTTCATCAATTCAGGGACACTCATATTCTATTACTTTACTGTGACACACAGCAAAAGAACAGCACATTTTGTCATTCCACTTTCAACTCCTTTATCCGTTTTCATAGAACCAAGTGCTTCTTGATCTCTTCTTTGAAATTGAGGTGTTGAAAAAGAGACAGTACACAGCAGTTAACCCTTTAACGATGCAGACTAGATTTGTTCTTTGTTCTTTTATTTTTTCTGTTTTTTTTCCTTACTTTTGTTTTTCAGACAACCTAATTATGTACAGTATATAAAGGGTTTGTTTTTCCAAGACTTGTAGTTTTGAATGACGCCATTCATTTTACCTTGTAATGTACTAATAAACAGGGAAAAAATCCAAATAAAGTGATATTGTAAGAAAAATAAATTAATAAATTGTATCGTTACCAATTTTTTTGCTGGTGCCAAAAGCAGGTGTTGGCTGTAAAATGCAGTCACACCTGCCCTATGTTGCGCAAGCTCAGCTACTGAGTAGTGTTGAGCGATACTGCTCGATATCTAAAAAATATCGGATCGGAATGGTATCGCCGATATCACTAAAATATCGGCGATACCCGATACCGATACCGGAAGTCCAATGTAAGTCTATGGGAACCAAATATCGACATTAAAAAAAACCCATTCTTGCCTTGTTGGTTAATTGTACATGAAGGAAAACAACAAAGAGTAATGTAGAATGTATTGGGGGAGGTTGAGGAGACAATAAAGGCATACATGTTTAACCCAATGCATTGGAATAGCATTAATATATTTTTTTTTGGAAATACGTTTGGATTGACGAACAAATTGACAATGTTGTTAACCTTTTTTCTATTTTGGCAAATATGTATGTTTCACAACTTCCATGCTCTTCACCTTTTTAACTTTTGCCAGTGCCACACTTTCTCCTTCATAATCTTCAGCAGCATCATCTTTCTCATCAAATTATTCTTCATCTTCACCTTCTTAATCTTCTTCTTAAACTTCTTGCTATTCATGTTTTTGTTTACATTACTCATATTGTTATTATTAAACTATTAATCTTCTTCATATTCAAATTCTTCATCTTCTTCCTCTTCATCTTCTTCATCATATTCTTATTTGTGACAGAGATTCCTGTACTTGTAATCTGTAAAAGTATGAATTTTTCATCCTTCCGTTCTTGCTGTCACAAAAGATTTAAATTACAACAGTATTTGTCCGTGTTCAGTTTAGCCTGCAGCAGCAGGCATTTTCCAGGGGCACCACGAGGAGGAACGGACTCACCCCCATACACTGCTTAGTCTTCTGCTTAGAATTTAGAGCATATATTTTGCTCTTCATTTTGGTCTTATACTTCATGTTCTTCTGCTTTTTGATCTTCTGCTTATTGTTCTTCTGTCTCTTGTTCTGTATCTTGTAGTTTGTCTTAACCTTCTTTGTCCTGTTGGTGATCTTCTTCTGGGTAATCTTTTATTTTTTCTTTGTGATGGTGTTCAGGCTGGTTGGCTTCATGCTCGTCGTCCTTGTTGTCGTCATCTTCTTCTGGGTGGTCTTTAAGGTCGTCTAATTTCCGAGAACCAGCTGACGTTACTGGAACCGGACGGGTATCAGATGGAACAAGAGACAATGGAAGTAACGAGGACTAGCTGACTGTGCTGGAACCGGAGGGGCAGCAGAAGGAAAGAGGCAATGTCACAACCGAGTACCAGCTGACGTTACTGTGACACGGTTACTAAGCAGGAGGTACCTGTGCTCCAAGCACTACCAAGGACCAGCAGACGTTGCTGGAACTCGTATACGGAGATGGAGGCACCTAGGCAAAGGCACTGGGGAGAACAGTTGACGGTACTGGACCCCGGACGGTAGCAGAAGGAAAAGAGGCAATGTCACAACCGAGTACCAGCTGACGTTACTGTGACACGGTTACTAAGCAGGAGGTACCTGTGCTCCAAAGCACTACCAAGGACCAGCAGACGTTGCTGGAACTCGTATACGGAGATGGAGGCACCTAGGCCAAAGGCACTGGGGAGAACCAGTTGACGGTACTGGACCCCGGACGGGTAGCAGAACGCACCCATGAAAATGTAAGTTGACAGGACGCAAGCCGTCCGCAGTTACCGAATCACACGGTCCTACAGTGGGTGCTTGTCCTATTGTCACAATGGAAACAGCCTTTATTTACATATCCCACAGCACACATAGGAATCACCTAAACTGCAGGCACCATAGAGTCGGCTAACCCGAATGCAACACGACAGCACAACTTATTGGAGGATAATTGACGTTCACACTGCCAGGAAACAGCTGTCGTGCTGTAACCAGGCTGGCCAGGAGTCAGTACCCCTGCCAATTACTTACGAGCAACAAATGGCGGTGTTTAGCCCAGGGAGTAGAGTTCAGGTGGTAGAAAGATGAACATAACAGGAGACATGGAAAACGTTGCCAAACAGTTATTTAATCTGAAAACGGACAGGAAAATTCAGGTGAGATCCATGCCTTGTTCATTTTCAGAAAAGTAAGCCGGTCCACATTCTCTGAGGATAGTCGCATGCGACGGTCTGTTAGTACACCACCTGCAGCACTAAAGACGCGCTCAGATAATACACTGGCAGCAGGGCAAGCCAGCACCTCCAATGCATACTGGCTAAGCTCTGGCCATGTATCCAACTTAGAGACCCAAAATTTGAAAGGGGAAGAGGCATCTGGGAGTACACTTAGAGGGAAAGACAAGTAGTCTGTCACCATCTTACGGAAACGTTGCTTCCTGGTGACTGGAGCCGTCTCGGATGGTGTAGACCTTGCTGGCGCTGTCACAAAACTTCACCACATTTGTAACATACAGCTCTTGCCCTGTGCAGAGGCGCTGCTTGTGCTCCCTCTTGTTGTAGAGGTGTCTACACTGCCTCGACGCACAGAGCTGCTTTGTAAAGCAGTAGCAGCAGCAGCTCTCTCGGCTGGAATGTACAACAGTATGGATTGCACCAGTGTGTCTTGGTACTCCCGCATTTTACGGTCCCGGTTCCCCGGTGTGATGAGGGTTTGTAAGTTGTCCCGGTAGCGAGGGTCTAGGAGGGTGTACACCCAATAATCTGACGTGGTGAGAATGTGGGCGATGCGGCGGTCGTTTCTCAGGCACTGAAGCATGAAATCAACCATGTGCTGCAGACTCCCAACTGGCCAACAAAAGCTGTCCTGTGGAAGAGGCGTCATCTCTGCCTCCTCTGCATCACCCCACCCTCACTCTACATACTGACTAGAGCGTTGTGTACCTCCCTCTGTAGGGATTTCTTCCTCCTCTATTGACTCCTCCTCCTCCTCATCCTCCTCACAAAGTGAGCCCTCCCCAGCCCTTTGTGAGGAACCACGTTGCGCTGACTGTCCTGAAGGTAATTGAATTTGTGACTCCTCATCCTCCACCTCTTCCAAAACATCTTCCTTTAGTGCTTTCAGTGATTTCTGAAGCAGGCAGATAAGGGGGACAGTCATGCTGACTAGTGCATCATCTGCACTCGCCATGCGCGTTGAGACATCAAACGCACGCAAAACGTCGCAGATGTCCTTCATAGAGGCCCACTCAGTAGTGGTGGAAGTGTGGACGGCGCAAAGAGCGACTTGATTGCGCCTGATGCAGCTGATACTCCATTACTGCTGTCTGCTGCTCACACAACCGCTCCAACATATGTAACGTGGCATTCCACCTGGTGGGTACGTCACATATGATGCGATGTTCAGGAAGGTGAAATCGGCGTTGCAGAGCAGCAATGCGCGATCTGGCTATGCTGGAACGTCGCAAGTGAGCGCACTCTAGGCGGACCTTCTGCAGCAGTCCAGCAAGGTCCGGATAGTCCCTCAAAAAACTCTGCACGACCAAGTTGAGCACATGTGCCAGACATGGTATGTGAGTAAGGTTGCCAAGGCCAGAGCTGCCACCAGATTTCGGCCATTGTCACACACTACCAAGCCTGGCTGGAGATTCGCAGGCAAAAACCACACGTCGCTCTCCTGCTTGATGGCATTCCAGACCTCCTGCGCTGTGTGGCTTAGATTCCCCATTGAAATCATTTTCAGGACGGCCTGTTGACGTTTGGCCACGGCTGTGCTCATATCGGTCGCAACAGGTAAGCGTTCACGGGTCCATGTGGAGGTATACCGTGACGGCTCGTGCAGCGATGATTCTGAGGAACTGGAGTAGGAGGAGGAATCAATGTGTACAGACTGGATACCTGCAATCCCTGGAGTTGGCAGAGCACGTACAGCGCCACTGGCAAGATCTGTACCCGGCTCCACAACATTGACCCAATGGGCAGTGAGGGAAAGGTATCGTCCCTGGCCATGGGTACTGGTCCACGCATCGGTGGTCAGGTGGACCCTGCTACTGACGGCGTTTAGTAGCGCATGTTTAATGTTTCCCTCGACATGTTTTTGCAGAGCAGGGACGGCTTGCCTGCTGAAATAAAATCGGCTTGGCACATTATATTGTGGGACTGCCAATGCCATTAAGTTCCTGAAACTGTCAGTCTCCACCAGCCTGAATGACAGCATTTCAAGGGACAGGAGTTTTGCAATGCCAGCATTCAGAGCCTGTGCTCGTGGATGGTTTGCCGAGTATGGCCGTCTTTTATCCCATGCCTGTGCTACCGATGGCTGTTTTGTGGCCTGGGAGTGTGACGATGACTGTGAACTTGCTGCTGTGGGTGGAATAACAGTTTGTCTATGGACAACAATGACCGAGGTTCTTCCATGGAGATCCTGTGAGGAAGCCGAACCAGGTGTGTGTGAGCTGGAGGTAGAGGCTCCAACAGGACCTGAAGATGTAGGTGCTGCTGTAGGTTGGCCTACATCTCCAGTGTGTCTTTGTAACTCAGCTACGTGCTTTGTCCATACATGTTTCCACATATTTGTGGTATTCAGGTTACTGATATTTTTACCTCTTTTAACTTTTTGCTTACACAGCTTGCATTTAACATAGCAAATATCATCTACAAGTCTGTCAAAAAAGGACCACGCAGTGCAAGTCATGTAAGCGCCAATTTTGACATTTGTAAGAGAACTGCTCCCAACAGGTGCCAAACTGGAGGCTACAGGCAAGCGAGTCTGCAGCCTACCTCTCCCTCCTCTTTGTACCGTTGGGCCAATCTCTTCCTCAGAGCTGCTCCACCACCTTCCTGTTGCTCACGCCATGTTGGGTCTCGGACTTCATCATCTCCACTACCCTCTTCCAACACCTGCTGCTGTTGGATGGTCTGGGCAGCACCATGCTCCACAAAACCTGGCACCTGAGTCTCATCATCATCATGAGATGCGTTCTGCGGTGTGCTGTCCATCGGCACTGGCTCACCCGCCTCTTCAGATTGAGAGAGACACAGCTGTTGCGCATCACTGCATACTCCCTCTTCTTCAAATTGCAGAATGCTGCTTGCCTGTGCCCGTGTTTGCGAGCCAACAGATTCTGAGAACAGAAGCAGAGACTCAGCTGGCTCCTGTACAGAACTCTCTGACTGCCTGGGCAATTTGACAGGCGGTGAACAGACAGATGGTTGTTCAACAGTGTTGTGTTCCTGAGAGGAGGTGGAAGGAATTGAAGTCGATGCATTGGCTGCCATCCAACCAACAACGGCTTCAATTTGTTCTTCCCGCACAGGGGGGCACGCCGAGCTCCTACCAAAGTGCGCATAAAGGAACGCTCATGGGTAAAACTGGTGGATGCTGTGTCACTGAGGGCGGCAGCAGCCACAGAATCCCACGTCCTCTCCCTGCTGAAACTCCACGGCCACGACCACGTGCCTTACTCACTGACTTCTTCATCTTGGTAGATTGATAAAGAAAGTCAGAAAAGTTATAAGGCCTAAGTGTGGTTATTACGCAGAGACTGAAGTGAACACTGAAACACAACTGTTCACAATCTGTGAAAGGCTACTCCTTTGTCTACTTCTATAGTGTTTGCAACCAATGTATTGGATACGGATGGAAGCGCGTCACACTAATAGATTATATTTATTTTAAATGGAATGGAGCAGAACCAATTGGAGAGAAATGACAAGGATGAGGCACTGAGACACGCTCAGCAGAGTACAAGCAGCAGTGCTTGAACAAGTAACTGGAGCGTGATGTGCACTCAAAAAATAAAAAACACAGACTGAAGTGAACACTGAAACACAACTGTTCACAATCTGTGAAAGGCTACTCCTTTGTCTACTTCTATATTGTTTGCAACCAATGTATTGGATACGGATGGAAGCGCTTCACACTAATAGATTATATTTATTTTAAATGGAATGGAGCAGAACCAATTGGAGAGAAATGACAAGGATGAGGCACTGAGACACGCTCAGCAGAGTACAAGCAGCAGTGCTTGAACAAGTAACTGGAGCGTGATGTGCACTCAAAAAATAAAAAACACAGACTGAAGTGAACACTGAAACACAACTGTTCACAATCTGTGAAAGGCTACTCCTTTGTCTACTTCTATAGTGTTTGCAACCAATGTATTGGATACGGATGGAAGCGCGTCACACTAAAATTTAAATTGCATGGAGCAGCAAAAATTACACTGAAGAAAAAAAAGAGTCTGTGAGTGACACGTGCAGATGCCTACAGACAGCGTTGCATGCAGAGCAAACTGCAGCGTCACCTGCACTCACACACACCTTGCAGAGCTGTTAAAACAACACTGCAGGCAAAAGGAAGCTTTACACAGCGGTTGGTGCTAGCCTGCCTAAAGCACAGTACACTAAATCGCAATCTCTAACTGTCCCTCAGAGTCAGCACAGCAGCGTTCTGTCCCTTACTGAATTCACAGCACAGTGACGCTAAAATGGCGGCGGCGCCTTTTATAGTGCATTCTGACATCATTTCAGCATCCAATCACAGCCATGCCATTAGTTAACATGACCGCAGCAGTACAGGATGTGCCCACACTTCTTAGGATTCCTCATTGGCTGACTAAAATCACATTGCCTCTCAAAGAATTATGGGAACTTCCGATTCCGGTATACGATATATGGAAAATATCGGAACTAAGTATCGAAAGTCCGATACAGCTAATATCGGCCGATACCCGATACTTGCGGTATCGTATCGCTCAACACTACTCCTGAGACGTCTATGCACACCTGCACCTGTTCCAAGACATCATAATATATCATGGAGTAGGAAGGCGTTAATAACCTGCAACCTTCAGCTGTCAGCTTTAACAATACTTGTTGTCAAAAATGGGGGGACCCCATGCCGTTTTTTTAAATTATTTATTTAAATAATTAAAAATATGGTGTGGGGACCGCTCTATTTTTGATAACTAGCCTTGCTAAAGCTGACAGCTGAAGGTTGCAGCCCGCATCTGTCAGTATTGCCTGGCTGGTTATCAAAAATACAGGAGAACCCACACTGTTTTTTTTCATTTATTTAGAGCACATGCGGCTGCTGATGAATACTTCCATCAGCGGTGGCCTGCTCTTGCTGTTATTAGCAGCAGCAGGTTTAGGCTGATGGGAGCAGTAGTCCCTTCAGCCTACACCAGTGACCAGAGGTAAACTTGTTACCTCCGATCACAGCTGTGGGCTCACGCTGTCATTTTACAGCATGGGAACCGCGGCTGTCTGACCGGCGGTAATGATTTTACCGCTGATCAGAATCAGTGTTTGCCGTGCTGTCATGCACATGACAGTATGGCAAACACTGGATGTTGGGGCCCCCCATTCAAGTAAATGGGGTCCGGGAACTGTTCTAGTACCCAAACCCAAACTTTTTTTTACTGTTCGGCTGAACCCGCTGATCCCAAACATTCAGTGGTCTGCCCATCTCTACTGATTACCACTGATTGTCAGTTTTCTGTGCACAAACTATATTTACAGAAAGCTGTGGGGAAGTAGTTGGATCAGGAGGCACAAAACACCTAGCCCTGTAGTGATAATCTCCTACTTATAAAACACTGATTTTATTGAAACAACAGCAGGACGCCCAGTAAGTGATACATCGCTGGAATGATGATCTCAGGCTCTACATCATGCTGTTCTCAGATTACATATAAATAACCTGCTGACAAGTTTTCTTTAAGACTGATTCTGAAGTGTCGCACTCTAATCAAAGCTATGGTAATATTCTTCTTGTGTTTATTTTAATATTGTCGTTATAAGCAATTAGCCTTTTCATAATACATTTCAGTTTATATTGCTATAAATATAATTTTCAGTTCTGAATAACAGACATGTTATGAAAATTGTCATATTTTTGAGATGTTTAATCTACACAGGTGAACATTTCATTGTTGAGAAAATGACTGCAATTTGGAAATTGATTTAGTCTATTACACATAATGTCACCATTGTAGACTAGCAGCAAAAGCAGGATTGCACAAATCACACATTCAGGGTGTCATGCTCTATTATGCTCTGTTTAAATTGGATAATGGTAGCGATTTAAGTGCAAATTACTGATCACAGGATAAAGATTAAAGAAACTGGAAGGAATTAATCACGTGCCTTAGAACTTCAGGATAATACTGTATGTGTTCTGGTTTTCGGGTCGTTTGGAAGCACAGACAATAGCTGTTTTCTGCTTATTTCACTATATAAGATTGAATTCACAATGAGTTTATCAAACATTCATTTTTCTTTGCTATTTTAAACAGACCATTTGGGTTGTAGACTCCAGCAGCAATCACAGAAGCTCAACCTATAATGTACAAATTAACAGTTTCAAAAGTCAATGCTTCATGCCAAAGGACAATGATCAAGAATATCTATATCGATCAATGAATTGATCAGTCTTTTTGTCTTTCTCTTCATTGTCTGTCTCTCATTTCTAGCTTTCTCAGCAGGTAGAAGGAAATGTATCTCACTGTTTCCGTTCTACATAAAAAAAATTGTCTGTCTGTGTCTTAACAAAAACATATCACAGATTCAGATTACTGATTTCCTTCTGCCCCTTTTCAAGCACTGTTCTACCCCAACTTTTCCGTGCTCACTCTTCAAGCCATAAGAGCATGTGATCACTGCAGCCAATTACTGGCCTCACCAGTGAGCAACCCATTACCACCACTGCCAATCCACACGACAGGAACAAGATGTACAGAACAAGATGCTCAGTGATTGACTGCAGCAGTCACAAGCCCTCCTTTCTGGGGGAGGAAGCCCATTGGGTGATTACTAATAAGGTGATTACTAATTCTAACATTTAAAAATGCTCCAAAATACTGATTATGAAAACATTGGCGAGATCAGCAAGTTCAAGATCACCTACAATTTAACCAAGATTTCCATTATAACACAATCCCTCCAAAATTTGTCTTGATCTATCTATATATCTATCTATCTATCAATCAGAAAATTAACGCAATTACATTATTGGAGTACTTTGAGTTTTTGAGTCGGTATAGGACTCACATAGATCTTAACCCCTTAACGACCGCTGATACGCCTTAGGAAAAAAGCCTATAGCACCCCCAGAGTCGGATTTTCTCCGGGGTCTCGGCTACCGGGGCTAGCCGAGACTCCAGAGAACATGATTTGGGATGGTTTTTACCGACCCCGCTTTTGCGATCGCCGTTATTAACCCTATAACGGCGATCTAAAAAAAAAGTGATTTTCCCTTTAATGTCTCTCTCCTCTGATGTGATCGCACATCAGAGGGGAGAGAAATGGGGTCCCCGGGACCCTCGATCAGCCCCCCGTGCCTCCCGGTGTCCCCCAGTTCCCCCGCTTTTGCGATCACCGTTATTAACCCTATACTGGTGATGGCAAAAGAAAAAGACGCGATCCTGCCTGTAATTTCTCTCCCCTCTGATGTGATCGCACATCAGAGGGGAGAGAAATAGGGTCCCCAGGACCCCCGAACCCTCCCCTGGTACCTGAAGGTGTTCCCCTTCGGTCCCAGCGTCTCGCTCAGTCTAGTGCTGTGCAGAGGATGACTGCTGCCACTCCAGGTCCTGCCATTGTAACTAGTGCAGGTCAGCGGAAAGCAGACTCAGTTGGGACTAAGTCCTGTGCTTTCCTTTCTGAACATGCCAGGGTAAGATCTCTCATAGGAGATCAGGGGTCACATGCTCAGCTACTGCAGCGACTCCCATTGGTTTTCCTGGAAGGTCCTGAACCTGCTTGAGTTCTGGGGCAGGCTTCCATTGGTTCTTCCAGGAAGGTCTTGCAGTTGCTGCTGCTATAAAAGGGTTGCACAGCCGCACAGCCATGCGCTAGTGTCAATTGCATTATGTGCTTTGCGCCAATGTGATCATGCATGCTTGTGGTTAGGGCTCGGCTGAAATAAGCCCCTAGAATACCGGCACCTCCGGTGAGGAGATTTGTGTGCACGTGTTTAGGGCTTGGCTGAAATAAGCCCCTAGAATACCGGCTTCTCCGATGAGGAGATTGCTTGATTGCTTTTCTGACTGCATGACCACAGACTGCTATCCGCACAGCAGTTATCTGTGTATTTCTGTGAAGTTAACAGGACACAGTACATATCTCTGCATCTCTACCTCAGCGACTCTGTGGTGTAGCGGAGTTTGCTTATACTGCCATATAGTGCCACAGTATTTATATTTGCGACTCTGTGAAGTAACAGAGTTCGCCTGTACCGCCATCTTACTAGCAGCAGACTCTGCCTGCACGGTGGACCCAGGGCTGCGAATGCACCCACTATTTATATTTATCTGGTGCGTTCCGCAGACCCTAACACTGTGATAAACTAACACAGTGATGAAAATAAAAAAAAGTACATAAACCCCCCCTTTATCATCCCTTTTGTTAGGGACATATAATAAAATAAAGAAATTTTATTTATTTTTATTTTTCCATTAGGATTAGGGCTATAATTAGGGTTAGGGTTACAATTAGGGTTAGGGTTACAATTAGGGTTGGGATTAGGGTTAGGGTTGGGATTAGGGTTAGGGTTCTTTTGGGGTTAGGGTTGGAGCTAGAATTGAGGGGTTTCCACTATTTAGGCACATCAGGGGGTCTCCAAACATGATGTGGAGTTCAAAAAGTCAAATGGCGCTCCCTCCTTCCGAGCCCTGCCTTGCGCCCAAACAGTGGTTTACCCCAACATATGGGGTATCAGCGTACTCAGGACAAATTGCACATCAATTTTGGGGTTCTAATTTATTTTGTTACCCTTGGAAAAATAAAAAACAGCTGGCTAAAAAAATCATTTTTGAGGAAAAAAATTATTTTTTATTTTCACGGCTCTGCGTTTATAAATTTCTGTGAAGCACTTGGGGGTTCAAAGTGCTCACCACACATCTAGATAAGCTCCTTGGGGGGGGGTCTAGTTTCCAAAATGGTGTCACTTGCTGGGGGTTTCTACTGTTTAGGCACATCAAGGGCTCTGCAAACACAACATGACTCCCACAGAACATTCCATCAAAGTCTGTATTACATAATGGCGCTCCTTCCCTTCCAAGCTCTCCCATGTGCCCAAACAGTGGTTCCACCCCACATATGGGGTATCAGCGTACTCAGGAAAAATTGCACAACAACTTTTTTGGTCCAATTTCTCCTGTTACCCTTGGGAAAGTAAAAAAATAGCGGGCTAAAGAATAATTTTTGAGGAAAAAAATGATTTTTTATTTTCACGGCTCTACGTTATAAACTTCTGTGAAGCACTTGGAGGTTCAAAGTGCTCACCACATATCTAGATAAGTTCCTTAAGTGGTCTAGTTTCCAAAAAGGTGTCACTTGTGGGGGGTTTCCACTGTTTAGACACATCAGGGCCTCTACAAACACGACATGGCGTTCAGCCAATTCTGCGTTGAAAAAGTCAAATGGCGCTCCTTCCCTTCCAAGCTCTGCTATGCACCCAAACAGTGGTTTACCCCCACATATGGGGTATCAGCATGCTCAGGACAAATTACACAAAAACTTTTGGGGTCTTGTTACCCTTGGGAATATAAAATTTGGGGTAAAAAGATCGTTTTTGTGGAAAAAAATATGATTTTTTATTTTCACGGCTCTACGTTATAAACTTCTGTGAAGCACTTGGAGGTTCAAAGTGCTCACCACACATCTAGATAAGTTCTTTAAGGGGTCTAGTTTCCAAAATGGTATCACTTGTGGGGGGTTTCCACTGTTTAGACACATCAGGGCCTCTACAAACGCGACATGGCGTCCAGCCAATTCTGCGTTGAAAAAGTCAAACGGCGCTCCTTCTCTTCAAATCTCTGCCATGCACCCAAACAGTGGTTTACCCCCACATATGGGGTATCAGCATACTCAGGACAAATTGCACAAAAGCTTTTGGGGTCTTGTTACCCTTGGGAAAATAAAAATTGGGGTGAAAAGATCGTTTTTGTGAAAAAAATATGATTTTTTATTTTCACGGCTCTACGTGTGATGAACGGGTGCCGACCGCCACACGGTAGCCCGGGGTACCCCGGCTTGTGATCCCTCCGTTGCCACCAATGTGATGAAAACGCGGCACACACACGACGGCTGCTGCCGTCTGACCCAATGTGTCAGGAATAATCTACAGGGATTTATAATTATCCCACTTCCCCTTAGGAACTTGCAGCTCTCTGGTGCCCCCTTACCCTCAGGTCAGTCAGGGAATTGCACCTAGGATAATTAGTCGCCAGATGGGCCGCTTGGATGTGTGCTGGCTATTGAGCACGCTGCAGTGAGGGAATTATAATTACTTCAGGCCGCAGCCAGGCAATACACTTATAAAACCCGCTCCATCACTGCCAACGCCACCCAATAGGTCAACACTCTACACACCTTCTTTTTAGCTGCCACCAGCTACGATTTACTTAATGAACAATTTATCAAGAGGATCCGTAGCAACCCCGAATTAGTAGCGTAGGTACGTCAGGCACGTGCAAATTCGATTATAGAGCAGGAGAAACAAACTAATAATTTTATAGGTTTATTCCTAAAAATGCAGGCAGTGTTTATACAGTATAAGAAGATGTAACAAGCTGAGACAATACGATTATGTACAATACAGTTAAAAATAAAACGGTTAAAGAGGAAAATCACTTACATAGCACTCAGATCATGGCAAGACAGGCTGGGGGAGGAGCCACAAGTCATAGTTCATTTGCAGATCTGTTAGTCACATCATCACAGCCTGGAATGACCAGGGGGGGCTAGCTGCAAGACTTATACATGTGGGCTGGTGACCTCACAAAAGGGGATGGTTTTCTGGCCACCTCCCAGGGCTAGAAGTTATAGTTTTAAGCTCTGGAAGATCATAAGGACCATACCTCATCCTGGGAACCTAGCAGAATAATGGCAGATCTATCAGTGATCTTATTCTGAAATGACTGTTTAAATGAGCCCAAACTCAGGTGAGATAGTCCATGGTGCACCAGCGAATTCCGTTTCTTGGGTTCTGT
>JARQOD010000002.1:263585896-263640498 GCA_033576555.1 Oophaga sylvatica
TGGAGTGTTTGTAAAGAAATGTGTACAATTCCTACATTTTCTAACACATATTTTTGTTCAACCCTTCAAATTAAATGTTACAATCTGCACTTGAATTCTGTTGTAGAGGTTTCATTTCAAATCCAATGTGGTGGCATGCAGAGCCCAACTCGCGAAAATTGTGTCACTGTCCAAATATTTCTGGCCCTGACTGTATATGAAGCAGTTAACTCAAGTCATGTCACACTAAGCGAGATCGCTAGAGAGATCGCTAAAGAGTCACCGATTTTATGACACAGTAGCGATCTCGTTAGCGACGCAGCTGTGTGTGACATGTAGCAGCGATGTGGCACCTGCTGCAATGTCGCTGATTGTTCATGAACGTTCTGAGCCGTTTTCTGGTCTTTGGTGTCCCTCTGGTGAGCCTGAATCGCTGAGTGTGACACCCTTTATGAACGACTTTACCAGCGTCGCAGGCGGGACTAGGTTTTCCCAATGACCGCAGAGGTCGTTATACAGATCGCTGATCTCTGATGAGATCTTTGTGTTTGGAAGCTAACTAGCGACCATAAAGCGATCGCACCAACGATCTTGCCAGGTCGTGTCGTTGTCGTGATCGCTAGTGCGATCGCTAAGTGTGACAGTGCCTTTAGGCTGGGTTCACATTAGCGTTTGAGTCTGCAGCGTGGTGCTGCGGACCTCTTTCCTTAAGTCTCCGCCTACTTCCGCATGGCACCGCTTACTTCCGCATGCGTTCTGCGTACCTATTTTTCCCATTGGGTACGCAGGGACATGCGTTGAATGCGGATGTGTCCACGTGCGGCATTTTGACGTGCCCGCCGAACTCAAGAAAATGCAACATGTTGTGTTCGGAGGGCACATCAAAATGCTGCATGCGGACACATCCGCATACACGCATGTCCCTGAGTACCCAATGTTAAAAATAGGTACGCAGGACGCAGGAGGAATTATTCTAAGAGGTCCGCGGCACCACGCTGCGGACTCGAACGCTAATATGAACCCAGCCTTGTTGGGTTGAGTATTCCTATCCGAACACGGTCTCTGTACATGACCTGCGTGAAATCCACCTTACTCTTGAAAATGTGAATTGAGCTTAATTAAGGTGGAAGTGCTTCATTGATACATATTTATATAGAATGATTGCACCAATAAAATGTTATCTAAATATTAACAAAAACAGGATATTTGCATTGTCCACAGAATCTGCCCATAGACAGTGTAAATGTGCCTGCCAGATAATCAGACTTCAGTTTGCAGATACAATTTGGTGTGAATAAAACATCAGGGTTTTCTCACACCTACTTGAATAGGAAGCATTCCTTTAGCAGCTCTTTCTGTTTATATGGTGTATTTACGGTATGCTGTGACATTTAGTTTTCATATATAATTCCAGGAAAGAAAATACTGTGATGATTTTGCAGGAATCAGCTAAGGCCACAATACACACAGAAAATGCAAGATTAAGAAATGTATAACTTCCTTTGATTAACACCACAATTACTTTAAAGTATAAATAATGTACTTTTAGTTGACATTCCAGAATAAGCTGTCATGTATGTGTAGGAAAAATACTTTGTCCGGTCATCATATGTATTTTTTATCATTAGAAGCTTCAACATTTTTCCTTTGTGTTCTCTGCTTTTTTCCTTACTCCTTTTTCCAAACCTGCTGACAGGTTTATTAACAGATTTTAAGACATTGGTACACTAGCTGAGGTTTTCCTAAAACCACTTCATGAAAAAGCCCCCCTTCCTTTAACTGCTTCACAGTTTCCTAACCTTGAAGCAGTTAACAACAGTAACAAAAGACTGAACATGTGCTGATCAATGTCATTTTCCCATTGTGGTGTATTATGTTTACTTTTTTTTAAGCGGGACACGCCTGTTAATGAATCAGGCAAGTCAGACAAGTCAGTCACACAATCTTACTCCAGTCAGGGACAGGAATAAGATATGTGGTGTAAGGAAAGCTACAGCTCATCATAATTTATATAAGCTGTGGCGTCATGTCCTCGTTGCACCCAGATCTTGCCTCAGCCTTACCTATTTTGATTAAGATGGGTGAAACTGGCATGAAAATGCCAAAAGTTACACATTTTTTGCTCAGCGTCATCTAGCACAAACATTTTCAGACTTTTAAAAATGATTTAGTCCAGAATTCTGGCGTTATCACTTTTGGTGAATCGGGGCTGTACCTTCAAACAGTTTTCCCTAAATGATTAGTGCAGGAGACAGGAAATCTACTGATAAGTTTGGAAAGAAGCATATTTCTCTGATAAGATATATTTATAACAAGGTTTCTTATCTTCACTTGTACAATTGAATTAAAAAAAATGTAAGTACTATTTAAAGGGATCCTTACAGCTCCAGAAATGCTTTTTACCTGCAGACATAAATTTAAATCATGTTTGGCTGTCTTACTAGAGCAGCAGCTACAGGAAGAATATTACAGTTTATTCCCCCTGCACCTACTCACTTCCAGTCATCGCTTCCTGTCACCTCCAGAAATACTGTAGGGCTATGTGCACACGTTGCGGAATTGCCGCGGAAATTTCCGCGGCAATCCCGCACCTCCCTGCCACGGGAAATACGCATTTTATAGGTATGCGTATTCCCGCCAGAAACTAGCGTTTTGCAAGCGTAATTAGCTTGCAGAATGCTAGCGTTTTCCAAGCGATCTGTAGCATCGCTTGGAAAACTGATTGACAGGTTGGTCACACGAGTCAAACATAGTGTTTGACAAGTGTGACCTACTTTTTATTATTGATGCCGCCTATGCCTCATCAATAGTAAAAATATCTAATGTTAAAAATAATTAAAAAAATAAAAAATCGGGATATTGTCACATTCCGGCGGCCCCCGCAGCTTTCCTGGTCCTCAGCGACGCTCCTGGCCAATCGCGTTCCCAAGGATGCATAGCGACAATGACCCCAGATGACGTAGCATCACTTGACACCCCTACGTCATCTGGGGTGATTCTCGCAATGCATTACTGGGAACGGGATTGGCCGGGAGCGTCGCTGAAGAGCGGGAAAGCTGCTGGGGCCGCCGGAAGGTGAGAATATCATTATTTTTTATTTTAATTATTATTTTAACAGGGATATGGTACCAAGGGCCTGGAGGAGAGTCTCCTTTTCTCCAGACCCTGGGTACCATCCGCACATGAACCGCTCACTTTGTGCATGGTGGACATAGCCACATGCGGAAGGTAAGCGGTTCAATGCACTCCTATGTGTGCGGAATCGCCGCGATTCCGCAAAAGAATGAGCATGCTGCATATTATTCGGCAATGCGATACCTTTCTCGGAAAAACACGCAGCATGTTCACAGCATTGCGGAATCCCATAGAATATAATGAGTTGAGTTGGGTAAGCGTTTTTGCCGCGTTTTCGCCGCAAAAAACCGCAGCAAAACGCTAACAATCGCAACGTGTGCATATAGCTTAATACCTGCAGGTAAATAGCTTTTCCATCATGTTGGCTGCCTTACTAGAGCAGCTGAAGTTTTATTCTCCCTGTAGCCTCTTGCTTCCCGTTATCAGGGTGTGTAGGAAGTGATTACAGTCATCACCCATTATACAGAGGATTATCACTATATTTCTGGACGTGACAAGTTTCCTTTAACAATTAATAAAAAAAATAATTTTCTCATATAATTTATTTTCACCATTCTATGTAGATCACCCCTCTCAGCCCACCCGATGTCAGCAAACAAGACAATTCCCAGCTGGATTTGTCTTGAAATATGTTGTATGCGGCGTTCTAGCCATTTGCTATAGGCTTTCTAACACTTGCAATGTGTGAAATTGCTGTATTGTCGCCCTGCATTGTTTAGGTCATGGACATGAAATAGTTTGTTTGAGTGGAAAAAACACATGATTTGCCTTTTAACGTCTCTGGTTTAGGATGTGACACTTCTTTGCAGCGCCAATCCGCTTGTCTGAACACGTCAGCCCTTAGCTTTTAGTAAGCTGCCTCTCATAAGATGTTCTTAGCTTAGTGTCTCCAGAAAAGCAATGAGAAGGAAATTGTATGCTCGTTATTGCAGACATCATACAAATCTCCCTATGCAAAAATATAATACTAGTAATTACACTTGCAGACATCATAAATGCCTTCATTGACACTTATACTGTGCCAGTATTTTCCCATGTTTAATGAATGTGTATAACAGATGAAACTCCCTTTAAAATAGTTTGGGATTTGAAACTACTAGGGGGCAATTCCATCTACGGTAAATTAAATGCCTACTCCAAGCTGCTAGACAGATTAGATTTTGTTCTCTAATTACTTCTCTCTTTTCTTTCCCTTAATTATCCGTTAACCTGCAGCACAGATGCTCTTTAGTGATTTGCTTGCAGTTAGATATACAGACTCAATTTTAGTTATTAATGGTAACTGCATTCCATATGTTATAATGCCCAGTGTATTGCTGCAAAAATTGTGTCATTTGATCTTATAAAATTCCTCTGGTGGAAGATAATAATAATAAAGGACACGGCTTTGTCAAATTTTGATATCACTGGGCATGTCAGAGTCTAGACTCTTAATATGATGTTGCATAAGCCACTTTCTACTATGGGCAGCATACTGAGTTGGGAAGTGTTGCTATTACTTAACCCTTTACTCCTGTCCTGAAAGCCTTCTGGTCCTTAATTTGTTATTTTAAAAATATGGGTGTCCACTACTCATACAACGTCTTCTCAATTGATTTTTTCCCCCTTATAAAATAATAACCATCTGTTCTATAAGGTAATATAGGTATTGGGAAAATAGCTGTCACTGAGATAACACAATAGGCTCGGGAGGTGGTAACGTGGAGTGTGTACTGTCAATGACACTTCTTGGGCACCTGGTTATCCAGGGTGGATACCCTGTCTCTGCCAGAATACGTATCTGACTTCGGGGATGTGTTTTTGGAACTTGGGTATCAAGAACTCCTTCCTCATCATCCTTTTAATTGTGGCATTAATCTTATTGTGGGGCCAAGCAAGTTTTCTAAACACGGACCTCAGGCACACATATGATCTTATTCGAATTAAGGAGGGGGATGAGTGTAAGACAGCCTTTAATACACCTGAGGGACACTATGAAAACCTTGTGATGCCATTTGTGTTGACTAATGCCCCCTTCATCTTTCAGCACTTTGTAAATTACATTTTTTTTCACCTGGCAAGTAGATTTGTGGTGGTCTGACTTCGTGTCACATCAGGTACATGTAAGACAGGTCTTACAGATACTCATAGACAATACATAAAGTTCAGATGTTACTGGATTGGGATCGACCTGAGGGCTAAAAGGCCTAACAAAGGTTTTTAGGTTTCGCCAACTACTACTGTAAGTTCATCAAAAACTTTTTAGTAGTGGTCAAACCTCTAACAGATTTGACCAGGAAAGGGAAGGATTTTTCTAAATGGTCCATTCTGGCTAGCGAGGCATTTGATACTTTAGAGAAATGTTTTGCTTCAGTGCCGATTCTGATACAGCCTGACGTCACTCAGCCATTTATTTTAGATGGTGACATGTCTGAAATGGGGGTGGAGACTGTATTGTAGCAGGGCACATCTCCAAGTTAATGACGTCCGTGTGCTTACTTTTCAAATAAACTGTTGCCCGCTGAGAAAAACTATGACATTGGTAATAGGGATCTCTTGGCAATAAAGTGGGCTTTTGAAGAGTTGAGTCATTGGCGGGGGGCAGTACATCTGGTCATGTTAATCATTGATCATAAAAATCTTTTATATTTGGAATCTGCTAAGTGTCTGACACCTATACAGGCAAGATGGTCATTATTCTTCACCAGATGGCGCATACCGATTTCATTCTCAGTTCTGCTCTTTTAAAAGGAATTGTTCTTCAGGAGTACCTGAGGAGGAACATTTTTCTTCATCTATTACATCAGTGTGGCAAGGTGTTCTTGATAATTTGAAAAAGATGGGTTCCAAATATAGGAGTGTGGCTTATCACATTTGGTGGGACCAGACCTGTGTGTTGGTGACTTGATGTGGTTGTCCTCGAGGAACATTAAGTTGAAGGTTCCTTCTTGGAAATTGGGACCCAAGTTCATCGGTCCCTATAAGATTGTGGCCGTCATTAATCCAGTAGCGTTTCGCCTTGCTTTGCCACCCACTTTTAGGATTCATAATTTTTTTTACCAATCTCTACTCAAAAATTACATTGCTTCCTCTGAGCCATCTCCACCACCACCTTCCCCGGTCATTGTTGATGAGAATTTGGAATTTCAGATTGCTAAGATTATTGATTCTCTCTTGGTTCATCAATCTCTTTAGTATTTTGTACCTGGTATGCTGGCAGTGCTATAGTCCAGAAGAGAGAATGTGGGTACCAGCATCTGATGTCCATGCAGCCAGGTTGGTCCAGTCTTTTCACGTTATACACTTTGATAAACTGGCCATGAGGTTCCAGAGGTCACTCTTAGAAATAGGGGTACTGTCACAGGGATACTACGACAGAGAGGAGCCAGAAAACTATGGTGTCTGGTTTCACATACTCCTGCACTGGTTAGAAGTACTTAACCATCGTATTAAACTATGCAGGTTTTTTCCTTGCTAGCAGTGCAAGAGTTAATCTGTTCAGTTAAAGCTCCTGGTGCCTTCTTACCTGGATTGACTCAGCTGTTCATTGTTGCCACTTACCTCTGCTATATATGCTCGCCTCTAGCATTTAGGGATTTCCAGCATTAGTTCTTACTGTCTGTTTATGGAGTTGGAGGTGTTGGAGTTGGCATTTGGCGATTGTTGCTTGTAGTTTTGTCTGTGTGCATGATCTCATCCTCTCCTATTTGGGTTCTCCTTCCTTAAACTCACCTGTATCCCACTTTGTTGTTTGTTGTGTGCATTTTGTATGGTTGGGATTTTCACTTTTCCCTGTCCATCTTCCCTTGTTTGTCTGGTCAGTGTGTTCCTAAACACTTCAGCTTCCCACTACCCAGGTTGGGGGAGGGGACATATAGGGGTTGATATAGGAGCACAGCAAGGTATGTGAACCTGGCGTCTCCACCTTCAGAAGTAATCCAGTAAACAAGGATAGACTAGGGCACCCCTAGTTTTAGGGACCTGGTTAACGCCCATAGTCAAAAAACCATCATGACAATAGCTATCCAAGTAGTGGACAACCCATTTAGGTTATCCACTATCCATAGGATAAGGTTTAACTTGCTGATCACATGGGGTCCAACAACTGGAACCCCATGTGAGGATGAGAACGATTTTTTAAAGACCAGGAACCGGCTCAGCAGAGCCTCTTCAATGGAGCAGAGGTGCGTATGCCCACCAGTACAACTATTGTTTGAGACTGCAGCGCTCAGTTGTTTCTGGATGTCCCTTAGACTAACATGGCATTCAATTATTAATGAGTCATCAATATAAGATCTGTGAGGGCCCAACACTTAGCACCCCATAATCAACTTGTCATCAGCTCCACCAATGGCAGAATGTACATAGCCAGAACAGCGGGGATATCAAGAATGTTTAGTGGTTTCTTCACTTGAATTGGAGAAGGTGCAATACCTGAGAGTGCCCACTAAACAGTGTACAGAGGTGCACTGTTCCAGTTTAATGAATTTATATTTGATCACCATTGGAACCATGATTAGACCCCCACCAAGGGTGTTGAATCAACCCACCAATCTGATATTAATGACCTATCAATTGACTAATGCAGTTGTTCAACCCTGAAAAAGAACTGTCATTATCAAGGCTGTGGTGGGTCTAGTTAGACTCAGAAGAATGATGACTTGTTACCCAGCAATCATGTGATCTTTGGGACCAATGAAAGTAGTATCTTTGCCACTCAGAAGCTGAGAAACATTTTATTTTTGCTCATCTGAGAAAACTGATGAAACTCTGACCAAATTCTGATGACACTCTTTCCATTTGGGTGTCTGAATTAGCCTTTATTTTAGAGCATCACGTTCTAGAATAAGGCCCATTAAGGACCGTAGCAAAATGGCAGATTGAAGATCATTAAACGTTTAATGGTTAAAATTATTAAGGTCCAAGATAGGTATTTTGGTATAACTGAAAGACATCATCAGTATCTTACACACTATCACACATTGGATGGTCAAGGGGGTCTGACAAAATTGGGGCATTCGGTTGACTTTTCTTTTTTTCACGGATACCACACTTATCCATTGTGACCTATGCTGCTGTGCACATGTCCATGTTTTTACATGAATCGTGTGTCCGTGTAAACCACACATATACATGTCTTGGTACTAGTAGCACAGATGACAAGGGCCAATGCAAGTCTATGGGTCCTTGTAAAACACGTACAAGACACGAATGGCATTTATGTGCTGTGGGTGTTTAACATTGTAAAAGATAGCAGAAGCTTTGTAATTTCTTTTCTTTTGTCATACTGGAAAACACTGATGACACACTGATCTAAAACACTTCTGACACCGGTAATTTTTTTCCGGTACTGATTTTAAATGGCCGTGTGAAGGGGGCCTTAATGTGTGTGGAGGCCATCAGTTTCTTTCCCCTCTGTTCCCTGACAATGTAATCTGACTTCCTCATACAACCACAATATGGGCACTTTTACTGGAAGCTTAACTTTCTCTAGTCTGAAACTTGTTTTTATTATATTTAATTATATTGGGAAAGTTCATGTTAAAGTGATGTCCAGATAGGCTTCCTTCTTGAAGGTAAACATTACACATTTTATCCCCTTAATGACTGCCGATATGCCTTTTAATGGTGGCAGTTAAGGGTACTTATTCTTCAGCAACGCTTTTTAACGGTGCTGAGAAATAAGTGTATAGCACCACCCAGCGTCGTAATTTATCCGAGGTCTCAGTGTCATAATTTATCCGAGGTCTCGGCCACCAAGGGTAGCCGAGACCCCGGATAACATGATTTGGGTCAGTTTTTACCGAACACAGTGTTGCAAATAACGGCGACTGCAAAAAAAAGTCAGATTTCCATTTAATTTCTCTCTCCTCTCATGTGATCTATCACATCAGAGGAGAAATAAATTGGGTCCCCCGGTACCTCC
The DNA here is from genome assembly GCA_033576555.1 of Oophaga sylvatica. Taxonomy (NCBI): domain Eukaryota; kingdom Metazoa; phylum Chordata; class Amphibia; order Anura; family Dendrobatidae; genus Oophaga; species Oophaga sylvatica. The sequence continues at coordinate 263,594,916 of JARQOD010000002.1, forward strand.
AGTGTCCCTGAACCCTTCTGCATCCCCCGGTGATGTCCCCGGCCATCAGGCATCTTCTTCCGGGAAGAAAATGGCAGGCACATGCACAGTGCGCCTGCCGAGATCAGCTGGGCGACACCCGGCAACTATAGGAAATTTTTCCTATTGGTTCATTTTGATCACTGTGATAGACCCTATCACAGTAATCAAAATAGAAGTAATAGTAAATCAACACCCCCTTTATCACCTCCTTAGTTATGTAAAAACTAGATGGTGGCCCGATTCTAACGCATCGGGTATTCTAGAATATGTATGTAGTTTATTTATGAAGATTTAGGAATAATGCAATGAATACACAGGATTTTCCAGGTAAAATATATACATTATCATTAAATGTTATTGCTCATAGAACTTAATACAACTGAATGAAATTATTAAACAGATCATCAAAATATATAAACTATTAAATGAATATCTAACTGTATTTAAATAAATCATGCCACAATAATTATTTTCCCCTCCATTTGCTCATTTTCCCCTCCATTTGCTCTCTAAGACAAGCTCTGTGACAATCCCTGTGACGTTGCTAAGGGGTGCAGTTTTTAGAATGGTGTCACTTTTTGGCTATTTTCTGTCATATTGACCCCTCCAAAGTCACTTCAAATGTGAGGTGGTCACTAAAAAAATGGTTTTGCAAATTTTGTTGGAAAAATGAGAAATCACTGGTCAACTTTAAACCCTTATAACATCCTAACAAAAAAAATTATATTTCCAAAATTGTGCTGATGTAAAGTAGACATGCAGGAAATGTTATTTATTACGGTAACTATTTTGTGCGATATGACTCTCTGATTTAAGGACACAAAAATTAAATGTTTGAAAATTGCAAAATTTTCAAAATTTTTGCTAAATTTCCATATTTATAAACGCAAGTTATGTTGAATAAATTTTACCACTAACATGAAGTACAATGTCACAGCTTCACTAGTGGACATTGTTTTTTTTATTAAAGGCAATCATTAGCAAGTTTTTGCTATGTAATCTGAGGACAGTGTAAGGTAGGGGTTAAAACACTGAAATGAACGATGTGTCACTAATCTTGCTATGTGCTGTTTACTTACAATAAAGGTTTTGTCACTAGCACATTATCATTGCTGTGACTAGCGGGCACCTACTAAACTGAGAACGCCTCCTATTCTGACAAGCAGCTCATTGTGTCACAGCTGCATCACCCAATAAACTAAGCGATACTTTGTTGGAAATAAGGTATCTTTTTCTACATTATGCTTCTCTCAGATGACATTTCAAAAACCTGGTGACAGATTCCCTTTAAATGACACTAAATTATGCTAAAATGTTGTAAAATGCAAAAAATAATTAAAAAAATATTTTTTAATACACTGGACTGCCAGCAGCCCCCCAAGATGAAAAGTTATGCTTAACAATAGCCCTATATGGATATGTGGTAGAAAAATTCTGTGCAACCTGTCAATCAACTCTGTGAGAAAAGTTTAAGTGTCGGAAGTGATGAGGTGCCTTAGGGAGTTTTCTCAGATGCACACATATATAATAATACAAAATTTTATTTTAGCTGTCTGTGGGCTGTATGATAGCTGCATCTTGCTGCTTGAGTTGTGCTTTTCTTTATCTTTCTTATAGCAGCTAGAAAGACCTCATATTGAGGGCTTGCGTCAAAGTCTTTTAATTTACATTAGTTTTGTTTTTATAAGTTACATAGGTGTTTTTTAATTTTTTTATAAGGTGGATATGTTTGTATTTCAAACTAAAATTCGACCAAATTGCTTATGTTTGCTTAAAACACATTTCATTTGTGCAACTTGTCATGCAATTAATTTAGAGCTGTCATTTTACTGTAGGAAAAAGAAACACCCAAATGGCAGACAAATTGCAGTCCTAAGTAAACTGCATTGAAGTCTATGGCAAGTGAGTTGTGTGTGACCTGAGACCAGTGACAGAAAATCAAACACGTTTGGAAACATTTCCGACTCGGTGTCATAGTCGAGGTGGAGTGCTGGTTTCAATACGACACTCAAAGGTTATCATTAGATTTGGCACCACAATCTCAGTGTAGCATGACACTTCACTGGTGTAGCTCTAGCCTAGGTGTGGCTACTTATAACCCATAGTTGACTATCGTTAAGGGATAATTTCTAGTTGCTGGGGGGGTCTGACTATTGTTCTAAGACATTCCCAGAGGTAGAGAATGGAGCAACAAGCATGTGGTGCCATGGCTCCTTACTAATGGGATTTTTCAGATGACCCTACTCAGGATTGGTGACGGTCCCACTAGTTGATGTCCCAGCAGTTATCATCCATTCTTTGCCCCTTGCTAAGAAAGAAATAACACTTTGCCTTAGTGTTAGAAATCCATAACCTGAAATAGAGCCTACAGAGTTAAAAATTTAATTTTTGCAACTCTTCGATGTTTTGGACCCACCCTCAGTTTAGTCTTACAAATACTGATGCAATCTGTTGACCAAACTACTTATTTGTACGGGTGACCTGAGGCTGGAATCACAAATGCCATTTTTGGTACTGTTTCTGTTGTAGTTTGGGGTTTGTGAAACTTTGTATATTTATTCTTAAACAACAGAAAATAAAACTTGATCTGAGAACTTCTTGTTGTTTAGAAATAGCTCACGAACAACTACAGGTGCCATGAATTTTCATTCCTTTAATGGACGTTAGGTGATAATCCTGTGTTTGATCATTGTGAAACATCAAAGTGTTTTATTAGTAAGATTAGCATTTTTACACCTTTTCTTTGTACAAATAACTACCAATTACCTTATGAGTTACTATGTGTATTTATTACACTGCATTCATTCTTATGACTGGAATAAGACGTTTGACCTTTTGATGTTGGTGTCAATATATCACAGAAAGTTCGGAACACAATTGCAGATCCATTAAGCAGAGCTATAATACATTGGATATAATTTGTTTGACATTTATTAGAGCTCGCTTTTGGCTTAATTGCACTTCTTTGCAAGGCACAATTTCAGTTTCTACATTTATATATTGTCTGATGTGCAGGAAGGTTGTTATTAGATATTTAATCATGTAACTTGGCCAATAAAGAATGTCATGGAGATGTGAATTAGTAGTTAAGCCCAGCAATTCTGTTCTCAAGAGTTGTCTCTGTGAGTGGGTGTAATAAATAACTTTATTAAATTATAATCTTTCCAACTATTTTTTTCTTCTATTCCTCTACATTTTCCAATGCTTTTGTGTTTTTCTTTGTATTGCTGAAATTGTAAATAAGTACTAATGCCTATTCAAGCTTTGGTTATTATCACATAGCCAATGAAGCACTTCCACTCTAACAATTGTCTTAACGTTCTTGCTGCCTTTAGATATTCATTACGTGCTGCTTACTGCCTGCTATAGTCCATTTAAGGGGTTATGCATTATTAAACTATTTTATTCTTTAATTTCGAACATCTAAATCTTCATAGCTACCTTACTACATTTATTTCATTAAGTTCAAAAGTTCAGAGTGCTTGTAACTTCTTCATCCTGCATCATTTACGCACTTTGTTCTTGTTATCTGCAGCTAGAAGAGTTCAGGACAGGAAACCATATTACACTGTGTACTTACATTTCTCGTTCTTATTCAGATTTTATAGTTGAGTTGTTTTGTTACATTTATTAAAGGGTTTAGGCATTATGGACAATCCCTTTGGCAAGGGCATATTCATATGCCCATGTCCATTTTTGCAGATGCAAATAATGTATCTTGTACTCACAACATCAATTCTTAACAAAGCATTATATAGTACATCAAATGCTCGTACTGATCTGCAAAAATGGGTGAGAATAGGTTGTTCCCTGAGTTTAAAAAAGCTCTCGCATCAAAGTTTTTATCGTCCTAATATATTGCAATCATCATATATATCATTATGTGCTTACAATTGCTCATTTTGCCCGTTTTTCAGCTAATTCTATGGTTTTCCTTTAGGTCTATGACATCATGTGATTAAAAGCAGCCGAGAAGATTGCTCCTCAGCCTCCTGTGTGGGGACATATTGGAAGAGAACACCAATATGTCGTCCAAGTAGACAACCACACGCGAATAGAGTAGATCTCTGAAAATATTGTTCGCCAGTTCTTGGAAGACGACTGCGGCATTGCTGAGCTCAAACGGCATTACGTGATATTCATAATGACCGTCTCAGGCGTGTTCGAATCAGGTTATATGCCCCTGCAGATCAAGCTTAGTAAAGACTTTGGAACCTTTGAGACAATCAAAAAATTCCGAGATGAGGGACAGAGGATATTTATTCTTGATTGTGATCTGGTTGAGGCCCCTAGAATCAATACAGGGACGGAGTTAACCATCCTTTTTAAGAGGAGTAGTTCTCACCCAGGGTAGCCTCTCCTACTTGCCCTAGCTTGTGGAGTGTTCCGGCTTCTCCGGATAGGAGCAAATTAAATGTTTGGGACTACCACAGTAGAAACACCTCCCCTCGGAATGATGGACCTCCTGACGATGCTTAGCCAGCTTCACAAGGGCAACTTGCATAGATTCGGAGGGGGGTGAAAGCCGAGGTCCGTGATATGATCGGCCTCTGGAAGGTAGGAGCCAAGTGCATAGGTTTTTCTCTTGGACCACCTTCCTGGAACGCTCCTGAAACCTAAGGTCGATCTGGGTAGCTATGGATACCAGGTCATCTAAAGAGGCAGGAAAATCTTGACCCGCCATTTCATCCTTAATTCTCCCAGACAGGCTCTCTCAGAAGGAGGCTATCAGCGCCTCGTTATTCAAAGCGAGCTCGGAGGACAGGGTACAAAAACGAACGGCATACTGGCCCATAGTGAGATATCCTTGGCGCAGTCTGATGATAATGCTGTGGAAAAATATGGCCCCACTCATCAAAGACCTTTCAGAAGCCCTCTATGAAAGTCTGGAGGTTGGATATTAGGGGAACTCTTCTCTCTCATAAGTGGTGGAGTTATGCAAGAACCTCATCAACTAGGTTGGACATGATAAATGGCACTTTGGCCCAGTCAGATGAGAACTGATGTGCCAATAGCTCAAAGAGCAGCATGCACTGATTGAGGAAACCGTGGCACTGTGAAAGATCACCGTCAGCCATGGAGGAGCAGACTGATGGGGTCCGGAACCAGGAACATAACTAGTGGACTGGGGTGTCAAAGCAGAAGTTGCCACAGCTTGGACAGGAGCAGATGCAGCCGCAGATGGCAGCATGTCCCATCAGGTGTTCACTGTCCGCAGATACAAGATCTTGTCCTGATTGTCTTTATGGTGGGAAATCACCCAGGACAGCTAAGAAAGTGGAGGAGATTAAGACCAGTGGGTTACATAGCCTGAGCAATTTGTAACACATGTAATGAAAACACTATGCTGTCGATCAAGGAGAGCCTGGATGGGCGTGACTAAGTGAACACCTGACTCTTTGCTAGAGCCCCTGATGGTGTGGTTAGACTAGGCTCCAGATGGACACCAGGTGCTACTCCAGTGTTGGAAGCTGGAATGGCCAGGAATGGGAGGGCACAGCAGGTACAGGCACGCACGACTGGTATACAGAAAAGTTCAGCAGGTGCAGGCAGGTACGTCTGGTATACAGGAAGGCACAGCATGTGCTGGTGGGCATGGCTGGTAAACAGGAAAGCACAGCAGATGCAGTCATGTACAGCTGGTATATATTTAAGCATGGCAGGTGCAGACAGGTGCGGCTGGTATACAGGAAAGCACGACAGGTGCAGGCAGGAATGGCTGGTATATAGGAAGGCATGGCAAGTGCTGGTGAGCATGGCTGCTATGCAAGAAAGCACGTAGAGGAGAATGGTTAGCACTCAGCCAAAAAAGGTTGCCGTATACGGTGCAAGTGAAAAGGGACCAATGGTCCTCCAGTCCACAGTCTAAGTAAGAATTACTGCACACGTAATTAATGCAACAAGTGAACAAACTTTATTGAAGAAAGTGCAACAAATAATGGTTTAACGTTTCGGCCATGTACGGCCTTTATCAAAAATTGGTCGCCTTTCAGTAAGGAGAGTCTAGAGACCGGATTGGTTACAATGAGAATTCATAATATTAACATATGCCAGTATGGTCAGTGGGGATTCTGGTTTGTCCCAGGTAGAAGGGCAATCATGTATTAGATGGACCCTATAAATGTATAGTCATTGGTGGCGCAGGGTCTAGAGCAGGCACAGCAGTGTCATTGGTGGCACAGGGTTAACGCAGGCTGCGCCACCAATGACACCGCTGTGCCTGCTCTAGACATGGCATATGTTAATATTATGAATTCTCATTGTAACCAATCCGGTCTCTAGACTCTCCTTACTGAAAGGCGACCAATTTTTGATAAAGGCCGTATATGGCCGAAACGTTAAACCATTATTTGTTGCACTTTCTTCAATTAAAGTTTGTTCACTTTTTGCATTAATTACGTGTGCAGTGATTCTTACTTAGACTATGCAAGAAAGCACAACAGGTGTTGGTGGTTACTGACATTTGCTGACAGATGCTGATGGGTAACGGCAGGTTCAGGCAGGTACAAATGGGATAAGGCAGATACACTCTGGTACAGGAAGGTACAAGAACAGGGGACCTGACAACTAGCAAGTGTGCAGAAAACTGGTATACAGGACTGGTATACAGGAGGGACCAGCAGGTGCAGGCAGGTGCGCCTGATATACATGAAGGAACAGCATGTGCTGAGGGAATGGCTGGTAAACAGGAAAGCACAGCAGATGCAGGCATGTAAGGCTGGTATACAGTTAAACATGGCAGGTGCAGGCAGGTGCGGCTGGTATACAGGAAAGCATGACAGGTGGAGGCAGGAATTGCTGGTATATAGGAAGGCATGGCAGGCACTGGTGAGCATGGCAGCTATACAAGAAAGTACAACAGGTGATGGTGGTTACTGACATGTGCAGACAGATGCTGACGGGTACCCGCAGGTTCAGGCAGGTACAGACGGGTACAGGCAGGTACAAGAACAGGGGTCCTGACAACTAGTAAGTGTGCAGAAAACTGACAGAACACTTGCGCAGGAACCTCCCAATAGGTGGAGGTACCTTAAATAATAAGTGTCTCCCAGTCATTGGCTGGGGACACTTTAGGACAGTACATGCTGTCTCTTTAAGAGCCTGAGAGCACACCTAAGCACAGTGCCTGGGGATCTGCTTGACATGAGCAGACCCTGAGAGAAAGCAGGAGCAGGAGAAAGAGTGGGCTGTGGGCTGGAGCCATGAGCAAGTCGGCGTCCTAGGGAGAGGATGGGGGTCACGCAGGGAGGCTGGTGCTACATGATGATTGCAATATATTAAGATTAGTGATGAGCGCAAGTGCTCATTACTCAAGTTTGCATCTTGTGCTTGGGTATGTACCGAGTATCGTGGGTGCTCAAGTGACATATTCGAGTCACTGCACCCACATTTTTCGTGGTTGTTAGACAGCCACAACTATGCAGGGATTGCCTAACATACACGGGTAATCCCCACATATTTTATGGCTGTCTAACAGTTGTGAAACATGCAGGCATGGGGACTCGAACATATCACTCGAGCACCCACAAGACTTGATGCATACCCGATCATCTGATGCAAACTCGAATGAGCTCTTGCACTCATTACTAATTAAGATAATAAAAATTTTGATGGGAGTGTGTCTTTAACAGAACAGACACACAGATCCGTAAAAAAAATGAAAAAAAAAAAACAAGTATGTGAATATTTCCATCACATTCTTTGGGTCTGTCTGCTGTTCTTTTTTGACTAGAAATTATGTTGTGCAAATGTAAACTAAGAAAGGTCCATTGAATCTGATCACAGAATGTCTCACTGATAGTGTATTATTGATTATCTGTAATTATTTGGGGAAAATGATAGCAGTTGCTCTGCACCATCGCAGAAAAACTAAAAATTTATTCAGTTCCAGTAGGTATTGTTTGGCCATGCAATCCACTGATGTGTTGGTTTTTCACAGAGATTAATTTTTTAGATAATATGGTAGCCCTAAATAGGGGACCCTTGCTGTAAAGAATTTGTTTTCCAAACCAGGAAACTCCTTTACAGGGTTATTCACATCCTATTAAGTTATCACTTAGCCACAGCATCGGTGATAACTTGCTGATTGTCGGAGGTTAGACTGCTGGTATCCCACTAATCTCATGAACGGGGCTCTGAAATGCTCTGAATGTTAGGATCTGCATTAACTTCTACAATTATTGTATATGGGACTGATAGAGATAACCGAGTACAGGATATTACTAACACCTGCAGTATTATTAACAATGAGTGGAGCTGTGGGCGAAAGGCCTTTCAGAGCTCTAGTCTTTGTATTGGTGGGAAACAGTAACCCACTGTTGATAGGTGGTCATTTGATAAGATGGGAAAAAATATTTAAGCACAGGAAGTCTCTGGGTCACTGAGTACAAAATCCAATTTATTCCTTCATGAAGACAGCTGAGAAAATAGTTTATGATAACAAAATATGAGAAATAGTGTGAATTATAAAATACAACACAAATCTAAAATTGAACAATACATAATACCATAGGGTGATCATTTTATATTGGCAAAAGCTAAATAAGCTGTGTCAAGGGTGAAGCCTGACATGTCACTTATTGGATGTATGTTTAATAGTGATGAGCGAGCGCTAAAATGCTCGGGTGCTTGTTGCTCGGGTCGAGCAAATTGGAATACTCGGGTACTCGGACAGAACAAAGAGTCAAATGTTAGTCTATGGGAGACCCAAGCATTTTTACAGCGATCCCCCCGGGGGTCCTTTTAAGGTCTAAAAACGTCTGAAAATGATGGAAACACTGCTCAAATGACACGGAACATCATGGCAACTGCCCCGGATGCATTTCTGACTCCTAGGTCACAGCTCTAAGCAATGTTTAGTTTCACACCCTTTTTACAGGCGCACCAAAACCTACAAAAATGAAATCAAAATAAATTTTGCTGGTAAATATGTTAAGGAATATCCTTTCCAGGTTAATGACTTTTATCTAAGCCAAAATAATTAACCAAAAGCAAAAATGTTCCTCCACCACTTGGACTATGTTCACACACATTGTTTGAGGCATTTTGCAACTTTTGCATTGCTTTCAACCAATACAAATGCATTCACTGGAAAATGTAATTGTAACATTTAACAACCCTAGCTGGCCATGTGGTGTGTGACACATCATCAGACACATCTTGTTTCATTTATGAAGGAGGGACTCTTAAAGTCACAGAGCCTATTTTTACAGGGCATCAGGCAGCATCTTCTTAAAGGGCCATTATTAAACAGTGGGTCTTCTATGCTGTTATTGCCTATGCTGTGAGTGAATGGGCTGCCAAGAATTATGATGTACCCCAATACCCCTTTCACGAGAGGTACAGGAGGGCTTCCTGAAAAAATGTTGCATTGAATGCAAGGCCTGGCTTGCCCCAAAGTTACATACACCCCAATAAGCTTTTCAAGCCACATACTGGATGTTCACCGGAAAATCCACTTCACATTATTCATTTCGTAATCCCAAACTCTTTTCTTATGCATTGATTGCAAGGCGTTCTCTGCTACCAAGTCATATGCACCCCAATAAGCCATTGAACCCAGGTACTGGATGGGCACAGGAAAATCCACTTCACATTATTTATTTTGCACTCCAATACTCTTTTCTTATGCATTGACAGCAAGGCCTGCCCTGCTGCCAAGTCATATGCACCCCAATATGCCTTTGAACCCAGGTACTGGACGGGCACAGGAAAATCCACTTCACATTATTAATTTTGTACTCCCATTCTGTTTTCTTATGCATTGACTGCAAGGAATGCTCTGCTACCAAGTCATATGCACACCAATAAGCCTTTGAACCCAGGCACTGGAAGGGCACAGGAAAATCCACTTCACATTATTCATTTTGTACTCCCATACTCTTTTCTTATGCATTTAAGCTCCTACTGCAGCAGACTCCTGCTTCTCTTGCTTCCACAGCGTGTCTTCAGAGCCAGACTCCCAGTGCCTTTCCAGCAACCTATGTGAGCCTGCCTTAGGCGCCTGTCACATTAGCTCCCAGCTCCCCTCTTCCATTATTGTGAGTGCCTGGTCCTGTTTTACAGCTTCTTGAGCCATCCTTATCTATTTAGGGATATTTGTTTCTCATCCAGCTACCTTTTGGAGATTGCATTCTACTGTGTCCAGTGTTCCTTTGAAAAGTATTCTGATGAAGGTCCAATAGTTGGACCGAAAACGTTCAATTGTTTCGTGTCTGGATGCACCTTTATTAAACAAATTCTCGTGTTACACATTTGAGTGCCAAGTTATTTTTTTACATTTATCAGGTTGAATACCTGACTTGAGCACCTACTCTCATTTTTAGTTGAGTGCCGTGTTTTCTCTTATATTTATACTTTTCTTATGCATTAACAGCAAGGCTTGCACTGCTACCAAGTCATATGCACCCCAATATGCCTTTGAACCCAGGTACTGGATGGGCACAGGAAAATCCACTTCACAGTATTCATGTTGAACTCCCATTGTTTTCTTATGCATTGACTTTTAGGCCTGCCCTGCTACCAAGTCATATACACCCCAATAACCCCAATCCCCCCTTGGAAGAAACATGGAGGAGGGCATCTTAAAAAAAATGGCCCATTAAAAAGCAGCAGGTCTGCTAGACTTGCAATGCCCATACACTAAGTATGTTGGCTGACAAACATTTTCCCCTGCGGGGTACACCTCAACCTTTTCCATAACAAGTATTTTACGCCCAGCAAAACCACCCACCCTTGTTTGGAATTCGACACTGGCTGTAACAGCACGGAACACGTAAACGCTGGTGATCTAGTGGCGGCGGATGATGAGATGTGAAGGAAGGCCTGATTAAAAGCTATGCCCAATTTAAAGGAGCGAGTCTCCTAGACTTGGAATGCCAATACAATAAGTGTATTGGGCTGTCAAACATTTTCCCCTGTGGGGTACACCTCAACCTTTTCCATAACAAGTTTTTTACGCCCACCAAAACTACCTACCCTTGTTCGGAATTCGACACTGGCTGTAGCAGCATGGAACACGTTAACGCTGATGATCTAGTGACGGCAGATGATGAGATGTAGAGGAAGGCCTGATTAAAAGCTATGCCCGATTTAAAGGAGCGGGTCTCCTAGACTTGTAATGCAAACATTTCCCCTGTGGGGTACACCTCAACATTTTTCTGAACAAGTATTTTATGCCCAGCATAACCAACGAACCTTGTTAATAATTCGACACTGGCTGTAGCAGCACGGAACACGTTAACCCTGTTAATCTAGTGGCAGTGGATGATGAAACGTGGAGGAAAGCCTCATTAAAAAATAGGCCAAATGTAAAGGAGCGGTTCTCCTAGACATGTAATGCCCATACACTAAGTGTATGGGCTAGCAAACATTTCCCCTTTGGGGGGTACATATTTTTTGAAATTTGGTGATGGGCATCATAACACCCTTGCCAAAAAATAGAGTGGCTGGAGCATGACGGAAAAGGTACACCCTGGTGTTTGAGTGGTGGTGGACGGTGAGGATGAGGAGAAGGAGGAGGAGGACACCAAATAGCCAAAATCAGGAAGCGTATACCCATGTGTGGGTGTGAAGAGATGCATGGGAATATACCTCCCAAAAAAACACTACATTGGAGTTTGTTTCGCTGTCATCATTTGGTGGTGTCGAGAAGTCTGGCCCAATCCATCCCTTGTTCATTTTTATAAGAGTCAGTCTTTCTGAATTTTCCGTTGGAAGGCGAATGCTCTTATCTGTGATAATTCCACCAGCGGCACTAAAAACCCGCTCTGACAAAACGCTAGTGGTAGGGCAGGCCAGGACCTCCAAGGCGTAGAGAGCTTGTTCATGCCATGTGTCCAGCTTGGAAACCCAATAATTAAAAGGCACTGAGGAATCATGGAGGACATTAGTTCGGTAAGCAAGCAACTCCCTCAGCTTTAAAACATTGCATTGCTTGTGAGATTACCCCGTGCCTCAGGGCCAGGGCTATGGGAGGGTCTGAGAAAACTGTCCCAGAACTTTGCCAGTGTTCCCCTGCTGGAGTGGAGTTGTGTCTCTCTTGCCTGTCCTCCTTGGTTGACCAGCGAACTGTTATCTCTGCACCCAGCGTTTTGAGATGGGAATTTTTTTAATAATTCTGCAACAATGACCCTCTGGTACTGCACCATTTTAGTACACCTGTCTGCCTCTGGAACAAGAGATTGAAAGTTATCCTAGTAGCATGGGTCTAACAGTGTCACTACCCATTAATGACTGTTACCTAATATTTTTACAATACGAGCGTCATGGGAAAGGCAGTGCAACATAAAGTTAGCCATGCGTGCCAGACTGGTAACAGGCAAGGCTTCCGTGTCCTCACCAACAGGATGACTGACCAAGGTGTTCTCCTCCTCTTCCTCTTCCTCCCTGTCCTCAGGCCATCCACACTGAACAGACGGTATGACAGTTCTGCTTGTAGTAGCGTATATAGCTCATGAAAGTAGCTCCTGTTCTTCCTCCTCCTCCTCCTCTTCCTGATTGTTAACCAATCCAAGTTGGGATTACATGAGGATGGGCTGTGTGTAATCACCCGTATGTTTCCTTGATCCATGTCCTCGTGCTCCGCCTGCAATGCATCCTCTTTCATTGTGAGCAGAGAGATTTTCAGAATGCAGATGAATGGGATGGTGACGCTAATTATGACGTCATCACCGCTCACCATCTTGGTGGACTCCTCAAAGTTTTTGAGGATGTTACATATGTCTGACATCCATGTCCACTACTGAGGTCTTATGTGTGGAGTCAAACCTGAAAAACGACAGCCTTGTTGATGCTGGTATTCAACAACTGCACGCTTCTGCTCAAAAATCCTTTCCAACATATGCAGTGTAGAGTACCAACGTGTAGGGACATCACACACCAGTCGGTGAGCTGGAATCTGCAATCGCTGCTGAAGCACGGCAAGGGTAGCTGACTTTCTAAAATGGGCACACAGGCAGCGTACTTTCACTAGCAGATCCAGCAGCTCCGGGTAGCTTTTTAGAAAATGTTGAACGAGGTTAAGCACATGGACCAGGCATACTTGTGTCAGTTCGCCTCACCTCAGAGCCGCCACCAGGTTCCTGCCATTGCCACACACAACCATGCCTGGCTGGAGATTCAGCGGTGTCAGCCACATATCTGCCTTCTCTTTTAGTGCTGTCAACAACTCTTCAGCATTATGCTGTTTGTCACTTAAGCAAATTAGCTTAAACACAGCCTGTTGCCGCTTGGCTTTGGCAGTGCTGCAGTGCTTCCAGCTCGTGACTGATGTGCTCATTTCAGAGATGAAGGCTGAAGAGGAGGAGGAGGAGGCGGTGCAGGAGCTGTTCACAGTGGGGGCAACCCTGATTGAAGTAGGGCCCGCAATCCTTGGCGTTGGGAGGACGTGTTCAATCCCATGGTCTGACTGGGTCCCGGCTTCCACTATGCTAACCCAGTGTGCCATCATTGAGATGTACAGTCCCTGGCAAAAATCACTTGTCCACGTGTCCGTGGTTAGGTGTACTCTCCCAGTAACTGCATTGTTGAGGGCATGGGTAATGTTTTGGGACACGTGCTTGTGTAATGCCAGGACGGCACAGCGGGAGAAATAGTTGCGGCTGGGGGCCAAGTACCTTGGGATGTCCACCGCCATCAAGTTGCGGAAAGCTTCCGTCTCCATGAGCCTAAAAGACATAATTTTGAGCGCAAGCAGACGAGAAATATGAGATTTGAGTACTGTGGGGCGTTGAATGAGTATTTCCGCTTATGTTCCAATGACTGGGGTATGGACAACTGAAGGCTGCGCTGTGACAAGGACGTGGACGCGCTTGATGTGCTATTTGACTCTTGGCAACGGCAGGTGCAGGGCAGGAGGCATCTTCTCATGCACCATGGACAGGGGATTGGCTTGCATTCACAACAGTGGAAGAAGCAGTGGTGTCACCCGCAGACACTCTTCCTGCAGCCAGGGGTTGGGCCCTCAAAGTCGGGTGCTTTGCTGCCATGTGCCTGATCATGCTGGTGGTGTTAAGGCTGGTAGTTTTGCTACCCCTGCTGATGCTGGAATGACAGGTGTTGCAAATGGCTTGTTTGGGTTATCGGCAATCTTTAAAAAATAGCCAGACGCTGGAAGACCTAACAGTTGGACAGGCAACTTCCGTCATGTTGGTGTTACGGGGAACGGTTGCACGCCTTCTGTCTGCAGCCACCACACTGCTTCTTCCTGCCTGAAGTGGTTGAAAACTGGCCTAAAATGGCCAAATGTTATGTTTTGGTAGCTGAGGAGGCAGGAGCAAAAAACCACATAGGCAGCCTAACACCAGAGAGGTTGGAAACTAATAGGTTGCCGACCCCTAAACTAACCGCACAACTAGAAGCAGCCATGGGACGTTCCTGCGGTGCCCTAGACGCCTCGTCACAGCCGGAGAGATAGCTATCCCTGAAGATGGAAAGAGGAAAGCTAACTGCCCCGGAGTAGACCCCAAAAGAGTAGGAAGCCCCCAAACATATAATGGCGGTTAGACAAGATGAAAATACGAACACAGACAGAAAATAGATTGAGCAAACGCTGGGGCCCAAAACTGTCTAGATAGGACAGCACAGGAGAGAATACTGTCTGCAACCCAGTAAAACCCTAGGAAAAACTCCAACACTTCTGAATCCAAAAACACTGAGACCACACGGTCTCGACCACCTATGTCAGATCTCTGGTGTGGACACGTAGCTACCCAGCAGTTTAATATCACAAGAACTGAGCAAATGAACAAATAAAAAAACGAACGGAGACCAGTTAAAGCCCCCCAAAGGGGACCCGGCTGAAGACAAAAAGCAATGCAGCAAAAAAGCAAGGGAAATCAAACCACAGTAAAAAAAACTGAAAGTGACTTATCTGAATGCAAGCAGGAGACAGCAGAAAAGCAAGCTGAATTCCATCCTAGACTAGGAAGAACAATTGATCACCGGCAAGGACCCTGGGAGGTCAGCTCACTTATATCAGGCCAGTCCGTGCCACCTGACAACCAATCATTAATTGCAGGTGTGGGACTTCTGCTGTTCAACATAGGTTCAATACCCTCAGCAACCACCAGAGGGAGCTTCAGCTCCGAAGTCGTCTCCAACTTGTTCACAACAGCCATAACCTTTATGGAGCAGCATATGGGGCATAATCTATGGAGCATTTTATGGGGCCATAACCTTTATGGAGCAGCATATGGGGCATATTATTCCATGGAGCATCTTATGGGGCCATTATTAACCTTTGTGCAGCATTATATGGGGCGTATTTTGTATGGAGCATCTTATGGGGCCATCATGAACTGTATGAAGCATTATATGGGGCTCTTGATTCAATATGGATATTCAAAAACATTTAACCTACTGATGTCTCAATTAATTTTACTTTTATTAGTATCTATTTTTATTTTTGAAATTTACCAGTAGCTGCTGCATTTTCCACCCTAGGCTTATATGCAAGTCAATAAGTTTTCCTAGTTTTTTGTGGCAAAATTAGGTGGGTCGGTTTTTACTCGGGTCAGCTTATACACGAGTATATACAGTAATTCCTTCCTAGAGACGGTATTTGGCCACGCTCCCTGCTTCTGCAACACTCTCTCCCTCCCTAAGCTAAATGCAGAATGTATCTGAAACAAACAGCAAAGCACAAAATTAGCCCTTGCAAGGGCTGTTATTATAATGATTCAGCTTCAGCACCAGCATCAACACTACAGGACCCGGATTCATGAATCTGTGCACACACGCCTGGACAAGCACTCTCTCCCTCCAGTAACAACTGTCACAGAGCTGTTCAGTGGTGTCAGTGTGCAGAGCCTGGCGGTGCCTTTCCTTTTATAGACCCTGATGATGTTATACGGCCAGCCAACCACAGTAATGCTAGTAGCAAAATGGCTCTGGCATTATAGTGTGTTACAGGCAATCCCTGAATGATTATTGGCTGTATAATAGGTGCCAAACATGTGGGGCGGGGTTTTGAGTTTGAAATCAAGCACTGGCTAATGCTCGACGAGTGCCAAGCACAGCCGAGCACCGAGATAATCGAGTGATATCCAAGTATCACCAATCACGTTTGCTCAATGATTTTAGCCAGCAAGAGATTGGAAGGAGAAAAATTAATAGGCACTAATTGAGGAGATCCAGTATTGGGAGATCAACAGTTGTAAGGAGAAGCAGAGAGAAGGAGAGTAAGTGGGAGAAGGAGAGTCCATGAATTTTCCCTTGTTTTAAAAGGTTTAGGAATAGGTTAGCAGATGAGGTCAGGTGAGGGAGTAAAGTGGAGAGATAAATATATATTTGTACATTCCTGGTGTTTTTCTAATTTGCACTTAGCAAGCTTCAAGGAGCTGCAAGCATAAACCACAATTACCTTGCATCTAAAATCAGAATTTTAAACCTATTTTCAAATTTGGTTTTCATTCGATAGCTAGAAAATCATGTCTAGTCTATGTAACACGGTATCTGTGTTTTGGTTCAATTTTCTTTTTAAACTCTTAAACTCTTACATGCGCTAAGCTCTCTTTATTGATATTCGCCTTCAGCTACTTTTCTCTATCAAAGAGGTTTTTTTTTGTTTATGTAAAGCTTCTTGAGCATGTAATGATAACTTTCTAGTGTACCTTCTAAAGATGCACTCCCACAGTTCTTTAAGCCTGTATATATATGTATAGTGTGTACTGTGAGTGCATTAATATATTCACCTACCGCTGCTCTCTGCAGTGTCCAGCAATGTACTGTTCTTCTTCTCAATTATGTCCCTTCGGCCGGCGTCACACTGCCGAGTTTGATGCGAGTTAGTCTCATGACTTTCTCGCATCAACACCCGGCACGGCCACCCGCTCTCGGACCCGAGTGCGCGGCGGCATAGAAATAAATGCAGCCGCACACTCGGGTCCGAGAGCGGGCGGTCGTGCCGGGTGTTGATGCGAGAAAGTCGTGCGACTAACTCGCATCAAACTCGGCAGTGTGACGCCGGCCCTAAATTCAGACTAGCCATCTCTATATGTGAGACGGAAGTCTCTTTTATAATTAAAGTCTATGGAGCCTAGTTCTGACACTCCATAGACTCACATTGTAAGACCGGTATCACACATGTGAGAAACTCGCACGATTCTCGTGCAAGTCTCTCGCATGAACACCCGGCACTATCGCCGACACTCGGACTGGAGCGTGCAGTTGCATAGAAATACATGCAGCCGCACACTCCGGTCTGAGTGCCGGCGACTGTCGCCGGGTGTTCATGCGAGAGACTCAATTATGTATTAAGTATTATTCAAAATAATACTTTTACTTATCTTTAGCAAATCTTAATGTTGTGTGTAAGCAATGCAAAGTGCATTGCCTTGAGATACACTGATCAATTTATTTTGTTAGTAATGCTTGTGAATGATGTAAAAATCTTTAATCTTTGCCTATGAGATCAGGTTCTCTGTGTTTGTCTTTTATTATATTTTCTTTCTTTATAAATATTGTACATCTTATGGTTTATTGGGCTTTCTTTTTTCTTTAGGTATAAAATCAGCACCGTACAAAGTTTGGTTTTCGGTGAAAATTAACAGTCTGTCAGCATCACCAGAAAGAACGATTGACGTAACTTGCCCTGTTTTTGTAAGTATGAATGCAATACTCAATTCTAATATGGAATGCGACACAGCAATTAATTAATGATAGAAAAGAAAGCTCGTTTCATTTTACCTATCAGGGCATATTGATGTCAAATAGGTGGGAGGTTCCCGCTCTTAACCTCTTTACCCCCGAGGGTTGTTTGCGAGTTAATGACCGGCCAATTTTTTAACAATTCTGACCACTGTCCTTTTATGAGGTTATAACTCTGGACGCTTCAAGGGATCTTGGTGATTCTGAGATTGTTTTCTCGTGAATATTGTACTTCATGTTAGTAGTAAAATTTATTCGATATAACTTGCATTTATTTATGAAAAAAACAGAAATTTGGCGAAAATTTTGAAAATTCTGTAATTTTCAAACTTTGAATTTTTATGCCCTTAACTCAGAAAGTTATATCGCACAAAATAGTTACTAAATAACATTTCCCACATGTCTACTTTACATCAGCACAATTTTGGAAACACATTTTTTTTTGTTAGGAAGTTATAAGGGTTAAAAGTTGACCAGCGATTTCTCATTTTTACACCATTTTCTTTTAGGGAGCACATCACATTTGAAGTCACTTTGAGGGGTCTACATGATAGAAAATACCCAAAAGTGACACCATACTAAAAACAGCACCCTCAAGGTGCTCAAAACCACATTCAAGAAGTTTATTAACCCTTCAGGTGCTTCACAGGATTTTTTGGAATGTTTAAAAAAATAAACATTTAACTTTTTTCACAAAATATTTACTGCAGATCCTATTTTTTTATTTTCCAAGGGTAACAGGAGAAATTGGACCCAAAAGTTGTTGTGCAATTAGTTCTGAGTACGCTGATACCCCATATGTGGGGGTAAACCACTGTTTGGGTGCACGGCAGAGCTCAGAAGGGAAGGAGCGCTGTTTGACTTTATCAACGCAGAATTGGCTGGATCGGACGCCATGTTGCCTTTAGAGAGCCCTTGATGTGTCTAAACAGTGGAAACCCCCCCACATGTTACACTATTTTTGAAAGTAGACCTCCTACGGAACTTATCTAGATGTGTGTCGAGCACTTTGAACCCCCAAGTGCTTCACAGAAGTTTATAACGTAGAGCCGTAAAAATAAAAAATCATATTTTTTCCACAAAAATGATCTTGTCCCCAATTTTTTAATTTCCCAAAGGTAACAGGAGAAATTGGACCTCAAAAGTTGTTGTGCAATTTGTCCTTATTAATTCCATACCCCATATGTGGGGTAAACCACTGTTTGGACACATGGCAGACGCTTTTTATTGCAAAAATGTTTTTGCATCACCATAATTTGAGAGCTATAATTTTTCCATATTTTGGCCCACAGAGTCATGCGAGGTCTTGCTTTTTGCGGGACGAGTTGACATTTTTATGGTACCATTTTCTGGCGCATGACATTTTTTGATCGCTTTTTATTCCGGTTTTTGGGAGGCAGAATGAGCAAAGACCAGCAAATCATGGGGGGCGTTTATACCATTCCGCTTGTGGTAAAAATGATAAGGCAGTTTTATTAGTCGGGTCAGTACGATTACAGCGATATCTCATTTATATCATTTCTTGTGTTTTGGCGCTTTTATACAATAAAAACTATTTTATATAAAAATAATTATTTTTGCATCACTTTATTCTGAGAGCTATAACTTTTTTTATTCTTTTACTGATAACGCTGTACGGGGGGCTTATTTTCTGTGGTACAAGATGATGTTTTCAGTAGTACCACGTTTATTTATATCTGTCTTTTTGATCGCGTGTTATTCCATTTTTTGTTCGGCGGTATGATGATAAAGCATTGTTTTTTTTGCCTTGTTTTTTTCTGGTGTTCACTAAAGGGGTTAACTAGTGGGACAGTTTTATAGGGCGGATTGTTATGGACACGGGGATACCAAATATGTGTACTTTCAGCAGCAGATGAAGGAAGGGAGACACACTAGTCATTACTAGTGGGTAGGCGGAGCCCACATAGGATAGAAACACCTCAGATTAAAAAAGTGTTGACCGGCCCCTCCAGCATATAGGGCTCCTCCTCCAGCTCTCCAGTCTAAAATTTGAGGTTCACAGAGGATAGTCGCTGCTGGAAGCAGCTCCTCAGAAGATTTTTTTATTTTAGTCGGACAGAGACTTGGACCCCAATGGTCTAGAAGTCTTAGGGGTCTCAGCGCTGCTGGACTCCCACCTCTCCCTTGGCGGATCTGTATTACCCTATAAGGTGGTCCCTGCAGAACCCTGCCGGCCCTGGGGGATGAGGATTGCTTCCCTGGCGGGGACGCAAACCACGCTTCTGGGGTCACTGCATTCCCCGCCCTGGGGGGAAGCTACGGGCACAGCGCCACAAATCTCTGAAGGGTCCCTGTGGCGCTCAGCTGGGTGAGTACTCCACATTTTAATGTGTTTGAGTGCTTCAGCGGCCGCTGCGGCAGCCGCTGCTACATGTATTCAGTGTGGTGATTGTGTACTTTTGTCCGCAGGTGGATGCCTGCAGGACATGGGAGCGGAGAGCGGAGTGAGTCGCGCGCTTTTTTTGAAACCGGCGGGGGGCGTGGCTTCGCGCTCTCCCAATTTTTCACGGGCAGGAAGCGCTCTGAGCGCGCGCCCTATCCTGCCTTTTTTCTTCCGGTTTAGATCTCCTCTAGCGCGGCGGCCATTACTGACGGCCTCCTCGGGCTCCTCACTCTCCGCTCTCCCCGACCGACCGAAAGGAGACACTACACCACGGCCAGCTGGGTGAGTCGCCTCTGCCTGTCAGGGCAGAAGCTTGACCCCCTCAGCACAGGACAAGGTATTGTCACACAGAACGCTCCCGCTGCGATCACAATGGCGACGCATAGTTTTACCATCGTTTTTCTTTTGTGATCATTTTTTATGTCGCTAGTAGCTTCCACGGTGGGCGATCTCATTGACGACGCATAAGTGGTTAGCGATCTCTTTAGCGACTTTGGATTGCGATATACAATTCAGCGCAATATGTTAGCGATCTCGTTGGCGTTTTTGTTTAATGTGGCATACTTTTGAACACTGTCCTGCAGCTGTTACCTCATAAGAGGCACCTGCGGCTCGCACACCCTTTTCATTAAATAAGGGTTGTGGAGAGTCTGCAACATTAACCCCTTCTTTGGTGGTTAACCCTTTATTGGGAGACAAAAGCTGGGGTAGCTCTCTATTTAAGAAGCTTAACCCTTCAGCGTTTCATTTTGCCTTTGAAAACCACACTGTTCTGGTGCTGACAGGTTTTTACCTGCCATATACTGTGTGAGGGCATGTCGGATCAGGGTCCAGGAGCGGACCGTCTCCCAGATCCGCTACAGGATCAGCCTCGCGTATCTGACACGCAGACCTCGACGGCGTCAAGCGCAGCGGTCGGAGGTTACAGTGACGCCAAAATGGATGCCCTCGCTCGTTCTATTGATGGCCTGTCTGACCTTCTAGGTTATTGGGTGTCAGCTAGATCCTCTCATGGCAGAAAGCGACACAGGCCGGTGCCATCTTTCTCGCGTAGCGACTCAGAGATTTCTGATATGGAGGGTTCCCCTCCAAGCTCGGATGGTGAGATATCCGATTCGGATAAGGAGGAGCGGCAGGGACAATCTGCCTCTCTTTTGAGCCGTACAGAGGCTTTTATTGGAGCCATGAGGGAGGCGTTACAGTTACCGGAGGAGGTAACTAGACGTCCTGGTAAGTCGGCCCGGATGTTTCAGGAGCCGCATAGGTCGCGATCAGCCTTACCATCTCTGGATGAGCTGAGTGAGGCAGTGGAGAAGGAACGCCTGTGTCCAGATAAACGTTTTCAAGGGACACGGTTTTTTGAGACGCTGTATCCGTGTACTACGGAGTTGATTGCTAATTGGATTCCTTCTCCTGAAGTGGATGTCCCTTTATCGCAGCTTAGCAAATCCTCATTACTTCCTATTAAAGGGAAGGCGAGTCTGCAGGATCCGCTGGACAGAAAAACGGAGATGGCGGCAAAATCCATCTACGATTCAGAGCTGTGCTAGGATCCATGTGTGCTTGTAAAGCCTCCTTGAGCTGGTTAGACCGTCTACGGACGGCGTGGCAAGATGGATCCCCACTATCCGAGGTAGAGGGGCTTTTCAAGTCATTGGAGGATGCAGCTCGATATGGCAGTGATGCAGGTTTGGATACTGCCTCCATGCTGTCCAGGGCACAATCCTTGGCGATCTCAGTCAGGAGAGCTCTGTGGCTTAGACAGTGGACCGGAGACGCGGTTTCCAAGCAAGGTTTGCTTTCTTTAGCTTACAAAGGTGGTCAGCTATTTGGATCTGGCCTCACGGAGCTGATTGCCAAAGCAAAGGCAAAAGAAACGGCTTTACCGCAACGAAGAGCTGTGGCTTCTGCGTCTGGCAGGCCTAGTGCCGGTGGTAGTCGGCGGTCCTTTCGGTCCAGGGGATGGTTTGGTCAGCCCTCTTGGGGATCGGGTCGTCCCTCTTTTTTGGGAAAAAAGACCTCTCAGAAATCCCGCACTCCCTGGAAACAGAGCTTCCGCCAAGACAAGCGGGAAGCTGACAAAAAGCCCGCTAAAGCGGACTGACGCCAGGGTCTCACTCGAGGGCTCTCGAGTGGGAGGTCGCCTGCTCCAATTCAAGCCGACTTGGGCTTCCCGCGTGTCGGACACCTGGGTGACGCGGGTCGTGTCGGCAGGCTACTTCATAGAGTTTCTTTCTCGACCCCCAGACAGTTTTTGCCTATCCCGCATTCCGTCAGAGCCCGGGCTAATTGCCGCTCTACTGCGGGAGGTCGATTCCCTTCTACAGAAGGGTGTGGTAGTACCAGTTCCACCGGAGGACCAAGGAAGAGGTTTTTATTCCAACCTCTTTGTAGTTCCCAAAAAGGAGGACAAATTTCGTCCCATTCTGGATCTCAAAAGATTGAATCGGCATGTCCGCACCCGAAAATTCCGCATGGAATCACTTCGCTCCGTTGTGGCGGCCTTGTCACAGAACGATTTTTTGGTGTCAATCGACATTCGCGACACTTATTTGCATATCCCCATCGGAAGGGCCCACCAACGCTTCCTGCGTTTTGCCATAGGTCAGGACCATTACCAGTTTGTGGCCCTGCCATTCGGTCTAGCCTCAGCACCCAGAGTTTTTACAAAAATTCTGGCTCCTCTCATGGCGATTCTGCGAAGACAGGGGATTACGATTCTTCCCTATCTGGACGACCTTTTGATTGTGGCGTCCTCAAAGGAGGAGGCGGTGACGGCTCGCGATATATCCCTTCAGCTCCTGGAGGACTTCGGGTGGCTGATCAATTGGGAGAAGTCATCCCTGGAACCGTCGCAGTCAATCCTGTTTTTGGGAATGCAGTTTGACACGGTATGAGAAGTGGTGTCTCTGCCCTCAGACAAGCAAGCGAGTCTTCTTCACCATGTGCAGGGTATGAAGTCTGCGACAGCAATGTCCCTTCGAAGGTGTATGCGCCTTCTGGGTTTGATGGTGGCGTCAATGGAAGCAATTTCGTTTGCCCAGTTTCATTCCAGGGCTCTCCAAATGCTCATCTTGAACCATTGGGATCGATCACGGTTTTCACTGGATTGCAGTGTCATCATCTCCCACAGGGTGAGAGAGTCGCTAGAATGGTGGTTACGTCCGGAAGCGTTATCCCTGGGGAAGTCCTTCCTTCCTCCAAGGTGGTCGATCATAAGCACCGATGCCAGCCTGACGGGCTGGGGGGGCGTCTGGAACGGTCTCTGGATTCAGGGGGTATGGTCGTTGGAAGAGTCTGTCCTGCCGATCAACATCCTGGAATTGAGGGCAATTTTCCTTTGCCTCCAACACTGGACGGTCCCTTTAAGCGGTCTACCAGTCCGAGTGCAGACAGACAACGCGACGGCGGTCGCGTATATCAACCATCAAGGTGGAACGAGGAGCTTCAGGCTCATGATGGAAGTGTCTCGAATCCTGGTATGGGCCGAGGCCAGGGTGCCAGCCATCTCTGCGATTCACATTCCAGGAGTTCATAATATCACAGCGGACTTCCTGAGTCACGAAAAGATGGATCCCGGAGAATGGAGTCTTCATCCGGAAATTTTTGCGCTGCTGTGCTCCCGTTGGGGAACTCCCCAAGTGGATGTGATGGCATCCAGGTTCAATGCCAAGTTACCGACATTCATGTCCAGGTACAAGGACTCGAAGGCTGTGGCGGTGGATGCTCTGGTAGCTCCTTGGGACCATTTCGAGCTAATTTATGTGTTCCCGCCGATATCCTTACTTCCTCTGGTTTTGCGTCGGATCAGACTGGAGAGAGTCCCGGCTATATTGATAGCCCCAGATTGGCCAAGGAGGACGTGGTTCTCGACGCTGGTGTCGCTTCTGGCAGCGCCTCCGCTTCCACTCCCTCTTCGCCCGGACCTGTTAACCCAAGGGCCCGTTCGTCACCCGGACCTGAAGTCTCTGCGTTTGACGGCGTGGCTCTTGAGACCGAAATCTTGGAGGCTCTTCAACATGCGCCTTTTGAGCCTATGGACTCTGTTAGCCTTTCTTTGCTTTCTTGGAAGGTTGCCTTCTTAGTGGCGGTCACTTCTTTGAAAAGGGTTTCTGAGTTGGCGGCTCTCTCTTGCTCGCCTCCTTTTCTGGAGTTTCTCCCAGATCGCGTAGTGCTTCGCACACGTGGCGACTTTCTACCTAAAGTAGTATCACAGTTTCATGTTAACCAGGATATTGTGTTGCCCTCGCTCTGTCCAGAGCCAAGGAATGCGAAAGAACGAGCCTTGCACACATTGGATTTGGTGCGGGCTTTAAAGTTCTATTTGCCCATTACTCAAAATTCTCGGAAGTCGGATTCTCTGTTTGTGATTCCAGCAGGTCGTCGACGTGGGCAACGAGCTTCCAAGGATTCTATAGCTCGTTTGATTCGGTCGGCCATTTTAGAGGCTTACCGACTTAAGGGCGAACCTTGCCCGATTAAGATTCAAGCTCACTCCACAAGGGCTGTGGGTTCATCGTGGGCTTTTCATCAAGGAGCCTCGGCAGCTCAGCTCTGCCGGGCGGTGACCTGGCGTTCTGTCCACACATTTACGAAATTTTATAAGGTGGACGTTAGTGCTTCTGCTGATGCGGCCTTAGGACGTAGGGTCCTGCAGGCGGCTGTAGTTTAAAAGTTCTTGTGAACTTATAATTAGCGCTATTTGCTCATTTATCTAGGTTGTTGGGTATCTGCCTTTTTTGATTTTCTGCCCACCCTTATTTTTTGGACTGCTTTGGGACGTCCCACTAGTAATGACTAGTGTGTCTCCCTTCCTTCATCTGCTGCTGAAACACGGATTTTGGTAAGAACTTACCTGTAAAATCCTTTTCAGCGAAGAAGGAAGGGAGACACACATCCCTCCCATGGCAGAAGTGTGTTGTTGTGTTTTCAGATGCGGCGTGACCCTTCTCTGATAGCGATTATCTGGGCTGAGGTCGGCGCGCTAAGGCTCTGTTCCAGCATCGCCAGCTCATCGCAGTGGTCAGGTTCAGTGAGTAGTACCTGAGACTGTGTGGTTCTTTCTGTTATATGCATAACCTATTTCCTTGTTTCCTTCAGAAGGGGTTATGTTGCTCCGCTGGTGATATTTGCTCTTCCTTCGCTTGGGTACGACTGGAGAGCTGGAGTAGGAGGAGCCCTATATGCTGGAGGGGCCGGTCAACACTTTTTTAATCTGAGGTGTTTCTATCCTATGTGGGCTCCGCCTACCCATTAGTAATGACTAGTGTGTCTCCCTTCCTTCTTCGCTGAAAAGGATTTTACAGGTAAGTTCTTACCAAAATCTGTGTTTTATTATTTAGATTTTTTTCACTAAAATATTTATTTATTGATATAATAAATATTATTTTTTTTTATATTTTTACAATTATTTCAATTTTTTTATTTAATTCTTATTTTTACACATTGTCCCACTCTGGTACACTCGTTTTCTGCAGGCTGATCACTCCTATAGCATGCAGATGAAATAGCATCTGCATGCTATAGAAGCTTGCAGCGCTGCAGCTTCTCTGTGTCTAACCTGAGACTTCCTGACATGCACTGCACATGTCAGGAAGTCTCTTTGACCTGGAGACCCGGATGTCATTGTGACGACATCTGGGTCTCCATGGGACCGATTGGGACCCTGCTGCATGCCGCGGGGTCTCTGATCCAAAAAGCAGAGGGGCTGTCAGCCACTCTGCAGCCGCTGGAACACTGCGATCATCTTTGATCGCAGTGTGCCGGGGGTTAAAGTGTCGGGAGCGGTCCGTGAATAAACAAGTAAATAAATACTCACCTCACTGCTCGCCTGCCCCGTCACCCTGGCAGCCCTCCAACCAGTCATCTGCACCTCCTCACTTTCTCATTTTCCCACTGCACATATCCTCCTTGGAATCTTCACTCTGGGCCATGACTTCCAGCTGGACTGCGCCTCTGGCATCCCTGGATGCCAAGACCATAAGCAGGGATGTCAGAAGTCTAGTCTAGCTGGAAGTTGTGGCCTGGAGGAAAGATTCCAAATAGATTTTGTGTGACAGTAAAAGGGGAGAAGAAGAGACACCAAGGACCTGAGTTTTGTAAAATTCAAGGAGAATTCAATTAAATTTAAATTAATTTGCGGATCTATAGATGTTACTGCTTCCGAACACAGCGCAGACCATCAGTGTAGTTTAGGTTACGATATTAAAAGCATATCTGCAGTTGGCAAGTTTTTTTTAACATTCCAAAAAATTTATTTAGGGACAAAAATGATTGTATCCATGAAGATTAAGTCTTCTTTCCTAAAATGCTAAATTTCAAAACATCAAAACTATGGTCAACAATGGGGACTATAGTTTCTCAATTGCTAGGGAACGCCTGTTTGAATATTTGCTACAGAAAAAAGGAAGTGATTAGCTCCAAATTGCTAAGACAAAGTAATATGGACCTATTTGAGTATAAAAAAATAGCAATTTGTATTGCATATAACAAAAATAGGCAAAATATGATTCTGTCATAAAAATGTATAGTAGTGGATCAATGGTGATGACACAAAAAAAGGGACGACATCAAGGACAGAAAATATAATCTATAAGTAATTTTGTAGCAAAAAATAACTATACATGGTTACATGTTACAGGCAATAAAAAGTACTCACAATATATGTGTCATGGGAGTGAAGGTAATAATGTGGTATAACCAATAAGTAGCCCCCCTCCAAAAGCACAAAGCTCACAAAACTATCACATAACCCAAAGAGACATTATGATAAAAGTAAAAAAAAAGCAAGAACAAGAGAAAGAAAACAATGTATGTATATAAAGTGACAAGTGCTTACCCATAAAGTACTGTCCCTGTGTACGCCTCCGGCCCCAGCACGCGTTACGCATGCGCTTCCTCAGGGGGCTATATGAAAAAATGACAGATTCATGACGGTTAAATCTTACTCTTCTCCTTAAATGTTGATATCTGTTGTCAGATGCATTTGGGCACAATGTGTTAAAAAAAGGAAGCAAGCCTCTAGCTTCTTCTTTTACTTAAAAAGCTTTTTTTATTAAAACTGTCCCAGAAGGAACAGTGACCTTGTTGTCCAGAGCAACCAATCACAATCCAGATTTCATTATCTAAATTGCCCTTAATAGATCCAACATTGGCCTAATTGGTTGTTTTAACCCCTTAACCCCCAAGGGTGGTTTGCACGTTAATGACCAGGCCAATTTTTACAATTCTGACCACTGTCTCTTTATGAGGTTATAACTCTGGAACACTTCAACGGATCTTCACGATTCTGAGAATGTTTTCTCGTGACATATTGTACTTCACGTTAGTGGTAAAATTTCTTCCATATAACTTGCGTTTATTTTTGAAAAAAGCGCAAATATGGCGAAAATTTTGAAAATTTTGCAATTTTCAAACTTTGAATTTTTATTCCCTTAAAACAGAGAAATATGTCACATAAAATAGTTAAGAAATAACATTTCCCACATGTCTACTTTACATCAGCACAATTTTGGAACCAAATTTTTTTTTTTCTTAGGAAATTATAAGGGTTAAAAGTTGACCAGCGATTTCTCATTTTTACAACAAAATTTACAAAGCCATTTTTTTTAGGGACCACCTCATATTTGAAGTCACTTTGAGGGGTCTATATAGCAGAAAATACCCAAAAGTGACACCATTCTAAATACTGCACCCCTTAAGGTACTCAAAACCACATTCAAGAAGTTTATTAACCCTTCAGGTGCTTCACAGGAGCTGAAGCAACGTGGAAGGAAAAAATGAATATTTAACTTTTTAGCCACAAAAATGATCTATTACAAACTTTTTTTTTATTTTCACAAGGGTAAAAGGAGAAAATGGACAGATAAAGTTGTTGTGAAATTTCTCCTGAGTACGCCAATAGCCAATATGTGGAGGAAAACCACTGTTTGGGCACACGGCAGAGCTCGTAAGGGAAGGAGCGCCGTTTGACTTTTTCAAACTAAAATTGGCTGGAATTGAGATTGGACGCCATGTCGTGTTTGGAGTGCCCCTGATGTGCCTAAACAGTGGAAACCCCCCACAAGTGACACCATTTTGGAAACTAGACCCCCTAAGGAACTTATCTAGATCTGTTGTGAGCACTTTGAACCCCCAAGTGTTTCACAAAAGTTTATAATGCCTGGGTCTGAAAAAAAAAAAATAAATAAAAATTTTTCCACAAAAATGATTTTTTAGTCCCAAATTTTTGATTTTTCCCAAGGAAATTGGACCCCAAAAGTTGTTGTCCAATTTGTCCTGAGTACGCTGATACCCCATATGTGGGGGGAGGAAACTGGGCGCACGACAGGGCTTGGAAAGGAAGTAGAAATGTTTTGGAATGCCGACGTTGATGGGGGTCATGTTCCGTTTGCAGTGCCCCAGATGTGCCTAAACAGTGGAAACCCCCCACAAGTGACCCCATTTTGGAAACTAGACCCCCTAAGGAGCTTATCTAGATCTTTGGTGAGCACTTTGAACCCCCAAGTTTTTCACACAAGTTTATAATGCCCGAGCATGAAATTAAAAAATCCTATTTTTTTCCCACAAAAATTATCTTTTAGTCACTAATTTTTTATTTTCCCAAGGGTAACAGGAGAAATTGGACCACAAAAGTTGATGTCCAATTTGTCCTGAGTAAACTGATACCCCATATGTGGGGGGGAACCACTGTTTGGGCGCACAGCAGAGCTCGGAATGGAAGGAGCACCATTTGACTTTTTCCAAACAAAATTGGCTGGAATTGAGATTGGACGCCATGTTGCATTTGGAGAGCCTCTGATGTGCCTAAACAGTGGAAACCCCCACAAGTGACCCCATTTGGGAAACTAGACCCCCTAAGGAACTTATCTAGATCTTTGGTGAGCAATTTGAACCCCAAGGTGCTTCACACAAGTTTATAACGTAGAGCCGTAAAATTAAAAAATCATATTTTTTCCACAAAAATGATCTTTTCACCCCAATTTTTATTTTCCCAAGGGTAACAAGACTCTAAAAGTTATTGTGCAATTTGTCCTGAGTATGCTGATACCCCATATGTGGGGGTAAACCACTGTTTAGGTGCATGGCAGAGTTTGGAAGGGAAGGAGCGCCGTTCGACTTTTTCAACACAGAATTGGCTGGATGCCATGTCGTGTTTGGAGAGCTCCTGATCTGCCTAAACAGTGGAAACCCCCAACAAATGACACCATTTTGGAAACTAGACCCCTCAAGGAACTTATCTAGATGTGTGGTGAGCACTTTGAACCCCGAAGTGCTTCACAGAAGTTTATAACGTACAGCTGTAAAATAAAAATCTTTTTTTTTTTTTTACAAAAATGATTTTTTCGTCCCCAATATTTTATTTTCACAAGGGTAACAGGAGAAATTGGACCCCAAAAGTTGTCCAATTTGTCCTGAGTACGCTGATACCCAATATGTGGGAGTAAACTACTGTATGGGCGCACGTCGGGGCTCGGAAGGGAAGTAGTGACGTTTTGGATTGCAGACTTTGATGGAATGGTCTGGGGCGTCATGTCGCATTTGGAGAGCCCTGATGCGCCTAAAAAGTGGAAACCCCCCACAAGTGACCCCATTTGGAAAATAGACCCCACAAGGAACTTATCTAGATGTGTGGTGAGCACTTTGAACCCCGAAGTGCTTCACAGAGGTTTATAACGTACAGCCGTAAAAATAAAAAATCTTTTTTTTTTTACAAAAATGATTTTTTCGCCCCCAATATTTTACTTTCACAAGGGTAACAGGAGAAATTGCACCCCAAAAGTTGTTGTCCAATTTGTCCTGAGTGCGCTGATACCCAATATGTGGGAGTAAACTACTGTATGGGCGCACGTTGGGGCACGGAAGGGAAGTAGTGACGTTTTGGATTGCAGACTTTGATGGTATGGTCTGGGGGCGTCATGTCGCATTTGGAGAGCCCCTGATGCTCCTAAACAGTGGAAACCCCCCCACAAGTGACCCCATTTTGGAAAATAGACCCCACAAGGAACTTATCTAGATGTGTGGTGAGCACTTTGAACCCCGAAGTGCTTCACAGAAGTTTATAACGTACAGCCGTAAAAATAAAAAATCTTTTTTTTTTTTACAAAAATGATTTTTTTCGCCCCCAATATTTTATTTTCACAAGGGTAACAGGAGAAATTGGACCACAAAAGTTGTTGTCCAATTTGTCCTGAGTACGCTGATACCTAATATGTGGGAGAAAACTACTGTATGGGCACACGTCGGGGCTCGGAAGGGAAGTAGTGACGTTTTGGATTGCAGACTTTGATGGAATGGTCTGGGGGCGTCATGTCGCATTTGGAGAGCCCCTGATGCACCTAAACAGTGGAAACCCCCCACAAGTGACCCCATTTTGGAAAATAGACCCCACAAGGAACTTATCTAGATGTGTGGTGAGCACTTTGAACCCCGAAGTGCTTCACAGAAGTTTATAACGTACAGCCGTAAAAATAATTTTTTTTTTTTTTTTTTTACAAAAATGATTTTTTCGCCCCCAATATTTTATTTTCACAAGGGTAACAGGAGAAATTGGACCCTAAAAGTTGTTGTCCAATTTGTCCTGAGTATGCTGATACCCAATATGTGGGAGAAAACTACTGTATGGGTACACGTTGGGGCTTGGAAGGGAAGTAGTGAAGTTTTGGATTGCAGACTTTGATGGAATGGTCTGGGGGCGTCATGTCGCATTTGGAGAGCCCCTGATGCGCCTAAACAGTGGAAACCCCCCACAAGTGACCCCATTTTGGAAAATAGACCCTACAAGGAACTTATCTAGATGTGTGGTGAGAGCTATGAAGCCCCAAGTGCTTCACAGAAGTTTATAACGTACAGTCGTAAAAACAAAAAAAAATCATTTTTTTTTTTTAAAAATGACATTTTTACCCCCAGTTTTTTATTTTCCCAAGGGTAACAGAAGAAATAGGACAAATTGCACAATAACTCTTGGGGTCCAGAGTACGCTGATACTCCATATGCGGGGGTAAACTACTGTTTGGGCGCATGGCAGAGCTCAGAAGTGAAGGAGCACCGTTTGACTTTTTCAATGCAGAATTGGCTGGAATTGAGATCAGACGCCATGTCACATTTGGAGAGCTCCTGATGTGCCTAAACAGCGGAAACCCCCCAATTCTAACTCCAACCCAACCCTAACACACCCCTAACCCTAGTCCCAACCCTAACCACAAACCTAACCCTAACACACCCCTAACCCTAATCCCAACCCTATCCCTAATCCTAACGTTAGCGCCAACCCTAACCCTAACTTTAGCCGCAACCTTAACCCTAACGGGAAAATGGAAATAAATACATTTTTTTAATTTTATTATTTTTCCCTAATTAAGGGGGTGATAAAGGGGGGTTTGATTTACTATTTATAGCGGGTTTTTATGATTGGCAGCTGTCACGCTAAAAGACGCTTTTTATTGCAAAAAATAGTTTTTGCATCACCACATTTTGAGAGCTATAATTTTTGTATATTTTGGCCCACAGAGTCATGTGAGGTCTTATTTTTTGCGGGACGAGGTGACGTTTTTATTTGTACCATTTATGACCACGTTACGTTTTTTGATCGCTTTTTATTTCGATTTTTGGGAAGTTAGAATGAACAAAAATCAGCAATTCATGAATTTCTTTTGGGGGAAGCGTTTATACCGTTCCGTGTGTGGTAAAATTAATAAAGCAGTTTTATTCTTCGGGTCAGTACGATTACGGCGATACCTCATTTATGTAATTTTTTATGTTTTGGCGCTTTTATAGAATAAAACCCATTTTTTATAAAAAATTATTATTTTTGCATCGCTTTATTCTGCGAGCTATAACTTTTTTATTTTTTCGTTGATGATGCTGTATTGTGGCTCGTTTTTTGCGGGACAAGATGACGTTTTCAGCGGTACCATGTTTATTTATATCCGTCTTTTTGATCGCGTGTTATTCCACTTTTTGATCGGCGGTATGATGATAAAGTACGGATTTTTTGCTTTGTTTTTTTTTTTAAGATGTTCACTAAAGGGGTTAACTAGTGGGACAGTTTTATAGGGGGGATTGTTACGGACGCGGTGATAACAAATATGTGTACTTTTATTGTTTTGGTTTTTTTAAATGAATTTATTGGGAAATATTTTTTTTTTTTTTTATGATTTTTTTAAACAATTTTTATTTTTATTTTTTTAACTTTTTTACTTTGTCCCAGGGTGGGACATCACTGTATAGGGTCAGATCGCTGGTGTGACAGTGTGCACAGCACTCTGTCACACCAGCGATCGCTCTGGCATCGCTGCAGGCTTCTCAGTGCCTGCTCTTAGCAGGCACTGAGGAAGCCGCCTCCCTGCAGGACCCCGGCGCCATCTTGGATCCGGGGACCTGGAGGGAGGACGGACCCTCGGAACAGCGCGGCACATCGCGCTGCTCTGAGGGTGTCAGGGGAGCGCGCAGGGAGCCCCCTCCCTGCGCGATCCTCCCCTGTGCCCCCGTTACACCGCGATCATGTTTGATCGCGGTGTGCCAGGGGTTAATGTGCCGGGAGTGGTCCGTGACCGCTCCTGACACATAGTGCCGGGTGTCAGCTGTGATAATCAGCTGACACCCGGCCGCGATCGGCTGCGCTCCCCCCGGGAGCGCGTCCGATCGCTGGGACGTACTATCCCGTCCATGGTCATACGGGCCCAGGTACCATGGACGGGATAGTACGTCTGATGGCAGTAAGGGGTTAAACACCAAAACCACTTTTTCACTGAGACAGTTGATACATGAGGTGTTTTACATCTCCTCCTTGTATTGACCTACATACAGTATATGGTTTATGCTGTCACACTTTACTTTCCATGTTTTCTTTTTTCCTCTGCTACTGACCTTGCTTAACTTTGTGTATTTTTTATAATATCACTTCAAATTTCCCAGCGGGTTTAATGTTATTGCTTCTATTTTTTTTCTTATCATACTTTTTCGCTTGGCATCTAAATAACCCAGAACATTGACTTCTTGCAGGTGATTATTTCCTCCTAACACCTATCATATCTCATATATTAGAGTACGGCATTTTGTTCTACATTTATTTCTGGCAAAATTTGCATATGTAACTAAAGTTGTATTTCATTTTGTGCTCAAGGAACAGGATTTAAATGTGACATGTTACATTATAATTAGGAAGGTGTGAGATGTAGATTTACAGCAATGATCACATTTTCATATTAGTTTCTTACTGTTTTATTTAACAGTAAGTCTAATTAAAAGTACTGCAAAGGATAATACTGATCGGTTTCAGGCGTTAGAAGACTACTTGACATTCACTGTCAGAGAACCTTCTAGAAGAAAAGTTTCATATTTTGTGCGGCACCGCAAGTTACAAAATGTAGAATTAAATCAAAATATTTAATATGTGAATATCAACATCAACACATCTTTAATAAAATGTCTTGCTTTCTTGATGTATGCAATTTTTTTGTACATCTACAAAGGTCCAGGTATTACAGAGAAACAAAGGATTATTTACTCGTACGGCAGCATTAGAATCCTTTCTTGCTTTATTACAGTTTTTTTGTTTTGGATGCTGGTATTTTTTTTTTTTGAATGCTGGTAATATAATAGTTGATGTTCTGAAAAGAAGGTCAATGTGACAAGACATGATTAATCTTACAAACCCTTTAACTGAGCTACTGAATTACATACAGTAAGAGGGTCTTATTTGAAGGAGAATTGACATTTGGCAAAAATAATTGGAGATGAATCTAGAATAAGTGGAGTTAAAGGGGTTGTCCCGCAAACAAAGTTCATTTTAATTAATAGATGTCAGAAAAATAATAATTTCAATAATTGGATTTGTTTAAATAAAATGTTCCTGTGCTGAGATAATCTTATAAATGTGCCCCTGCTGTGTACTGTGTAATGGCCGTGTCTGACCGTACAGGAACATGGTCTGATTATACCACAGCTCCTGGGCAGGGAGGAAGGAAAAAAGTATACAGACATTACAGCACTGGTTCGCAGATAATTCTTTCTTTGACGTAAAACATTTTTAAACGCAGGCAGTGAAATGTTTTATCTCTCAAAAAAAAATCAGCTATGATCCCCTGCTGTCCTGTCCGTATGCTCTCTTTTGCTACCTCCTCTGCCCAGGAGATGTGGCATGATCAGAAAACAATGGGGACCGAATTTTGCAATTGGAAAATTCTCTCTCTCTTTATCTCTCTCTCCCTCTCTCTCTAACCGGATTTCCCCCAGAACTCCAAACATTTAGCACTGGACACTAAGTGTCAGGTACGAATCCCGAATGTTTAAGTTCGGGTTTGCTCATCTCGAACCTCAAGCAATATGGAATTGCTTCACACCACAGAGAAATTACTTATTGTGAATTTGTTCACATTATATTTTTGTCTTTGTTCAAGGCTTACACTGGGAAAAGCTCCTTAGGTCTACATTAAATTGAGTTAAATTCTGAGTATAAGGGTATGTGCACACAGTTTTTAAGGAGATTTTAGAGCAGAAATTGAGAGAAAAGTGGAGTGGAAACTTTCCAAATCCTTCTCTAAAATTTGAAAACTCCTCAAACACTTGAGAATCTGTTCATTTTGTGTGCATATACCCTGTGGTCAGGTATGTTCACACTAAGCTTTTTCAGCTATTTTTAAGTGGAATTTTTCCAATATCTTAGTCAAAAACTTATTCAAAAACACTTGGAAAACACTTCCACTTAATTTCTGTGATAAATCCACTATGAGGAGCTTCTGGTGCTTTTTTGTTACCTAAAGAGCTTTTGACAAACTCTTGAGAGGTGAATGAAAGTGCATGCCACTTATTTGAAGAAGATTCTGAAAGAAATCTCTCCAAAGTAGGCACTATAAAAACAGAATACTGCAAAAACTCTTTAGAAAAAAAAAATTCTAAAACTCCTAAAAAAAACCTCTTTAAACAGCTTGAGGAAATCCTTCAGGAAAGAAATATGTCTCCAGAACTTTCATAAAGCGCCCCCTGATGAAAACTTGTTTTTTTCAACTCAACACAGTGTGAACATACTTTGACAGTGACTTATGTGATACGTAGATAATAACGGATATATATGGTGGAGATTTCATACATTTTTATGATATGTCTGGTAAATGGATGCCTTAATAGTCAATGTGAGATAAATTCCATACAAGTATTTTTGTTTTTGCATTAAATTGACATATATCAGCCAGACAGAAACCAAAATAATTTTCTTTTAGTCTCCATCTGATAAATGGAGTTTTTATGCTTTTAGCATGTACGTCGGGAGCTTTTTCAGCATACATGCTAAATGTGAAACAGAAACCTGAGGTGAACAAGCTGTAATACAGTAGAAATCAAACAATGCACTTCACTGGCATTATCCAAATATCCTTCTCATCCATTGGATTTGACAGGTGGTATCAAAGTAATAGTTACACGGTAATGTTCATGCAAGGTTCATGCTTTAACCTATCATCGCAAATGAGTCGAAGGAAAACATTCCCTGTAACGTAATTATCAGATATCCTCATATTAGAGAGATAGTGTACTACTTTTACAGCCTCAAATATCTAGTATGGATAACTTCTAATATCTTATATTCCCTTTTAATGTCATTTGGTTACAAATAATAAATAATTGATATTAGTAGATGAATGTGAATGCAGGTTAATTGGTTTCCAAAACCAACATATAACGCATTCAAAATTTATATCGGAAAAGGTAACAAGAAAAACAAACCTCACCCGATCCTTCTTTCAAGATGTTGTTTTAATCCATAAAATTGTTTACATTGATATTTGTGGAGGGACAAGTGTCAGGGGAGTTTTTTCATGAACAGTGAGACCTGCCAGACTATGGTCATTTCTCGCCTTGCTGGCACTTCTATGGACCCATGGATTTTTATGGACCCATAAACAGATAAGATAATGAAGTCCACACAAAAGAAAATAGAATGTGGCACAGCCCCTGTATACTTCGTGATAACAAATACCGCACAAACGTGACTACTGAGAGACACCTATTTAAAAAAAAGTCCATAGTTTTGCAGCATACACGTGAAAAAAAGAGAGTAGATGGCACTCACCATCATAAAATTCCAATGCTTTGTTCAGACATCTTAAAACAGCAGAGGCAGGAGAGTTTTCTTGCTGGATGCAAAATCAGGACAACAGCTGTTTCGCGCAAGTGTGTGCTTCTACAGGCCCCTGGGCAAATGGGAACTAACAAGGCTCTTATACAAATGAATGCAAGGAGCTGCCCCACTCTGTACCATCAACCCCTGCTTTTAGATCAAATGAACACTTTTTTTTTAATATAAATAAACAAATTAAAAAACATTCAATAAAAAATGTATGAACATAAAATGAAAAGCAAAAATACTGCCATATCTACCTTGTCATTAAAAACATCTGGACCCTAAGCTCGTGTTCACAGAATCCATTCTGCCTCCCTTCGCAATAGAGACCTATGGTGGTCACCTCCTTCAGACGGGACATTAACTCTCTCAATTCCTGCAAATCTTAAGATGATGGAATCCCCATTATGTTGCTCATGTACAGTACAGACCAAAAGTTTGGACACACCTTCTCATTCAAAGATTTTTCTGTATTTTAATGACTATGAAAATTGTAGAATCACACTGAAGGCATCAAAACTATGAATTAATCATGTGGAATTATACATTACACTTTACAAAAAAGTGTGAAACAACTGAAAATATGTCTTATATTCTAGGTTCTTCAAAGTAGCCACCTTTTGCTTTGATTACTGCTTTGCACGCAGAAAAGGTGAACGGATGGACTCTACATGCCTGGTTCCCATCGTGAAGCATGGAGGAGGTGGTGTGATGGTGTGGGGGTGCTTTGCTGGTGACACTGTTGGGGATTTATTCAAAATTGAAGCTGTGAGCGGTCCAGCTCACCCCAAACCATCTCGATTGGGTTCAGGTCTGGTGACAGTGGAGGCCAGGTCATCTGGCGTAGCACCCCATCACTCTCCTTCTTGGTCAAATAGCCCTTACACAGCCTGGAGGTGTGTTTGGGGTCATTGTCCTGTTGAAAAATAAATGATGGTCCAACTAAACACAAACCGGATGGAATAGCATGCTGCTGCAAGATGCTGTGGTAGCCATGCTGGTTCAGTATGCCCGCAAAGCAGTAATTAAAGCAAAAGGTGGCTACTTTGAAGAACCTAGAATATAAGACATATTTTCAGTTGTTTCACACTTTTTTTGTAAAGTGTAATGTATAATTCCACATGTGTTAATTCATAGTTTTGATGCCTTCAGTGTGATTCTACAATTTTCATAGCCATGAAAATACAGAAAAATCATTGAATGAGAAGGTGTGTCCAAACTTTTGGTCTGTACTGTACATGCTTTATCAATCTCGGAACACCTTTTTTACTCTGAATAGAATTAAAATGTTCTCTAATGCGAACAAATAGTGGACAGATTGTTTTCCCTATATAAAAAAAATCTACAGGGACAAAAAATCACATAAACTGTGAAACAAGTGCAGCAAGAAATGAAATCCTGAACTATATGTTTCACACCCCCTATAATTAACTCTCTTGTTGTCAAATGGAACTGGCAAAATTAACAATTTCCACATCTAAAGTTCCCTTTAGGAATCCCTTCCTCCAACCAATTTTTAGATTTCAATTTAGCCCAATTCTGAACTAATAAATCTTTGAGGTTTTTTGTTCTTTTATTTGAAATTAAGGGGCCCCTTGATACCATATCAGCAACCCCTTCCTCCTTTTCCAAAAAGTGCCAATGTTTATTAATGATTGATCTAATCTGTCTGTCTATCGGACTGAATGTAAAACTGAACACAAAACCATTTTCCTTTTTAATATAACTTTTCTTTTTAACAGCAGTCGAAGTCTCTGTTGTAAAGGGAGGAGAAAAAAGAGATGAAGCAGGAAGCTCTGCTCTGTCCCATGCCGCCCTCAACGAAGGCACTGGATAACCTCTTGTCAAAAACCTATGAAATAAGTCTATGGATTGTTGAACGCAGCGGTCGGGATCATTGTTAATCCTTTTTATTCTTAAAAATTGACTGAACGGCACAGATCTTTTTATATGCATAGGGTGTGCACTATGAAAATGCAAAAGTGAATTTGTGGATGAGGGTTTTCTAAATACCTCTGTGGTTAAATTACCTTGATGTTCTAAAACCAATACATTTAAGAACTCCAAACGGGAGCCCCCAAAATACTGGTAAATGTCATATTCATTGTATTTGAAACATTAAGATATTCCACAAAACTACCAAAGGACTCTATGGACCCATCCCAGATAAACGTTTTTGAGGAGAAATATATCTATGCCACGGAAAATCCGTTTTTGAGGTACATCAAACTGTATATCATTTTTTTGGATGACATCTTTATAATCTGGGACGGGTCCTCAGAGTCCTTTGGTAGTTTTGTGGAATATCATTCTTAATGTTTCAAATACAATGAATATGAAATTTACCAGTATTTTTGGGGCTCCCATTTGGAGTTCTTAGATGTATTGGTTTTAGAACATCAAGGTAAACGTTTTTGAGGAGAAATATATCTATGCCATGGAAAATCCGTTTTTGAGGTACATCAAACTGTATATCCATTTTGTGGATGACATCTTTATAATCTGGGACGGGTCCTCAGAGTCCTTTGGTAGTTTTGTGGAATATCTTAATGTTTCAAATACAATGAATATGACATTTACCAGTATTTTTGGGGGCTCCCGTTTGGAGTTCTTAGATGTATTGATTTTAGAACATCAAGGTAATTTAACCACAGAGGTATTTAGAAAACCCTTATCCACAAATTCACTTTTGCATTTTCATAGTGCACACCCTATGCATATAAAAAGATCTGTGCTGTTCAGTCAATTTTTAAGAATAAAAAGGATCAACAATGATACCGACCGCTGTGTTCAACAATCCATAGACTTATTTCATAGGTTTTTGACAAGAGGTTATCCAGCGCCTTTGTTGAGGGCGGCATGGGACAGAGCAGAGCTTCTTGCTTCATCTCTTGTTTCTCCTCCATTTACAACAGAGACTTTGACTGTTGTTAAAAAGCAAAATGATATTAAAAAGCAAAATGGTTTTGTGCTCAGTTTTACATTCAGTCCAATGGACAGACAGATTAGATCAATCATTAATAAACCTTGGCACATTTTGGAAAAGGAGGAAGGGGTTGCTGATATGGTATCAAGGGGCCCCTTAATTTCAAATAAAAGAACAAAAAAACCTCCAAGATTTATTAGTTCAGAATCGGGCTAAATTGAAATCTAAAAATTGGTTGTCCCTGTAGATTTTTTTTATATAGGGAAAACAATCCGTCCACTATTTGTTCGCATTAGAGAACACATTAATTCTATTCAGAATAAAAAGGTTTCCGAGATTGATAAAGCATGTAAAAGCTTTAAAGCATGTAAAGCATTTATATGAGCAACATAATGGGGATTCACCGTCTTAAGATTTGCAGGAATTGAGAGAGTTAATGCCCTGTCTGAAGGAGGTGACCACCATAGGTCTCTATTGTCAAGGAAGGCAGAAGAGATTCTGTGAACACGAGCTCAGGGTCCAGATGGTTTTAATGACAAGGTAGATATGGCTGTATTTTTGTTATGTATTTTGTTATGTTCATGTCACGGGGCAGTTGTAGAAATACAGGGGATGAGGAACCTGGGCCCCTGAACTGCCACCAACCTGTCCCTGTCTCCTGTTTAGCCCTGAGCTACACCCAGCAAACCCTCCCCAAAAGGTGAGACAGGGAATAAAGAGAATTACACCAAAACAACAAAAAGGAAAGACAGACACCTAGGGGTTAAATAACTAAACAATAAACATTTAGCTTGCTCTGCTGCAAAGCACCGAACAGCAGATAAAGGCACCAAATCAGGGAAACAGCAGAAGTACCACTGCGCTCAGCAAGCTCCTGACTTCAGCTTGGTTGGTCTCCAAAAGGTAGCAATATCACCAACAGTCTGCTGATGCCTCAGGTGACCTTATAAAGGATGGTGGGAGTGGTCACCACCTTCAACTGACAATTCAGCAGCAATGTAATTACACCAGCGGCCACCGGGGAAAAGACTGACATTAACCCCGATGGCCTGAAAGGAAAAAGGTTTTAATATGCAAAGAGAGATCTGCCACAGATCCAAAAGTGGATCGTGACAGTTCATCCTTTTTTTATTGAATGTTTTTTAATTTGTTTATTTGTATAAAAAAAAAAGTGTTCATTTGATCTAAAAGCAGGGGTTGATGGTACAGAGTGGGGTGGCTCCTTGCATTCATTTGTATAAGATCCTCGTCACTTCCTATTTGCCCAGGGACCTGTAGAAGCGCACACTTGCGCGAAAAAGCTGTCGTTCTGATTTTGTATCCAGCAAAAAAACTCTACTGCCTCTGCTATTTTAAGATGTCCGAATAAAGCATTGGAATTTTAAGACGCTGAGTGCCATCTACTCTCTTCTTTTCAACAGATAAGATAATGACATAAACAGAACTAGTTTTGATTCATGAAATATTCCATCAACACATAGTCAAAAGTTGCTAGATTTACATATTTCTGAAGCAATTCGACGAATAAATAATCCAGAGTGAAGTAATCCAGAATCCATGAAGCGACATAGACAAACATTTCATGGAGACATCGTAGAGCAGGAATTGGTGGATTCTAGCTTACTTCAGTCTGGATTACCTGGAGGATTTGTTCGTTGAATTGCTTCAGAAAAGTATACATCTTGCAAGTATTGACTTTAGTTGTCCAGGTTTGGCACAAAAGTCTGCAATCACTCCACGTGACTGTAAACTTGTGA
This sequence comes from Oophaga sylvatica, assembly GCA_033576555.1. Lineage (NCBI taxonomy): Eukaryota > Metazoa > Chordata > Amphibia > Anura > Dendrobatidae > Oophaga > Oophaga sylvatica. The sequence goes on from JARQOD010000002.1 coordinate 263,635,790, forward strand.
AACCTCCATGCTTGGACTGGCCCACAGGGTAACAGGGGTATTCCCTTGTGGGCCTCTGTGCAGATCTGGGCCCTCAACACCACTATATGAGCAGTACTTGGCATAATTCACTTGATTCACTCTGTACAGAAAGAAACAGCATTTCACCATTCATTAACCAAACTACCCAGATTATTATTATATACAGATAGAGGTAAATTTGTGAATGAGGGAAGTGTAATATTTGTATGCAGGTGAATAGTGGGCCCCCAAAGTCAATGTTACTGGCGGGCCCTTAGCATCCCAGTCTGAGACTGGAAACCTCTTATTGTGCATAGCGCTGTGAGGATTTTCTGGTGCCAGTAGCGAGCCTAAACAGTCATGTGACTGCAAGAATTCAATATGCCCACTTCCGTCTACATTCCATCTAGATGTATGTGACCTCGCTGAAAACAAGTTGGAAGGTGGCCGGGGGTATGTATATCACATACTTTTGGTTACATGACCATACAATCTTACCGCCGGTACCAGCGAATTCTGACAGCGCAGACTGCAGACTTTTGTGATAAACCTGGACAACCCATTTAAGTCCATATTCATAGTTTTCCTCAGAATAAGAAGTTTTGTTTTATATCCCATTTTATGTAGAATTCTGTTAAATTAACATTTGTAGACAAAATAAATCTGTTCAGCGGTCTACCGGGTTATACTAAAACAGTTGTTTCCTGCAGTTTTAAATTACTCCAGTATCTCTCAATGAGATGATTGCCATAAAAATTAGTTTTTACATCAAGTGACCACCATGTACAAAATATTGATGTAACGTGCTGCTATAGTGCACACAGTTAACGAAAGAGTGGTCAGATTAGCCAAAGTCAACAACTGTCTGGAGCAGAAGTAGCCAGGGAGACAGCAAGTGCTTAGTCAGGGACAAGAAAGAATTCAGGACCTACCGGGAACATGATATCAGAAACAAAGACGTAGTCAAGGTACAAGCCAGAGGGTCAAAAAGCCAGTCGGGAAGCGTGGTATCAGAAACGGAAAACCAGAAGCAGAGTCCAGAAATCAAGCTGAGTCATACACAGGTGCAGGTAATCAGGGGCAGAAGAAACACTAAACGAATACAGGTCAAAGGCACTAGCTTGGAAGCTTGCAGTATAGCTGATGCTGGCCCGCAGGCTGCAGGGGACTGAAATAGCCCAGCCAGCTCCAGAAAGAGCCAGGGGGGATTAACCCCTGCATGACCAGTCCAAAGACAGCAGAAAACAGACTCTGGACTGGATCATGACAATTGAGAAGGCAATTTTTAGTACAGAATGCCCTAGTCAGGATGAGTTTAAATGTATATGGCAATATAATTTAATATGTTTGTATTGCATGTCGTTTTTTACTTTTTCACATTGTACCCATGTGATTCACTGCTTTCATAAATCTTTTCACATTTTTATTTTTTGATTACTTTTATTTTTGCCCAGAGATTGACTTTCTATGGGCTTTAGGGATATTTTCTCTTTTAATTTATGTCATTGTAAAGATAATGTCAGCAATATTCTCATTATCCTGAAATAATGTAACAATTACTCTTCAAAGACACTGCAGCTTCACTTGACTAAGCTCACCAATTCACACTACAGTAGGCAGGGAAGCAACAATGTGTTGTTCCAGCTGTGCAGAAAACATGAGGGATGATGTACATGAAAACAAACCAGAATGGTGTGTGGGTTTTAATACACTGGCTCTTCATTTAGATGATTGATATCAATTTAATGAAGTATATTAAAGTTGTTAAAACATAATGTTTCATGTAGAATCTCTCCATAAGAGCTACATTCCCTTTAGCCATGGTTTGTAATACTATAATAATTCTTATGCTACAGAGTTGCAAGATATTTCAGGGTTCTTATCTTCATCTGAAGATTCTCTTTGAAATGTGTAAGCACCTATAAAACCATTTTGTAATATTTAAATCAAATTTATTGTGCTATAGCTATATAATACTAAATGAAAGTTACACACCACTTTGGGCTAAAAGATATCCCTCTTTGTGTGATTTTTTTATCTTTAAATTATTTTTATCTCAGATAGGTCTGTTGTTCGTGCTGTCATTGAACAGAAATATCTACAATTCTTTACGCAGTTTTTATTAGAGAAATGAGGATCCCATAGCAGAAAGCAAAGTGTACACTCCTCTATTTTCAACTTAAAACTACCATAATGGATAGTAGTCATGTGAAGCTCATCCGTGTCCTTCTTTACTTTTTCTGCTAACATAGAATCCTTTGTAAGGGCAGATACAGTAAAGATGTATATCTTTGTACCGTGTTAGCCAGTAGATAGAAAAATATTTAGAATTGAGAGTTCTCAGTGGTTGATGCCTTTTAATGGCTAACTGAAAAGATGGTAACAAATTGCAAGCTTTCGAGACTACTCAGGTCTCTTCATCAGGCAAAGACTAATACAACATCTGAAGAATCACATATTTATACACAACACAGCACAGAAACAATGCAATAATAATGTAAGGGCAGAGACAGACTGCTGCATAACTCGTGCGATTATCGCATCACATTGCACGGACTGGCCTGGCCCCTCTTCTAACCTGAGAAAGACAGTGTGATATGTTTATATGCAGCTGTCAATCTTAGGTAAGGAGATCTTACAGCTAATATGAGGTTTACGATGCAATCCTTGTGCAAATTATATGGCAGTCTGTCTCTGCCCTAAGTTTTATACTACCAGTAGGGAAAATATAACAAGCAACCTAAGTTCTAAAGGTACTGCCACACTTAGCGATCTCGTTAGCGATCACGATAACGACGCAAGCTAACGAGATCGTTGGTGTGATCTCTTTTAGGTCGCTAGTAGCTGCCAAACAGATCTCATAAATGACACGTCAGCGATCTCTTTAACGACTTTGGCGGTCGTTAGGATGTCATTAGCATGTACTGAGCGCTTCTGATTCATAGGAATTTCCAGCATCGCTCCTGCTCTCTGCTCCTGCTAGCCTGCTTTGCAACTTCTGCGATCCTCTCTGTGACGCAAAAGAGAACTTACAGATATTGCGATCCACTCCGTGACGCTAAACACACATGCGTCACAAACGAGGTCGCTCGTCGTTCGCAAAAGGTGCCAAACACAGCGATATAGGCTCACCAGCCGGACGCCAACGATCAAAAAACGGTCCAGAACGCTAGGGAACGATCAGCGACATCACAGCAGGGGCCACATCGTTGCTACATGCCACACACAACGAGGTCGCTAACGAGATCGCTAAATAGTGACGTTTTTGCGATCTCGTTAGCAATCTCGTTAGCGATCTCGTTTAGTGTGGCATACCCTTAACTGTCCTGTCTTTAAAAGGGCTTTCTGGGCTGAAATTAAAAATCTGCACTCACTCTATGTGACCAAAGACTACTGAATAGTGAGTGTGCAATGTGTACACTGTCACGATTGTCCTGCATTCCGCATGTGTTCTGACACTCATGTGACCGCTTGTGTGTTATTTGCATGCTTGGGTTCATGTGCTTAATAGATTATTTGACTCTTCTCTCATTGTTCTATCCATTTCAATCAAAAAAGCCTCTTTAAGGTTCTGAAGTTGTTTTTAGATGTACTGAATTTTCATGCCATGTTAAGTTAAAAGGGGCTACCCAGCACAAAGCAAAATATATTTTAAATGACTTGTCCCACTAACAAGTACATTTTAATTAATAGATCTTGGAATGACAATAAATTTGCCAACTAGATGAGTTAAAAAAAAAGTTCCTGTACTGAGCCAGTCTTATAAATGTGCTCCTGATGTGTACTGTGTAATTGCTATGTCTGACCATGCAAAGCTGCTCCAGCTCAAGATCGGCTTATAACAGAGCTCCTAATCAGGGGGGAAAGCATAAATTACTTATAATAGGAGAGCATACAGTTAAAATCACAGAGGTTCTCCGCTGCTTCTTTCTGAGGTAACACATTTCCCTGCCTGAGATAACACATTTCCTTGTTTTATAACAAGAGTGAATGTTCCTGCTGCCACATCAACAGTTCTGTGAACTCACCAAAATCAATCAAGTCAGTGACATACAAGCTCAGCAGCCTCTGGAGCTCCTACCTTATTGACTAGGTTCAGAGAGAAAGAGGACTTGAACGCTATAGCGCCATCAGTTGGAAGCAGCAATCCTACAAGTCACTCGGGACCCTTTAATGAGTTGCAATATTACTTAGGATAAAAGTCAAATCAGAATCTAAACTTGCAGACACAATGTTTCGGGAAATTGGCCCTTATCAGTGCATAGTCTGAGATTTGATTTGACTAGCATTTTTTAACTCATTTATTTGTGGGACAACCCCTTTGATATGTTAAAACTAGCAAGACATACACTAATACTAACATACTGAAATTAATAAAAAAAAAGCCTTAATATCTAGCTCTGTTCCTCAATTTTGACAGCCCCAATTTTGGTTTGGGTTCAACTTACTATTGCATTTCTTGTGTCATCACATGAGCAGTGCTGTATGTAATGTGGGCTGTCTTCTGCCTTATTTTCAAAACTAAACCAGCCCACTTATCTGTCTATACATTGGCCATGACTGAGAAGGTGATTGGCTTACCTGTCGTTATGAACCAGTTAGTCATCCACCTTCACAGACATCATTAGTCACATGCAAAAACAGGAAGCTTTTTCCTATGATTAACCCAAGTCAAGAACTGGGACTAACGCTAATATCTATAGGTCAGC
>JARQOD010000002.1:263640598-263683340 GCA_033576555.1 Oophaga sylvatica
AATTTGTTTTTTTTATTAACAAAAAAGGTACAACCATGCTACTCTGAAGTTAAATTTTTTCTATCTACTGAAAACGGAAAAGATACACATTTTCTAATTTCAAAAGGGGAAAAATAAAGAAAAAAAATTTATAAAACCATATAGACATGCCAAAAAAAAATGGAACAACCAACCCCAAAAAAAATTGGAAACAAAATTATTTGAAATTTTTAAAATAAAGTAAATTTTTTTTTTTATGAAAATGTTAAAGGGGAACGCTATTTAAAAACAAAAAAATTTTTAAAAAAGGGATTTTAAATACACTCATCACTCATCAAAAATTTTATTGCTACAGCATTCAATTTTTTAAAAGTTCAAAAAATCGAACTTTCTTACAAGTATGACTTCCAAGGACTCCAATGTTTTGAGACAAATAAGTACAAAAAAAAATAACCTTTTTTAAAAAACATTAGTTTGTTTTCAAATTTAATTTGCCTGCAATGTAGGAAACAAAGCTACGGAAAAAAAAGGTATTTCTATTCGTATAAAGGGGGGGCAGCCTCGGGGGTAATGCGGTTATCTTACTCAATAAAGCTGGGCTGAAACAGCATTTTTTTTTGTTAGGTTAAAGGGGGTAAAAGAATGTCGGGCGCAAAGCTTTACCTAACCTACCTCCTACTGTCACCGGGGGGAGGTAGTGGGGAAAATTACTGACTAAAAATGTGGGTTGGGGGCGCTTATTGCGCACTAGGGACAAAAAAAAAAAATACCAGTAAAATTTTTAAGTTAATACTACACCTTTGACAAACCAAAAAATTCTTTCCCCCTTTTAACAATGACAGAAAAACAAGCCTAAGGTTTTGACGTGACTAATTGGATACATATTACATCAACTTTCCGATAACTATGCCTGTTACCAATACCTTTTAATTTAATCTCTTGTGGTTTTTCCAACAGCCTTGCAGTATAACTACCTATTGTCAGAGCATTGCATTTTTTTGATTAATTTTATTATTGGATTTTATTCCATTTTACATGCTGGCCATTTCATATAGGGTTTGTTTAGTTACAGTTGGCTCGTAGTGATTTATAATGTCGTCATAAATAAAACCGTGATGATAGATGAGATTTAATGATTCGTACATCCATTGATGCATATCTTCAGGTACAGATAAAATTCCTTAAAAAATTAATTCAAATCTGGAAATTATTTTTAAATGCATTAATTTCAAAATGTGAAGAGTAACTATGTTTTTATTTTTTGAACCATTTCTAATAGACATGTGCAATATGCCTTGATGACAAATTATTATTTGCCATATTTGTCTAAAAATTTATCATTCTAGCCTCAAAACTTCACAATTTCATTTTTCAGCAAAACAAGAGGGTGCGGCCCTCCCTATTTGGAATTTTTGGTCAGTTTTTCGTCCATGTTCGGAACAACACTTCTTGCCGTTACACAGCAGGGGAACAGCTGGCTTTACTGAACCCCACTAACAGAGAGCTTGTGTTTTGTTCTGTGGCACACACTTCTGAGCACAACTGGCGTGTGGAGCCCAGGGAGTGAGTTCAGGTGGTAGAAAATGAACATAACAAGACATGGTAACTTGCGAACCATTATTTAACTGAAAAGACGAAAATTTTCTGGCGAATCCCCTTGTTCATTTTCAAAAAAAGAAAACCGGTCTACATTATCGGGGTATCACAGCGACGGTCTGTAGTACACCACCCTGCAGCACTAAAGACCCTGATAATACATGGCAGCAGGGCAAGCCACACCTCCAATGCATACTGGCTAACCCTTTGGCCATGTATCCGCTTAGGACCCAAACTTAATGGGGAAGAGCCTCTGGAGTACATGGAGGGGAACCAGTAGTCTGCACCACTGACGGATACGTTGCCTCCCCCCCGACTGAGCCCTCTCGGAGGTGTACATTTGGGCGTGCCACAAAACTTTGCCACATTTTTAACATACGGTCTTCCCTTTCAGAGGCACTGAGTGTGCTCCCTCTTGTTGCAGGCTTCTACACGCCTCAACCACAGAGCTGCTTTGTAAAAGCAGTACGCAGCAGGCTCTCGGCAAAGGTAGAACATTAGGGATTGCACCAGTGGTCTTGGACTCCCCGCATTTTAACGCCCCGGTTCAACGGTGGTGTAGGCTTTGGGGCGTTGTTTCCCCGGGGCGGGGTCTAGGAGGGTGACACCCAATAATCCCAGACTCGTGAGAAGTGGGCGATGCGGCGGTCGTTCTTAGGCATGCACATGAAACAACCTGTGCTGGACCCCAACTGGCAAGAAACGCTGTCCTCTGCAAGAGGCGTTATCTCTGCCTGCTCGCAAATCACCCCACCCTCGCTCTAAACGCTAAGCGTTGTGTACCTCCCTCTGGGCGATGTCTTCCTCCTCCATTGACTCCTCCTCCTCATCCCTCCCCCAAAATGAGCCCCTCCCAGCCCTTTTGAGGAACCACTTGCGCTGACTTTCCAAAGGGATGAATTTGGACCCCATCCTCCACCTCCTTCCAAAACCTCTCCCTTATTGCTTGCAGTGTTTTTTTAAGCAGCGATAAGGGGGAATCAGGCTGACTTGCATCTCTGCCTCGCCACCCGTTGTCATCAAACGCCGCAAAACTGGCACATGTCCTTCATATGGCCCACCATTAAAAGGAATGTGGACGGCCAAAATTGCGGTTGATTGGCCTGAGCGTGAAACTCCATAACTGCTGGCTGCCCTCACACAACCGCTCCAACTATTAACTTGAATTCCCCTGGGGATACGTCACATATGATGCTTCAGGAAGGCGCAATCTGCGTTGCAGGCTGCAATGCGGATTGCCATGCTGGAATCGCAAGTGAGCGCAATCTAGGGGACCTTGTCGCAGTGCATCAAATCCGGATATCCCTCAAAAAACTCTGCACACCAAGTTGACACAGTGCCAGACATGGTATGTGATGAGGTTGCCAGGCCCCAGACTGCCACCAATTTCGGGCCATTGCACACACTACCAAGCCTGGCTGGAGATTCGCTGGCAAAAACCACACTCCTCTCCTCTTATGGCATTCCAACCTCCTGCCTGTGTGGCTTCGATTCCCCATAGGAATTAATTTCAAACGGCCTGTTGCCGTTTGGCCAGGCTGTGCTCATATCGGTCGCCAGGAACTCCACGGGGCCATGGGAGGTAGACCGTGACGGCTCCGCAGCTGATTCGGGAACGGAGTAGGAGGAGGAGTCAAGTGGAGATTGATTCCGGCAAACCTTGGAGGGCAAACACACAGCCCACTCGCAAGATCTGACCCGCTCCACAACATTCACCCAATGGGCAGTGATTGAAAGGTATCGTCCCCTTTGGCCGGGTAACTGGTCCACGCATCGGGGGGTCGGGGTGGACCTTGCTACTGACGGCGTTTAGGCGCATGTTTAATTTTTGCCCCCAACATGCTTTTGCAGACCGGGACGGCTTCCTGCAAATAAAATGGCTGGGCCATTGTATTGTGGGACTGCCAGCCATTAATTCACAAAACTGTCGTCCCCCACCTGAATGACGCATTTCAAGGACAGGAGTTTGCAATGCCAGCATTCAAGCCTGTCTCGTGGATGGTTTGCCCGATTGCCGTCTTTATCCCTGCCTGTGCCCATGGCTGTTTTGTGGTGGGTGTGTGAGGATACAGGAAACTTGCGCTGTGGGGAATAACCACTGTGTCTCTGGAAAACAGTCGAGGTTTTCCATGGCGATCCTTTGAGGAAGCCTTCCACTTGTGTGAATGGAGGAAGAGGCTCCAAAGGAGCTGAAGAGAGGTGCTGCTGTAGGTTGGCCTACATCTCCGGTGTCTTTTAATCAACAAAGGGCTTTGACCGCACATGTTTCCACATATTTGTTGTTTAAGGTTACTGAACTTTTCCTTTTTAATTTTTTGTTACACAGCTTGCATTTTACTAGAAATATCACTGCAATGATCAAAAAAGGACCACCAGAGCAAGTCCTGGAGCGCCCGGTTTGGCTGTTGTAAGAGAACGCCCGAAGGGTGCCAAATGGAGGCTCAGCAAGGATCGACCTACCTCCCCTACTGTTTGGCCGTGGGCAATCTCTTCCCAAGCGCTCCCACCCCTTCCTGTTCCTCACGCCATGTTGGGTTTCTTGACCTCCATTCCACCACTACCCCTTCCAACCTGCTGTTTGTTGGGGGTCTGGCCAGCACCATGCTCACAAAACTGGCAACTGGTCTCATCATCATCCAGATGCTTCTGCGGTGTGCGACCATCGCATGGCTCACCCCCCTTCTATTCAAGAGACACGCTGTTGGCATCACTGCATACTGCTCTTCTTCCATTCCAGAATGCGCTTGGCTGGGCCCCTGTTTCCAAGCCAAATTCTGGAAAGAAGCAGGACCAGGGCTCCTGTAACAGACTTCTGATGCCGGCAATTGGCAGGGGGTGAAGAGACGATGGTGTTTCAACAGGCTGGGCCAAGGAGGTGGAAGGTATTGAATCGTCTTGGCTGCCACCAACCAACAACGCTTCAATTTGTTCTTACGCAGCAGGGGGTACGCTGGCTCCTACAAAAGTGCGAAAAGGAACGCTCACGGGGAAAACTGGTGGATGCTTGTCACTGGTGGGGGCAGCAGCCACAGAATCCCCAATCCCCCCCTGCTGCAATCCACGCCTCGACCACGACCATGCCTTATCACGACTTCTTTCATCTTGGTAGATTTGATAAAGAAAGTCAGAAAGTTAAGGCCAAGTTGGTTATTCCTCACAGACACAGTGAACCCGCAGACAATGTTCAGATTGTGAAAGGCCCCTTTGTTTACTTCTATGTTTTGCAACCAATGTATTGTAACGGATGGAACGCGTCACAAAAAGTTATTTTTTTTCCACTAAAATGGAGCAGCCCAATTGAAAAAATGTAAGGATGAGGCATACAACGCTCAGCGACCAACCGGCATGGTTGAAGAAAAAACTGGAGCAATTCGCAATCACAAAATGAAAAGTCCAGACACGTGAACACTGAAAAAACCAAACTATTCACTATCTGTGAAAAGCCCTTTGTACTTCATATTTTTGCAACCAAAGTTTGTATACGGAGGAGGGGCCTCACACTAAAATTAAATTTTTTTCCCCTAAAATGGAGCAGCACCAATTAAAAAAAAGTGAAGGAGAGCAGGACACAAACGCTCAGCAGACACAACCGGCAGTGGTTTAAGTACAAACTGGGCGTAATCTGCCCACAAAAAAAGCCACAGACACATGAACACGAAACACAACATTCACTTCTGTGAAAACTCCTTTGTGCTTTAATGTTTGCAACCAATGTATTTAACAGGGAAGCGCGCACACAAAATTAATTTTTTCCACTAAAATGGACAGCACCAATTGAGAAAAATGGAAGGATGAGGCAGTGAAACACGCCACAGACTACAACGGAGTGGTTGAAGTCAAACTGGACTAATTCCTCACAAAATGAAAAGCTCACGACTACAGTGAACCTGAAACACACTATTCACTACGTGAAAACCCTTTGTGTACTTCATAGTGTTTGCAACCAATGTATTGATAAAGGATGAACGCGTCCACTAATAGTTTGATTTTTTTCAATTAATGGACTGCACCAATTTCCACTAAATAAAATAAAAAAAAAAAATTTCATGACCTGCAGATGCCTACAAACACGTGGATCAGAGCAAACTGCAGCTCACCTGCACTTCCACACACCCTTGCACAAGCGTTAAAAACACTGGCAAAATGAAGCTTTAACACAGCTTTGGTAAACTGCCTGCCCAACACAGGAGGTACCAAAATCCAATCTCAACTGTCCCTCAGGTGAGCAGAGTGCGTTCGTCCCTTCTGAGTTCACAGCCAGTGACGCTAAAATGGCGGCGGCGCCTTTATAGTGCATTTGACACTTTCAGCAGCCAACACAGCCATGCCATATTAAGATACCGCACATTACAGGATGTGCCCACACTTCGTAGGATTCCTCATTGGCTGATAAAATCCATTCCTCCAAAGAATTATGGGAACTTCCGTCCGGTATACGTATGAAAAAAATTCGGATTAAGTTCGGAATTCCGTAACGAATATGCCGATAACCAACTTCGGCGGAATGTCAACACTACCCACCCACCGATCACAGACAGAATTAACTCCCTACTGCCAAACACAAAAAACAGCAGATCACTTGAGAAGTCAAAATGTGCAACCGCGAACGACTTCGTGGCAAGCACACTGAAGTACCCCCTTCTACAGGGCCCCCGGGGACCCTCGGGCAGGCCGCCGGGTGATTCGTGAAGTCCGAACCAACGATCTACGTTAACATCAGACGCAGGGACCCACGTCCTCTCCTCTGGACCATACCCCTTCCAATGCACCAAGTACTGAAGGGACCCCCCGATTCAGACTGAGTCAATGATCTTTGATACTTGAAATTCCAAGTTACCATTGACCAACACAGGAGGAGGAGGTAAGGTGACGGTGATGATGGTGCCACATACCTTTTAAGTATGACTTGGGAACACATTATAATTTTAAACGTAGGAGGGAGGTCCAGACGAAATGCCACAGGATTAATTATGGAACTGATCCTGTATGGCCCGATGAATCTGGGACCCAGTTTCCAGGAGGGCACCTTAAGTTTTATATTCCTGGTAGACAACCATACCAGATCGTTCACATTCAGATCTGGACCAGAAACTCTCCTCCTATCAGCATACCTTTGTAAGGTTCCCCATCGCACTCAGATTATTCAATACACCTCTCCACACAGAAGCAAGTGACGATGAGAAACGCTCCTCCTCAGGAACCCCAGAAGGCCCCCCCCATTGAAAGTACAAAACGGGGATGGAAACCATATGCCCAAAAAACGGGACTTACCAGTGGACTCGCTCCGCCTGTTGTTAAACGAACTCTGCCAAGGCAAGAAAGAAGACCAGTCCTCTTGGTTCTCTGAAACAAAACACCGGAGATATTCTCTAAGCTCTGATTCAGACGCTCTGTCTGACCATTGGTCTGCGGATGAAAAGCCGAGGAAATGACAATTGCATCCCCCCGACGAAACAAAATGCCCTCCAAAATTTGGACACAAACTGAGACCCCCTATCTGACACCACATCAGAAGGAACCCATGAAGTCTAACGATCTCCCTAATGAACACCTGCGCCAGAGTTTAGCATTATGGAGTGCAAGGAAGAGCAACGAAATGTGCCATCTTACGAACCTGTCAACAACCACCATATGACATATTCCCTGACGACGGAGGAAGGTCCGTAATGAATCCATAGATAAATGTCCAGGGACGCTCCGGAAGTTTAAAGGGGTAAAAGGGTCCCAGAGGACGGTATGAGGGGTTTTAGAGCGAGCACACACCCCACATGACGCAACAAAAGTTATAACATCTTTATTTGCATTAGGCCACCAAAACCGGCGAGAAAGGAGATCTAAAGTAGCCTTACTCCCGATGTCCTGCTAGACAGAATTATGATGTGCCCCAATAACCTTTTGTCTCAACAGATTTGGGACAAACAGTCTCCCTGGAGGTCCTGCAGGGCGTCCCCCTGAGCCTCTAACACCTCCTCCTCAAGCTCAGAAAATACAGCCGACTACCACCCCCCCTGAAGGATAGGACTCGGGTCATCCGTTTTCCCGGCCCCTGGGAAACTGCGAGACAAGGCATCAGCCTTTACATTCTTAGACCCCCCGGGCGATAAGTGACGACAAAATTAAACCTGGTAAAAAACAACGACCATCGAGCTTGTCTGGAATTCAGACGCTTAGCGGATTCCAAATACAACGGTTCTTGTGATCAGTAATAACGGTAAAAAGGGTGGACTGCCCCCTCCAAAAAGTGACGCCATTCTTCAAAAGCAACTTAATGGCCAAAAGTTCCCTATTGCCGATATCATAATTCCTTTCGGCGGACGACAATTTTCTTAGAAAAGAAAGCGCACGGATGCCATTTACCAGGGACGGACCCTGGACAATTTAAACACCCACCCCTACTCAGACGCATCCACCTCCAAAAATGAACGGCTGAATGCATCTGGTTGATGAGAACGGGTGCCGAAGCAAAACATTTCTTCAAAGAGAAAAGGCTTGGCAAGTTTTGTCCGACCATTTAGAAAAATCCGTCCCATTTTTTTGTCATGTCCAGTGAGAGGTTTGACGACGAGAGAAAATTAAAAAATAAATTTCCGGTATAGTTAGCAAACCCCAAAAAAAAGCTGCAGAGCCTTAAGATCCCTGGCTGATCCCATTCAAGCACTGCTCTCCACCTTTTCAGGGTCCATACGGAAACCGAGGCTGACACCAAAAAAACCCAAAAAACTGAAGTTCCTGTACGGCAAATACACCCTTCTCCAGTTTGGCGTATAGTTTATTGTCTCGCAAGATCTGCAACACCTGTCTCACATGCTCCTGATGAGACACAAGATCTGGCGAGTAAATTAAAATGTCGTCCAAATATACAACCACAAACAGCCCCACAAGGTGACGAAAAATGTCAATAACAAAATGTTGGAATACTGCTGGTGCAGTATCAGACCAAAAGGCATGACAGGTTCTCATAATGTCCCTCCGCGTGTTAAACGCCGTTTCCACTCATCCCCCTCTTTTATCCTAATCAGATTATACGCCCCCCTGAGATCCAATTTAGAGAACCATTTGGCGCCAACAATTTGAATGAAGAGATCAGGAATAAGAGGAGTGGATACGAATCTCGAACAGTAATCCGATTAAGTTTGCGGAAATCCAAGCAAGGCGTAGGCCTCCATCTTCTTCTCACAAAGAAGAACCCCGCGGCTACTGGGGAAGATGAAGGTCTAATATGCCCTTTGGCCAGACTTTCAGAAATATAATCTTTCATAGCCTGCCTCTCAGGACCAGAAAGATTATACAACCTAGCTTTTAGGCAACTTAGCATCAGGAAGGAGATTAATAGAGCAGTCATACACGCGATGAGGAGGCAACTCCTGACACCCCTCCTCAGAGAAAACATCCCAAAATCCTCCAAAAAAGGAGGCAATGTACTAGGCACGACCGCACTGAGACTGTGTTCATGCAGTTGCTTTTGCAAAACTCACCCCATTGGCTTATTTCTCTGGACTGCCAATTAATCACAGGGTTATGTTTAACCAACCAAGGAAGTCCCAACACAATGGGAGTAGGTAGACCCTCCAACACATAACAAGATAATTGTTCCCTATGTATTGCCCCTACCCGAAGGTCAATGTTATGAACCTCATGAACAAAGCTACCTTGGCCGAGAGGCCTGGCGTCAATGGAGAATATAGGATCGGTTTGACCAATACACTCAGATGCATACCTTGAGCCTGAGCAAACTGAGCGTCAACCAGATTAGCCCCGGAACCACTATCAAGAAGAACAGACAATCTCTCCACTCTCGTACCAACTACCACCTCCACTGGTACAAGGAACTGAGAAGAACTGGCGGATGAAATACATACTCCCAGGTTGTCGTCCACCACACAACCTGGATTAACAGTTTTCCGGCGACTTTTGGCTCAACAAGGCACGGGATGGACATTCTCCAACAAAATGTCCCTCTTTCCCGCAGAAAAAACATCTTCTAGTCCTGCGGCGTACCGCCAATCCCCTCTACGAAATGATGTCCCTCCCAACTGCATAGGCTCATCCGAACAGACAAGGGGAACCTCAACATAGGGACTTTAGTGGTAGGTGGAGAAACAACAGGGAGTGGGGTTACCTCACCCCTCTCCCGAAGCCGTCTATCAGTACGGATAGCTAAGGCCATAGCAGCCTCCAGTGAATGAGGAGACTCATACTGAGCCAAAACGTCTTTTAATTTATCAGAAAGCCCATGACAAAACTGGCTCCTAAGAGCTGGGTCATTCCACTGAGTATCTGTGGCCCATCTACGAAACTCAGAAGCAAATTCCTCTGCAGGACGATCTCCCTGCTGTATCTTACGTAATTTTGTCTCAGCAAGAGAGACCCGATCTGGGTCATCATATACCAATCCCAGGGCAGTAAAAAATTGATCTACAGACAGTAGAGCCGGGGATCCCGGAGGAAGGGAAAATGCCCAGGATTGAGGGTCCCCTTGCAGAAGTGAGATAACAATTCCCACTCTCTGCTCATCACTCCTGATGATCGAGGCCGAAGCCGAAAATACAATTTACATGCCTCCCGGAAGGTGAAAAATTTGTCTCGCCCACCAGTGAACCTGTCCGGAGAGCTACTTTAGGTTCAACTCTGGTTTGCTCCAGGGGAGACAAAACTTTGGACTTAATGTCCGTCAGCTCCATGGATAATCCCTGCAACTGCAGAGCCAGCTGGGCTACTGGATCCATGGTAACTGGAGATAATTTTTATGGCCAGTGAAAATGTCACGCTGTCTAATGATATGTATACAATGTCAGTAAACTATTAATACAGGAACAACACTCTATACAACAACTAGTATAGCAACATCAGCATGTAAGTATAGAATAGATTTACCTGACACGATATCTGCTGAACTCAGGGTTAATCTTGAGGACTTGATGAGCTGAAACAGGAAAGAGGTGGACCGGGATCTAACCTGACCCTAAACTGGGGTCCTAACTAATCCCTCACCTTGGAGGTACTGATAATGGTTCAGAGGTCCAAGTCTCCAACCTAACCCTGTCTCCTATCAGACCCTGAACCCTTTAATCAGTCCTAAGAAGGATCCTGACTACCACCAAAGGGATAAGGGCTGATCTCAGCTAAATACACAGATTAGACATATAAGACAGACAGGATAACACTCGCTTGCATACACACTCAAACACCAAAGGAACATAAATGGTCTGGGAAATAAACTCTAACCAAGTTGAGCTTAGAACAACTAAGGAGCTCACAACTAAAGTCTATACAGATTCATTCCTATCTGTGGTCTGCATGAAGGTTTCACTGGCAACTCCCCAAGCAGACAACCAGGAATTTAAAGGAAAACCCAAACAACCAATAATCAATTGCAGCCGGGAGAAACTGCACCCAGTCCCAGCACCGAGCACAGACAGAATTAACTCCCTAGCTGCCAAACACAAAGAAACAGCAGATCAGCTGTGAGAAGTCAAAATGTGCAACCGCGACGATCTTCGTGGCAATGCACACATGACAGTAATGTCACGCTGTCTAATGATATGTATACAATGTCAGTAAACTATTAATACAGGAACAACACTCTATACAACAACTAGTATAGCAACATCAGCATGTAAGTATAGAATAGATTTACCTGACACGATATCTGCTGAACTCAGGGTTAATCTTGAGGACTTGATGAGCTGAAACAGGAAAGAGGTGGACCGGGATCTAACCTGACCCTAAACTGGGGTCCTAACTAATCCCTCACCTTGGAGGTACTGATAATGGTTCAGAGGTCCAAGTCTCCAACCTAACCCTGTCTCCTATCAGACCCTGAACCCTGTAATCAGTCCTAAGAAGGATCCTGACTACCACCAAAGGGATAAGGGCTGATCTCAGCTAAATACACAGATTAGACATATAAGACAGACAGGATAACACTCGCTTGCATACACACTCAAACACCAAAGGAACATAAATGGTCTGGGAAATAAACTCTAACCAAGTTGAGCTTAGAACAACTAAGGAGCTCACAACTAAAGTCTATACAGATTCATTCCTATCTGTGGTCTGCATGAAGGTTTCACTGGCAACTCCCAAGCAGACAACCAGGAATTTAAAGGAAACCAATCAACCAATAATCAATTGCAGCCGGGAGAAACTGCACCCAGTCCCAGCACCGAGCACAGACAGAATTAACTCCCTAGCTGCCAAACACAAAGAAACAGCAGATCAGCTGTGAGAAGTCAAAATGTGCAACCGCGACGATCTTCGTGGCAATGCACACATGACAGTCCAACTTCAGTCCGTTATCCTGAGAAAACTGGGGCTTCTCCTTGGGATCAGAGGGAAGAACCTTCGCCTTGGTATCTTCCTCTAGCCAGCCAAATGGAAGCTGAAGATACCAATATAGGATCCATCTTCTGCCTGCTATCCCATGAAGACTGGACCTCTTCCTCCGGGTTGGTAAAAAACAGAGATAACATGCAAGGAGAAAATTCCAGCTCACCCTTTGAATGCCAATAAATCTTCAAGACACGGATCACGTCCCTGTAAGACGGTGATAGATAAATGCCTTGAAACAAAACGATCCAGCTCAAGAAGATAAAATCCAAAATTCTTTATTCAAGATCCAAATAACTGAAGTCTAAAAACACCTGTTCGAAATGCGTTCAGTCTCTCACTAGCAACCTCTCCTCCGGGTGTTCCGGTCGGGTATTTTTCTCATTGTTATTTGGATCTTGAATAAAGAATTTTGGATTTTATCTTCTTGAGCTGGATAGTTTTGTTTCAAAAAACAGAGATACAAACAGAGCTTCAACCTCTTCATTCACCTGCCACATGCAATCCGAAGGCATCTTTATAGGAACCATCTTCCGTCCATGGTCTAAGAAAAAATTCTCAGGTGACAAGGATGTTTCTAGGAACTGGTTACAGGTATAGTTACAGGAGGTGTGTGGAGAGGGCACCACTGCTTCCTCTTCCTCAGAGATGTCATCACACCTTGACTCGATGACTAGCGGACCAGACGAAGAAGACGACCTTGCTGACTGACTCTGACGCAAGGGAACCAGACACCTCTTGTCACTTGGTTGTTTCAACCAAAGCACCGTGCTGGGTCTCCAGACCTGAATGGGTACAAGAATCTCAGGCACCGAATGACCCATGGGCACACCAGACAGCAAATTGAAGACAAACTTCTTCGTGTACAATGCTCCGACTTGGAGCTGTAGTTGTGATTGCAGGACTAGACTGTTCTTGAGTAGGGCTCGACCATCACCGGATAATGCCCACACCAGGTTCTGGGGCTGAAGCAAGGAAATCACACACTGACTCCATATGGCTGGTGGCTTATACACACCAAAGCTCCCAGAGGGCAGAAAAACAGCCATAGACTTTATTGGAGGGGAAGTACTCTCACCAAGGGCAGCTTTTCCTACTGGCCCAAGGTTCTGGAGCTTTAGATCCTCTGGACAGAGACCGTCCAGGTGTTCCTCACAAGCATGGCGACACCGTCTGCCCTTCTTACGGCTGGTTTTGGGCTTCTGCTTTGCCAGCCCACTCTCCTCAGCCTTCTGGTGTTTCTCTCGGGTAGCTGGTTCAACACGTAGAGGAACTGGAGGATCACAGACGGTCACGGTCTGGCGTGGCATTTTCTTCATAGGTTTCGCCCATCTGGAGCGCCTCTCGATCTAGAAAGGGAAGACTTTGCAGGAGCAGCTGGATGAGGCACATCAAAGACTCTACGGAAGGCCACCAGGAAGGCCCCTAGGTTCATGACGATAGGATCCCCTGCTTCCCAGAGGGACAGATCCATGGTAACGCATCTCCTGCTAGGTAAGACATAATGTATCCCACCTTGACCCCGTCAGAGGGGAAACAAGCTACCTTCTGCAGGATATAGCGCAAGCACTTTTCCAGGAACCCTTGGCACTCAATAGGATTCCCATAGAACCTAGGCGGGTCTGCTGGGTCATGCTCCTCATAAGCCAGGAGTTGATTGTAGAGAGCCTGGGAGACTATGATTGGGTCAGATGTCTCAACAATCTCAACCACCCTTGGTGGAACAAATTCTCCATGCTGCTCATACGGGCAGGAAAAAAGTTCATCGTGCTCTGCGAGTCGGGGACCATGGCCTGTACAAACTGTCACGCTCGTGCCCTGGCTGATGGGCGTGAGCCAAGGGGGTTGTGGCCCCACTGTGCCACAAACCAGACTACCCTGGAAGAGGGCGTGACTAAGACAGCTGCCTCCGTCTTCACTGGAGCCTCTGATGGTGATATCATGCTTGTGCGCAGGCAGCTGCAAGTTGCCACTCCAGGGTGGTGTCTGGCTGTGGCTGCTGATCCCACTTGGGGAGACGGTGGCACGAATGAGACACAGGGCAGGCTGGCACGGATGAGACACAGTGCAGGCTGGCACGGATGAGACACAGAGCAGGCTGGCACGGATGAGACGCAGGGCAGGCTGGCATGGATGAGACGCAGGGCAGGCTAGCATGGATGAGACACAGGGCAGGCTGGCACAGATGAGACACAGGGCAGGCTGGCACAGATGAGACACAGGGCAGGCTGGCACGGATGAGACACAGGGTAGGCTGGCACTGATGAGACACAGGGTTAGTCTCCTTCAAGACTGTTGGAAGACCATTTCCGGTGACTACCTCTTGAAGCTCATCAAGAGAATGCCAAGAGTGTGCAAAGCAGTAATCAAAGCAAAAGGTGGCTACTTTGAAGAACCTAGAATATAAGACATATTTTCAGTTGTTTCACACTTTTTTGTTAAGTATATAATTTCACGTGTGTTAATTCATAGTTTTGATGCCTTCAGTCTGAATGTACAATTTTCATAGTCATGAAAATACAGAAAAATCTTTGAATGAAAAGGTGTGTCCAAACTTTTGGTCTGTACTGTATGTGGGGAATGGGAGGCCATGCAGTGATGCCAGCAGGGTTGTTGCAATATATATATATATATATATATATATATATACAGTATATATATTATGTATACATATATATATATATACAGTATATACTGTGCATATATTCATATACTTTATATTATATATGTTACATATGTATGTATTTTTAAAATAATTTATTTTCCTGTTGAATTGTGTTGTTATGCACATTGAAATGTTTTGTAAACCACATCTGTATATCCACAATTCATCATGTGGGGGACTGCTGTGGTGTGAGAAGCTTGTCAGCTATCTATGTAGCATTGTCTTTTTGTGTTTATTTTCTGTTCGTTTTTTACCTTCCCTTGATCCTGAATCCTAGAATGCCAAAGTGTATCAGACCCTTTCTCTGAATTTATGGAGACATTTTACATTTCCAGCCAAGGGATGTAAGAAGCAAAATGATGGAAGTATTCTGTGATGTTCTTGAAGTGGCTTTTCTATTATAAAGCCCTGTAGCCTTCTGGCAAACCATGTATAATGTCAAGATTATTAAAATATCATAGGCAGCTGCTCTGCGTGTTTTTCCTCAGTATATTGTTTTTCTGGACTGGAGAATTAACAGTAAAGCACTGTATGAATAGAAGAGAAAATACTGTAAACAAATAGCTTTTTAACATATGTAATAGACGAATATTAAAAATTGTATAGTTTTCTTTTAAATGCTCTATGAATTATCTGTAAAAGCCAGGTTAATAGAGGAAGTTATAGTAGTAAGATCCATTCCTACATTCTTGTCAGGGCTGCTGCAGGATAATTCCACGATATAGACAAGGGGGACCCTAAGTATAATGCAAGAACATCAGATTAGGGCCGGTCCAGACAGCAGTATTTCATGGTCCATAAATCGACTGGAATGCCCGGATTGATCGCAGGTCTCCTGAGCCTAAGGCTATGTGCACACGTTGCGGAATTGCCATGGAAATTTCCGCGGCAATTCCGCACCTACCTGCCGCGGGAAATCCGCATATTATAGGTATGCGTATTCCCGCTAAACACTAGCGTTTTGCAAGCGGAATTAGCTTGCAGAATGCTAGCGTTTTACAAGCGATCTGACAGGTTGGTCACACGAGTCAAACAAGTGTTTGACTCATGTGACCAACTTTTTACTATTGATGCCGCCTATGTCGCATCAATAGTAAAAAGATCTAATGTAAAAATAATAAAAAAAATAATAAATAATGATATTCTCACCTTCCGGCGGCCCCTGCAGCTTTCCCGCCTCTCAGCGACGCTCCCGGCAAGTTCCGTTCCCAGGAGTCCTTTGCGACAATCATTCCGATGACGTAGCATCACGCGAAACCGCTACGTCACCTGGGTGATCTCGCAAAGGACTCCTGGGAACGCGATTGGCGGGAGCGTCGCTGAGAGGCGGGAAAGCTGCGTGGGACGCCGGAAGGTGAGAATATCATTATTTTTTATTTTAATTATTGTTTTTACATGGATATGGTACCCAGGGCCTGGAGGAGAGTCTCCTCTCCTCCAGACCCTGGGTACCATCCGCACATGAAACCGCTTACTTTCCGCATGGTGGGCACAGCCACATGCGGAAAGTAATTGGTTCAATGCATTCCTATGGCGGCAGAATCGCCGCGGTTCAGCAAAAAAGAATGAGCATGCTGCGGATTCTCCCGTGATGCGATTCCGCCGCGGAAAAACCCGCAGCATGTGCACAGCATTGCGGAATCTCATAGGCCTTAATGAGTTGTATTGTGTAAGCGGTTTTGCTAAGAAACCGCAACGTGTGCACATAGCCTAAGGCCTCTTTCACACTTCAGTTGTGTGACGTCCGCCCAAGTGTGAAAATGGCAGATCCGTCAGAAAAGTGTAAAAATGGATGTAAAACGGATCAGTTTTCTGACGGATCCGCCAAGAAGTTTTCACCCGGAAATGATGAAATTTTCGTTCCGGAAATGTAAGTCCGGACCGAGGAGAGAGAGATAGAGAGAGGACCCAGACAGTGTTGTCTGCATTTTGAATGGTTTTCTATGGAGGCGACGGATCCGCGGGTGGATTCCGTCAAAAACGGATGCCAGCGGATCCGCCGCCCATAGGCGGCTATTATACAAAATGGCAGATGCGGCGGATCCGCCGTTGTCCGCCATTTTGGCGGACCAAAAAAGCGCTGCATTGGACGTTTTCCTGAAATGACGGACGCCAATTTTTTGGCGGATCCGTCAAAAAACGGACCTAACGGACGACCATCCGTCAAAATTCGTCACTAATGCAAGTCAATGGGAAAAAAACGGATCCGCCAAAAAAAAAATGGCGGATCCGTTTTTTTCACATTTTGACTGATTTTGACTGACGTCGTACGACTGAAGTGTGAAAGAGGCCTAACTTACAGCCTCATATTTATCTATAAAGCTGTAATTTTGAGTCGAGAGACTCGCGGTCAGTGTAAATGTAGCGGTCTGTATACGAACTGTGAAGCCGGCCTAAAGGTAATAGTTGCGTAACCTTGTCCATGAGACAAAATAAAATGCTTCTGTGAAAACAAATCCTTTCCTGTCATTCCCTTAGTGACAGAGCCATTTTGCAGCTTAATGACCAGGCCAATTTTTACAATTCTGACCGCTGTCACTTTATGAGGTTATAACTCTGGAACGCTTTAACGAATCCAGCTGATTCTGAGACTGTTTTTTCGTGACATATTGTACTTCATGTTAGTGGTAAAATTTTTTTTATATGACTTGCTTTTCTTTATGAAAAAAATGGAAATATGGCGAAAATTTTGAAAATTTAGCAATTTTCAAACTTTAAATTTTTATGCCCTTAAATCAAAGAGATATGTCACATAAATTTCTTAATAAATAACATTTCCCACATGTCTACTTTACATCTGCACAATTTTGGGAACAAAATTTTTTTTTGTTGTGAAGTTATAAGGCTGTGGTTCCACGGTCCGGAACCACAGCGCATTTGACGGAGGGGAAATTCCGCTCCGTCCTAAGCCCCGCCCCCTTTTTGACGCGCGTTCTTTCAGGATATGTTAAGGACACCTCCGGAACACATCCGGAAAGAACGCAGGGCTACATCGCCCTGTGTTAAATTCCGTTGCGGCGACGCAGCGTCGCCGCAATGCGCTAGGACATGCTGCGGTCTGAAAAGACGCGCCGCTTGTCCGGAAACGCAGGTCTTCCGCCTGCATGTTGTTACGCATAGTGGAGATGGGATTTCTTGAAATCCCCTCCACTATGCTGTAACATCTGGACGCTGCGTGTTTGCACAGCGCACAACGCACAGCGCCAAACACGCAGCATTTCCTGAAGGAATCCTGATCTTGGAAACTCACCCTAGGGGTTAAAAGTTGACCAGCGATTTCTCATTTTTACAACACCATTTTTTTTTAGGGACCACATCACATTTGAAGTCACTTTGAGGGGTCTATATGGTAGAAAATACCCAAAAGTGACACCATTCTAAAAACTGCACCCCTCAAGGTGCTCAAAACCACATTCAAGAAGTTTATTAACCCTTTACGTGCTTCACAGGAGCTGAAGCAATGTGGAAGGAAAAAATTAACATTTAACTTTTTTTGCAAAAACTTTACTTCGGAACCAATTCTTTTTTATTTCACAAGTGTTAAAAGAAAAAATGAACCACAAAATTTGTTGTGCAATTTCTCCTGAATACGCCGATACCCATATGTGGGGTAAACCACTTTTTAGGCGCACGGCAGAGGTCACAAGGGAAGGAGCGCCGTTTGACTTTTTCAACGCAGATTTGGCTGGACGCCATGTCGCGTTTAGAGAGCTCCTGATGTGCCTAAACAGTGGAAACCCCCAACAAGTGACCCCATTTTGGAAACTAGACCCCTTAAGGAACTTATCTAGATGTGTGGTGAGCACTTTGAACCCCCAAGTGCTTCACAGAAGTTTATAACGCCCGGGTGTGAAAATAAAAAATCATATTTTTTTCACAAACCTGATCGTTTAGTCCCCAATTTTTTATTTTCCCAAGGGTAACAGGAGAAATTAGACCACAAAAGTTGATGTCCAATTTGTCCTGAGTACGCTGGTATCCCATATATGGGGGGACCACTGTTTGGGCTTGGAAGGGAAGGAGCGCCGTTTGACTTTTTCAAATCAAAATTGGCTGGAATTGAGATTGGATGCCATGTCGCGTTTGGGGAGCCCCTGATGCACCTAAACAGTGGAAACCCCCACAAATGACACCATTTTGGAAACTAGACCCCTTAAGGAACTTATCTAGATGTGTGGTGAGCACTTTGAACCCCCAAGTGCTTCACAGAAGTTTATAACGTAGAGCCGTGAAAATAAAAAATCATTTTTTTCCTCAAAAATGATTCTTTAGCCCGCTTTTTTTTTATTTTCCCAAGGGTAACAGGAGACATTGGACCCCAAAAGCTGTTGTGCAATTTTTACTGAGTACGCTGATACCCCATATGTGGGGGTAAACCACTGTTTGGGCGCATGCGAGAGCTTGGAAGGGAAGGAGCACCATTTTGAAATGCAGACTTTGATGGAATGTTCTGCGGGCGTCATGTTCTATTTGCAGAGCCCTTGATGTGCCTAAACAGTAGAAACCCCCTGCAAGTGACACCATTTTGGAAACTAGACCCCCAAGGAGCTTATCTAGATGTGTGGTGAGCATTTTGAACCCCCAAGTGCTTCACAGAAATTTATAAACGCAAAGCCGTGAAAATAAAAAATCATTTTTTTCCTCAAAAAAGATTTTTTTAGCCAGATATTTTTTATTTCCCAAGGGTAACAGGAGAAATTAGAACCCAAAAATTGGTGTGCAATTTGTCCTGAGTACGCTGATACCCCATATGTTGGGGTAAACCACTGTTTGGGCGCATAGCAGGGCTCGGAAGGGAGAGAGCGCCATTTGACTTTTTGAACGCCACGTCGTGTTTGGAGACCCCCTGATGTGCCTAAATAGTGGAAACCCTCAATTCTGGCTCCAACCCTAACCCCAACACGCCCCTAACCCTAATCCTAACCCTAATCCTAACCCTAATCCCAACCCTAATTCCAACCCTAATTGTAACCCTAACCCTAATTGTAATCCTAACCTAATTGTAACCCTAACCCTAACCCTAATTCCAACCCTAACCCTAATTATAACCCTAACCCTAAGGCTGGGTTCATATTGCGTTTTACCAGCCCGTTCAACACATAGCGTTGACGGGCTGGTATCGGTATAGCATAACGCGATTCTGTGTGATTCTAAGTTTCACGCCTATTTATGACGTGATGCTCCTTAGATGCAACCATGAGGCAACCATAGGCTTTTCACATGCTAGATCTTACACGCAAAGAATTAGATTCATGTACAGTTATATGAAAAAGTTTGGGCACCCCTATTAATCTTAAGCTTAATGTTTTATAAAAATTGGTGTTTTTGCAACAGCTATTTCAGTTTGATATATCTAATAACTATTGGACACAGTAATGTTTCTGCCTTGAAATGAGGTTTATTGTACTAACAGAAAATGTGCAATCTGCATCCAAACAAAATTTGACAGGTGCATAAGTATGGAGCGGTGTTTTGGATTATTGTCTTGCTGAAAGATCCATCCCCTGCGTAACTTCAACGTTGTCACTGATTCTTGAACATTATTGTTAAGAATCTGCTGATACTGAGTGGAATCCATGCGTCCCTCAACTTTAACAAGGTATTGGCCACACAGCCCCAAAGCATGATGGAACCTCCACCAAATTTTACTGTGGGTAGCAAGTGTTTTTCTTGGAATGCTGTGTTTTTTTGACGCCATGCATAATGCCTTTTTGTATGACCAAACAACTCAATCTTGGTTTCATCAGTCCACAGGGCCTTCTTCCAAAAAGAAATTGGCTTCTCCAAATGTTATTTTGCATACCTCAGCCGACTCTGTTTGTGGCGTGCTTGCAGAAACGGCTTCTTTCGCATCACTCTCTCATACAGCTTCTCCTTGTGCAAAGTGCGTTGTATAGTTGACCGATGCACAGTGACACCATCTGCAGCAAGTTGATGCTGCAGCTCTCTGGAGGTGGTCTGAGGATTGTCCTTGACTGATCTCACCATTCTTCTTCTCTGCCTTTCTGATGTTTTTCTTGGCCTGCCACTTCTGGCCTTAACAAGAACTGTCCCTGTGTTCTTCCATTTCCTTACTATGTTCCTCACAGTGGAAACTGACAGGTATGCAAAATAACATTTGGAGAAGCCAATTTCTTTTTGGAAGAAGGCCCTGTGGACTGATGAAACCAAGATTGAGTTGTTTGGTCATACAAAAAGGCATTATGCATGGCGTCAAAAAAACACAGCATTCCAAGAAAAACACTTGCTACCCACAGTAAAATTTGGTGGAGGTTCCATCATGCTTTGGGGCTGTGTGGCCAATACCTTGTTAAAGTTGAGGGACGCATGGATTCCACTCAGTATCAGCAGATTCTTAACAATAATGTTCAAGAATCAGTGACAACGTTGAAGTTACGCAGGGGATGGATCTTTCAGCAAGACAATAATCCAAAACACCGCTCCATACTTATGCACCTGTCAAATTTTGTTTGGATGCAGATTGCACATTTTCTGTTAATACAATAAACCTCATTTCAAGGCAGAAACATTACTGTGTCCAATAGTTATTAGATATATCAAACTGAAATAGCTGTTGCAAAAACACAAATTTTTATAAAACATTAAGCTTAAGATTAATAGGGGTGCCCAAACTTTTTCATATAACTGTATGTGAAATTTATGGTAACGCAGTACAGACTTTCCTGACTTGAGTGTTTTAGAAAATACTTATATTTCCTATGAAATATCAGTTCTGGAGCATATTTTCCCAGAGCACTGCGATGTCCTGCTCCTATTTGATCTTCCATGTATAAATTGACAACTGCTTTTCACTATTAGGGCTCCTTTCCACTTGCGAGAAATACGTCCGATTCTCGCATGTGAAATCCCAGCTCTGGCCCTGACACTCAGGAGTGGAGTGTGCGGCTGCATGTATTTGTATGCAGCTGCTCGCTCCACTCCCGAACGCCGGCCCCAGAGCTGGGATTTCACATGCGAGAATCGGACGTATTTCTCGCAAGTGGAAAGGAGCCCTTAGTCTTCATTCCACAGTCAAGCAACATTGATTGCTCAGTACAATTTCTCATTCAGATGTCCGTTTTTCGCAGAGTGCTATAAATGGTTTTCACAGATAGCACTCGTACCTGTGATAGTCTATGAGGCCATGCACATGTCAGTGATTTTTTGTTGACAGAGTGGAAAATCGCAGAGACATGTCCGATTTTGAGCCGATGGTTGGTTCAAGATCGGTAATACAAGTCTATATGTCCATGAAATAAAACAGACCGCACTCAGATGTCATCAACTGTGACGTAGGAGAAAGTGGAGAAACTTTGTATTTTCTCTACATATAAGAAAAAAAAGGATGACACTCGGACCACGCTGCTCAAACACTGATCGAAATAATTGGTCTCTTTTTCTTGTACGTGACAGACACAGACGTCTGAATGAGATCTAAGGGTGTAAAAACAAACCTTATTGGCAGGTGAAAAAGAGGTACCCATAGAGATTATATTTACACACCCATCTCCATTTTATTTCCATAAACAATGGACAGGTTGTCATTCGATTTGCATCTGTTTTTTTTCCTTTTTTAAAAGGTACTTCGACTTGCCCATTGCCATTGATAGGTGAGG
Source organism: Oophaga sylvatica (assembly GCA_033576555.1). Taxonomy (NCBI): domain Eukaryota; kingdom Metazoa; phylum Chordata; class Amphibia; order Anura; family Dendrobatidae; genus Oophaga; species Oophaga sylvatica. The sequence goes on from JARQOD010000002.1 coordinate 263,662,784, forward strand.
TAGGGTGAGATTCGATACAAACCGTCGATACTGAATCCATAGTCATGACAAACGGAATTAAATCCGATATTTGTTCCCTAATATTGAATTCAGGGATCGAACGGTTCGGTTCGAATGACCTAGGGGGCTTTCAGTTCTCAAAGTGGAGGTTTCTGGTTGTCTTTCTATGATGACGCCCAAATCCATATCATTATGTGACCCGGCATAAAATCCTCAGTAGGAAAGCCACATGTTTTTACTATGTGGAAAAATAATTGCTTTAATATAAGACACACAATAGGGATAAAAATAGCTGGAAAGGAAAGAGCCTAATGACTGTCCCCGATGATAGTTACATTTATAAATCACGCTATGCAGACTTTCCCACTTGCTTTAAGAAATCATTTTATTCATGAACATTCAGTGACATGATTGCCATTTCATAACCAGTCCCGAAAGAGTCAGGGAAAAGGGATGAAGTCTGCATGCCAATCCAAAACTAATGATTTGCTTTTTCAGACTTGACAGTTAACAGGCTTACTGCTGATACAGTCAACACAAATCTATCAACATTACAGTTTGCCGTACATGACTAGTTTCCATATACTGTAAAAGCATTTGTCACATACAGACAAACAAACTGCATGATGCAAGATTGTTCTGCTCCTGTGAATACAGCCCATTGTGTCCTATACCAATGTAACATTATCTATGTTTATCAGATAATCATTTGATTGATGCATTCCATTAAGGAAGATATGTATTTTTTCTTGCACGTAATTTAATATAACCTTTCAAGTTAAATGAAGTACTAATATGCTGTGTCCATGGCTTTCTGAAATGCACCATAAACTGGATTTTGGTAGTTCATGTGGTTCTATGGTGCTAAAATAAGAGTTCAGTGTCCATGTAATTGTGCAAAATAATCCTTTCAACTTCATTTATTTTTTGTGCTACAAAGAAATGATCATACATATTTAAATATAAATTGCATTTAAGATGGTCTGTATGAAGATTTAGATGTAGCAGTTGTATGTGTAGATGGAAGGCTCTCTTCTTACTGACAACTTTCTGCTTCTGTCTTAGGCTACTTTCACACATCCGTTTTTCGCCGTCCGGCACAATCCGTTCAATATATAAAAAGACGGATCCGGCGCAGATTGTGGAAAAACTAATGCAACGGATCTGATTGTAAGCCGGATCCGTCCTGAACTTTTGAACCTGGAAAATGCCGTGTGCGCTTGCTTGGAACGAGGAGAGAGAGAGAGGAGAGAGAAGAGAGAAAGAGAGAGAGAGAGACTGGGCATGCTTAGAGCTGATAAACGGAATGCGGTGGCCGGATCAGGCCAAAGACTGATCCGGTGGCCGGATTCTCCCATTGACTTGCATTGTACCCCAGAGCCGCTGCTGTCCGTTTTTTTCGCCGGACACAAAAAAACGTTACAACATGCGTTGTGTCCGGCAGCCGGAAAATAAATTTTGGACGGATGCGGCAAAAAACAGACAAAACGCAAGCACATGCAGCTCGATCCAGTGCTAATGCAACTCAATTAGGAAAAAACGGATCTGGCAGAAACAAAAAACTGATCCGTTTTTTGCAAAACAAGCCGGATCCCGCCTGACGGCAAAAAACGGATGTGTGAAAGAGGCCTTACACAGTCACTCCAGAGACTGCTCAGCACATGACACACTGACTGTAAAAAGCTTGTTGTATAGCAAACTAAACAGGTTTGCTTTTGAAATGTTTTACTGATACACACAGAAGCATTAACTAAATACAAAATTTGCATTCATTGTTTTTTTTCCTGTCAATTAGAGGATACACAAGAGGCTCTTATGGTTTAACTGTAAATGGACTGTGATATTTAAGAAGGTATTTATCCATGCCTTAATCAATGTTCATGGCTGGACCTTATATCGGTTCCCTGAGAACTTATTTTTGAAGGAAATGTACATCAAACAGGAAAGAGTATTTCATCCAGGCCATTGTTTTACCCTCTTTGCTTAAAGAGGACCTTCCATTCCATAAATGTGGTGATTCTTACCTAGTCTAAATGCCACTGTTCACCTGAATTTGATGTAGTGTTTTTTTTTGTTCCTATGCCTCTCAATTCTCAAGATATGACCATCTTTTCACTGTATATAAATCTAGTCTTCTTAAACAAGGGGGCATGATCCTCAACTCTTATGTCAACTCTTACAAATAAATTAGCACTCTGTAGGGCTGCAGCATGCAAACATGAAATATATGAAATTTGAATTGCATTACTGCTCTAGCAAATAGGACAAATTGAGAATACTTAGTGCATAATACTTCCTATTTTCTAGAACGTGGGGTCTTCTCTCTTCTTGATAACCAGCGCAGGTAAAGCTGACAGCTGTGGGCCGCAGCCCTCAATTGTCAACTTTATTTTGGCTGAATATCAACAATATTGGGGTCACCATGTTGCTGTTTTTTTTAATTATTTAAATAAATATTTTAAAATATTGTCATTTTTTATAACCAGCCAAGCTAAGGCAGACAGCTGGAGGCTGGTATTCTCAGACTGGCAATGGATATTGGCCCTCCCCAGCTGAAAAATAGCAGCTCGCAGCCTCCCCAGAAAAGGAGCATCTATAGATGCCCCAATTTTGGCACTTTACCCGTCTTTCCCCTTGCCTTGGTGTACGCAAATGGGGTAATAGATTTGGGGTTAATGTCAGCTGTTTTATGTCAAGCCCAGGGGTTAGTATTGGAGAGGCGTTTATCAGACACCCCCATTACTAACCCCGTAGTGAAAATTAATAAAGATACACCCAGAAAAATTCCTTTAATTTACCAAAATACTCTCCAACAAATCACCATTTTTACCCAATTATTAACATAAAAATAAAAAATCAGTTATACTCACCTGTCCGCCAGTAATCCATAATGCTGATGTCCTACAACAATCCTCAACTCTGCAGCATCAAGTTGCATTGCTGAACAGTAACATTACTGTTCAGCCCAGCAACCAGCTCACACTCAGCTGAGTGTGAGAATGCGGCTGCATGTGACTGGTGGAAACCTTTATCACGTCACCGTCAGTCACATGCAGCCATGCTCTCACTCTCAGCTCAGTGTGAGGTGATTGCTGGATTGAGCGCAGTAATATTTGTCACAGCTCAACAATGCAAGCAGATGTAGCAGAGGTAGGGATTGTCCTGGGACATCAACATTATGGATTATCAGTGGACAGATGAGTATAACTTTGATTTTTTATTTTTATAGTAATAAATGGCTTAACCCTTTAATGACCAAAGCTTTTTTCGGTTTTTAGTTTTTGTTTTTCGCTCCCCTTCTTTCCAGAGCCATAACTTTTATATTTTTCTGTCACTATGGCAATGTGAGGGCTCACTGCCGGAGCCCACCTCAAAGCAGGGGATACTGCTAGCTGATGTGCTATTCCGTCAGCTGGCAGTAAGGGGTTAAAAAGGGTCAGGAGTGTGTTTCGTTCAAATAAAGAATTTTGCTCTGTGTGTTTTTTTTACTTAAACTTAGCTGGTTGGTAATGGCTCTGTCTTATAGACGCATCTCCAATACTAACTTCTGGGTTTGATATTAGCAGACATAAAACAGTTGACATCAGCCCCAAAACTTTTTCCCCACTTGTCTCCAGGGCAAGTGGAAAGAACCAAGTCTAAGCACCAGAATTGGCATATCTAATGGATGCGCAATTTCTTCGGTGGCTGTGGGCTGACGTTATTAATCTGGGAGGGGGCCAATATCCATGGCTACTTCCCAGCCTATTAATATCAGTCCTCATCTGTCTGTTTAGACTTTGCAGGTTATTAAATATTGGGGGCCCCCATGTCATTTTTTGGAGGGTCCCCCATTCTAATAACCAGTAAAGACTACGCAGACAGCTGTGAGCTGATATTATTAGCCTGGGAAGCTTCATGGATATTGGTCCCTTCCCAGAATAATAACACCAGCCCCCAGCTGTCTGCTTTCCCTCAGCTGGATTGTAAAAATAAGGCGGACTGCAAGCCATTTTTTTAATGATTTATTTAATCAAGAAATACAAGTGCAGAAAACTACACACGCACTGTGCTATTTATATATCACACTAATATCTTTATTACTATGCACAGGTGCCGTCTGGTAAATACACTCATCAACGTTGCCTTCTCTTGCTGCTATCAGTGATGCCAGGTGTATGCTGATGACAATAGTAGTTATCAGCTGACATGTGACCAATGGTAACCTTTTTACCGCTGGTCACAACTGCTGGCTGACACGCAGTCATTTGTGTTTCAGTAAGGTTACCTCCAGTCAGAGTTCTTGTTTCACATGCTGTCACACAGATAACAGCATGGGAACTGCCAGATGTTTGGATCCCTCATTCATGTGTTCGGGTTTGAGTTAGGGTACCCTTTTGATACCCGAACCAAATTTTTTTCATTAAGTTTGTCCGAACCAGACAGACCTGAAAATTTGCGGGTCCGCCTTTCTCTACTCCTAAAAAACTGAATCACACTTTTCTTTCTTAAATATTCAGATATAGGTTTATTAACCTTTGGGATTGACCAACAGCACTGTAGTTGTTCTATAATAAAATCATCAAAAATGCAAGTTGTCCTAATTGTGCACGAAGTGTCAAAACATATTCACTGCACTAAGATCTAGAAGAACAGGCTGAGGCTTACTATTTAAAACTATAGCCATATACTCCAAATAATGAAGCAGTGTCGCTTGCTTTCTTGTAGCTAATGTTTCCTCTTGAGAGTAATGTGCAGTTAAATGCCTTTTTCATTGAAGTGTCAAGTGCATAAGAAATGAACTTCTAATGAATTGGAAAAAATGTAATAAAAAGCAATACTTGTACAAAAGGACAAATATTTCCAACGTGTTAAATCTCCTTTTCAGAAATTCATTATCCTGACACCAGTTAAAATCAGTTAATGGTCAACTGTATTGCACTTTAATATTGATTTGGTTACTTATCCAGAAATTTGCTAACTATGAAATGCTGTGCTAAAAGTAATAGAAAGAGGGCACATACAAGATGCATTTAATATTTCTGTAAATTTTGATATAAATGGTATTTTTTGAGACCTATCAAGCCAGTGTTATAACATTGTGGTGATGGATCTCTTGTCTAATGGTAAGATATACAGTATAAGGAACCAGAGTCTAGGAAGTTTCCATGGCAGGAACATTGCTCTTTGCACCTGTCAAAATACAATAATTGTGTTACATGGCACATAAGATTTCATATCCTTGAAATAAATGTAATTGTTTTAGTCTTCCCTTCACACTCACCTATCCGATAAACTATACATATTTTGTGCATAATACATGAAGAATCCCAAAATAAATCTAACAATGCCAATGTGGAACTTATCGCCTGCTAGAGTAACTGCACTGTCTGATAACTCAGAGTTGTTGATAGCTGACTGACAGTCTCCTGTTCTGGAAGATATTACTAGTGTTATATGTTTAAGTGTTGCAATGTTTTCCTTCTTACTCAGCATTATAAGATTAATAGGATCATTCTTTTACTAAAACCTGGCACTCCCTTAGATATGCTGTACCAATAATCCGTCTAGAAATTCTCCTACTTGAGACCAATAGGACCAAGTAAAAGGGAACCTGTCATCAGGTTTTTGCTATTTAATCTGAGAGAAGCGTAATGTAGGGACAGAGAGCCTGATTCCAGGGATGTGTCACTTACTAGGCCATGTGCTGTAGTTTCAATACAATCAATGTTTTATCAGTAGGAAATTACAACTGCCCGATTAGATCTCATGCAAGCCAGTCCAGCTAATCTCTGTAGCCCAGCCCCATCCAAAGCAAAAAAACGCTGACAGATTCCATTTTAAGTCACCAATGCTATGCAGAGAAAATAAGGATGTTATCAAAACGCAGCATGCAGTCTAGTAAGTGACACATAGCTGGAATAAGGCTGTCTGTCTCAACATCTTGCTGCTATCAGATTCTATAGCAAAAACCTGCTGACAGATTCCCTTTAAGGTCACCAACTCTATGGAGCCTCTGGGGAGACCTTCCCAACTCATGCTAACTTTCATATAGAGAATTGCTCAATGGTATTCACTCTATCTTTTGAATTTCTTGATTAACTCTACCCAACCATACCAAGGAGTTTAACACAGAGAATTACTACCAGTACTTTATACTCAAAACCACAATCAGTACCAAAGAATCCACTGTAACGAAAGCTGACCTATTTTTTATGTGTTAGTAATTGTGGAGATTCGTTCGGGTTGGGCTCTGAGAGCCCCACTGTAAATCACCTTTCATCAGGGCAGCACGGTGGCTCAGTGGATAGCACTGCCGCCTTGCAGCGCTGGAGTCCTGGGTTCAAACCCCACCTAGGACAACATCTGCAAGGAGTTTGTATGTTCTCCCCGTGATTGCGTGGGTTTCCTCCGGGTACTCCGGTTTCCTCCCACACTCCAAAAACATACTGATAGGGAATCTAGAATGTGAGCCCCATCGGGGACAGTGATGATAATGTGTGCAAACTGTAAAGCGCTGCGGAATATGTTAGCGCTATATAAAAATAAAGATTATTATTTATTTATTTATCTCCTGAGCTCAGCACTAGAGTTGAACGAATTTGTTCAGGTCCCCACTTATTCAGCAAGCTATAGCGCTTACCGAATAAGCTACAGCAGGAACCCGGATACATGGAGCGCGCAGGCTGATCAACTGATCAGCGCCACAGCTGCATGTGTCTTAGCTGTGTCACAGTCACAGCACATGCATGGAAAGCCTGTGTGTTGGGCTCCCCATGCATGTGCTGTGAATGTGATACAGCTAAGACACATGCAGCTGCGGCACCAATCAGCTGATCAGCCGGCACGCTCCATGTATTCGGGTTCCTGATGCAGCTTCTTCGGTAAGCCCTATAGCTTGCCGAATAAGTGTGGACAAGAACAAATTCGCTCAACTCTTCAGCAGTTCTGAACCGTTTTTTAATCTGGACTCGGACTCCCAAACAATCTGCATGATCAGTTAATGGGGTTGAATATTTACAGCAAAACTGTCATCAATTTTGGCCGCTATAAGATTTGGCCACCACCTTTCAGGGCTTATCTACAGCATTTTACAATGCTGTAGATAAGCCCCTGATCCGACCTGCAAGATAAGAAAAATAACTTTTATTATAGTCACCTGCAGGGCGGTCCGGTCCGATGGGTGTCGCAGGTCCAGGTCCGGCGCCTCCCATCTTCTTGCAGCGCCATCCTCCCTCTTGCTTCATGGCTCCCTGGCATTGCGCTCAAGCACATGCGTACTTCTCTGCACTGTTGAGGGCAGAGGAAAGTACTGCAGTGTGCAGGTCCCAGGAAAGGTCAGAGAGATCCAGCACCTGCACACTGCAGAGAAGTACGCCTGCGCAGGAGCGCGATGCCAGGGACCCATCAAGCAAGCAGGAGGGTGGCATTGCAAGAAGATGGGAGTCGCAGGACCCGGACCTGCGACACCAATCGGGCCGGACCGCCCCCCCCGGGTAAGTATAATAAAACTTAATTTTCATATCTTGCAGGTCGGATCAGGGGCTTATCTACAGCATTATAGAATGATATAGATAAGCCCTGAAAGGCAGTGGCCGCATCTTATAGCAGCCAAAATTGACGATAGGTTTGCTTTAAGCATAGAATTAAATGTAAATATATGTGTTGAACACTTTAAAGGGAATCTGTCAGCACATCTGACCTATCTAACCTATCAATAAGGGCATACAGTTTAAAAACTGCTAAAAAAGGAGATAACTATATGCCACATATCAGATGCCTTGTTGTTGAGAAATGATCTTTTATCACTTTATCTAAATGACCTCTTTCAGGCTATGGGGAGGATGGTGCCTGGAAGATAAGTCTGCCTCTGCACTTCATCAGCCCATGTAACTCCTCGCACAGCGTCACCCTGTCCCTGTGACATCGAGTACTCATCAGGAAATCTTGCGCCTGCGCCTTCCATCTCTCGGTGTTCCTCTTCAGTGTTCCTCTCTTATATGGGCATACACTCCACATTCCCGCTGTGCAGGTGTCAGCGAGTCACTGGTACTTCCGCTCCTAGTGTTCTCCGGTGATCACAAACCTTGCACTACACAAGTATCAGTGACTCACCGGCACCGGTGCAGAAAGAATGCCCATAGGAGGGTGGAACACTGAAGAGGAGATGAAATGCGCAGGTTCGAGATTTCCGGACAAACACCTGATGTCTCAGGGACCTAGTGACAATGTGAGAGGAGATTCATCTGATAATAAAGTGTGAAAGCAGAGTTATCTTCCAGGCACCATCCTCCTCAGAGCCTGGAAGAGGTTATTTACATAAAGTGGTAAAAGATTGTTTCTCAACAACAAGATATCTAATATAAGGCATTCGGGTATCACGTTTTCCGGAAGTCTATATCCTGTATGCCTATATTAATAGATTAGATGGCTCAAATGTGGTGAGAGATTCCCTTTAATCATTTCTTACACCTCTTCTTACAGTACCATACCTTTCCTACATGTATTAATTGTAATTTCAGACTGTATATTTATTCATTGTGAACATCAATATGATTCTCCTCACCATTCTATACATGGCTATCTTTGTGGCTTTGTTCTTTGTTGTTTTTCTATTACTCATTTTTAGAGGTTTTTTCTGCACACTCATAATACACATGTTTGGACTGACCGATAAGGTATTTTCTTAATAATGGACAGCAGAAAACTGATTATATGGTTCTCTGCAGACACTTACTAGATAGCTGATGGGGTTTTGTCAGCTAGATGAGCGTAAATTGTGGTCTATTTGTGGATAAATGATATATAATGCTATACATTAGTGATATAATAGACCAGCTTTACTATGGCTTATTGTGAAGGATCTCTTGTATCTCTATTAATGATTGCGAGAAAATATAGTGACAAATTGACATGGAATAATATTTTTTTGATTACAGTGGATACAGAAAGTATTCAGACCCATTTAAATTTTTCACTGTTTATTACATTGCAGCCATTTGGTAAATTCAAAAAAGTTCATTTTTTTTCTCATTAATGTAAACTCTGCACCCCGTCTTGTCTGAAAAAAACAGAAATGTAGAAATTGTTGCAAATTTATTAAATAAGAAAAACTGAAATATCACATGGTCATAATGCTTCAGACCCTTTGCTCAGACACTCATTGAGATGGTTCTACTCCTTCATTGGAGTCCAGCTGTGTTTAATTAAACTGATAGAACTTGATTTGTAAAGGCACACACCTGTCTATATAAGACCTCACAGCTCAGAAGGGCATGTCAGACCAAATGAGAATCATGCTGTCAAAGGAACTGGCCAAGGAGCTCAGAAACAGAATTGTGGCAAGTCACAGATCTGGCCCAGGCTGCAAAAGAATTTCTGCAGTACTCAAGGTTCCTAAGAGCACAGTGGCCTTCATAATCCTTAAATGGAAGAAGTTTGGGACCACCAGATGTCTTCCTAGACCTGGCTATCCAGCCAAACTGAGCAATTGTGGGAGAAAAGCCTTGGTGAGAGAGGTAAAGAAGAACCCCAAGATCACTGTGGTTGAGCTCCACTGATGCAGTAGGGAGATGGGAGAAAGTTCCACAAAGTCAACTATCACTACAGTCCTCCACCAGTCGGGCCTTTATGGCAGAGTGGCACGACGGAAGCATCTCCTCAGTGCCAGACAAATGAAAGCCCGCTTAAAGTTTGCTAAAAAACACATGAAGGACTCCCAGACTAAGAGAAATAAGATTCTCTGGTCTGATGAAACAAAGATAGACCTTTTTGGTGACAGTTCTAAGCGTTGTGTGGAGTAAACCAGGCACTGCTCATTACCTGCCCAATACAATCCCAACAGTGAAACGTTGTGGCAGCATCATGCTATGGGGGTGTTTTTTCAGCTGCAGGGCCAGGACAACAGTTTGCAATTGAAGGAAACATGAATGCGGCCATGTACAGAAATATCCTTGATGAAAACCTCTTCCAGAGTGCTCTGGACCTCAGACTTGGCCGAAGGTTCACCTTCCAACAAGACAATGACCCTAAGCATACAGCTAAAATAACAAAGGAGTGGCTTCAAAACAACTCTGTGACTATTCTTGACTGGCCCAGCCAGAGCCCTGACCTAAACCCAATTGAGAATCTCTGGAGAGACATGAAAATGGCTGTCCACCAATATTCATCGTCCAACCTGACAAAACTGGAGAGAATCTGCAAGGAAGAATGGCAGAGGATCCCCATATCCAGGTGTGAAAAACTTGTTGCATCATTCTCAGGAAAATTCATGGCTGTACTAGCTCAAAAGGGTGCTTCTACTCAATACTGAGCAAAGGGTCTGAATGCTTATGACCATGTGATATTACAATTTTTCTTTTTTAATAAATTTGCAAAAATTTCTACATTTCTGTTTTTTTCAGTCAAGATGCAATGCAGAGTGTACATTAATGAGAAAAAAGAATGAGCTTATTTGAATTTACCAAATGGGTGCAATGAAACAAAGAGTGAAAAATTAAAAGGGGTCAGAATACTTTCCATACCCACTGTATAATAATGTTTGTTACTTTGTTTTTCTCTTTTCAGAAAACTGTTGGGATAAAATACCGATTACTAATCCCTCAATGAATATTCTACAATTCCATGTGATGGTAACTGGTGATGGAATCTCTGGGGATGAGGTTTTCTTACTGCAACCGAAGGAGACCTTCTCCTTTGTAGCAAAGTTTTCCCCAACTAAAACAGGGATTTCTAATGGGAGGTAAGTGGAAATATAAAATTACAATACATGTTACCCACTTACTGCATATAAAGGACTCCAGGCTCAGAGAGACCTACTCCTACATTCAGTGCCATATTGTTCATAAGGCTGACTACACTGAAGCCTTAGGGCTATGCAGCCACTTGGGGCCCATATTTTCTTTTTCTTTTACTGGGTCACTATTACATCCACCCTAGGGCTCCAGTGATTAAAGGCGCTTTTCACTCAGTACCAAATAATTATACGTATACATTTATCTTGCCGCCAACCTTACAGTTCTTTAATCAATAGATTCTAGTTGTGATGATGACTGTGTATGGTCAAATCACAGGCCTGACCAGCCAAAATATTCTTTATAAGGCTATGTACTGTGATCTAGTACCTACCATACAATGGTCATGCTGTCAGCTGTAAAATACCTGAAAGTCTAGGGGTCTGGCCAAAGGTGAATATGTTCCTGCATTCACCTAGTAGTTACTCAGGATAGGCTTCTGTCTTTTACAATGAGCAAATCTGTGATACAGTTATTGATTTGAGGTGGGAGGTTGCCTGGAAATAAAGTTTTTGCCTGGTGATGCTGTAAAAAAAAAGTGGAGGACAATGGGGTCCATAAGTTTTTTTATGGGACCCTATGATTTCTTTATATGTACAAGACCAAACTAGCAGATAGTTGTAGATTGTGTTGAAGCTTTCCACTTGCAATGCTAAAGAGACTTTCTATTACTAGAAAAATCCTACTTCAATCATTGTCAGTCGCTAACAGGTAGCACATGTTTCTGACATACAACAAGATGGCCATAACTGAATTTGGGATTGACTCACTCCATAGTGCTCTATTATAACTCAATTAAGATATTCATATTTTAATTATTTTGCTGTTCACTACTACATGCAATTTCCCAAATCTATATCACAATAATATGTTTTGCTTTCTGAATTGAACATACTTTGTTTAGTAAAATATTGTTATGCCATCCTGTGGTGTTTTAAAAGCCCCCTCTGAAAAATTCCACTAATTAAGTCCAGTTCTGGGTGGTCACACAAGCTCATTAGCTCAGTGGAATGATTTGGGCTGTTGTGCGACTTGCTCATTAGAATCAAGGCACTAGGACCTTTAGTCAATTACAGTTAGGTCCATAAATATTTGGACAGAGACAACATTTATCTAATTTTGGTTCTAGACATTACCACAATGAATTTAAAACAAAACAAATCAGATGCAGTTGAAGTTCAGACTTTCAGCTTTCATTTGAGGGTATCCACATTAAAATTGGATGAAGGGTTTAGGAGTTTCAGCTCCTTAACATGTGCCACCCTGTTTTTAAAGGGACCAAAAGTAATTGGACAAATGACTCCAAGGCTATTTCATGGACAGGTGTGGGCAATCCCTTTGTTATGTCATTCTCAATTAAGCAGATGAAAGGGCCGGAGTTGATTTGAGGTGTGGTGTTTGCATTTGGAAGGTTTTGCTGTGAAGGAAACATGTGGTCACAGGAGCTCTCCATGCAGGTGAAACAAGCCATCCTTAAGCTGCAAGAACAGAAAAAAACCCATCCAAGAAATTGCTGCAACATTAGAAGTGGCAAAATCTACAATTTGGTACATCCTGAGAAAGAAAGAAAGCACTGGTGAACTCATCAATCCAAAAAGACCTGGAAGCCCACGGAAGACAACAGTGGTGGATGATCGCCGCATACTTTCTTTGGTGAAGAAGAACCCGTTCACAACATCAACTGAAGTCCAGAACACTCTCAGTGAAGTAGGTGTATCTGTCTCTAAGTCAACAGTAAAGAGAAGACTCCATGAAAGTAAATACAAAGGGTTCACATCTAGATGCAAACCATTCATCAATTCCAAAAATAGACAGGCCAGAGTTAAATTTGCTGAAAAACACCTCCAGAAGCCAGCTCAGTTCTGGAAAAGTATTCTATGGACAGATGAGACAAAGATCAACCTGTACCAGAATGATGGGAAGCCAAAAGTTTGGAGAAGAAAGGGAACGGCACATGATCCAAGGCACACCACATCCTCTGTAAAACATGGTGGAGGCAACGTGATGGCATGGCCATGCATGGCTTTCAATGGCACTGGGTCACTTGTGTTTATTGATGACATAACAGCAGACAAGAGTAGCCGGATGAATTCTGAAGTGTACCGGGATATACTTTCAGCCCAGATTCAGCCAAATGCTGCAAACTTGATTGGACGGCGCTTCATAGTACAGATGGATAATGACCCCAAGCATACAGCCAAAGCTACACAGGAGTTCATGAGTGCAAAAAAGTGGAACATTCTTCAATGGCCAAGTCAATCACCAGATCTTAACCCAATTGAGCATGCATTTCACTTGCTCAAATCCAGACTTAAGAGGGAAAGACCCACAAACAAGCAAGACCTGAAGGCTGCGGCTGTAAAGGCCTGGCAAAGCATTAAGAAGGAGGAAACCCAGCGTTTGGTGATGTCCATGGGTTCCAGACTTAAGGCAGTGATTGCCTCCAAAGGATTCGCCACAAAATTTTGAAAATAAAAATATTTTGTTTGGGTTATGTTTATTTGTCCAATTACTTTTGACCTCCTAAAATGTGGAGTGTTTGTAAAGAAATGTGTACAATTCCTACATTTTCTAACACATATTTTTGTTCAACCCTTCAAATTAAACGTTACAATCTGCACTTGAATTCTGTTGTAGAGGTTTCATTTCAAATCCAATGTGGTGGCATGCAGAGCCCAACTCGCGAAAATTGTGTCACTGTCCAAATATTTCTGGCCCTGACTGTACATGGTCATCCTGAGAGAGGATCAGAAAAACATCAGGAAGCATCATAAGAAGTATATAACAGCAAGTGTAGACATAGAAGCATAACTGAAGATATTTGTATGATCCCACAGAGTAATGTAATATCTGTTTTTGTTAAAACCCTTTAAAGGCACTCTGTCATCACAGAATGACTGTTCAAAGAAAGTACAGGTGCTCAGTGCTTCACAGCAGCCAATCATTTAATTTTTTATGTACACCTTCCCAACTGCTTGTTTTTTATCTATCTCCAACCTTCTCTGGCTCTATGAAGCCAGAGCTGTCAATCAAATAAGGGGTTTGGTGAAGATAAAGGGACAACAAGCAACTGTGAAGGTGTATATAAATGAGTGTCCCCGCCATGAAGCACCGAGCGGTGGGACTTAGTTTTAACAATCATTCCGTGCTGACAGTCCCTTTATATGTTACTATCTGGATTCTAGTTCTATGCATCACAGTAAGCAACAAGCATTTCTATCAAACAGAGGGTGTATGGCACAGGTGCACAACCTGCGGCCCGCCATACCATTTTTTTGGTGCTCAGGCTTCTGTATACAGTGTTTTCCATATCAAAGGGAAGAAGAGTAGCAGACTGCTTAGGAGCAAGGATGGCCAAGCATGAATAGAGCATTGTGTAACCAGATCTGAGTACCACTACATCAAAAGACTAAGGTTCCTTGACCCCTGTTTTGCCCTCCAGACAGGCATATGGTAGTTAGGTTAGAGGGGTGGCTGCCTATTAGTGATGAGTGAGTATACTCGTTGCTCAGGTTTTCCCGAGCATGCTCGGTGTCCTCTGAGTATTTGGGTGTGCTCGGAGATTTAGTTTGTGTCGCCGCAGCTGCATGATTTGTGGCTGCTAGACAGCCTGAATACATGTGGGGATTGCCTGTTTGTTAGGAAATGCCCGTATGTATTCAGGAATGTTCGGGAAAACTCGAGCAATGAGTATACTCACTCATCACTACTGCTTATGTGTGCAACTCTCATTTCAATGAGGAAGAGGGTCATATATGCAGAGTCTTCTCCTCTCTCCTCTCTCGCGTATTGGGATAGAAGAGCACTACCATTCTCCAGATTAGTGAGAGTCCTGGTAGTGGAACCTGAATCAACTTTTAAGGAAAATACTTTTGATAAGCTATAAAACTCTCGAAAAGAAATATAATACCCCTTCAGGTTTTACTGTGTACTTATTTTTAAGTCATTTGACATGACAATGTGGCCCTTGAACCAGAAAAGGTAGTGTACCCCTGGTGTATGATGTATAATTCTCTGAGGTTGTTGAGTCCGTCTTCAGCATATTAGGGACTAATGTATTCTTAGAACGTGTAAATTCACATTTTTAATTTTTCCAGTGTTATTTTCCAATGTGATGCACTTGGAGAATTCTGGTACAATTTGGTGCTGACATCAGAGAAGCCAGACTCTGTAAAAATTCCCGAAGTATTCTGTGAACTTGGGAAGTAAGTAACATGTTTCATACTAGTTTAAACAGTTTAATGTGTTAGAATATAATTGGATACTAGACATAAAAAATGATATATGCATTGTGGGCAATATTCTGCTCCATGTATATTTTCTTCAAATAGTGAACTGAAGACAATTGTATCAATTATTGTAAACATTTTAGAAAGATTTTAAAGCTTGAAAGTTAGATAAGTGTTCCAACCAATGGAGCGGATTTCCAGTGCTTGAAACTAGTCTGATAATTAATTTTACACTTTATACCATTAAATAGTCTTGTGTGTTTCCATACCGGTGCATTTTGTTGAGCTATGTATGAACTCTAATGTTTGCTATCCTGCAGATGGACGCGTCTTTCTCTCCCACTTGTGAACCCTACACTGAAAACATACGAGTTAGATGCCATTAACAGTAATCCTGAACATTTCTTAGTGGAACTGGACAACAGTAAGCCAGTAAGTAATACTTTGGCTTAGAGTGAGGTTTTGACAGAATCGTGCTCTTGTATTGACCTACCCAAACACACTGCTACACAAGTTATTACTGAGTATTGAATCTGCTCCTCCTATCATACGAGCTAATATTCAGTATGTATGCATACAGAGTACAAAATGTGAACAATGAGCACGGCAGCAAAATAAATTAAATAAATTCCAGCAAAAGGTAAAAATGTAAATAACAATAAAAAGGTTAGTATTACAAGACTGTGGACTAGGGAATAAGAAGCTTGATGTCATTTTTTGTAGGTGTCAATTGTGATGCTGACCATATACATGATAATAGTCATCTAAATTTTCATTCGGTTAACAGCAATTTCTACTAACTCCACCATAAACATGAATGCCACGCTGTCTTGTCTATAGTCCATACCAGTTTTCCGGGCTAGCATTAACAACTGGATGTTTACATACATTATGCCTTGTTGAAGGGTTGTGCTCCTATATGCTGATAGTGCCAAAAAACATCTTTGACAGTATCGGATTGTGTAGAGTAATGGTATCATACAGTGTTCAATAAGGCCCTGACTGCATAGAGACTTTTTATATACATTTTATAAATCTTGTGACTTACAGGTGATATGTTTCCCTCCAGTAAATGTTCTCTTTTTTTATTCTCTATTTGTCCCAGTCCGTTTTGACAACTTGTCTTGATGACAGCAAAGTTTGCTGTTGAAACATTTTTGATCCCCAGCTTCTCTAACCGAACTTAGCTTAAACCTCTAAATTTAGATCCCTGGCCACTATGTTAATTTAGATGCGAGACTAGACCCCAAAATTTATTAAAACTCCAGATCACACCTCTAAATTAATGCTAATGCCAAATCAGTTACCCAAATTAATACAGTCACCTGATCAAAACTATACAAAAACGAGCAAGGAACTATTTTGTGGATCAGTAAAGAGCCATTTATTTACAAAATTGCACAGTACCTCCTGAGTGCTCTACAGCAATAGTGAAATATATTGGGGGACAAAAAGGAATGCTTTTTTATGCAGTACTGTTAACTCAAAATGCCGTTACTTGTATCTATGGCAGACTTTGCCAGTGAAGCGCATCAGGTTCACAGCCCAATAGATAATGTTGGTTTTAAGCAGATTGTCCTGTTTCAAATATTATTACACAATAGGCACCGCAGCAAGGTAACAAACTAACGCTCTACTCACCCTCCCCAGATCTAATGATTCCTCAGGTCTCTTTGCCTCTGCTTCACTCTGTGCTGATCAGTTGCTGTGATCACATCATGTCGGCAACCTTGCAGCCACTTCTTGAGCTCAATGTCTCCACTGATGTACAGAGCTAGAGCCACTGAGCTACTTGATTGGTTGCAGTGCGAAGATGTGACGTCATCACTGTATCTGATCAACCAGGAATTGAGCAGTGAGGAAATGACATTGCAAAGCAAAGAGAATTAGGAGCCTTGTAATGCCAATCTGTTGGAAATTTGTCAGTGACCACTCAAAGGTCTTATTTGTAATATACATGCCTTAAAAAAATATATTTTAAAACCAGAAACCAAACCCATGTTGGTGACATCATAACACCAAAATACCAATTGTGAAAATATGAAAAACAATATAAATACCAAAAATTAATAAAATATACCGTACATGAGGTCACTACGGTAATTCATTCCTGTAGATTGTCTTGTGTTCGCTTTTAGGATCCGCAGTGCTTCTTTATTCAGTAGTAACTTCCTCCATTTACCGCCCCATCTAGACTTATTGACTAGTGATGAGCGAACGTGCTTGCCACTACTCGTTACTCGCCCGAGTATCACGGTACTCTGTGTACTCGGCGAGCACCAAGCATTTCCGGGATTACTCGGTGGGAACTCAGGTCTCCACCCAGTTTTTTTGGTGGACTTTACAGACCCAATCACAATGCAGGGATTGTCTGCCAGGCAATGAAATGCCGCAGCCATCTTTGTTGTGGTCGTGCAGTGATTGGCTGGCCGCACAGCATCATCAGGGGTATAAGAGACCGGACACCGCCCTGCTCGGCTCATTCAGCTCCGGATTGAGATAGTGTAGGGAGAGCTGCTGCCAAGATAGGGTCAGAATTGGGGATTTATTAGTGTGGGGTCTACCATCCTAAACTACTCAAATCCAGCTAAACCAACAGTTCTTCTAAGGACTAATTCCAGAGTATATAGGTTCCAGTGTTCGGTAGGCAGGGTAGTATACGTCGCTCTATACACATCAGTGCAAGGCTTGCAGGCACTGTATGTATATAGAACATTGCATAAATCAAGAGGGTCCATTCCCTTACTGTGTTCTGGTGCTGCTGCTGCTACCTGTATGATATATTAGCTGTATATAGCTAGGCCCAGGTGTAATTGGAATACAGGCCACACATTTTTTGTAGTTACCTCCCCCAAAAACTGGAAAAAAAACACACATTTGTCATAGTGGTATCTCCGTGCCAGCTCATATCTGTGCGTGCTCAAAGTTTGGTCAGTTTACGGCGGTTTTATTTTTTTGTCCTAGCTGTCACTGTACTTATATACATCAGTATTTAGTACTTATTTTGCCTTATATACAAGTCATTAACCTGGAATGGATATACCTTAATATATTTCCCAGCAAAATCCATTTTGGTTTAGTTTTTGTATGTTTTTTGGTGCACCGGTAAAAATGGCATGAAACTCTGCCAACATTTTTTAAAGCTGTGAACTAGGAGTCAGGAATGCTTCCTGGGGCGATCCCCATGATGTCCCAGTGTCATATGAGCAGTGTTTCCATCATTTTAAGATGTTTTCAGACCTTAAAAGGACCCCAGGGGGGATCTTGGTAAAAATGCTTCGGTCTCCCATAGACTTACATTGGGCTCATTGTTCTGTCCGAGTACCCGAGTATTCCAATTTGCTCGACCCGAGCAACGAGCACCCGGGCATTTTAGTGCTCGCTCATCACTATTATTGACCTTTCCTCTTCCAAAAAAGTGGAAATAGTCTAAATTACCCTGGTGTGTTTGTATAAAGTGTTTGGCTGCAGCAGAAGTACATTTACTTATGGAAATATCTGCAATATGTTTATAAATAAGTGACGTAAGTTTTCTAATAGTACACCCATTTCTGAACTCAGTGTATTTTTTAACATAATGCTGATATTTCCTATCACGGTGAGGATTGCAAGAGAACTCACCAGTGCAATCTCCCGGAAGACGAGTGCAGAAGAAAGCTTCAGGCTCCTAGGAACGCAGGGTGAGCAAGGCAGGAGAGAGATGGTTTCAGGGCCTGAATCACCTGACAGTTGAGGGGCGTGGCTTCAGCTCCAGGGAGCTAGAAGCTGAGGGAAAACTCCTAGAAAGGTAACTACGGGACAAAGTTACCCAGGGGCACAGACAGAGACGTAAATCTGAACAAGCCAAGGTCAAAGCACGAGAAGACAGTACAGTACAAAGGATGAGACAGAACGGATAGTCGGGGCCAGGCAGAGGTCAAAACCAAACAGACAGCGAAGGTACAGAAACAGAATCCAACAAGCAGTATCCAGAGAACAGACCGAGTCAAAACCAAAGTATCAGGCAAACCAGAACACAGCACAAACACACTCAGGGTCAACACACTCTGCCAAGGGCGAAAGTATAACTGACAGGGATTGGAGCTTCCTAGGGCTATAAGAAGCTCTCCCCGAACCAAGGAGAGGCCACAATAATAAGCCCCAGGTGTGCAGGTAAGAGCTTGCACTGGGATCAAAACCTTAACCCCTAGCGTGCAGGTCAACCCTGCACTGGGATCATGACAGTACCCCCCTCTCAACGGGGGGCCTCTGGACCCCCAGGCTTGCCTGGGAACCTGGCATGGAAAGCCCGAACCAGGCGATCCGCATGCATCAAACGGGCCGGCACCCAGGATCTGTCCTCCGGTCCATACCCCTTCCAATGAACCAGGTACTGTACCGACCGCTGCACCAACCTGGAGTCAACGATATGCTCAATCTCATATTCCATGTGTCCCTCAACCAAAACAGGAGGAGCAGCGGACTCGGACTCCCCCCGGACTGCCTCAAAAGGTTTCAGTAGGGATTTATGGAAGACCTTAGGGATATTGAATGAGACTGGAAGACACAATCTGTAAGCCACTGGATTGATCTTTTCCACAATCTTGTATGGGCCAATGAACTTGGGGCCTAACTTGGCTGATGGAACCTTCAACTTAATGTTTCGCGTGGAGAGCCAAACTTTCTCTCCAACCCCAAACATAGGACCTGGTGTTCTTTTCCTGTCAGCGAAAAACTTGTACCTGCCTTGAGACCTGGATATATTCCGCTGGACCTCCGCCCATGTATTCTTTAATCGCTGAACAGACCCCTCTGCCCCTGGACACCCAGAATCCAAACGAGAAAACTCACCAAAATGAGGACTAAAACCATAATTGATCAGAAAAGGAGACATACCAGTAGATTGGCTCACTCGACTATTGAAGGCGAATTCCGCCAACGGCAGTACATCACACCAGTCATTCTGTCTTGCAGAAGTCAGACATCTGAGGATCTGTTCCAGAGACTGATTAGTGCGTTCCGTCTGACCATTGCTCTCAGGATGGTATGCAGACGAAAAAGACAGAGACATCCCCAATTTCTTGCAAAAAGCACGCCAAAACTTTGCCACAAATTGCACTCCACGATCAGACACCACATTCAGGGGTACCCCATGCAACCGGATAACATGCTGTACAATCAATCTGGACAAAGTCTCAGCTGAGGGTAGTGCAGATAAGGGTACAAAATGAGCCTGCTTCGAAAACCTGTCCACCACTACCCATACCACCGTATTGCCCTTGGATGGAGGAAGATTAGTAATAAAATCCATGGACAAGTGAGTCCATGGCCTTTCGGGAACTGCCAAGGGCATCAGTTCCCCAGCCGGCCGGCTTTGTGAGTTTTTAGAACGAGCGCAGACCCCACAACCAGAAACAAATTTTTTTATGTCAGAGCTAAGAGTAGACCACCAAAAGATCCTAGCCACCGCCCGACGTGTGGCAGATATACCAGGGTGAGCACTGAGCTTGGATTCATGGAACTCCTGGAGGAGTTTAAGCCGAAGCTGCTCTGGGACAAACAACTTACCCCTGGCTT
>JARQOD010000002.1:263683440-263722106 GCA_033576555.1 Oophaga sylvatica
AGACGTTTCATTAAAAATTTCCCTTCTGAGGTAGTGTCCCTACACTCAATTTACCCGGAAAGAGTCTGGGTTTTCCGGACCCCCCAAACCCCAGGAAGCATTTCCCGTCTAAAAGATAAATTTACCCTGCACCTACCCAAACACCCCCAACCCCGAGCTTGCCTTCATAAAAAGGTGGATGTTTCAACTGTGCCTTTGGAGCTTCTCCTCAAGAACAGGTAAAAGAATGCTTGCACCCCTGTCCCTTTTTTTTCCCAGCAGTTGTCTTCAGCTGAGGGAACTACATGGGGGCAATAAGAGTTTTTGGCCATTATTGCCGCCTTCAAAGAATGGGACCCTTCTTCGGGGGAGCTGCACACAAATAGTCGTCCTGACAGACCATCGAACCCTTTTTTTATCAGGTCGGCTAAGTGCCGACTCTCGCCAGGCCGCGGGAATTTTTTCTTAAACAAATTTTAAATTTATCACTTTTTATAGACCAATCGCGCAATGGAAAGGCGAGCCCTTAGGATTTACTCAGCAGGCCGTCCAATTATTTCCTAAGACTATTTTTTCCCGACCAAATTTCCCTAGATAATTCATAATAAAGCCCTACAAGGGACACAAGGAAGCATACCATGCGGTTCCTTTTTGGCCAACCCCCAAGGGACGTAAGTCTTTTTCTTTAAAATGGTTGGGGTTTCAGGACAACTGTATATTCCGAACAGTCAGTTTAAGAGTATTTCAATCATTCACGATTCCAAATAGCTGGGGAAGGGAATTCTAAAAACAGATTTCTTTCTCTTTCTTTTGGGGGCCCCCTTGCAGGAAGGATGTTTTGAAATTATTCCTTCTTTTTGGGGGTCTGTGCAAGATGCAAAACCCTCGCTCCCCACCCAAATGGTCTGTTACAGCCTCTTCCCCCCCCCTCCCGCCCCTGGGGATCCCTTTTATGGACTTCATTGTGGGGTTACCAACCTCTCAGGGGGAAAAACACCCTTTAGTGGTGGTTGACCTCTAACAAAGGCAGCTAAATTTTTTCCCTTGGTCGGCTTACCCATGCAAAACGACATCAATTTGATGATTAAAGATGTGTTTCGCTTACATGGAGTCCCGGGATGAGGTTATTTCGGATCGAGGGGTGCAATTCCTCTAGGTTTTGGCAAAATTTCTGTGCAGCATTGGACATTAAAGTAAACCTTTCTTCTGCTTTTCATCCCCAGACTAATGGACAGACCGAAGAACCAATCAAACCCTGGAGCAGTATCTCCGCTGCTTTATCTGCCACCTACAGGATGATTGGGTGGATCTACTTCATTAGCTGAGTTCTCGTAAAAACTCTCAGAGTGCCTCCACTAAACAGTCTCCTTTACTCTAATCTAGGTTATCATCCTAACATTCTACCACGATTTCCATAGAAACGCCTTTACCAGCAGTGGCTGAAAGAATCACGTCTTTACAGAAGAATATGGATCTTCTAAAGGAAAATCTGGAATCGGCTCAAGAAAGGTACAAGAAAGCAGCAGATAAAATTTCGTAAACCTGCACCAGCTTTCAAGGTAGGAGACTTGGTCTGGCTGTCAACCAGAAATCTTAAGTTAAGGATTCCATCGTCTAAGTTGGGAACATAAGTACATTGGACCCTATAAAATCAGTAAAATTATAAGTGCCGTTGCTTGTCGTCTTCAACTGCCCAGAACTATGAGAATCCACCCTGTCTTTCATGTATCCCTACTAAAGGCTGCGACACCAATACGTTTCCTGGACGTTCCTCTCCTTGCCCTGACCAGTGCTAGTCGATGGTCAGGAAGAATTTGTGGTGGAAAGGATTTTATATTCCAGGTTGTATAGAAATCAGTTACAATATCTGATTAAATGGCAGGGCTACCCAGTGGAGGACAACTCATGGGAACCGGTCAATAACGTTAATGCTCCTCGCTTGCTCCGTCAGTTTCATCAGAGGTACCCACACAAGCCTGGTCTGAGGTCATCCGGAGGTTGTCCTTAAGGGGGGAGTAATGTAAGGTTCTATGTATATATTCCTGAAACTCAGTTTGTTCGTCAGCCATTTTACTTTCTGTCTTGCGCAGCTATCTTGCCCTCAGTCAAAATGGAGTTTCCAGCTTGCATGTTCCCGCCCTGATTCTCTCCTTTGCTTCTTAAGCAGCCACAGCTGAGCAATCAGTGCTTCAGAATCTAGCCTGCAGTGAACCTGTGACTTGACTCCTGTAAGCCTTGGACCTTGTACTCCAGCTATTCCTACTGAGGAACTCTGAAGCACTTGTGGACTCTGAACCCTGCTCTTTGAAAGACCCACGTTTGCATGGACTTACGGTAACAGAGAAGAAGATCCTGAATCTGTATTGGAGAGTGAATTGCTGAGCTTGGATTACTCTGGCCTGCTGTGTCTCCTGTTTCTGTGTCTGCAAAACTGTGTGACTATTTCTGCCAACTTGTATGAAGTAATACAGGACTTTTCTATATCAAACCTGTGACTCCTGTGTTTTCAATCGCACCCAAGCACAGAGCCTATATGAACTGTACTAATACATTAACTATTATAGTTTTTCGGAATACATTTGGGAATACGTCGGACATAAGACGCTTTTACTTTGACAGCTCCAGTTGGCTCAAATTCCAATCCAATGGCAAATATTAAGTCACATATAATTAAAACCCCCAAGGAAATTGAAAGGATTTGTATGTTCCCCCTATCTGGTGGGTTTCCTCCGTTCTCCAGTTTCCTCCCACCTCCAAAAACTACTGATAGGGAATTTAGATTGTGAGTCCATTGAGGCATGATGATAATTATTAAAGCGTGGGAATTATAGTGTATATAAGCAAAACTTAACTCCTTAAGATGCCCATACGCCTTTTAACGGCGGCAGTAAGGGTACTTTTTCCCAGTGTCCCCTTTTTAAAAGGCCTGAGAGATAAGGTTATCGCCCCCATGTTGGGAAAACACTGATTCGGGTTGGTTTTTACCAACCCCAGTTGCGTCACCCTTATTCACGGAAAAACGGGGACCGCAAATAAAAGTAATTTCCATTTATTTCTCCTCATTGATATGATCTAGCACATAGAGGGGAGAGAAATGGGGTCCCCCAATCACCTCCGGGACCTCGATGTCCCCGGCCCTCCGGCTGTGTCCCCCACCCCCCGGCATCTTCTTTCGGGGAAAAAAAAGGGGCAAGCACAGTCCGCCGGCCGAGATCTCCGGCCAGCACCCGGCAAAATATAAGATTTTCCTATCGGTTCATTTTGATTACTTGATAACCCATATCACAGTGACAAAAAAAAAATAGTCATCAAACCTCCCTTTATGACAAGCTTAGGAGGTAAAAATAATAAAATAAAACAATTTTTTTTTTTTCATATTTCCATTAAGGTTAGGGTAAGGGCTGGTTATTGTTGGAGTTATAGTTGGGGTTAGAGCTAGGGTTGGGGTTTGTGTTGGGGTAGGGCTAGGGTTGGGGGTGGTTAGGGTTGGGCTAGGGAAGGTTTGGCTATGGGTTTAAACTAGGGTTTAGGGTTGGGCTGGGTTAAGGTTGTGGCTAGGGTTAGGGTTGGGGGCTAGGGTTGGGGCTAGGGTTGTGTTGGAGTTAGGGTTGTGGGTTAGTTTATTTGGTGTTGGGGTTAGTTTTATAGTTAGGGTTGGGATTAGGGTAGGGGTGCTTGGGGGTTTGGGTTTGGGGTTGGGCTGTGTAAGGGTTGGAGTTAGAATTGGGGGGTTTCCCCTGTTTGGTAAACAGGGGTCTCCAAAAAGTGAATGGCGCCCGCCATTGATTTCCCGCCAATTTCGCGTTCAAAAAGTCAAAAGGTGCTTCTCCTTTCTGGCCCTGCCATGTGCTCAAACGGGCTTTTTCCCCACATATGGGTATTGGATACTCAGGAAAATTGCACAACAAATTTTATATTAGATTTTCTCCTATACCCTTGTGAAATAAAAAACTTTGGTTCCAAAATAAATTTTTTGTGAAAAAAAATAAAATGTTTATTTTTTCCTTCCACATTGCTTTAGTTCTCGTGAAGCACCTGAAGTGTAAATAAACTTCTTGAATGTAGTTTTGCACACCTTGAGGGGTGCAATTTTTAGAATGGTGTCACTTTTGGGTATTTTTTGTCATATCGACCCCCAAACTCACTTCAAATATCTGATTTGTCTGATTAAGGGTACAAAAATTAAAAGTTTAAAAATCCTAAATTTTCTTAATTTTTCCAAATTTTTGTTTCTTCATTAATAAATGCAAGTAATATCAAAGAAATTTTTCACTGTCACGAAAAAGAGCAATTTAGAATCAGTGGGATCTGTTGAAGTGTTCCTGAGCTATAAGCTCATGAATTGATAGTGGTCAGAATTGTAAAAATTGGCTTGGTCAGTAAGTACCAAATTGGCTGTCAGTAAGAGGTTAATAAATAAATACAAATAAATAATCAGTGGAGTAAGCTGAGGGAAATCACCAAACAAGCATATTCAGAACTAAAAGATTCAAAGACAAGAGCAGAATTAAATACAAATTCCAATTTGGGAGTAGCAAGGAAAGAATCCAGAATGTTAAAGCAGAAGATAAGTTCATGACATAATGCTTGAGGAATAAAAAATATATCAAAAGTGTATAAAATTCATCTATAGGAATAATAACAAATTGTAGTTTTTTTTTGTTCTTAGATTGTTTAAAGATTTCCTAAAGCTGGCCATGCACATTAGATTGGTGCCGCCATAAATGTTCAGTGACAGATATCTCTCCCCGACTCCTACTAAATAAAAGACTTGCTTGATTATTTCTGTGTTTTCTATGAGAGAGCCTGCCAAAATCATATTGCAGCTGCTTATTTCCAGGCTAAAGAAAAGCTTGGACATTGCATTCCAATCGCCTGATCATCATTACCTCACCAAAATCTGTCAAAGGGACAGTCAGAGGCTCCCATGCACATTAGACAGTAGATCAATCCCACCGAAAATCAGAAGCTCAGGTGAGATTTATCTACTGTAATTTAGACTGTATGGTGGAATTAACTCCTCACTGACACTAAAACCTACATGTACGGCGCAAACTGGTGTCTGGTGTATGAAGCGGATGGATTGAGTCATATACGTACCTATCAACGATAACATTAAAACTTCCAACAGATGAAGTTTGGCCCCTTTCAAAGAATGGGATATATTTTGCCGCAAGTGAACAGACAGCTTTTGAAATCGATTTGGTTGAGTAATAAAAATGGACAATCATAAGGTATGAGTGACTTGATAAGGGACAAATTGTGATGGCTAGGCATCTTGGTCAGAGTACTTTAACCCCTTTACGATCTTGGACGTATCCAAAACATCCAGGTTGGTTGGACTTGCCGGCTTGGATGTAGGGATACGTCTTGGCAATTTTGCATGCAAAGAAGCTGTGTATGTGCGATTGATGCCAGATGTCAGTGATTCTGACAGCTGACTACCGGCACTCAGTGCAGAAGCAGTGCCGGCACTGCTCCTGCACTTTATCCCCTAAATATTGTGATCACTGTGCATTGAGCACCTTGAGGGGTGCTGATTCTAAGAGCACTTGGTGCTCGAAGCACGTCCAGACTTCAGTGGGCAGTCACGGTGTTGCGGTGTCTTCATTTATTCGCCACTGAGACTAGTACAGCAGCCATGCTGGATTTTTGTACTTTAATATTTGCCTTAATAAAAGGATGATTTTTACATTATTTCCGGAGCTGGATTTTCTCTCATTCCAGATTTATTACCACATAAAGTGACAGTGGTCAGAATTGTAAATTTACCTTGTCATGAAGGTAAAAAACGGTTGGGGGGCAAAGGGGTTAATGACTTGTTGTGGGATTTTCAAAGTATGTAGTGGTTAGTACCACCAAGGTAGGATCCAAGAATCAATAACTGATGCGCCAAGCACAGTAACATAACCAGAGAAGAGGTTTTGATGGTTTTGATAGAAAGGTTCAAAACACTTCATGGATTGCAGCTTGCATAGCTGTAGATTACCCAATTTAGGCAGAAGGTTTAATGCTAATTGTTTTCAGATTTTATCCTCTAAACATTTAAAAACTGACAAAACTTTTCTATCTCAACATATTTTCACTTTGTAAAAACATAGTAGTTGCTGAGAATACAGAAGCATCTGTCTGATCTAATACTGTGATCTTCAAAGATGACCCTTATAACTAAACGATAGATTTACAATATGGTTTTCCTGCCTAGGCTTCTGGTGTCAATTCTGTTCTCCTTCATTGTCATATGTTGTGATTGAATAATTATCTTGAACAGATTGCTAATTTACCATTGGTATTATTCTTAACAGCTGCATTACCAGGGTTGCCAACTTGATTTTTTTTTGCAACTTATAAGAAATAATAGACAGTTATTTAAAATCATAACGAATCAGTAGAAATAGGTGATCTGAGTACAGCACAGAAAAGGGGAACATAGCATGAAATGCAAAGTAAATACTGAAGAGGCTTCAGAGTTTTTTACAATCAGCACCCTGCATTTTCAAAAGGCAACGCCATCAATTTTGAAAGGATTGTTACCCCCTACTGCAATGTTTTAACCAAATTCAGATTTCCATGAGTTTTGGTATATCAGGAAATGTTATTTATTTTTCAGGGGGGCAGTAGAATCCTAAGAGAACACTATTTTCATGTAAGTCAAAAAAAGGGAATCTGTCAGTACAATCAACCCTCCAAAGCCATCTATATGAGCATGCAGGCATTAGGAAGTGAATAAAATGATACCTTGATATCTGTAATCTGATGTCTTATTCCAGAAAAATCAACATTTTTTCTTATGTAAATGTACTGTTAAGATCTATGGCCGGACACTGATCTCCCCAAAACAGGAAAATAGTAGACAGCATCCAAAGATGATGACGTTCAAAACATCTTTATTCTGCATACAAAGGATGGAATGTTTCAACCTGTCACAGGTTTTTTCAAGCATACAGTTACAGGTTGAAACATCGCATCCTGTATAGGGCAGAAATAAAGATGTTTTAAACTTCATCACCTGCTGGTCGCTGTCTATTATTTTCCCGTGCATGCTGTATTCAACTGAGTTCCTTGGATTTTGGACCTTGCGTCTTTATATAGGAGAATACCCTGAATGCTGTTTTGTCATAGAAGACTACTGCAAGCTATGCCTGCATTTTGATTAGAACTCTCCGAGAGTCTACATTCAGTTCTCATTTTCATTGAAATAGGGAGTTACCGTGTGAGACATTCAGTCAGGAGAACAAACTGTCAGTCCACTACATGTCTCACAGTGGAAACTCCCCCTTTCATTTACAAAACACTCTGGAGTTCATATGCAGATCAGTGTCCTTCCATAGATGTTATCAACTCATTTATATACTCGTATAAGAAAACATGGATTTCCTGGGTTGAGACATCGGATCGCAGACATCAAAGTACCTTTTTTTCAGCTTCCTATGACCTACTACCCATATAGATGGCTTAGGAAGGTTGATCTACTGACAGATTCCCTTTAATGTAGAAATATGGGTTGGACTTAGGATTTAAAATCACCCAACATGTATTTTGTAAGTAATAATCAATAAATACATCCATATATAGGCACACATTTCTTGCAGTATTAAACAATATGAATGAACAGCATCTATAAAACTACCCCACAAACACTGTAAATAAACACATTACTATGTATAATAAACTGTACAACTATTTTATTCTAAAGTTAAAATACACTTTCAGAAATGTAAACTTAAGCAGCTACTGTAGACTCTAAAGGTACTAGCGGGGAACTCACCGAGTTTCCAACAGTTCAGCCCGGCTCAGAACGCAGCTTCAATGACCAGAGGTAACCTCAAAGATGTCACCGCTAATCACTGAGGCTGCGCTCGAAGCAGCTCAGTCACCAGTGGTTTCAGCCTGGATGTCGCATCTTGGCACCGTCCAGGTTGAAAACTATTAATCCCCCCAAACATGGATTACAGCCTGGGACAGAAGACAGACAGGCATATTGTTGTTTTTTCATTTTAGTTTTATTACAGGAGAATGAGGGCTTCAGTGGAAAAGGCGTTAGGTGAGTATAACTGTTTTCTTATCTTTAAATAAAAAAGTAAAACTGTGTTTTATTTTCTTTCTAATAAAGGACTTTATTCTGCTGTGTATTTATTCACCATACAACTATAGGATTAGTAATGGATAGGTGTTTATATAAGCCTCTCTATTACTAATCCGGGGCTTGATGTCACCTGACAATACAAAGGTGACATCAACCCCACAAATATGAACCCCACTTGCCACCACTACAGGGCAACTGGGAAGAGCCAGGCAAAGAGCCAGAATTGGGGCATCTAATAGATTTGCCTATTCTGGGCAGCTGCGGGCAGCTATTTTTAGGCAGGGGGGTCAATATCCTTGGCTCTTACCAGCCTGGGAATATCAGCCCCAAGCTGTCTGCTTTAGCAGGGCTGGTTGTCAAACATTTGGGGGGCCCCATAACATTTTTTTTAAAATTATTAAATCATTTTTAAAAACAGCGTGGGGATCCGTCTATTCCTGATAATCAGCATTGTTGAAGCTGAAAGCTGGAGGGTTTGCAGCCCCCAGCAGTGATTTTGCCTGAATGGTTATCAAAAATGTGGAGGAACTTACGCTATTTTTTTTATTATTATTTATTTTTCAGCGCAGGAGCCGGCTAATGAATACATCCATCAGACGCTCCTGCTCTCGCTGTTATTAGTGGCAGCAGGTGTCGAATGATGGGAACTGTAGACCCATCACTGACTCCGGTGACCTCAGGGAAACTTTAAACCTCCAATCACAGCTGAGTGCTCACACTGTCTTTTGACGCATGGAAACTGCGGCTCTTGATCGGCCGGGTTTATTTCACCGCCGATTTAGAAGTGGTGTTTGCCACCCTAAAATGCACATGACAGTGCAACAAACACCCAGTGTTCGGGCAGCCGAACCCCGAGCAGTAAGACGGACTTCCTGTACAAGTCTGGTCTGATGTGTCTGTGCCCATCTCGAAAATGAAGATAAACTTGACACAAACTAGATTTTTCCATTTGCTAATTATATTGTCATTCCTAATATGATTAATTTTAAATTACAAGTGCTTTATAGTGAAAACAGATTAGATTTTCACATATAAATTGCATACATTTAGAGGGGAGGGTTGATGCTGCTCAGCTCTGCAGGTATTGAAAGCTATATGAATAGCCTGACCTCAGGTGAACCAAAAATGTGTCCGAAGAGATCCTTTGCCAATTTCATTAAGGACCAGGTGCATCGGATCAGCACATGTTTTAACAATCTTTGTAGATGTGCCAGATGCTCATGGGTACTCTGTATGCTTGTTGATCGCATCATGTTTGCTGTTTCCACAATTCCCTAATGATGCCATACTCTGTAATTGAAGATTTAGAAGCAGCTGCATGAAAAATAATCTTCTAAAGCTATGATGCTATAAGTTTTGCTAGTAAATGTTATCTAGAAGTGGGGAAGGCAATACTCTAAAGATGGGAATGTAAAGGTGTTAGTATATATTTATGAGAAACAAGT
Organism: Oophaga sylvatica; assembly: GCA_033576555.1. Taxonomy (NCBI): domain Eukaryota; kingdom Metazoa; phylum Chordata; class Amphibia; order Anura; family Dendrobatidae; genus Oophaga; species Oophaga sylvatica. Next base: position 263,692,951 of record JARQOD010000002.1, read on the forward strand.
AAATTTAGAGGGATTTATTTAAACAATGACATTTTTATTATTTACTTACTTTTTGCTAATTAAGGCTATTCTATCTGTATTTAAAGGGGTTGTCAAGCTACAAGTACAAGTGTATGTTAAAGTAGAATTATCTAAGTAAGTACAAGTATTTACAAAACAAACATACCAAGAGAGGTGATGGCTCTTATATATCAGAAAAGAGAGGGCCAATTATTGACCCAGCTCAAATATGTTTCATTAATCACCCTATCATTTCTGTCATTTAACTAATACTAAAGGTTTGGCACAAAAGTCTGCAGGTACTCTGTGACTGTAGACTTGTGAATCCTTGTGGATTCTCCAGTGCCAGTGCTGGAAGTGGGGCAGCCATCTGACCGCAAGTACAGTTATATGAAAAAGTTTGGGCACCCCTATTAATCTTAAGCTTAATGTTTTATAAAAATTGGTGTTTTTGCAACAGCTATTTCAGTTTGATATAGCTAATAACTATTGGACACAGTAATGTTTCTGCCTTGAAATAAGGTTTATTGTACTAGCAGAACATGTGCAATCTGCATTCAAACAAAATTTGACAGGTGCATAAGTATGGACACCCTTATCATTTTCTTGTTTTAAATACTACCTACTTTTTACTGACTTACTAAAGCACTTTTTTGGTTTTGAAACCTCATTGAGCTTTGAACTTCATAGCCACGTGTATGCAATCATGAGAAAAGCTACTTAAAGTGGCCACTTGCAAGTTGTTCTCCTGTTTGAATCTCCTCTGAAGAGTGGCATTATGGGCTCCTCAAAACAACTGTCAAATGATCTGAAAACAAAGATTATTCAACATAGTTGTTCAGGGGAAGGATAAAAAAAGCTTTCTCAGAGATTTAACCTGTCAGTTTCCACTGTGAGGAACATAGTAAGGAAATGGAAGAACACAGGGACAGTTCTTGTTAAGGCCAGAAGTGGCAGGCCAAGAAAAACATCAGAAAGGCAGAGAAGAAGAATGGTGAGATCAGTCAAGGACAATCCTCAGACCACCTCCAGAGAGCTGCAGCATCAACTTGCTGCAGATGGTGTCACTGTGCATCGGTCAACTATACAACGCACTTTGCACAAGGAGAAGCTGTATGGGAGAGTGATGCAAAGAAGCCGTTTCTGCAAGCACTCCAAAAACAGAGTCGGCTGAGGTATGCAAAAGCACATTTGGAGAAGCCAATTTCTTTTTGGAAGAAGGTCCTCTGGACAGATGAAACCAGATTGAGTTGTTTGGTCATACAAAAAGCGTTATGCATGGCGTAAAAAAAACACAGCATTCCAAGAAAAACACTTGCTACCCACAGTAAAATTTGGTGGAGAATCCATCATGTTTTGGGGCTGTGTGGCCAATGCCGGCACCGGGAATCTTGTTAAAGTTGAGGGACGCATGGATTCCACACAGTATCAGCAGATTCTTGACAATAATGTTCAAGAGTCAGTGACAAGTTGAAGTTACGCAGAGGATGGATCTTTCAGCAAGACAATGATCCAAAACACCGCTCCAAATCTACTCAGGGATTCATGCAGAGGAACAATTACAATGTTTTTGGAATGGCCATCCCAGTCCCCCGACCTGAATATCATTGAACATCTGTGGGGTCATTTGAAGAGGGCTGTCCATGCTCGGCGACCATCAAACTTAACTGAACTGGGAAATTTTTTTGTAAAGAGAATGGTCAAAAATACCTTCATCCAGGATCCAGGAACTCATTAAAGTACAGGAAGCGACTAGAGGCTGTTATTTTTGCAAAAGGAGGATCTACTAAACATTAATGTCACTTTTCTGGTGAGGTGCCCATACTTAGCACCTGTCAAATTCTGTTAGTACAAAAAAACCTCATTTCAAGGCAGAAACATTACTGTGTCCAATAGTTATTAGATATATCAAAATGAAATAGCTGTTGCAAAAACACCAATTTTTATAAAACATTAAGCTTAAGATTAATAGGGGTGCCCAAACTTATTCATATAGCTGTATATATTTACATTCATGTGGGCACATGCCGACTAGATGGGCGTGGTTTCGCTCAATTAACTATTTGAGTGAGGCCAGACATGTCTAGTCGGAAAGTGGCGGGAAGTAAGCAAATCAACAAATTGCATAATTCCTGTCACATGACTACCCATTCACAGCATTGGTACCAAATGCTCACAGCACACAGTGTGAGCGATATGAGGATTCACAAGTCTGCAGTCACATAGATTACTGCAAACTCATAGCTTAAGAGTAGACAACTCCTTTAAGTACTTTTGATTCAAAATTGAAATGAAACTTAATTATTATGGAAACAAACATTATTATTGGAAACCAATAAAGATATAAAAAAGCATGTTCTCAGAGCTTAGATCACTAAAAAGGACCTATCACAAGGTCAAAAGTGCCATTTTTATAATCCCATGGGATATTATGCAAAGCAGCCTAGAAACTCATCTGCACATAATCCTGTGAGCAATGGCACCTTGTTAACTACTTCGATACCACCCGAAGCAAAAAACATCAAGGCCGTCCACATTTTAACACCTTAGTAACCACCAATATGTCTTTTTACTGACTTGACAAATAAGAGATTAGTATCTGCTGATGGGTGAGCATGCAGCAGCTGTCGCTATACACTTTAATGGCATTATACGCATCAGCCAGGTTCGGTGATGCACCGACCATGGACGTTTGGACCCCTTAGATGCTGCTGTCAATAATGACTACGGGAGCTAAATGTTTAAAAGAGTGTGGGGGGGGTCCCTTTTATCTCCATTGGACCATGAAATCAAGATTGTGCGGTCCTGATAGTTGCCATGCCAATCCAAGTACTGGCCACAGAGTATGCCGGCTTTAGTGGTCTGTTCAGATGCTTGCAACATTAGGTGGTAAAAATATGTTTTTTTCATTCCTACCACATCACTTGGCATTAATTTCCCTAAAAAGCACCTGAAGGATTAATAAACTACATGACAGAAGTTTTGTATATGTTGAGGTGTGTTTTTTTTTTTAAATGGTGTCACTTTTGGGGCGGTTTCCAACATATAGGACCCACAAAGTTACTTGAAAAAATGAAAAATTGCTGCTGCATCTTTAAACTTTCTGACCTCTTAAAATAAAAGAACATTTTATAGATTGTACTAATGTAAAGCAGACATCAGGTAAACATTCTTTATTAACTATTTTGTGTGGCATGATTATCTGAATTAAAGGCATAATCATTACATTTTTTTAAATAAAAAAACGCAAAACATATCAAATTAAATTTCCCATTAACATAAAATATAAAGTGTCACGAAAAAATTTACCTCAAAATCACTGGGATATGTAGAGCCATTCCAGTGTTATTGACACTGGTCAGATTTGAAAAATTTGGCCTAGTTACTAATAGGTTAAAACTGGGTGATGAGCGCGCGCGCTACTATAAGGCGATATCCAAGCATGATCGTGTCCTAATTGAGTATGTTCGACGGGGTGCGAAAAATGTGCTTGAGTCATGTGTTTGCAACTGTGGCAACGCGAGCATATTTTTCAAGCACGTCGGAAATACTTGATTAGGATACAAGCGTGCTTGGATAACATCTCATGCTCGCTAATCATGGTTAAAACTAAAAAATTCAGAATACCCATAGAGAAGTTGGAGACTGTTTATTACTACCTGTATATTTCTGATCGCTGCATACACAGCGCTGTCTATACAGTCATAAGTACCAACTGTGATTGCTAATTATCACGAGTTTAGGGAGGGAGCAGCAGCTGCTCTGTCCTAGGAGACCAGTCTGGAGACTGGATTTGTCCTAGCTTATTGTTTTTTTTTTTCTATTTATTTATTGTACTAACCAATGTAACTAACCAACCCATATTTTCGGCGTATAAGACGACCCCCCAACTTTTCCAAGAAAATCTTTTTAAAAGTGGGGGGTCTTTTATACGCCGGGTGTCATCTTATATGCCGGGTATGGACCAATCTGCATAGGGTGGGGGGTGGTCTCGATGACAAAGGGAGGGGGGTCTCAGAGGGAAGGTGTTGGATACTATTGTATCAGCGGTGCTCTCTGGGGTGGCTCGCCTTTGTGCTGGGGGGCGGCGGCTCCTCTGTGCAGCGAGGGGAATCTGTGCTGGGGGTTGGTGGAGGCAGCTCTTTGTGCAGAGTCTCGGTTCTGCCAGCATTTCCTCAATCCCCGGAGGCCCGGCAGCTCCATTGCTGCGATACGGTGGCTTCCGGGAAAATGGCCGCTGAGGGCGGCGCATGCTCAGTTTCAGATCTCGTCTCCCGAGATCTTGAGACAGATCTGAATCTGAGGATGCAGCGGCCATTTTCTCAAGAGCCGCCGCCGTCCCCAGACAGAGCCCCACGCTGCACAAAGAGGAACCACCGCTGCCGCCACCACAGCACAGAGCCCCCAACGCTGCACAAAGAGGAGCCGCCGCAGAGAGCACCGCTGATACGATGAGGTGTCTCTGAGGTGCCCCCTCCCTTCGTCATCGGTACCACCCCCCACCATATGCAGATTGGTCAGTACCCGGCGTATAAGACGACCCCCGACTTTTAAGAAGATTTTCAGGGGTTAAAAAAGTCATTTTATAGCCGGAAAATACGTTAATGCTATTAATTCTGCAAACCATTATGATCACTGTCCCCCTGGGAATCACAATCTAAATCCCTATCATTATGTCTTTGGAGTGAGGGAGGAAACTGAAGAACACAGAGGAAAACCTACACAAACACGGGGAGAACAAAAAAAAAAAGATATATTAAAATGTCTGTCAAGTCTTTTAATATCCTTATTGGGGAAAACAATGGATGAAATATAATAAAAAATATAATAAAAACATAATAAAAAATAGGGAAAAATAAATAAATGAGCTGCTGCCAATTCAAACTGCTGTTACTAATTCTTATTAATTACTTTTTTTCCATAAAGAATTATGAATATTTTTTTAAGTTACATGAAACATCTACACAGAGTGAACAGCATTATTAGTGAGGAGGATGTGGTTCCTTCTTCAGAAGAGATGACCAATGCCCCTGTGTGATGAATAGCAAAAAAAGTACTAACACCAAAAATTTTTTTTTGTTTTGCTTTTTAACTATGTTCACTAAATGTAAAACTTACCTGCCATTATGATTCTCCAGGTCATTAACCCTTAGTGACAGAGCCAATTTTAAAACATCTGACCAGTGTCACTTTATGTGGTAATAACTCTGGAATGATTCACCAAATCCCAGTGATTTTTGAGATTGTTTTTTCGTGACACATTATGCTTTATGATAACGGTAAATTTAGGTTGATATGTTTTGTGTTTATTTATAAAAAATATCAAAAAATTTGAAAAAAAATGTTAAAATATTAGCAATGTTCAAACTTTTAATGATTATACCTGTAATTCAGATAGTCATACCATAGGAAAACATTAATAAATAATATTTTCCCTCATGTCTGCTTTACATCAGCGCCATTTGTAAAATGTTATTTTATTTTGCCCAGCATTTTAGGAGGTTTAAATATGTAGCAGTAATTTTCATTTTTTCATGGAAATTTACAAAATTATTTTTTTAGGGACCTTTTCAGGTTTGAAATGACTTTAGGGGTCCTATAATTGGAAACCCCCCAAAAGTGATACCATTTTAAAAACAACACCTCCTGACATACTGAAAACTGCTGTCAGGTAGTTTATTAACCCTTCAGGTGATTTTCAGGAATTAATGCAAAGTGGCATGACAGGAATGAAAAAGTTGATTTTTTACCACCCTAAATGTCGCTAACTTCTGAACAGTTCACTGTACCGCAGACTCTAAGGCCGCTATTTGCTCGTGAATTGCCATGGCAAACATCAGCACCACAAAATTTCTGATCTCAGGGTGCCGATGGGGATAAAGAAGGAGAAGCCACACTCTTTTAAACATTTATATGATATAGTCCTTTTTGACAGCAGCATTTAAGGGGTTTAAACCGATATGGACGGTGACACTGATCATTGCTGATGCAGCAAGTTGTCAGCTATGGTGTACTGCCGACTGCTGCTGGATTGTCACCTGTATGGGGATGCTACTCTCTTATATCTCAGGTCAGTGAAAATACATATTGATGGTCATTAAGGGTTTTTTAAAAAAGCTCAAGACACCAAATATGTCTAGGTTCTTTATTAACTAAGCGGTAAAAAAATTCCAAAGTTTGTTAAAAAAAAAAACCATAGTGTCTCCATTTTTCGTGATCTGGGGGTTGGGTGAGGGCCTATTTTTTGCGTGCCGAGGTGAATTTTTTTAAAGATACCATTTTTGTTCAGATATGATCTTTGATTGCCCAATATTGCATTTTAAGCAATGTTGCGGCGACCATAAAAAAGTGATTTTGCCGTTTTTACTTTTTTTTTCTCATTACGCTGCTTAGCGTTTTGTATAATTCTTTTTTTTATATTGATAAATCGGACGTTTCTGAACACAGTGATACCAAAATGTTTATGTTTGATTTTTTTGTTTTATTTTGAATGAGGCAAAAGAAGGGTGATTTGAACTTTTACATTTTTATTTTTTAATATTTTTAAAAACATTTTATTTTTACTTTTGGCATGCTTCAATAGTCTCCATTGGAGACTGAAAGCTGCTATAGCCTGATTGCCTCTGCTACATACAAGCGATGATCAGATCGCCAGTATGTAGCAGAATTGCTGACTTCGTATAAGTAGTATAGGAACTGTATTACTCATCAAACTCAAATCTGACAGGTCGACACGCCCCCTATCATTTTACCGTCTCCCTGTCAGATTGATCCAGGTCGTCACGCCCTCTGGCTGAACTTTGCTCAGGCTGTGAAATCTGGTCTGCTGGATTTTTATTCAGTGCCTTTGATTAGTCTGTGGAGTTTTTAGTGTATTAAAGGGTAGTTTTAACCCATCCGTAGATGTAAAGCTATTTTCTAGCAGAGAATGCCCTGACATGAACTGTAAAGGGTTTGTATTAGAAGCACCCAGTAAATGTCTGTATTAGAATCCATCAGTAAATGTAAAGCTATTTTCTAGCAGAGGAGAGAAACTTTAAGGACCCAGTAATTGTATAAGGAGTTCTAGTTAAATACAGACTTCTGTATATAAACTAGTATATAAGGATTTTTTAGTGAAATAAAGAGTGAATCTTGATTTTATACTGTTGTTAGAAGTCTAATATTTTTCTATCTACTGGCTAACATGGTACAAAGATATCACATTCTTTACTGCACCATAGAGGTAATTTATCTATGTGTGTGTTTCACACAGGACAAGTTCTGTGATCCGTCTTTTGTGTGGGAAAAGTCAACAATTTTTATTAAGGTCTAAAATACATTATCATGGATAAAAATCCAAAGAGTGGGATATACAGCATGCAGAAAAAATAGCCAAATGCAGACAGGTGTGAATTACATTCAAATCAATATATAAAGTGCACATCGACATATCTTATATGTTATAGCGATAATAGACTAATCCGGGGCTATACAATAATAAACTCCATATATTTGTCCGTATATATGCAATCTATGTAACTCACAATATCCCCCAATAGGCAGACATATATGCACTATATATAGGATTATAAGTATCTCAATGAATCAGGTATATCAATAAAGTAACTTCTCCATCACAGTTGCTAAAATAATGATGTTAGCATGCGAGTGCAGAGCTCACAATACATACTGTGCGTGCATATGAAGTCAATTAGCACATCATTTGAGGAGCTATATCAAAAAAGCAGCGCCATAGATGTGAGATCATACCTGAATGCTGCTTGGCACCCCTTGTGTATAGTCCTCATTTTTAACAGTGTTTTTCACAGATAGATCGCTTCAAGAAAACTGTCCCGACAGTTCATCCCTATAGTGTAGTTTAATGTATAAGGTGTGTGTACAAGGTTTGTGTTGTGTTAGAAGTCTAAATATTTTTTATCTACTGTCAGTGTTGACATGAATTGTCAGAATGAGTGAAGGTCGATGCTACGGTAATTCAGGCAAACAGTAAATAGTATTGCATTGTGTATAGTCGTGAGATCTTTTAAAACCAACACAATTTATGTGTGTTCTTCTTGAAGTTACAGCTCAAAGACATTTCAATCATTGACTTAATTGTGAATGCTAGACTGAAATTGAAATAAATTCAAAAAGGAAGCTTTTGCAGTATAAAATACAAATTTTATTAAGGTCTAAAAATACATTATCATGGATAAAAATCCAAAAAGAGTAGGATATACAGCATGCAGAAAAAATAACCAAAGTGTTGACATGAAGTTACAGCTCAAAGACATATACATTATCATGAATAAAAATCCAATGGTTAGATGTACAAGCTGCTAAAATGTGTTTATTTTTTAGTATTATCCAAGATATAAGTTTTAAACTACAGCTGCAAAGGCAGTTTTAATTTGAAGTATCACCTTATAACACATTTGGAATTATGACGCTCAACTTATAGTTTTATTCATATATATATTTTTAGCTTGGCAGGTATCTACACTTATCTCAGCAATTCAATGTATACTAAGAAGAATCTTGGCATGGTTTGTTACAGATCGGTAAGCTATTACTATGCTGTGTATCTATGGCTTTGGGTTGTGTTAGAAGTCAAATATTTTTCTATTTACTAGCTAACATGGTACATAGATATACATCTTTATTGGCACATAGAATTGTAGTACAACAGTGTTGACCTGAATTGTCAGAATGAGTGAAGGTCGATGCTACGGTAATTCAGGCAAACAGTAAATAGTATTGCATTTTTTATAGTCAGTGGGATCTTTTTAAAAACCAACACATTTATGTGTATTCTGATAGCAATGCCCATAGAATGAGTGGAGGTCGAATGACCTGTAAGTACAATGAGAGAAGGTCGCATGCATTCAAGAATTCATTTGTCTCTATTTACCTGTAAATGTGTGTAAAGGGGAAAGTCATGGCGAGATTGAAATAAATTGAAAAAGGACGCTTTTGCAGTATAAATACAAATTTTATTAAGGTTTTAAAAATACATTTCATGGATAAAAATCCAAAAGAGTAGGATATACAGCATGCAGAAAAATAACCAAAGTGTTGACATGAAGTTACAGCTCAAAGACATATACATTATCATGAATAAAAATCCAAAAGAGTGGGATATACAGCATGCAGAAAAATAGCCAAATGCAGACAGGTATGAACTACATTCAAATCAATATAAATAGTGCACATCTCCATATCTTATATGTTATAACGATAATAGCAGTCTATGTAACTCACAATATTCCCAATAGGCAGACTATATGCATATATATAGGATTATAAGTATCTAAATTGAAGCAGTATATCAATAAAGTAACTCCCCATCACAGATGCTAAATCAATAAAGTAATTTCCCCCATCACAGATGCTAATATAATGATGTTAGCATGCAAGTGCAGGGCTCACAATACATACTGTGCGTGATATGAAAGTCAATTAGCACATCCATATGAGGAGCTATATTAAAAGCAGTTGTGTATAGTTGGCCAATCAAATATTAGTTATGCGTTAGCTATCAGTGTCAACCATAGCAGCTCTCATGATGCTAGCTAATCACAGATGCTAATATAATGATGTTAGCATGCAAGTGCAGGGCTCACAATACATACTGTGCGTGCATATGAAGTCAATTAGCACATCCATATGAGGAGCTATATTAAAAAGCAGATGTGTATAGTTGGCCAATCAAATTTAGTTATGCGTTCACTCACTGTCAACCATAGCAGCTCTCATGATGTAGCTATTCTGATCAGCTTATCATATCAACCATGAAGCCTCTTTAACCCCTTCCAATAATGTACAGAGGGGTTTTTATGTTTTAATACTGATAGACATATTGTGAACGGACATTATAGGGTCCATGTGAGATACCATATTTTTCAAATATTGTTAAGCGTATATTTCAACATTTTGCTCCTTCACGATTTATTTTACATTATTTTTTTTTATTTTGCTTAAGGATCGTGTACAGAGGAGTTTTTATGTTTTTAATACTGATAGACATATTGTGAACGGACATATAGGGTCCATGTGAGACATGTCTGGACAAGTCCTGGTCATGGGACAGCCGTGGAAAAAAACAATACTGAAATTCAAAAACTATGTGCTGGCCGTTAACACGCGCACAGTCATCTAGAAATATTTAGCGAGTTGCTTCACAAACCCTCTCAAGGCATGTTGAATGTTAACGTTCCCGCTATGAGCTACACACATGACCAGCTGTATAGCCTGGGATGCGTAGCGTTCTTGCAGCGCAACCTATTTTTAAGACGCTAACACCATCAGATATAAAAGACAGGCATGTTGAGACGTGTCCCGGCCTATTTTGGTACATACCCACTCCTATGCAGCGATATTGAGTACGTTCAACAAAAAATCAGGTACAAACTTTTTACATACCAGACCATGCCAGAAGCACTCTGTGCCATGTACTCTAATCATAATATTCGATTTTGATCAGCATTCAACAAAAAATTGGGTGCTAACTTTTTACTACCTGTGTTTCTATAACGAATACACGGACCCCTACAGCGCAGCCCAATAGTGTAGTTTAAAGTAGGGGCAAACAGATTATCGCTGGTGCTTGGAAAATACCACATTTCATAGATGGTGCTGATCCGCTGAATCATTTTTTAAACATTTCACGCCACTCATGCACCCACAGCACACTTATGCTGTACCAGCACCGCTGCAGCTAGCGCTTTTTAGCTAAAAAAGGGCCCTTATTTGCATCATTTCATTATGTACGACTGGTACTATCCATCCTATGCAACGATACTGAGTAGCGTTCAACAAAATCAGGTACAAACTTTTTAACATACTGTGTTTCGGCCGCTCATGCCATACCAGAAGCACTCTGTGCCCTGTACCATAGCCCATAATAATCGATCTTGATCAGTATTCAAAAAAAAATTGGGTGCAAACTTTTTTTTTTTTTAGCATAGCTGTGTTTTCTGACTCCCATGTCGTACCAGAAAGACCTATTTTGGCACAGGCCTACACCTATGCAGCGGTTTTGACCACTACTCAACAAAAATGGCTACAAACTTTTTAACATATCTGTGTTTCGGACTATCATGTCATAGCAGAAGCACCCTATGCCATGTACTCTAGACCATAATATTCGTTTTTGATCACCATTCAACAAAAAATTGCGGCATGTTGAGACGTGCCCCCGGCCTATTTTGGCACATGACAATGTTTCTGACTCTCATGTCATACCAGAAGAACCCTGTGCCATGTACTCTAGACCATAATATTCCACATGGGTATGGGAACTACATAGCTTTGTTTTCTCAGGTATTTAAAAAGTGTGGAAAACTGAAAATCCCGCGACCTGTGGTAATTTAGTGAGAACCATATAGCAAATCGGGTATCGTCACCACGAGACCACGACACCTCGGGCTATCACATTACCATTAGTTTTTCAAAAATCAGCCCCTTAACAATAAAGTAAGAATCGTAGTGTCCTGCATTGTGGTCTATAAATGTATAGTTTGAAAATTACCGTTGCTAAAGAACAGTAAAAAGGCGTGCGTACAACTATCAACCCCAAAACTCTCACCACTATCACAAACCATTATAAATGTTAGTTTGAAAATTTACAGTTGCTAAAGAACAGTAAAAAGTCGTGCGTGCAACTATCAACCCCAAAACTCTCACCACTATCACAAACACTATTGCCTAGATGCGCCCGCGAGAATTTCCGTATGTGTGTATCAAGATGCTCCCTGCTATGACCGAATGTTTGCTCGGGATGCTGGAAATTTCCAGTGACATCATAGTTGTGTAAATGGCAGGGCACGTGAAATCGATCCCTAGGGTGTAATGCGTGTCATTTTAATTATTTTTCAATTCAAAAACCCAACGTTCTCAGGCAGACAGGTTTATTTCACAGAAGTTGACTGTACAGTTGCATAATCTTTGTTTAAAATCATACATTTGCATAATTTTGTTTAAAATCGCACAGCTCTGCAATAATGTCGGGTGTTGGACATGCACTTATCAGTCTTTCATACGTTTTCGCAGAAAGATTTTAGTCTGTTCTGCGAGAGTTTATTATGCACGTACTGTGCAGACATGTCAAGAAAACATTTTGGTGTGTTCACCAGTCCATAGGGTGTGGTGTGTAAGGCGATCGACCATCATCCTTCTGCTTCTTACTTACACGCCGGCGCGATACCGCGGTTTCTTTGGTGCTAATGCATCGGCTAAATTTGGCAGCTGCTGCTTCCGCGTTGCTATTTGCAGATTCTGTAGCTTGACACAGACGCATATTCTTAAGCCGACTACTCTCAGCATTCCGGGGTGCTCGGTTGGCGCGTTTTTCTTCACGATCTGCGACACACCCGTGTGAAAGAGGCTCCGTTCTCACCTCCGTTCTGTTCTCAAATCCATAATTGCGCTGCTGCAAAACTCGCGAATGACGATCCTCCGTAACTAAAGAAAAGATACGTGGTGTAGTTAACCCTAAGTGGGGGAGATATAGGAAGAGCTACATGAGCCACTTTACTCTGATTCAACGCGATATTTGTAAAGTACCAGCACCGATTATCTGTGAAACCGATGCATGATTGTTTGTATAAGTACACTATAGAGCGGCCTAGAACATATAACTTCAAGTTGCCCGGGTGCTGATCTACAGAGAATGCTGAATTAACAGACATCTCGCTGCTGGGGCGCTGCCGTATGGGGCTGTTTTTCTCCCTCAAACTGCAACCTCACGGGCGATACTTTAGCAGCTGTAAATAAAAAAATAACATACATGATGTGCACAAAAACATTCACAAAGCTAACTTGACACACGTAAATAAAATATATCTACTAGTTACCGCAGAAATTTTTATCTGCGTGTATAAGTACACTATAGAGATGCGTAGACATATAGCTTACAAGTATGAGACTGTAGTGTAGTTCAGAGATTGGTGAATTAAACGGTGTGGAGGTGCTCGGGGGGTTTTCGTATGGGTGTGTTTTCTTTTTCAAGCTGCAGCCTCCTGCTCGTTAGTTTAACATCTGTAAATAAAATATAACTATTACTCGCCCCCAGAAAATGATATCTACGCGGGCCACACGCACAAAGCTAATAAAAGGGTAATGATGTTTGGGGTTCTGTCGTGAAATATTACTTCTACAATATTGCATCAACGCGGTTAGCCCCCATGATCCCTCTGTAAAACATGAATGGGATGTTTTTTTCTGCCTTAGCATGGGGCAGTGACAGAGGGCGTGTTCTCTCTGCTAGCCCTAATAAATACGGGTAAACTCACAAGCAATACAGTTCGCACTTGTTCACAACTTACAGACCACAACTCCGATCTGAACAGGACTATAGTGAGTATTTTACGGATTTCGTTTCAATTATATTAAGTTAGTATAGTTTAAGTGTTTATTTGCATGAATAGGTTACCCTTGTTTTCATAGTTGGTCTTTAGAGCTAAAGTGCGTATTTTTATGTCTTTTGTTTCAGCTATATTTAAGTTTGTGTATGTTTGCATGAATAGGTTACCAGTGTTTTCATAGTTGATTTTAGAGCTAAAGTGCGTATTTTTATGTCTTTTGTTTCAATTATATTTAAGTTTGTGTAGTATTTGCATGAATAGGTTAAGCGTGTTTTTTATAGTTGATCTTTAGAGCTAAAGTGCGTATTTTTTTTTCTCGTGAATATCCACGTTTGTTTCAATTATATTTAAGTTTGTGTAGTATTTGCATGAACAGCTTAGTTGTGTTTTCATACTTGATCTTTAGAGCTAAAGTGCATATTTTTATGTCTCGTGAATATCCACGTTTGTTTCAATTATATTTAAGTTTGTGTAGTATTTGCATGAACAGCTTAGTCGTGTTTTCATATTGATCTTTATTTGCTTTAATTTAATAGAGGACCCTTTTTATTCAAGATGGAGTCCAGATATTCTCGCGTTCAATATTCTGCTTTGCTTTCCCCAGAACAATCGGTAAATTTTACCCGTATATAGTGTACGTCGTTATTGTGTCGGGCTGTCTGAGTCTGCGCTTTGTATATATAAACGATATATTTCATTTTTTATTTAAGAAGAGGGAGTCCATTCAGACTACTCCTACGAGAACCGGTTCATTACGCAGAACCTTTAGAGGAAGGCAACTTGCTAGCGGGCGACGAGCTTCAAGCTCTCACCAAATCTGTCACAGGCAAGAAAACCTATAGCTATATCATATGTTTTAAACCTATGTATCTAGAGTGTAAACGTGGTAGCTGTAAATTTATTAACGCCTACTATTAATATTAATAATTAATATTAGACTGCCGCTAAAATCCATACAGTTAATTTTATTTTAGCTGACTGGGTCGTTTAGCTAGACATGTTTTAATAATATAAACATTTTCTCATACAGATACAGCTGTAGCGGACTGGGCGGTTGGAAACACCGTGGCGGCTGAGCCGCTCGAGCATCGCGATTCCAATGTTGAGATCGTGGAGGATCCCCAGGATTCAGATGTCGAGTTCGTCGAACCGGACTATAATCCTCCCAACGCTCCTAAAAGATGGGTGATTCGCAAGCACACGCTCTGGAATAGAAAAGGTAGCGGGTCCTTGAAACCCGGGGGGATATGTGTGTTTGTATCCTCTGTACCCTGTGACCCCACTGATAACTATGGGTATATTTTTTTACGCACGTTACGATGCTTTGCGAATTTAGCTTTGTGGTGTGGCCCGCGTAGATATCATTTCTGTGGCGAGTAATAGTTATATTTTATTTACAGATGTTAAACTAACGAGCAGGAGGCTGCAGCTTGAAAAAGAAAACACACCCATACGAAAACCCCGAGCACCTCCACACCGTTTAATTCACCAATCTCTGAACTACACTACACGTCTCATACTTGTAAGCATATATGTCTACGCATCTCTATAGTGTACTTATACACGCAGATAAAAATTTCTGCGGTAACTAGTAGATATATTTTATTTACGTGTTGTCAAGTTAGCTTTGTGAATGTGTTGTGCACATTCATGTATGTTATATTTTATTTACAGCTGCTAAAGTTGCAGTTTGAGGGAGAAAACAGCCCCATACGGCAGCGCCCCAGCAGCGAGATGTCTGTTAATTCAGCATTCTCTGTAGATCAGCACCCGGGGCATACTTGTAATATATATGTCTAGGCCGCTCTATAGTGTACTTTACAAACAATCAGCATCGGTTTCACAGATAATCGGTGCTAGTAGCTTTACAAATATCGCGTTGAATCAGAGTAAAGTGGCTCTGTAGCTTCCTATATCTCCCCCACTTAGCGGTTAACTACACCACAATCTTTTCTTTAGTTACGGAGGATCGTCATTCGCGAGTTTTGCAGCAGCGCAATTAGGATTTGAGAACAGAACGGGGGTGAGAACGGAGCCTCTTTCAAAACGGGTGTGTCGCAGATCGTGAAGAAAACGACGCGCCAACCGAGCACCCCGGGGGAATGCTGAGAGTAGTCGGCTTAAGAATATGCGTCTGTGTCAAGCTACAGAATCTGCAAATAGCAACGGGAAAGCAGCAGCTGCCAATTCAGCCGATGCTTTAGCACCAAAGAAACGCGCGGTATCGCGCCGGCGTGTAAGTAAGAAGCAGAAGGATGATGGTCGATCGCCTTACACACCAACACCCTATGGACTGGTGAACACACCAAAATGTTTCTTGACATGTCTGCACAGTACGTGCATAATAAACTCTCGCAGAACAGACTAAAATCTTTCTGCGACACGTATGAAAGACTGATAAGGCATGTCCAACACCCGACATTATTGCAGAGCTGTGCGATTTTAAACAAAATTATGCAAATGTATGATTTTAACAAAGATTATGCAACTGTACAGTCAACTTCTGTGAAATAAACCTGTCTGCCTGAGAACGTGTGGTTTTGAATTGAAAATAATTAAAATGATCACGCATTACACCTAGGGGATCGATACACGTGCCCCTGCGCATTTACACAAAATATGATGTCCCCTGGAAATGCCAGCATCCACGAGCAAAAATTCGGTCATAGCAGGGAGCATCTTGATACACACATACGGAAATTCTCGCTGGGCGCATCTAGGCAATATGTTTGTGATAGTGGTGAGAGTTTTGGGTTGATAGTTTGCACGCACGACTTTTTACTGTTCTTTAGCAACTGTAAATTTTCAAACTATACATTTATAGTTTTTTGTGATAGTGGTGAGAGTTTTGGGGTTGATGTTGTACGCACCCTTTTTACTGTTTTTAGCAACGGTAAATTTTCAAACTATACATTTATAGACCCCAATGCAGGACACTACGATTCTTACTTTATTGTTAAGGAGCTGATTTTTGAAAAATAATGGTAATGTGATAGCCCGAGGTGTCGTGGTCTCGTGTGTGACGATACCCGATTTGTCTATATGGTTCTCACTAAAATTACCACAGGTCGCGGGATTTTCAGTTTTCCACACTTTTTTAAATACTGAGAAAACAAAGCTATGTGGTTCCCATACCGATGTGGAATATTATGGTCTAGAGTACATGGACAGGGTTCTTTGGTATGACATGAGAGTCAGAAAATTTGTCATGTGCCAAAAAAAGGCCGGGGACACGTCTCAACATGCCGCAATTTTTTGTTGAATGGTGATCAAAAACGAATATTATGGTCTAGAGTACATGGCATAGGGTGCTTCTGCTATGACATGATAGTCCGAAAACAGATATGTTAAAAATTTGTAGCCATTTTTGTTGAGTAGTGGTCAAAACCGCTGCATAGGTGTAGGCCTGTGCCAAAATAGGTCTTTCTGTACGACATGGGAGTCAGAAAAACAGCTATGCTAAAAAAAAAAAAAAAGTTTGCACCCAATTTTTTGTTGAATATGATCAAGATCGATTATTATGGGCTATGGTACATGGACAGAGTGCTTCTGGTATGGCATGAGCGGCCGAAAACACAGGTATGTTAAAAGTTTGTACCCGATTTTTGTTGAACGTACTCAGTATCGTTGCATAGGAGTGGTATGTACCAGTCGTACTATAATGAAAATGATGCAAATAAGGGTCTTTTTTAGCTAAAAAGCGCTAGCTGCAGCGTGCTGGTACAGCATAAGTGTGCTGTGGGTGCAGAGTGGCGTGAAAATGTTTAAAAATGATTCAGCGGATCAGCACCATCTATGAAATGTGGTATTTTCCCAAGCACCAGCGATAATCTGTTTGCCCCCTACATTAAACTACACTATTGGGCTGCGCTGTAGGGGTCGTGTATTGTTATAGAAACACAGGTATGGTAAAAAGTTAACCAATTTTTTTTGTTGAATGCTGATCAAAATCGAATATATGAGTTAGAGTACATGGCACAGAGTGCTTCTGGCATGGTCTGGTATGTTAAAAAGTTTGTACCTGATTTTTTGTTGACGGTACTACAATATCGCTGCCATAGGAGTGGGTATGTACCAAAATAGGCGGGACACGTCTCAACATGCCTGTCTTTTATATCTGATGGTGTTAGCGCTTTAAAAATAGGCTTGCGCTGCAAGAACGCTAACGCATCCAGGCTATACAGCTGGTCATGTGTGTAGCTCATAGCGGGAACGTTAACATTCAACATGCTTGAGAGGGTTTGTGAAGCAACTCGCTCATATTTTCTAGGATGACTGTGCGCGTGTTAACGGCAGCACATATTTTTGAATTTCAGTATTGTTTTTTCCACGGCTGTCCCGTGACCAGGGACTTGTCCAGGCATGCCCAGACATGCCCGGACTTGTCAGACATGTCTCACATGGGACCCTATATGTCCGTTCACAATATGTCCTATCAGTATTAAAACAATAAAACTCCTCTGTACACGATCCTTAAGCAAAATAAAAAAAATAATGTAAAATAAATCTGTGAAGGAGCAAAATGTTGAAATATACGCTTAACTAATATTTTGAAAAATATGGTATCTCACATGGACCCTATATGTCCTTTCACAATATGTCTATCAGTATTAAAACATAAAAAACCCTCTGTACATTATATGTGAAGGGGTTAAAAGAGGCTTCATGGTTGATATGATAAGCTGATCAAATAGCTAGCATCATGAGAGCTGCTATGGTTGACAGTGGTAGTGAACGCATAACTAAATTTTTGATTGGCCAACTATACACATCTGCTTTTAATATAGCTCCTCATATGATGTGCTAATTGACTTCATATGCACGCACAGTATGTATTGTGAGCCCTGCACTTGCCTGCTAACATCATTATATTAGCATCTGTGATTAGCTAGCATCATGAGAGTGCTTGGTTGACACTGATAGCTAAGCATAACTAATATTTGATTGGCCAACTATACACAACTGCTTTTTAATATAGCTTCTCTTCATAGGATGTGCTAATGACTCTAATGCACCACAGTATGTATTGTGAGCCTGCACTTGCTGAAACATCATATATTAGCATCTGTGATGGGGAAGTTACTTTATTGATATTAGCATCTGTGATGGGGAAGTTTACTTTTATGATATACATGCTTCATTGAGATACTTTAATCCTATAATAGTGCATATATGTCTGCCTATTGGGGAATATTGGGAGTTACATAGACTGCTATTATCGTTATAACATATAAGAATGGAGATGTGCACTATTATATATTGATTTGAATGTAGTTCATACCTGTCTGCATTTGGCTATTTTTCTGCATGCTGTAATCCCACTCTTTTGGATTTTTATCCATGATAATGTATTTTGACCTTAATAAAAAATTGTTGACTTTTCCCACACAAAGACGGATCACAGAACTTGTCCTGTGTGAAACACACACATAGATAAATTACCTCTATGGTGCAGTAAAGATGTATATCTTTGTACCATGTTAGCCAGTAGATAGAAAAATTTTTAGCTTCTAACAACAGTATAAAATCAAGATTCACTCTTTTATTTCACTAAAAAATCCTTATACTAGTTATATACGAAGTCTGTATTTAACTAGAACTCCTTATACAATTACTGGGTCTTTAAAAGTTTCTCTCCTCTGCTAGAAAATAGCTTTACATTACTGATGGATTCAATACAGACATTTACTGGGTGCTCTCAATACAAACCCTTTACAGTTCTGTCAGGGGGCATTCTCTGCTAGAAAATAGCTTTACATCTACGGATGGAGTTAAAAAACCCTTTAATACACTAAAAACTCCACAGACTAATCAAAAGGCACTGAATAAAAATCCAGCAGACCAGATTTCACAGCCTGAGCAAAGTTCAGCCAGAGGGCGTGCACGACCTGGATCAATCTGACAGGGAGACGGATAAAATGATAGGGGGCGTTGTCGACCTGTCAGATTTGAGTTTGATGAGTAATAAGTTCCTATACTACTTATGAGCGCCGACCACCAGGTGGCGCTCACAGCAAGCCGGCAGTGATGACCGTAGAGGTCTCAACAGGAGACTTGTTGTCAAACCAACCCATCGGCAACCCGCGGTCATGTGACACTGTTGCTGATGGGCAGATTTCAGCACGCTTGCGGGAAGCATGTGTTAAAGCTATTGTTACAGTTTGACAGCGGCATTTAATGGGTTATCAGTTGCAGTTGATTGACATTTCTCCCGCAGCTGTTAGTGGCACATGTCATCTGTTCAAAACAGCTGACATGTGCCAGAAAAGATGTGGGCTCACGCCAGAGCCCATATCAAAAGGAGAGTTTCCAACATCAGCGTATTATTTCGCCCGATATCGGAAAGGGGTTAACCAATACAGAATAAAGCACTCCCATTTTCCCATTTATCTTTGCATCACCATCTTTAACAGTAGCTGCTCACAGGCAATTTCCAGAAGTGCAGCCTTCAAATTGATCTTTTTAACCCCTTCACCCCAAAGCTGTTTTCACCTTCCGACCAGGCCAATTTTTACAATTCTGACATTGTCACTTTATAAGGTCATGACTCTAGAACGCTTCAATCGATCCCACTAATTCTGAGAATGTTTTCTGTGACATATTGTACTTATGACAGTGGTAAATTTTCTGTGATATGATAATTTTTATGCCCTTAAATCAAAAGTTATACGCACAAAATAGTTAATAAATTACATTTCCAACATGTCTACTTTAAATAAGCACAATTTTTAAACATTTTTTTTTTTTAGATTATAACAATGAAGGAAATAACTATTTGATTCCTTAGTGATTTTGTAAGTTTACCCTCTGACAAAGACATGAAATAGTCTATAATTTTAAGGGTAGATTAATTTTAACATTGAGAGACAGAATATCAAAATAAAATCCAGAAAATCGCATGGTATAAATTTATATGTACATTTATTTGCATTTGCAGTGAGAAATAGTACTTGATTCCTCTGGCAAAACAAGACAATACTTGGTGTCGCTTGGCAATTCGGTGCTTCAACCCCTCCATAAGTTTCCTATGGGATTAAGTACTGGAGACTGACTAGGCCACCCATGACTTAATGAACTTCTTTTTGAGCACTCCTTTGTTGCATTGGCTTTTGTTTTGGGTCAGTGTCTTGCTGGAAGACCAGCCACGACTCATTTTTAACCCTTTAACCTCCAAGGGTGGTTGCATGTTAATGACTGGGCCAGTTTTTAGAATTCTGACCACTGTCCCTTTATGAGGTAATAACTCTGGAATGCTTCCATGGATCCCGGTGATTCTGACACTGTTTTTTGTGACAATTGTACTTCAGTGATAGTGGTAAAAATTTCTTTGATATAACTTGAGTTTATTTGTGAAAAAATGAAAATTTGGTGAAAATTTTGAAAATTTTGCATTTTCTAACTTTGAATTTTCATGCCCTTAACTCACAGAGATATGTCACACAAAATATTTAATAAGTCATATTTCCCACATGTCTACTTTCCATCAATTTTTTTTGTTAGGAAGTTATAAGGGTTAAAAGTAAACAGCGATTTCTCATTTTTACAACACATTTTTTTTTGGGACCACATCACATTTGAAGTACTTTGAGGGGCCTTATATGATAAAAAAAATACCCAAAAGTGACACCATTCTAAAAACTGCACCCCTCAAGGTGTTCAAAACCACATTCAAGAAGTTTATTAACCCTCGTGGTGCTTCCAGGAATTTTTGGATGTTTAAAAAAAATGAACATTTAACTTTTTTCAATAAAAAATTTAGTTCAGATCCAAATTTTTTTATTTTACCAAGGGTAAGAGGAGAAACTGGACCCTAAAATTTATTGTGAAATTTGTCCTGAGTACGGATACCCCATATGATGCAGGTAAACCACTGTTTGGGCGCATGGCAGAGCTCAGAAGAAGGAGCGCCATTTGACTTTTCAACACAAAATTGGCTGGAATGAGATCGGACGCCATGGAGAGCCCCTGATGTGTCTAAACAGTGAAAACCCCCCACAAGTGACTTCATTTCTTAACTAGACCCCGCAAGGAACTTATCTAGATGCGTGGTGAGCACTTTGAACCCCTAAGTGTTTCACTAAAGTTTTATAACGCTTGCGGCAGAGGGAAGCATGAGTGCTCTAAAATTTCTTTGGTAGACGGTCTGTGCTGATTTTTGATCTTGATAAACACAGTGGTCCTACATCGGCAGATGACTTGGCTCCGAAACCATCATTGATTGTGGAAACATCACACTTATTTTTTTTATATTTTTAAAAAACATTTTTTTTTACTTTTGGCATGTTTCAGTAGTCTTTATGGGAGACTAGAAGCTGCCATAACTGATTGCTCAGCTACATACAGGCAATGATAGTTTGCCTACATGTAACTAAATTACTTACTTGCTATGGACGCGCCGACCACCAGCCCGTGCTCACAGCAACTGACAGTGACAACATAGAGGTCTCCAGGAGACCTCAGTTGTCATGCCAACCCCAGTGAACCTCGATCATGTGATTGGGGTCACCGGTGTTAGGGGTCAAGTTCCCGCTTCTTGCACAAGGGGAATCTGAGCCGTCCTGCTGCGGTTCCCATCCGTCTCCGGCTGCAGTGGACTCTGCTCAGTTAGACGTCGGACCCAGCATCTTGCCCAGTGTAACATTGTGCAGAGGATTACTGCTGCTCCTCCAGGCTCTGCTATTGTAGCCAGTACTGGTTAGTGGCGAGCAGACGTCTTTAGACAAAGTCCTTGCTTTCCCCTTCTGAGCTGCCCAGAGTAAGATCTCTCATTGGAGATCAGGGGTCACATGCTCAGGTACTGCAGCAGCTCCTATTGGTCCACCAGGAAAGGTCCTGAAACCACTTGTGTTCTGGAGCAGTTTCTATTGGTCCTTATCTGGCAGGTCCTGTAGTTGCTACTATAAAAGGGTGGCATGGTCGTGCCTCCATGCGCTAGTATTAATCACATTATGTGCTTTGCGCCAGGGTGATCTTGCACGCATGTGTTAGGGCTCAGCTGAAATAAGCCCCTAGAATACCGGCACCTCCGGTGAGGAGATTGTATTGCACGTGTTTAGGGCTCGGCTGAAATAAGCCCCTAGAATACCGGCGTCTCCCGGTGAGGAGATTTGTCTGATTGCATTGCTGATTGCGTTACTAGGCCTGCTGTCGCACAGCAGTTGTCTGTGCATACCTGTGGAGTTAACAGGACACATCCATATTTCAGCGTTTCTACCTTAGCGACTCTGTGGGTAACAGAGTTCGCTTATACCGCCATATAGGGCCACAGTGTCCATAGTTGCGACTCTGTGAAGTAACAGAGTTCGCCTTCCGCCATCCAATAGCAGCAGGCTCTGCCTGCACGGTGGACCCCGGGCTGCGAACGCACTTATTATTTATATTTATTTTGTGCGTTCCGCCAGCTTTAACATATACTGCACCAGGGTCTGGCTAGTAAAATGGCGGAATTCTGCGTCTACTGCAGGACATCCTTCCCCGACGAAGCTGCAGCCGCAGCAATATGCCTGGGTTTATTCACCCTGGTCCCGGGACCGTTCCCTGTGTTTCCATTCTTACCTTGCGGTCACTTGAACCCCTTCCTCGGGCTTGAAGCTTGAACTGGTAACGTTACCGATCTTGTTCTTTTTTTTTTTTGCTGATCAGCTTTTTCTTGGTGCAGCGATACTATATAGCAATTTTGGTGTTATTCAACACCTTGCCTTTATTTTGCATCTCTTGATTAGTCACTGTCATTTGCGACACCTTCTTTAGTATTTACTAGCGCTTTTTCCAGCTTCATTCATCAGGTAACATTGAACATTATTTGCAGTGGCGTAACTAGAAATGGCGGGGCCCCACAGCAAAATTTTGAACGGGGCCCCCTCTCCCAAACGGGCGGCGGGGGGCGGGGTTCTGATAGTGGGCGGAGCAATAGCAGTGGGCGGAGCAAATCACAGCAATTCTCTAGGCCCAAAAAATATCTTCAGTCTCATAACGGCCAGCTTTTTGCCCAATCAGAGCTGTATTTTAAGCAGAACATTATGGAAACACAATATAATATAATGGACTGGTAGCAATGCAGCCCCCTTATGCTACCATTAACTAGTAACCATGTCCGCATAACTATTATGCAGGCACATTATGCCCCCATAACTAGTAATTAAGCCCTCTTATTCTCCCATCATAGTAATGTGCCCCTCAAGTAGTAATGCAGCCAAGAAAGGCAGAGTTATCACTCACACAGTAGTGCCCCCGTTAATCTTCGGTGGTATCTTCAGCTCCACAGTGGAGCACACTCACCACCAGTCTTCACCCTCTGGGCGCGCCGACGAGTGACGTCAGCAGCGTGATCACATGACATGATCACGCTGCAGACGTCGCTCTGACCGGCGGTCAGAGCTTCAATTGTACTGGCGTCGTATAGACACCAGTGCAATTGATTCTGGGAGACGGCACGCAGCAGCTTCTCTGCGCCGGCTGTCAGCATGACAGCCAGCACAGGGAACGCCGACTCTCAGGCCATGGGCGGCGGAACACAGCCGCAGGGGAGACAGCTGCAGCAGGGAGGGGCCCCCTGCTACCCGGGCCCTATGGCAGCTGCTTCCCTGCTTCCACGATAGTTCCGCCCTGATTATTTGCTATTATTCAGTTTCATAGCTCTTTTTTGCATATCTAATTGCTCTATTGACCGTTTCATATAGCGCATTGATATTGTGACCTGTTATTTCCCCTATTTTCAGGTAATTTGGTATATCATGTGCCTATTTTCTATTTGTATTATGACCATGACTACCACATTTCATCTGAACTCAGGTTCTAATTGCGGGGATTTTCATGTTGGTCTCATATGCCTATGGAATTGGGGTTTATATGTTTTTTGTATTACATGTATTTTTTAATTTATGTTTTACTATTGTCTGTTTTTGGTCTGTTTAATAAAATTTTCACTTTTATATTCTATTTGATTTTATATATATTTTTTCATTTTGTTTTATTGGGGTGTGCGCTATTTTTGCACTGGTCTTTTTTCTTCCTTTTTCAATTCATGGTCATGTGTATTGCAGCACCCCTTGCACATATATATATATATATATATATTATAATATATATATATATATTATATAAAGATTTTTATTTGTGGTGCACCATCTCATGTTTAGATCCCTTTACTGCAGGACATCCAGCAGCTGGAGGGTAGGTTGGCGGCTCTTGAGTGCACAACCTCAGCTGTGGATGTTACCGCAGTCGCTGTTCAGGCTGCTAGCGTGGCTGCAGCCAGTGTGTCCACTGCCACCTCTGTTCCCACATTATCCCACCTCCCACTTCCAGACAAGTTTGCTGGTGACAGCAAGCAATGTCGGGGATTCATGAGTCAGGCTCTATCAACTCGAGCTTCTGGCTGCACGTTTCCCACGGATCGGCACAAGTGGGCTTGTAAAATCTCTCTGTCGGGCAGAGGGTTGGAGTGGGCCACCCCGCTGTGGGAGCGTGACACCGTGTGGTGCGGAGTGCTCCTCGTTTTCTGGAGGCTCTAAAAAAGGTCTTTCCAGACCTCAGGTCACCCCGATGCGGCGCTCCAATCCTGGCAAGTTCACAGGGTTCGTCCTTGGTCAGCTGTTTTGCTGTCCAATTTCGGACTCTGTCCTCGGAGTGGACTAGCCAGATAAAGTCCTCATTTCCATGTTTTGGAGAGGATAGTGGGCCATGTGAAAGACGCCTTGGCTACCCAGGGAGATTCCCACCACACTGGAGAAGCTTATAGCCATATATACCTGCATCGACCTCCGTTTTTCACGAGCGGAGGTTGGGAGCGGTCCCAGTGTAGGCAGAGGTTCTGGCTGACTCCCACTTCACCAGACCTCTGGGGAAACTTTCAGCCAGGCGCCCGACTCCCATGAGGCCATGGGGTTTCTCGAGCAGGACCTAAGTCCGGGCGCTCGAGTACCGGGTCGTAACATCTGCCAGCAGTTAGGACATTATGCCAACAAATCTCCACGCGGGTCGGGAAAACGGTCGAGTCTAGTGATTTTGGGAGGAGGTTCACTAGACACTGTGGCATTTTCTACCATGTTGTCCTTTAAGGGGACAATTACTGTAGGTCCATCACTCTCAGCGCGAGCTCTGTGTGGATTCTGGAGCCGAGGGGAATTTCATGTCCTCTGTCTTTGCTCTCGCCACACTATACCTCTGGTGATGCTCGCCAAACTGGTGATGGTGCGTGTAGTGAATGGATCGACTCTGCCCTCACAAATCACCCACCAGATATCCCTTCACATTGTCTATGGCCCTTCCCATCAGGAGAGATTTCCTTTCTTGTCCTGCCCGAGGGAATAGACGAGGTGTTGCTGGGAGTACCTTGGCTCCGTCATCACTCTCCCCATATTGAGTGGTCCTCTGGGAGGATACTGGGTTGGGGTGATTCATGTAGAGGCAGGGGTGTCAGGAGTGATTCAGGGTCACCACCACAGAGATACCCGTAGATCTCACTTCTCTTCCCATGTTATTGGTCATGCAGACGTTTTATATCCAAGAGGCGGCGGAGACTCTTCCGCCTCATCGCCCCTACGACTGTCCTGTTGATCTCTTGCCTGGAGCAGAACCTCCTCGGGGAAGAGTCTATCCCTCTCGCTTCCTGAGACGGAGGCCATGTCACAGTGTATGCAGGGAATCTGGCAAGAGGGTTCATTAGGAAGTCGGTGTCACCAGCAAGGGCGGGGTTCTTCTTCGTGCAAAAGAAGAACGGAGAATTACATCCATGTATTGACTACAGGGGTCTTAACGCCATCACCGTCAAGAATAAGTACCCCCCCCTTGCCCCTAATCTCTAAGCTCTTTGATAGGCTCTGAGGAGCTAGGGTATTTTCCAAGCTAGATCTACGTTGGTGCCTATAACTAATTCGCATCCGTGAGGGGGACGAGTGGAAGCGCTTTTAAATACCAGGGATGGGCTTAGAATACCTGGTGGCCCTTCGGGCCTGTAATGTCCCGGTTTTCAAGACTTTGTTAATGACATTTCGGGATATCCTTTCCACCTTGTGTAGCTATCTGGATGATATTTCTCTTTTCACAAGATATAGCTCTCCACCGGAGGGTGTCAACAAAGTCTCGCCTCTTAGGGCAAACTCCCTCTATGCCAAGCTTGTGAAATGTGTGTTTGGAGGATCCTTACTTTGGGCTATATCTTTTTCCGCTCGGGGGATTGGTAGGGGATTGCCAAACAACAGGCTGTAAGGACGGCAAAACCCCATTTCTTAAAGCGGTGCGCGCTTTATGGGGTTCTTAATTAATCGTCATTCACCCCCCTTTTCTCACTGGTAGCTCCCTTGGAGCCCCACCAAGAAGGGAGCAAATCCCAAGTTGTGGTCTGAGGAGGTTTTCCCCCAAGGCGTTCTCTTCCTCAAGTCGCATTTTGCCAGTGCTCCCATATTACATCGCCCGTGTGATAAGCCTTTATTTTAGAGGTGGACGCTTTTGTTGGGCTGGGCAGTCCTTTATCAAAAGGATGCTCAAGGTCGGAAGCATTCCTGCTTCTTCTTTTTCTAAGACCTTTACACAGCAGAGAGGAATTTTCATGGGGACAGGGAGTTGCTGCAAAGAAGTTGGCCTTCTCTGAGTGGAGACATTTCTGGAGGGGGCTGTTTTCCCTTCCAAGTCTTCACCGACCCAAGAACTTGGTATTTTGCAAAGGCCAGCGGCTAAAATCTGCCAGGCCAGTGGTCCCTATTCTTTCTCGGTTTTGCTTCACCCTCCACTTCTCACCGGTGAGAAAAATGTTCGGGCCGCACCCTCTCGCTCCTATGTCATCGAGGAGGAGGAGAGGGCCTGCTTATTGTCCCCGTAGAGAGCCTGGAAACTGTAGCCCCAGTTTTCGCTAGAGTCTGTGCCTCCGGGCAAGACTTTGTGCCCACTAATTTGGACCGGAGGTACTTTTCTTGGGACACTCATCCAGGGTGGGGGAACACTTTGGGGCAAAGAGGACAAAGAATTGTGGCGAGGACATACTGGTGGCCACTATGGGAGGGAGTATGTTCAGGCATTTGTCTCCTCGCCCGGAACAAGTCCCCTCGAAACGGGCAGCTGGGTTACTTTTTCCTTTGCCGGGGGGCAGACAGGCCTGGGAATGGTAGGATGGCTTTTGGGGGTTACCCAAGTCTCGGGGTTGCACTATCATTTGGGTGTCACCGACCACTTTCCAAAATGGTGCACTTAGTGTGTACCCCGGTTACCTTCTCATGGGCCTTGGCGCATTTATTTACAGACAATTTCCGTCTACACTATGCCAGACAAGATTGTCAGTGATGGTACCCAATTTTTGGTCTCGGTTCTGGAGAGAGTTTGTCATATACTCTGTATTGAGTTAAACCTCCCTCTGCATATATCCCGAGCGAATGGGTTGGAGAGAGGGCCAACCAATTGGCACATACTTGCGACATTTGTCTCTGCCAGGCAGGATGACTGGGCATCCTTGCTCCCGTGGGGGGTTTCGTGCTAAACAATCGTGGCTGACTTCCACGGACTAACCCCATTCCTCTTAAATTCGGCCAGCATCCCGGGTACCGGTGCCCATCCCCCCCGGGTTCCACCACTTTCCCGGGTGGCAGACTGGGGCTGGGAGGCGGGACATTGGGACCGCACCCGGACCATTCAGGCTTCCAAGGAAAGGATGAGTCTTTGCCGATGCCATCGGGTCCCGCTCGACATTTGCTCCTGGCGACCTAGTGTGGCCTCCGCCGAAACTAGGGCTACGGGTGGAACCCTAAGTTGGCACCCCGCTATTGGGTCCCTTCAAGGTTCCGAGCGGTGAACCCCCCCTTGTGGTTTACCGTTTGGCCCTTCCGCCTCGCCTTGGTTCTCTGAACCTTCCAGTGTCCCTCCTAAAACCCGGTCATCTCCCGGTTGCCTGAGTCATTGAGGGAGTCGGGTTCGTCTACGGTCGATTACGGGTGAAGCCATTGTAGGGTAAAGGTGGTTGGGGCAAAAAAAATGTTTTGGTGGTTTGGAGGGGTTATGGGCCTGAGGATAGGTCCTGGAGTGCCGAACATACTGCTCCGCGCTCACGGCCTTTGAACATACAGGCTCAAAGAAGGGGGTCCTAGGGGGGGGGTAATGTTTAGGGTCGAGTTCCCGCTTCTGCAGAAGGGGAATCCGAGCCGTCCCGCTGCGGTTCCCATCGTCTCCGGCCGCGGGACTCTGTCAGCTTAGCGTCGGTCCCAGGCGTTTGCCCCAGTCAAAATTGTGCAAGGATTACTGTGCTCCTCCAGGCTTGCCATTGTAGCCGTACTGGTTTAGCGGCGGCAGACGTCTTTAGGACAAAGTCCCTTGCTTTTCCCCTTCTGAGATGCCCAGGTAAGTCCTATTGGAGATCAGGGTCACTCTTCTGGTACTGCGCAGACCTATGGTCCGCCGGAAGGTCCTGAAACCACTTTGTTTTGGAGCAGTTTCCTATTGGTCCTTATTGGCGGTCTGAGTTGTCTATAAAGGTGGCATTCTGCCGCCAGCGCTAGATCAATACATTTGTGCTTTGGCCAGGGTGTTTGCAGCATTTTTTGGGCCGGGTGAAATAAGCCCCTAGAATACCGCACCCCGGTGAGGAGATTGTATGCACGTGTTTAGGACTCGGCTGAAATAAGCCCCTGAATTTGGCTTTCCGGTGAGGAGATTGTTGATTGCATTGTGATTGTTCTATGGCCGTGTCCGCACGCAGTTGTCTGTGCTACCGTGGAGTTAACATGACACAGCCAATTTCAGGTTTCACCTTAGCGACTCTGTGGCGTAACAAGTTGCTTTACCGCCAATGGGCCACCCGGTTGTCCATAGTTGCGACTCGTGAAA
>JARQOD010000002.1:263722206-263781187 GCA_033576555.1 Oophaga sylvatica
GGCGGGCCGAAATTTTAAGAGGAATGGGGTTAGCCGGGTGGAGTCACCCACAGCATTTTTTTAGCACAAACCCCCGCCCAGGGGAGAAAGGATCCCCAGCATCCTCCCTGGCAGAGACAAAAGCGCAATATGTGACCAGGTCGGGGGGGCCCTCTCCCCAACCCTTTCTCTCGGTGAATGAGAGGAGGGTTAACCAAACAGATATTACATAACCCCTTCCGAACCGAGACGAAAATTGGGTACCTCGATCACTGAAATCTTGCCCTGGCATCCCGTGTAACGGAAATTGTTGTAAAAAATGCTGCAAGGGCCCATGCAGAAGGAAAACCGGGGTAGCGACACTAAGGAAAACCTTTTTTTGGGAAGTGGTCGGGATCCCCCAAAAAAGTGAAAACCCCGGACGGGGTAAGCCCCCACAAAGCCACCTCCACTCCCGGGCCGTTGCCACCGGGCAAAGGAAAAAGTAACCCACTCCCGTTGAGGGGACTTGTTCCGGGCGCAGGAACACACCCCAAACATACTCCCTGACTCAGGGCCCAAATTGGCCCCCATATTCCTCGCCAAACAATTCTGTTGTCCTCTTTGCCCCAAAGTGTCCACCCACCCTGTGAGTGTGCCCAAAGATACCCCCGGGCAAATTATGGGCACAAAAGTCTTGCCGGAGGCACAACCCCAGCGAAACGGGGGTACAGTTCTCGGGCTCTCTACGGGGACAATAAGCCGAGGCTCCTCATCCCCCTCCCTATGAATAAGGACGAGAGGGTGTCCCCCGAACATTTTCTCACGGTAAAAAGTGGAGGTGAAGCAAAACCGAGAAAGAATAGGGACCATCGGCCTGGCGAGATTTTTTGCCGCTGGGGCAATTTGCAAATATACCAAGTTCTTGTGGTCGGTGAAGACTTGGAAGGGAAAACGACCCCCCCTCCAGAAGATGTCTCCACTCAGAGAGGCCAACTTCATAGCCAGCAACTCCCTGTCCCCGATGGAATAATTCCTCTCTGCTGGTGTAAAGGTCTTAGAAAAGAAGAAGCAGGAATGCTTCCGACCTTGAGCATCCTTTTGATAAAGGACTGCTCCAGCACCAACAGAAGACGCGTCCACCTCTAAAATAAACGGCTTATCAACATCAGGGCGATGTAATATGGGAGCACTGGCAAAATGCGACTTGATGGAAGAGAACGCCTTGGAGACCTCCTCAGACCACAACTTGGGATTTGCTCCCTTCTTGGTGAGGGCTACCAAGGGAGCTACCAGTCGAGAAATGGGGGATGAACTGACGATAATAATTAATGAACCCCATAAAGCGATGCACCGCTTTAAGAGAATGGGGTTCTTGCCAGTCCATTACAGCCTGTAGTTTGGCAGGATCCATAGCCAATCCCTGAGCGGAGATGATATAGCCCAGGAAAGGTAAGGACTCCTGCTCAAACACACATTTCACAAGCTTGGCATAGAGGGAGTTTGCCCGTAAGAGGTCGAAGACTTTGTTGACATCCCTCCGGTGAGAGTCTATATCTTGTGAAAAGATGAGAATATCATCCAGATAGACTACTACAGAGGTGGAAAGGATATCCCGGAAGATGTCATTAACAAAGTCTTGGAAAACAGCGGGAGCATTACAGAGCCCGAAGGGCATCACCAGGTATTCATAATGCCCATCCCTGGTATTAAAAGCTGTCTTCCACTCGTCCCCCTCACGGATGCGAATTAGGTTATAGGCACCACGTAGATCTAGCTTGGAAAATACCCTAGCTCCTCAGAGCCTATCAAAGAGCTCAGAGATTAGGGGCAACGGGTACTTATTCTTGACGGTGATGGCGTTAAGACCCCTGTAGTCAATACATGGACGTAATTCTCCGTTCTTCTTTTGCACGAAGAAGAACCCCGCCCTTGCTGGTGACACCGACTTCCTAATGAACCCTCTTGCCAGATTCTCCTGCATACACTGTGACATGGCCTCCGTCTCAGGAAGCGAGAGGGGATAGACTCTTCCCGAGGAGGTTCTGCTCCAGGCAAGAGATCAACAGGACAGTCGTAGGGGCGATGAGGCGGAAGAGTCTCCGCCGCCTTCTTGGATAAAACGTCTGCATGACCAATAACACTGGGGAAGAGAAGTGAGATCTACGGGTATCTCTGTGGTGGTGACCTGAACGCACTCCCTGACACACCTGCCTCTACATGAATCACCCCAACCCAGTATCCTCCCAGAGGACCACTCAATATGGGGAGAGTGATGACGGAGCCAAGGTACTCCCAGCAACACCTCGTCTATTCCCTCGGGCAGGACAAGAAAGGAAATACTCTCCTGATGGGAAGGGGCCATAGACAATGTGAGAGGGATAGTCTGGTGGGTGATTTGTGAGGGCAGAGTCGATCCATTCACTACACGCACCGTCACCGGTTTGGCGAGCATCACCAGAGGTATAGTGTGGCGGAGAGCAAAGACAGAGGACATGAAATTCCCCTCGGCTCCAGAATCCACACAGAGCTCGGCGCTGAGAGTGGATGGACCTACAGTAATTGTCCCCTTAAAGGACAACATGGTAGAAAATGCCACAGTGTCTAGTGAACCTCCTCCCAAAATCACTAGACTCGACCGTTTTCCCGACCGCTGTGGACATTTGTTGGCATAATGTCCTAACTGCTGGCAGATGTTACAGACCACGGGTACTCGAGCGGCCCGGGACTTAGGTCCTGCTCGAGAAACCTCCATGGCCTCATGGGAGTCGGGCGCCTGGCTGAAAGATTCCAGAGGTCTGGTGAAGGTGGGAGTCAGCCGGAACCTATGCCTACACTGGGACCGCTCCAACCTCCGCTCGTGAAAACGGAGGTCGATGCAGGTAGATATGGCTATAAGCTTCTCCAGTGTGGTGGGAATCTCCCTGGTAGCCAAGGCGTCTTTCACATGGCCCACTAGTCCTCTCCAAAACATGGGAATGAGGACTTTATCTGGCTAGTCCAACTCCGAGGACAGAGTCCGAAATTGGACAGCAAAACAGCTGACCAAGGACGAACCCTGTGAACTTGCCGGAGTTGGAGCGCCGCATCGTGGGTGACCTGAGGTCTGGAAAGACCTTTTTTAGAGCCTCCAGAAAACGAGGAGCACTCCGCACCACACGGTCGTCACGCTCCCACAGCGGGGTGGCCCACTCCAACCCTCTGCCCGACAGAAGAGATTTTACAAAGCCCACTTGTGCCCGATCCGTGGGGAAACGTGCAGCCAGAAGCTCGAGTTGTATAGAGCACTGACTCATGAATCCCCGACATTGCTTGCTGTCACCAGCAAACTTGTCTGGAAGTGGGAGGTGGGATAATGTGGGAACAGAGGTGGCAGTGGACACACTGGCTGCAGCCACGCTAGCAGCCTGAACAGCGACTGCGGTAACATCCACAGCTGAGGTTGTGCACTCAAGAGCCGCCAACCTACCCTCCAGCTGCTGGATGTCCTGCAGTAAAGGGATCTAAACATGAGATGGGTGCACCACAAATAAAAATCTTTATATATATATATATATATATATATATATATGTGCAAGGGGGTGCTGCAATACACTATGACCATGAATTGAAAAAGGAAGAAAAAAGACCAGTGCAAAAATAGCGCACACCCCAATAAAACAAAATGAAAAAATATATATAAAATCAAATAGAATATAAAAGTGAAAATTTTATTATAACAGACCAAAACACAGACAATAGTAAAACATAATTAAAAATACATGTAATACAAAAAACATATAACACCCCAAAGTCCATAGGCATATGAGACCAACATGAAAATCCCCGCAATTAGAACCTGAGTTCAGATGAAATGTGTAGTCATGGTCATAATACAAATAGAAAATGGCACATGATATACCAAATTACACTGAAAATAGGGGAAATAACAGGTCACAATATACAATGCGCTATATGAAACAGTCAATAGAGCAATTAGATATGCAAAAAAGAGCTATGAAACTGAATAATAGCAAATAATCAGGGGCGGAACTATCGTGGAAGCAGGGGAAGCAGCTGCCATAGGGCCCGGGCTAGCAGGGGGCCCGTCCCTGCTGCAGCTGTCTCCCCTGCGGCTGTGTTCCGCCGCCCATGGCCTGAGAGTCGGCGTTTCCCTGTGCTGGCTGTCATGCTGACAGCCGGCGCAGAGAAGCTGCTGCGTGCCGTCTCCCAGGAATCAATTGCACTGGTGTCTATACAGACGCCAGTACAATTGAAGCTCTGACCGCCGGGTCAGAGCGACGTCTGCAGCGTGATCATGTCATGTGATCACGCTGCTGACGTCACTCGTCGGCGGCGCCCAGAAGGGTGAAGACTGGTGGTGAGTGTGCTCCACTGTGGAGCTGAAGATACCACCGAAGATTAACGGGGGCACATACTGTGTGAGTGATAACTCTGCATTCTTGGCTGCATTACTACTTGAGGGGCACATTACTACTGATGGGAGAATAAGAGGGCTTATTACTAGTTATGGGGGCATAATGTGCCTGCATTAATAGTTATGCGGGACATGGTTACTAGTAATGGTAGCATAAGGGGGCTGCATTGCTACCAGTCCATTATATTATATTGTGTTTTCATAATGTCTGCTTTAAATACAGCTCTGATTTGGGCAAAAAGCTGGCCGTTATGAGACTGAAGAGTATTTTTTGGGCCTAGAGAATTGCTGTGATTTGCTCCGCCCACTGCTATTGGCTCTGCCCACTATCAGAACCCCGCCCCCCCGCCGCCCGTTTGGGAGAGGGGGCCCCGTTCAAAATTTTGCTGTGGGGCCCCGCCATTTCTAGTTACGCCACTGCAAATAATGTTCAATGTTACCTGATGAATGAAGCTGGAAAAGCGCTAGTAAATACTATAAGAAGGTGTCGCAATGACAGTGACGTAATCAAGAGATGCAAAATAAAGGCAAGGTGTTGAATAACACCAAAATTGCCTATATAGTATGCGCTGCACCAAGAAAAAGCTGATCAGCAAAAAAAAAAAGAACAAGATCGGTAACGTTACCAGTTCAAGCTTCAAGCCCGAGGAAGGAGGTTCAAGTGACCGCAAGGTAAGAATGGAAACACAGGGAACGGTCCCGGGACCAGGGGTGAATAAACCCCAGGCATATCGCTGCGGCTGCAGCTTCGTCAGGGGAAGGATGTCCTGCAGTAGACGCTGATCGTCCGCCATTTTACTAGCCAGACCCTGGTGCTAGTATTATGTTAAAGCTGGCGGAACGCACAAAATAAATATAAATAATAAGTGCGTTCGCAGCCCGGGGTCCACCGTGCAGGCAGAGCCTGCTGCTATTAGGATGGCTGAATGGCGAACTCTGTTACTTCACAGAGTCGCAACTATGGACACTGTGGCCCTATATGGCGGTATAAGCGAACTCTGTTACGCCACAGAGTCGCTAAGGTAGAAACGCTGAAATATGGACTGTGTCCTGTTAACTCCACAGGTATGCACAGACAACTGCTGTGCGGACAGCAGGCCATAGTAACGCAATCAGCAATGCAATCAGACAATCTCCTCACCGGAGACGCCGGTATTCTAGGGGCTTATTTCAGCCGAGCCCTAAACACGTGCATACAATCTCCTCACCGGAGGTGCCGGTATTCTAGGGGCTTATTTCAGCTGAGCCCTAACACATGCGTGCAAGATCACCCTGGCGCAAAGCACATAATGTGATTAATACTAGCGCATGGAGGCACGACCATGCCACCCTTTTATAGTAGCAACTACAGGACCTGCCAGATAAGGACCAATAGGAAACTGCTCCAGAACACAAGTGGTTTCAGGACCTTCCTGGTGGACCAATAGGAGCTGCTGCAGTACCTGAGCATGTGACCCCTGATCTCCAATGAGAGATCTTACTCTGGGCATGCTCAGAAGGGGAAAGCAAGGACTTTGTCCTAAAGACGTCTGCTCGCCACTAACCAGTACTGGCTACAATAGCAGAGCCTGGAGGAGCAGCAGTAATCCTCTGCACAATGTTACACTGGGCAAGATGCTGGGTCTGACGTCTAAGCTGAGCAGAGTCCACTGCGGCCGGAGACGGATGGGAGACCGCAGCAGGGACGGCTCGAGATTCCCTTGTGCAGAAGCGGGAACTTGACCCCTAACACCGGTGACCCCAATCACATGATCGAGGTTCACTGTTGGGTTGGCATGACAACTGGAGGTCTCTTGGAGACCTCTATGGTTGTCACTGTCGGTTTGCTGTGAGCACGGGCTGGTGGTCGGCGCTCATAGCAAGTAAGTAATTTAGTTACATGTAGGCAAACTGATCATTGCCTGTATGTAGCTGAGCCGATCAAGTTATGGCAGCTTCTAGTCTCCCATAAAGACTACTGAAACATGCCAAAAGTAAAAAAAAATGTTTTTAAAAATATAAAAAAAATAAGTGTGATGTTTCCACAATCAATGATGGTTTCGGGAGCCAAGTCATCTGCCGATGTAGGACCACTGTGTTTATCAAGATCAAAGTCAGCACAGCCGTCTACCAAGAAATTTTAGAGCACTTCATGCTTCCCTCTGCCGACAAGCGTTATAAACTTTAGTGAAACACTTAGGGGTTCAAAGTGCTCACCACGCATCTAGATAAGTTCCTTGCGGGGTCTAGTTAAGAAAATGAAGTCACTTGTGGGGGGTTTTCACTGTTTAGACACATCAGGGGCTCTCCATGGCGTCCGATCTCAATTCCAGCCAATTTTGTGTTGAAAAGTCAAATGGCGCTCCTTCTCTTCTGAGCTCTGCCATGCGCCCAAACAGTGGTTTACCTGCACATATGGGGTATCAGCGTACTCAGGACAAATTTCACAATAAATTTTAGGGTCCAGTTTCTCCTGTTACCCTTGGTAAAATAAAAAAATTTGGATCTGAACTAAATTTTTTATGAAAAAAGTTAAATGTTCATTTTTTTTAAACATTCCAAAAATTCCTGTGAAGCACCACGAGGGTTAATAAACTTCTTGAATGTGGTTTTGAACACCTTGAGGGGTGCAGTTTTTAGAATGGTGTCACTTTTGGGTATTTTTTTTATCATATAGGCCCCTCAAAGTACCTTCAAATGTGATGTGGTCCCTAAAAAAAAATGGTGTTGTAAAAATGAGAAATCGCTGTTTAACTTTTAACCCTTATAACTTCCTAACAAAAAAAATTGATGGAAAGTAGACATGTGGGAAATATTACTTATTAAATATTTTGTGTGACATATCTCTGTGAGTTAAGGGCATGAAAATTCAAAGTTAGAAAATTGCAAAATTTTCAAAATTTTCACCAAATTTCCATTTTTTTCACAAATAAACTCAAGTTATATCAAAGAAATTTTACCACTATCATGAAGTACAATATGTCACAAGAAAACAGTGTCAGAATCACCGGGATCCATGGAAGCATTCCAGAGTTATTACCTCATAAAGGGACAGTGGTCAGAATTCTAAAAACTGGCCCAGTCATTAACATGCAAACCACCCTTGGAGGTTAAAGGGTTAAAAATGAGTCGTGGCTGGGTCTTCCAGCAAGACACTGACCCAAAACAAACAGCCAATGCAACAAAGGAGTGGCTCAAAAAGAAGTTCATTAAGGTCATGGCGTGGCCTAGTCAGTCTCCAGAACTTAATCCCATAGGAAACTTATGGAGGGAGTTGAAGCACCGAATTGCCAAGCGACAGCCTCAAAATCTTAATGATTTAGAGATGATCTGCAAAAAGGAGTGGACCAGAATTCCTACATGTGCGCAAACCTCATCAACTACAAAAAATGTCTGACTCCTGTGCTTGTCAACAAGGGTTTTGCCACCAAGTATTGTCTTGTTTGCCAGAGGAATCAAGTACTTATTTCTCACTGCAAAATGCAAATAAATGTACAGTATATAATTTATACCATGCGATTTTCTGGATTTTATTTTGATATTCTGTCTCTCAATGTTAAAATTAATCTACCCTTAAAATTATAGACTATTCATGTCTTTGTCAGTGGGTAAACTTACAAAATCACTAAGGAATCAAATAGTTATTTCCTTCATTGTATAATCTAAAAAAAAAATATGTTTTAAAAATTGTGCTTATTTAAAGTAGACATGTTGGAAATGTAATTTATTAACTATTTTGTGCGATATAACTTTCTGATTTAAGGGCATAAAAATTATCATATCACAGAAATTTTTACCACTGTCATGAAGTACAATATGTCACGAGAAAACATTCTCAGAATTAGTGGGATCGATTGAAGCATTCTAGAGTCATGACCTTATAAAGTGACAATGGTCAGAATTGTAAAAATTGGCCTGGTCAGGAAGGTGAAAACAGGCTTTGGGGTGAAGGGGTTAAAAAGATCAATTTGAAGGCTGCACTTCTGGAAATTGCCTGTGAGCAGCTACTGTTAAAGATGGTGATGCAAATGATAAATGGGAAAATGGGAGTGCTTTATGTCTGTATTGGTTAACCCCTTTCCGATATCGGGCGAAATAATACGCTGATGTTGGAAACTCTCCTTTTGATATGGGCTCTGGCGGTGAGCCCACATCTTTTCTGGCACATGTCAGCTGTTTTGAACAGATGACATGTGCCACTAACAGCTGCGGGAGAAATGTCAATCAACCTGCAACTGTTAACCCATTAAATGCCGCTGTCAAACTGTAACAATAGCATTTAACACATGCTTCCCGCAAGCGTGCTGGAAATCCTGCCCATCAGCAACAGTGTCACATGACCGCGGGTTGCCGATGGGTTGGTTTGACAAACAAGTCTCCTGGAGACCTCTACGGTCATCACTGCCGGCTTGCTGTGAGCGCCACCTGGTGGTCGGCGCTCATACGAAGTCAGCAATTCTGCTACATACTGGCGATCTGATCATCGCTTGTATGTAGCAGAGGCAATCAGGCTATAGCAGCTTTCAGTCTCCAATGGAGACTATTGAAGCATGCCAAAAGTAAAAAAAAAAATGTTTTTAAAAATATTAAAAAATAAAAATGTAAAAGTTCAAATCACCCCTTCTTTTGCCTCATTCAAAATAAAACAAAAAAAATCAAACATACACATATTTGGTATCACTGTGTTCAGAAACGTCCGATTTATCAATATAAAAAAAAGAATTAATACAATCGCTAAGCAGCGTAATGAGAAAAAAAAAGTAAAAACGGCAAAATCACTTTTTTATGGTCGCCGCAACATTGCATTAAAATGCAATATTGGGCAATCAAAGATCATATCTGAACAAAAATGGTATCTTTAAAAATGTCACCTCGGCACGCAAAAAATAGGCCCTCACCCAACCCGAGATCACGAAAAATGGAGACACTATGGTTTTTTTTTTTAACAAACTTTGGAATTTTTTTACCGCTTAGTTAATAAAGAACCTAGACATATTTGGTGTCTATGAGCTTTTAAAAAACCCTTAATGACCATCAATATGTATTTTCACTGACCTGAGATATAAGAGAGTAGCATCCCCATACAGGTGACAATCCAGCAGCAGTCGGCAGTACACCATAGCTGACAACTTGCTGCATCAGCAGCGATCAGTGTCACCGTCCATATCGGTTTAACCCCTTAGATGCTGCTGTCAAAAAGGACTATATCATATAAATGTTTAAAAGAGTGTGGCTTCTCCTTCTTTATCCCCATCGGCACCCTGAGATCATGATTGTGTGGTGCTGATGTTTGCCATGGCAATTCACGAGCAAATAGCGGCCTTAGAGTCTGCCGGCTACAGTGAACTGTTCAGAAGTTAGCGACATTTAGGTGGTAAAAAATCAACTTTTTCATTCCTGTCATGCCACTTTGCATTAATTCCTGAAAATCACCTGAAGGGTTAATAAACTACCTGACAGCAGTTTTCAGTATGTCAGGAGGTGTTGTTTTTAAAATGGTATCACTTTTGGGGGTTTCCAATATATAGGACCCCTAAAGTCATTTCAAACCTGGAAAAGGTCACTAAAAAAATAATTTTGTAAATTTCCATGAAAAAATGAAAAATTACTGCTACATATTTAAACCTCCTAAAATGCTGACAAAATAAAATAACATTTTACAAATGGCGCTGATGTAAAGCATACATGAGGGAAATATTATTTATTAATGTTTTCCTATGGTATGACTATCTGAATTACAGGTATAATCATTAAAAGTTTGAACATTGCTAATTTTTTAACATTTTTTTTCAAATTTCTGATATTTTTTATAAATAAACACAATACATATCAACCTAAATTTACCGTTATCATAAAGCATAATGTGTCACGAAAAAACAATCTCAAAATCACTGGGATTTGGTGAATCATTCCAGAGTTATTACCACATAAAGTGACACTGGTCAGATGTTTAAAATGTGGCTCTGTCACTAAGGGGTTAATGACCTGGAGAATCATAATGGCAGGTAAGTTTTACCATTTAGTGAACATAGTTAAAAAGCAAAACAAAAAACAATTGTGGTGTTAGTACTTTTTTTGCTATTTCATCACACAGGGGCATTGGTCATCTCTTCTGAAGAAGGAACCACTATCCTCCTCACTAATAATGCTGCTTCACTCTGTGTAGATGTTTCATGTAACTTAAAAAAAATATTCATAATTCTTTTATGGAAAAAAAGCTAATTAATAAGAATTAGTAACAGCAGTTTGAATTGGCAGCAGCTCATTTATTTATTTTTCCCTATTTTTTATTATGTTTTTATTATATTTTTATTATATTTCATCCATTGCTTCCCCAATAAGGATATTAAAAGACGTTTGACAGACATTTTAATATATCTTTTTTTTTTTGTTCTCCCCGTGTTTGTGTAGGTTTCCTCTGTGTTCTTCAGTTTCCTCCCTCACTCCAAAGACATAATGATAGGGAATTTAGATTGTGATTCCCAATGGGGACAGTGATCATAATGTCTGCAGAATTAATAGCATTAACGTATTTTCCGGCATATAAAATGACTTTTTAACCCCTGAAAATCTTCTTAAAAGTCGGGGGTCGTCTTATACGCCGGGTACTGACCAATCTGCATATGGTGGGGGGAGTGGTACCGATGACGAAGGGAGGGGGCACCTCAGAGACACCTCATCGTATCAGCGGTGCTCTCTGCGGCGGCTCCTCTTTGTGCAGCGTTGGGGGCTCTGTGCTGTGGTGGCGGCAGCGGTGGTTCCTCTTTGTGCAGCGTGGGGGCTCTGTGCTGGGGACGGCGGCGGCTCTTTGAGAAAATGGCCGCTGCATCCTCAGATTCAGATCTCGTCTCAAGATCTCGGGAGACGAGATCTGAAACTGAGCATGCGCCGCCCTCAGCGGCCATTTTCCCGGAAGCCACCGTATCGCAGCAATGGAGCTGCCGGGGCCTCCGGGGATTGAGGAAATGCTGGCAGAACCGAGACTCTGCACAAAGAGCTGCCTCCACCATCCCCCAGCACAGATTCCCCTCGCTGCACAGAGGAGCCGCCGCCCCCCCAGCACAAAGGCGAGCCACCGCAGAGAGCACCGCTGATACAATGAGGTATCCAACACCTTCCCTCTGAGACGCCCCCTCCCTTCGTCATCGAGACCACTCCCCCCACCATATGCAGATTGGTCCATACCCGGCATATAAGATGACACCCGGCGTATAAGAAGACCCCCCACTTTTAAGAAGATTTTCTTGGAAAAGTTGGGGGGTCGTCTTATACGCCGGAAAATATGGTTGGTTAGTTACATTGGTTAGTACAATAAATAAATAGAAAAAAAATAAACATATAAGCTAGGACAAATCCAGTCTCCTGACTGGGTCTCCTAGGACAGAGCAGCTGCTGCTTCCTCCCTAAACTCGTGATAATTAGCAATCACAGTTGGTACTTATGACTGTATAGACAGCGCTGTGTATGCAGCGATCAGAAATATACAGGTACTAATAAACAGTCTCCAACTTCTCTATGGGTATTCTGAATTTTTGAGTTTTAACCAGTGATTAGCGAGCATGAGATGTTATCCAAGCACGCTTGTATCCTAATCAAGTATTTCCGACGTGCTTGAAAAATATGCTCGCGTTGCCACAGTTGCAACACATGACTCAAGCACATTTTTCGCACACGTCGAACATACTCAATTAGGACACGATCATGCTTGGATATCGCCTTATAGTAGCGCGCGCGCTCATCACTAGTTTTAACCTATTAGTAACTAGGCCAAATTTTTCAAATCTGACCGGTGTCAATAACACTGGAATGGCTCTACATATCCCAGTGATTTTGAGGTAATTTTTTCGTGACACTTTATATTTTATGTTAATGGTAAATTTAATTTGATATGTTTTGCGTTTATTTATTTAAAAAAATGTAATGATTATGCCTTTAATTCAGATAATCATGCCACACAAAATAGTTAATAAAGAATGTTTACCTGATGTCTGCTTTACATTAGTACAATCTATAAAATGTTCTTTTATTTTAAGAGGTCAGAAAGTTTAAAGATGCAGCAGCAATTTTTCATTTTTTCAAGTAACTTTGTGGGTCCTATATGTTGGAAACCGCCCCCAAAGTGACACCATTTAAAAAAAAAAGCACACCTCAACATATACAAAACTTCTGTCATGTAGTTTATTAATCCTTCAGGTGCTTTTTAGGAATTAATGCCAAGTGATGTGGTAGGAATGAAAAAACATATTTTTACCACCTAAATGTTGCAAGCATCTGAACAGACCACTAAAGCCGGCATACTCTGTGGCCAGTACTTGGATTGGCATGGCAACTATCAGGACCGCACAATCTTGATTTCATGGTGCCAATGGAGATAAAAAGGGACCCCCCCCACACTCTTTTAAAACATTTAGCTCCCGTAGTCATTATTGACAGCAGCATCTA
Organism: Oophaga sylvatica; assembly: GCA_033576555.1. Classification (NCBI taxonomy): domain Eukaryota; kingdom Metazoa; phylum Chordata; class Amphibia; order Anura; family Dendrobatidae; genus Oophaga; species Oophaga sylvatica. The sequence continues at coordinate 263,735,003 of JARQOD010000002.1, forward strand.
AGGGGTCCAACGTCCATGGTCGGTGCCATCACCGAACCTGGCTGATGCAGTATAATGCCATCTAAAGTGTATAGCTGACAGCTGCTGCATGCTCACCCATCAGCAGATACTAATCTCTTATTTGTCAAGTCAGTAAAAAGACATATTGGTGGTTACTAAGGTGTTAAAATGTGGACGGCCTTGATGTTTTTTGCTTATGGGTGGTATCGAAGTAGTTAACAAGGTGCCATTGCTCACAGGATTATGTGCAGATGAGTTTCTAGGCTGCTTTGCATAATTATCCCATGGGATTATAAAAATGGCACTTTTGACCTTGTGATAGGTCCTTTTTAGTGATCTAAGCTCTGAGAACATGCTTTATTAATATCTTTATTGGTTTCCAATAATAATGTTTGTTTCCAATAATAATTAAGTTTCATTTCAATTTTGAATCAAAAGTACTTAAAGGAGTTGTCTACTCTTAAGCTATGAGTTTGCAGTAACTCTATGTGACTGCAGACTTGTGAATCCTCATATCGCTCACACTGTGTGCTGTGAGCATTCTGGTACCAATGCTGTGAATGGGTAGTCATGTGACAGGAATTATGCAATTTGTTGATTTGCTTACTTCCCGCCACTTTCCGACTAGACATGTCTGGCCTCACTCAAATAGTTAATTGAGCGAAACCACGCCCATCTAGTCGGCATGTGACCACATGAATGTAAATTATATACAGCTATATGAATAAGTTTGGGCACCCCTATTAATCTTAAGCTTAATGTTTTATAAAAATTGGTGTTTTTGCAACAGCTATTTCAGTTTGATATATCTAATAACTATTGGACACAGTAATGTTTCTGCCTTGAAATGAGGTTTATTGTACTAACAGAATTTGACAGGTGCATAAGTATGGGCACCTCACCAGAAAAGTGACATTAATGTTTAGTAGATCCTCCTTTTGCAAAAATAACAGCCTCTAGTCGCTTCCTGTAGCTTTTAATGAGTTCCTGGATCCTGGATGAAGGTATTTTTGACCATTCCTCTTTACAAAACAATTCCAGTTCAGTTAAGTTTGATGGTCGCCGAGCATGGACAGCCCTCTTCAAATGATCCCACAGATGTTCAATGATATTCAGGTCTGGGGACTGGGATGGCCATTCCAGAAAATTGTAATTGTTCCTCTGCATGAATGCCTGAGTAGATTTGGAGCGGTGTTTTGGATCATTGTCTTGCTGAAAGATCCATCCTCTGCGTAACTTCAACTTTGTCACTGACTCTTGAACATTATTGTCAAGAATCTGCTGATACTGTGTGGAATCCATGCGTCCCTCAACTTTAACAAGATTCCCGGTGCCGGCATTGGCCACACAGCCCCAAAACATGATGGATTCTCCACCAAATTTTACTGTGGGTAGCAAGTGTTTTTCTTGGAATGCTGTGTTTTTTTTACGCCATGCATAACGCCTTTTTGTATGACCAAACAACTCAATCTTGGTTTCATCTGTCCAGAGGACCTTCTTCCAAAAAGAAATTGGCTTCTCCAAATGTGCTTTTGCATACCTCAGCCGACTCTGTTTTTGGAGTGCTTGCAGAAACGGCTTCTTTTGCATCACTCTCCCATACAGCTTCTCCTTGTGCAAAGTGCGTTGTATAGTTGACCGATGCACAGTGACACCATCTGCAGCAAGTTGATGCTGCAGCTCTCTGGAGGTGGTCTGAGGATTGTCCTTGACTGATCTCACCATTCTTCTTCTCTGCCTTTCTGATGTTTTTCTTGGCCTGCCACTTCTGGCTTTAACAAGAACTGTCCCTGTGTTCTTCCATTTCCTTACTATGTTCCTCACAGTGGAAACTGACAGGTTAAATCTCTGAGAAAGCTTTTTGTATCCTTCCCCTGAACAACTATGTTGAATAATCTTTGTTTTCAGATCATTTGACAGTTGTTTTGAGGAGCCCATTATGCCACTCTTCAGAGGAGATTCAAACAGGAGAACAACTTGCAAGTGGCCACTTTAAGTAGCTTTTCTCATGATTGCATACACGTGGCTATGAAGTTCAAAGCTCAATGAGGTTTCAAAACCAAAAAAGTGCTTTAGTAAGTCAGTAAAAAGTAGGTAGTATTTAAAACAAGAAAATGATAAGGGTGCCCATACTTATGCACCTGTCAAATTTTGTTTGAATGCAGATTGCACATGTTCTGCTAGTACAATAAACCTTATTTCAAGGCAGAAACATTACTGTGTCCAATAGTTATTAGCTATATCAAACTGAAATAGCTGTTGCAAAAACACCAATTTTTATAAAACATTAAGCTTAAGATTAATAGGGGTGCCCAAACTTTTTCATATAACTGTACTTGCGGTCAGATGGCTGCCCACTTCCAGCACTGGCACTGGAGAATCCACAAGGATTCACAAGTCTACAGTCACAGAGTACCTGCAGACTTTTGTGCCAAACCTTTAGTATTAGTTAAATGACAGAAATGATAGGGTGATTAATGAAACATATTTGAGCTGGGTCAATAATTGGCCCTCTCTTTTTCTGATATATAAGAGCCCATCACCTCTCTTGGTATGTTTGTTTTAGTAAATACTTGTACTTACTTAGATAATTCTACTTTAACATACACTTGTACTTGTAGCTTGACAACCCCTTTAAATACAGATAGAATAGCCTTAATTAGCAAAAAGTAAGTAAATAATAAAAATGTTCATTGTTTAAATAAATCCCTCTAAATTTACTTGTGCTCATAAATATATACTAACACCTTTACATTCCCATCTTTAGAGTATTGCCTTCCCCACTTCTAGATAACATTTACTAGCAAAACTTATAGCATCATAGCTTTAGAAGATTATTTTTCATGCAGCTGCTTCTAAATCTTCAATTACAGAGATGGCATCATTAGGGAATTGTGGAAACAGCAAACATGATGCGATCAACAAGCATACCAGGAGTACCCATGAGCATCTGGCACATCTACAAAGATTGTTAAAACATGTGCTGATCCGATGCACCTGGTCCTTAATGAAATTGGCAAAGGATCTCTTCGGACACATTTTTGGTTCACCTGAGGTCAGGCTATTCATATAGCTTTCATACCTGCAGAGCTGAGCAGCATCAACCCTCCCCTCTAAATGTATGCAATTTATATGTGAAAATCTAATCTGTTTTCACTATAAAGCACTTGTAATTTAAAATTAATCATATTAGGAATGACAATATAATTAGCAAATGGAAAAATCTAGTTTGTGTCAAGTTTATCTTCATTATTCGAGATGGGCACAGACACATCAGACGCAGACTTGTACAGGAAGTCCGTCTTACTGCTCGGGTTCGGCTGCCCGAACACTGGGTGTTTGTTGCACTGTCATGTGCATTTTAGGGTGGCAAACACCACTTCTAATCGGCGGTGAAATAAACCCGGCCGATCAGAGAGCCGCAGTTTCCATGCTGTCAAAAGACAGTGTGAGCACTCAGCTGTGATTGGAGGTTTAAAGTTTACCTGAGGTCACCGGAGTCAGCTGATGGGTCTACAGTTCCCATCATTCGACACCTGCTGCCACTAATAACAGCGAGAGCAGGAGCGTCTGATGGATGTATTCATTAGCCGGCTCCTGCGCTGTAAATAAATAATAATAAAAAAAATAGCGTGAGTTCCTCCACATTTTGATAACCATTCAGGCAAAACTCACTGCTGGGGGCTGCAACCCTCCAGCTTTCAGCTTCAACAATGCTGATTATCAGGAATAGACGGATCCCCACGCTGTTTTTTAAAAAATGATTTAAATAATTTTAAAAAAATGTTATGGGGTCCCCAAATGTTTGACAACCAGCCCTGCTAAAGCAGACAGCTTGGGGCTGATATTCCCAGGCTGGTAATGAGCCAAGGATATTGACCCCCCTGCCTAAAAATAGCTGCCCGCAGCTGCCCAGAATAGGTAAATCTATTAGATGCCCCAATTCTGGCTCTTTGCCTGGCTCTTCCCAGTTGCCCTGTAGTGGTGGCAAGTGGGGTTCATATTTGTGGGGTTGATGTCACCTTTGTATTGTCAGGTGACATCAAGCCCACGGATTAGTAATAGAGAGGCTTATATAAGACACCTATCCATTACTAATCCTATAGTTGTATGGTGAATAAATACACAGCCAGAATAAAGTCCTTTATTAGAAAGAAAATAAAACACAGTTTTACTTTTTATTTAAAGATAAGAAACACAGTTATACTCACCTAACGCCTTTTCCACTGAAGCCCTCATTCTCCTGTAATAAAACTAAAATGAAAAAACAACAATATGCCTGTCTGTCATTCTGTCCCAGGCTGTAATCCATGTTTGGGGGATTAATAGTTTTCAACCTGGACGGTGCCAAGATGCGACCATCCAGGCTGAGAACCACTGGTGACTGAGCTGCTTCGAGCGCAGCCTCAGTGATTAGCGGTGACATCTTTGAGGTTACCTCTGGTCATTGAAGCTGCGTTCTGAGCCGGGCTGAACTGTTGGAAACTCGGTGAGTTCCCCGCTAGCACCATGAGAGTCTACAGTAGCTGCTTAAGTTTACATTTCTGAAAGTGTATTTTAACTTTAGAATAAAATAGTTGTACAGTTCATGTATACATAGTAAATGTGTGTATTTACAGTGTTTGTGGGTAGTTCTATAGATGCTGTTCATTCATATTGTTTATATACTGCAAGAAATGTGTGCCTATATATGGATGTATTTATTGATTATACTTACAAAATACATGTATGGGCTGATTTTAAATCCTAAGTCCAACCCATATTTCTACATTAAAGGGAATCTGTCAGTAGGATCAACCTTCCTAAGCCATCTATATGGGTAGGTAGGTCATAGGAAGCTGAAAAAAAGGTACTTTGATGTCTGCGATCCGATGTCTCAACCCAGTGAAATCCATGTTTTCTTATACGAGTATATAAATGAGTTGATAACATCTATGGAAGGACACTGATCTGCATATGAACTCCAGAGTGTTTTGTAAATGAAAGGGGGAGTTTCCACTGTGAGACATGTAGTGACTGACAGTTTGTTCTCCTGATCTGAATGTCTCACACTGGTAACTCCCTATTTCAATGAAAATGAGAACTGAATGTAGACTCTCGGAGAGTTCTAATCAAACATGCAGGCATAGCTTGCAGTAGTCTTCTATGGACAAAACAGCATATCAGGGTATTCTCCTATATAAAGACGCAAGGTCCAAAATCCAAGGAACCCAGTTGAATACAGCATGCACGGGAAAATAATAGACAGCGACCAGCAGGTGATGAAGTTTAAAACATCTTTATTCTGCCATATACAGGATGCGATGTTTCAACCTGTAACTGTATGCTTGAAAAAACCTGTGACAGGTTGAAACATTCCATCCTTTGTATGGCAGAATAAAGATGTTTTGAACGTCATCATCTGTTGGATGCTGTCTACTATTTTCCTGTTTTGGGGAGATCAGTGTCCGGACCATAGATCTTAACAGTACATTTACATTAAGAAAAAATGTTGATTTTTCTGGAATAAGACATCAGATTACAGATATCAAGGTATCATTTTATTCAGCTTCCTAATGCCTGCATGCTCATATAGATGGCTTTGGAGGGTTGATTGTACTGACAGATTCCCTTTTTTTGACTTACATGAAAATAGTGTTCTCTTTAGGATTCTACTGCCCTCCTGAAAAATAAATAACATTTCCTGATATACCAAAAACTCATGGAAATCTGAATTTGGTTAAAACATTGCAAGTAGGGGGTAACAATCCTTTCAAAATTGATGGGCGTTGCCTTTTGAAAATGCAGGGTGCTGATTGTAAAAAACTCTGAAGCCTCTTCAGTATTTACTTTGCATTTCATGCTATGTGCACTTTTCTGTGCTGTACTCAGATCACCTATTTCTACTGATTCGTTATGATTTTAAAAAACTGTCTATTATTTCTTATAAGTTGCAAAAAAATCAAGTTGGCAACCCTGGTAATGCAGCTGTTAAGAATAATACCAATGGTAAATTAGCAATCTGTTCAAGATAATTATTCAATCACAACATATGACAATGAAGGGGAACAGAATTGACACCAGAAGCCTAGGCAGGAAAACCATATTGTAAATCTATCGTTTAGTTATAAGGGGTCATCTTTGAAGATGCACAGTATTAGATCAGACAGATGCTTCTGTATTCTCAGCAACTACTATGTTTTTACAAAGTGAAAATATGTTGAGATAGAAAAGTTTTGTCAGTTTTTAAATGTTTGAGAGGAATAAAATCTGAAAACAATTAGCATTAAACCTTCTGCCTAAAATTGGGTAATCTACAGCTATGCAAGCTGCAATCCATGAAGTGTTTTGACACCTTTCTATCAAAACCATCAAAACCTCTTCTCTGGGTTATGTTAACTGTGCTTGGCGCATCAGTTATTGATTCTTGGATCCTACCTTGGTGGTACTAACCACTACATACTGTGAAAATCCCACAACAAGTCATTTAACCCCTTTGCCCCCCAAGCCTGTTTTTACCTTCATGACAAGGCTAAATTTTACAATTCTGACCACTGTCACTTTATGTGGTAATAAATCTGGAATGAGAAGAAAATCCAGCTCCGGAAATAATGTAAAAATCATCCTTTTATTAAGGCAAATATTAAAGTACAAAAATCCAGCATGGCTGCTGTACTAGTCTCAGTGGCGAATAAATGAAGACACTGCAACACACGGTGACTGCCCACTGAAGTCTGGACGTGCTTCGAGCACCAAGTGCTCTTAGAATCAGCACCCCTCAAGGTGCTCAATGCCACAGTGATCACAATATTTAGGGGGATAAAGTGCAGGGAGCAGTGCCGGCACTGCTTCTGCACTGAGTGCCGGTAGTCAGCTGTCAGAATCAGCTGACATCTGGCATCAATCGCACATACACAGCTTCTTTGCATGCAAAATTGCCAAGACGTATCCATACATCCAAGACCGGCAAGTACCAACCAACCTGGATGTTTGGATACGTCCAAGATCGTAAAGGGTTAAAGATACTCTGACCAAGATGCCTAGCCATCACAATTTGTCCCTTATCAAAGTCACTCAGATCCTTATGATTGTCCATTTTTATTACTTCAACTCAAATCGATTTCAAAAGCTGTCTGTTCACTTGCGGCAAAATATATCCCATTCTTTGAAAGGGGCCAAACTTCATCTGTTGGAAGTTTTAATGTTATCGTTGATAGGTACAGTATATGACTCAATCCATCCGCTTCATACACCAGACACCAAGTTGCGCCGTACATGTAGGTTTTAGTGTCAGTGAGGAGTTAATTCCACCATACAGTCTAAATTACAGTAGATAAATCTCACCTGAGCTTTCTGATTTCGGTGGATTGATCTACTGTCTAATGTGCATGGGAGCCTCATGACTGTCCCTTGACAGATTATGGTAAGGTAATGATGATCAGGCGATTGGAATGCAATTGTCCAAGCTTTTCTTTAGCCTGGAAATAAGCAGCTGCAATATGATTTTGGCAGGCTCTCTCATAGAAAACACAGAAATAATCAAGCAAGTCTTTCTATTTATGTAGGAGTCGGGAGAGATATCTGTCAGCTGAACATTTATGCGGCACCAATCTAATGTGCATGGCCAGCTTTAGGGAAATCTTTAAACAATCTAAGAACAAAAAAAAACTACAATTTGTTATTATTCCTATAGATGAATTTTTATACACTTTTGATATATTTTTTATTCCTCAAGCATTATGTCATGAACTTATCTTCTGCTTTACATTCTGGATTCTTTCCTTGCTACTCCCAAATTGGAATTTGTATTTAATTCTGCTCTTGTCTTTGAATCTTTAGTTCTGAATATGCTTGTTTGGTGATTTCCCTCAGCTTACTCCACTGATTATTTATTTGTATTTATTTATTAACCTCTTACTGACAGCCAATTTGGTACTTACTGACCAAGCCAATTTTTACAATTCTGACCACTATCAATTCATGAGCTTATAGCTCAGGAACACTTCAACAGATCCCACTGATTCTAAGATTGCTATTTTCGTGACAGTGATAAAATTTCTTTGATATTACTTGCATTTATTAATGAAGAAACAAAAATTTGGAAAAATTAAGAAAATTTAGGAATTTTTAAACTTTTAATTTTTGTACCCTTAAATCAGACAAATCAGACATTTGAAGTGAGTTTGGGGGGTCGATATGACAAAAAATACCCAAAAGTGACACCATTCTAAAAATTGCACCCCTCAAGGTGCGCAAAACTACATTCAAGAAGTTTATTTACACTTCAGGTGCTTCACGAGAACTAAAGCAATGTGGAAGGAAAAAATAAACATTTTATTTTTTTTCACAAAAAATTTATTTTGGAACCAAAGTTTTTTATTTCACAAGGGTATCAGGAGAAAATCTAATATAAAATTTGTTGTGCAATTTCTCCTGAGTATGCCAATACCCAGTATGTGGGGAAAAGCCACTGTTTGAGCACATGGCAGGGCTCAGAAAGGATGAAGCACCTTTTGACTTTTTGAACGCGAAATTGGCTGGAATCAATGGCAGGCGCCATGTCACGTTTGGAGACCCCTGATGTACCTAAACAGTGGAAACCCCCCAATTCTAACTCCAACCCTTACACAGCCCTAACCCCAACCCTAACCCCAAGACACTCCTAACCCTAATCCCAACCCTAACTATAAACCTAACCCCAACACCACAATAAACCTAACACCACAACCCTAACTCCAACACAACCCTAGCCCCAACCCTAGCCCCCAACCCTAACCCTAGCCACAACCTTAACCCTAGCCCAACCCTAACCCTAGCTCTAACCATAGCCACAACCCTATCCCTAGCCCAACCCTAACCGAGCCCCAACCCTAGCCCTAGCCCCAACACTAACCCTAACCCTAGCTCTAACCCCAACTATAACTCCAACAATAACCCTAGCCCTTACCCTAACCTTAATGGAAATATGAAAAAAAAAATTTGTTTTATTTTATTATTTTTACCTACCTAAGCTTGTCATAAAGGGAGGTTTGATGTACTATTTTTTATTTTGATCACTGTGATATGGGTTATCACAGTAATCAAAATGAACCAATAGGAGAAATCTTATATTGTTGCCGGGTGCTGGCCTGGAGATCTCGGCCGGCGGACTGTGCATGTGCCCGCCATTTTTTTCCCGAAAGAAGATGCCGAGGGCTGGGGGACACAGCCGGAGGGACCGGGGACATCGCAGGTCCCGGGGGTGATTGGGGGACCCCATTTCTCTCTCCTCTGATGTGCTAGATCATATCAGATGAGAGAGAAATAAATAGGAAATCTGACTTTTATTTGCGGTCGCCGTTATTCCGTGAATAATGGTGATCGCAACACTGGGGTTGGTAAAAACCAACCCGAATCATGTGATTTTCCAACACTGGGGGCGCTATAACCTTATCTCTCAGTGCCTTTTAAAAAGCGACACTGAGGAATAAGTACCCTTAACTGCCGCCGTTAAAAGGCGTATTGGCAGTCTCTAAGGAGTTAAGTTTTGCTTATATAGCACTATCATATTCCACAGCGCTTTACATACATTATCATCACTGTCCTCAATGGGACTCACAATCTAAATTCCCTATCAGTATGTTTTTGGAGTGTGGGAGGAAACTGGAGAACCCGGAGGAAACCCACGCAGATAGGGGAGAACATACAAAGTCCTTTCAATTGTCCTTGGTGGGATTTTCAATGTATATGTGACATAATATTTGCCATTGGATTGGAATTTGAGCCAAGCTGGAGCTGTACAAAGTAAAAGCATGTCTTATGTCCGACTAGTATTGCCAATGTATTCCGCAAACTATAATAGTGTAATGTATGTAGTACAGTTCATATAGCGTCTTGTGCTTGGGTGCGATGAAAACACAGGAGTCACAGGTTTGATATAGAAAAGTCCTGTATTACTTCATACAAGTTGGCAGAAATAGTCACACAGTTTGCAGACACAGAAACAGGAGACACAGCAGGCCAGAGTAATCCAAGCTCAGCAATCACTCTCCAATACAGATTCAGGATCTTCTTCTCTGTTACCGTAAGTCCATGCAAACGTGGGTCTTTCAAAGAGCAGGGTTCAGAGTCCACAAGTGCTTCAGAGTTCCTCAGTAGGAATAGCTGGAGTACAAGGTCCAAGGCTTACAGGAGTCAAGTCACAGGTTCACTGCAGGCTAGATTCTGAAGCACTGATTGCTCAGCTGTGGCTGCTTAAGAAGCAAAGGAGAGAATCAGGGCGGGAACATGCAAGCTGGAAACTCCATTTTGACTGAGGGCAAGATAGCTGCAGCAAGACAGAAAGTAAAATGGCTGACGAACAAACTGAGTTTCAGGAATATATACATAGAACCTTACATTACTCCCCCCTTAAGGACAACCTCCGGATGACCTCAGACCAGGCTTGTGTGGGTACCTCTGATGAAACTGACGGAGCAAGCGAGGAGCATTAACGTTATTGACCGGTTCCCATGAGTTGTCCTCCACTGGGTAGCCCTGCCATTTAATCAGATATTGTAACTGATTTCTATACAACCTGGAATCTAAAATCCTTTCCACCACAAATTCTTCCTGACCATCGACTAGCACTGGGTCAGGGCAAGGAGAGGAACGTCCAGGAAACGTATTGGGTGTCGCAGCCTTTAGTAGGGATACATGAAAGACAGGGTGGATTCTCATAGTTCTGGGCAGTTGAAGACGACAAGCAACGGCACTTATAATTTTACTGATTTTATAGGGTCCAATGTACTTATGTCCCAACTTAGACGATGGAATCCTTAACTTAAGATTTCTGGTTGACAGCCAGACCAAGTCTCCTACCTTGAAAGCTGGTGCAGGTTTACGAAATTTATCTGCTGCTTTCTTGTACCTTTCTTGAGCCGATTCCAGATTTTCCTTTAGAAGATCCATATTCTTCTGTAAAGACGTGATTCTTTCAGCCACTGCTGGTAAAGGCGTTTCTATGGGAAATCGTGGTAGAATGTTAGGATGATAACCTAGATTAGAGTAAAAAGGAGACTGTTTAGTGGAGGCACTCTGAGAGATGTTATACGAGAACTCAGCTAATGGAAGTAGATCCACCCAATCATCCTGTAGGTGGCAGATAAAGCAGCGGAGATACTGCTCCAGGGTTTGATTGGTTCGTTCGGTCTGTCCATTAGTCTGGGGATGAAAAGCAGAAGAAAGGTTTACTTTAATGTCCAATGCTGCACAGAAATTTTGCCAAAACCTAGAAGTGAATTGCACCCCTCGATCCGAAATAACCTCATCCGGTACTCCATGTAAGCGAAACACATCTTTAATCATCAAATCTGATGTCTGTTTTGCAGTGGGTAAGCCGACACAAGGGATAAAATGAGCTGCCTTTGTTAGACGGTCAACCACCACTAGAATGGTGTTCTTCCCCTGAGAGGTTGGTAACTCCACAATGAAGTCCATAGAAATGGATCCCCACGGGCGGGACGGGGTGGGAAGAGGCTGTAACAGACCAGTTGGTGAGGAGCGAGGTGTTTTGCATCTTGCACAGACCTCACATGAAGTGACATAATTCAAAACATCCTTCCTGCAAGTGGGCCACCAAAAGAAACGAGAAAGAAATTCCTGTGTCTTTAGAATTCCTCTATGCCCAGCTATCTTGGAATCGTGAATGAGTTGCAATACTCTTAATCTGACTGTTTCAGGAATATACAGACGTTGTCCCTGAATCCACACACCATTCTTAAAGACAAGACTTACGTCCCTTGGGGGTTGTGCCAAAAAGGAATCCGCATGGTATGCTTCCTTGATGTCCTTAAGTAGGTCTTGATTATGAATTACTCCTAGGAATCTAGAGTCAGGAAGAATAGTCTTAAGAGGAGTAATTGGACGTGTCTCTGCTGAGTAAATCCTAGAGAGTGCATCAGCCTTTCCATTGCGCGATCCTGGTCTATAAGAGATGATAAAATTAAATTGGTTTAAGAAAAGATTCCAGCGAGCCTGGCGAGGAGTCAGGCACTTAGCCGACCTGATAAACTCAAGGTTACGATGGTCTGTCAGGACGACTATTTGCTGTGCAGCTCCCTGAAGAAGGTGTCTCCATTCTTTGAAGGCGGCAATAATGGCCAACAACTCTCTATTGCCCACATCGTAGTTCCTCTCAGCTGAAGACAACTGCTGGGAAAAGAAGGCACAGGGATGCAAGACATTCTTCTCACCTGTTCTCTGAGAGAGTATAGCTCCAACGGCACAGTCTGAAGCATCCACCTCTATTATGAAGGCAAGCTCGGGGTTGGGATGTACTAGGATAGGTGCAGTGGTAAATTTATCTTTTAGACGGGAAAATGCTTCCTGGGCTTGGGGAGTCCAGGAAAACCTAGACTCTTTCCGGGTAAGTTGAGTGATAGGTGACACTACCTCAGAGAAATTTCGAATGAAACGTCTATAGAAGTTGGCAAACCCGATGAAGCGCTGTACCTCCTTCACATTTCTAGGACTTGGCCAATCCTTGATGGCTTGGGTTTTGCTTCCATCCATACTAATTCCTTGTGTAGACAGTACATACCCCAGAAATTGAATTTCGGTCCTATGGAATTCACACTTTTCAAGTTTGATGTAAAGATGATTTTGTCTTAGACGTTCCAAGACCATTCTCACATGTCCATGATGTTCCTCTGTGGAGTTAGAAAAAATTAGAATATCATCCAAATAAATTACCACAATGTATCTAGGAGATCCCTGAAGATGTCATTCACCAAGTGTTGGAAAGTGGCTGGGGCGGTACTCAGACCAAAAGGCATAACTAGATATTCAAAGTGTCCATAGCGTGACCTGAATGCAGTCTTCCATTCATCCCCAGGTCTAATACGGACTAAGTTATAGGCCCCACGAAGATCTAGTTTAGAAAAAATTTTGGCATGTCGCACTCTCTCCAATAACTCAGGGATTAAAGGCAATGGATAACGGTTTCTAATAGTAACCTTATTGAGTTCCCTATAGTCTACGCATGGTCTCAGAGATCCATCTTTCTTCTTTACAAAGAAGATGGGTGCACCTGCAGGAGATGAAGAGGGGGTATGAAGCCCTTGGCTAGATTTTCATCTATGTAATCCTTTAAAGCCTTTAGCTCGGGCCCGCCAGGGGGTAGATCTTACCAAAAGGTATCTCTGCTCCAGGCAATAATTCAATTGGACAATCATATGGACGGTGAGGAGGAAGCTGGTCAGCGTTCTTCTTGTCACATAAATCCACATAGTCCTGGTATACAGCTGGTAGTTCAGGGACTGACATGATTCCTTTAGGAACAGAGCAAGCTGAAACTTTTGGACTCATCTGTTTCTCTGGAAAGTGTAATTCCTTGGTCTCCCAGTTAATGGTAGGATTCTGAGCCTGCAGCCATGGTAGCCCTAGAATAATGGGAAAGTGGGGAGAAGAGATAAGCATAAAGGACAGTTTCTCTTGATGATCTTTACCCATAAGAACCCTCAAAGGCTCTGTTTCCTGATCCACTGGTCCAGAGGTCAGCAGGGAGCCATCCACAGTTTCCATCTGTACTGGAGTAGCCTTCTTCACTGAACGTATTCCCTGTTTCAGAGCAAAGGAGACATCCATAAAATTTCCACTTGCCCCTGAGTCGATCATAGCAGAGCTAGACACCCAAGCTGAGTCAACCCAGAGTTTGATGGAAAGAAAGCAATGAGAATTGTTTTTCTTACAACTCAGCTGGGACACCGCTGAGGAAACTTGAAAAATGGCAGCGTTTACACACAGTCAACGTCCTCAGAGGTAACGGAGTTTAAGTCCGAGAAATCAAGATCTTTTGCTGCAGATCTCTCTGGAGCCTGAGGCTCGGACCTGACAGATCCCCTCTCGCAACACTCACAATGAATGAGTGCTGCAGTAGTCTTACGAGAACGGCTGGGGCAGTTTATAATGAAGTGCCCTGACTTACCACAATAGAAACATAGATTCTCCTTAAAACGATGTTCCTTGCGTGCATCACTAACCCGTCGTTGTAAAGAGTCTACTTGCATGGGTTCAGGTTCAGGTTCCCGTGTAATCCTACTCAAAGGTTCCTTAGCTGGAGAGGAAGGTAGGAAAAGGTTAGTACGATTGCTTTCGAACCATCTCTCTTGCCTGCGTTCAGTCAGACGAGTATCAATACGGATGCAGTAGTTAATAAAGTCACCTAACGCAGTGGGAGGGTCGGCACGAGCAAGTTCATCCTTAATCAGTGGAGATAACCCTTTCGAAAAATAGATTTTTTGGCGGAACTGTCCCAGGTGGTATCAAGGGCCCATCTCCTGAAATCCAAGGCATATTCAGCTACCGAGTGCTTACCTTGGCGCATAGCTAACATGGCTGCTTCAGCTGTTGCACCTCGATTGGGGTCATCAAACACCTGCCCCATGGCTGAAATAAAATCATCAAGGTGATTCAAACAATCATCCTCAGTCTCAATCAGAGGGTTTGCCCACATTAAAGCCTTGTTGGTAAGCAACATAATTATAGTAAGCACCTTAGATCGTTCAGTGGGAAATTGTGAAGCATGTGCAGAAAAAAAAAGATTGCATTGATTAATAAATCCCCTGAATTTCTCACGTTCACCGCCAAAACGAAAAGGGGGCAACTTGGGAATCCCAGCACTCGGGGCTACGGCAGGAGCTGGACTCGCCCCTCTAGAACCTCAATCCTGGCTCGCAAATCCTGGGTAGTCTGTCCAACCACTTGCAAATTGTGATTATTGAGGTCCTGTAGATTTGTAAAACGGGTCTTTATATTCTGCAAATCTGCAAGGATATTATCAGTCACTCCGCAAAGTTCCTTTATGCGGGCCTCCATTTTCCAGATCTTTTAAGACAGGATTACTGGAAGAAGAGGAGAGAAAAAAAACAATAGTGTTCACCTGTGGCAACACTGCAGAGAGAAAAAAAATTAAGGGAACTGCTCACCTGGAATGGTTGTGAGAAGTCACAACCACTATCATCACAGAAAGTTTCAACCAGACATCTGATATCCAGAGTTACAGCAGACAAAAAGAGAAAAGAAAGGAAAAAAAAAAAAACAATAGTGTTTACCTGTGGTAACACTGCAAAAAGAAAAAACTTAAGGGAATTGCTCACCTGGAATGGTTGTGAGAAGTCACAACCACTGTCATCACAGAAAGTACAACCGGACGTCTGATATCCACAGTACAGCAGACACAGCCTTCCAGACCCAGCAGACACTAACGTTTTGGCTTCAGAATCTTGTAATGTATGTAGTACAGTTCATATAGCGTCTTGTGCTTGGGTGCGATGAAAACACAGGAGTCACAGGTTTGATATAGAAAAGTCCTGTATTACTTCATACAAGTTGGCAGAAATAGTCACACAGTTTGCAGACACAGAAACAGGAGACACAGCAGGCCAGAGTAATCCAAGCTCAGCAATCACTCTCCAATACAGATTCAGGATCTTCTTCTCTGTTACCGTAAGTCCATGCAAACGTGGGTCTTTCAAAGAGCAGGGTTCAGAGTCCACAAGTGCTTCAGAGTTCCTCAGTAGGAATAGCTGGAGTACAAGGTCCAAGGCTTACAGGAGTCAAGTCACAGGTTCACTGCAGGCTAGATTCTGAAGCACTGATTGCTCAGCTGTGGCTGCTTAAGAAGCAAAGGAGAGAATCAGGGCGGGAACATGCAAGCTGGAAACTCCATTTTGACTGAGGGCAAGATAGCTGCAGCAAGACAGAAAGTAAAATGGCTGACGAACAAACTGAGTTTCAGGAATATATACATAGAACCTTACAAATAGATTGTTCCGCAAAATATAGCATTTGAACCTAATAAGACTTTTGTGCTTACTTTAAAAACAATGGCAGAATGACTGTATAATTGTTTCTGAAGATTTTCCTACCTGAAATTAAAATATGCATTTTATGAGTAGGCCTAGTTTCAAACTATGCTCATTTTACTATCAGGGTTACACACTTAATCTATTATACAGTGGGGAAAAAAAGTATTTAGTCAGCCACCAATTGTGCAAGTTATCCCACTTGAAAAGATGAGAGAGGCCTGTAATTGACATCATAGGTAGACCACAACTATGAGAGTCAAAATGAGAAAACAAATCCAGAAAATCACCTTGTCTGATTTGGCAAGATTTATTTTTCAAATTA
The DNA here is from genome assembly GCA_033576555.1 of Oophaga sylvatica. Taxonomy (NCBI): domain Eukaryota; kingdom Metazoa; phylum Chordata; class Amphibia; order Anura; family Dendrobatidae; genus Oophaga; species Oophaga sylvatica. The sequence continues at coordinate 263,751,131 of JARQOD010000002.1, forward strand.
TGGTGGAAAATAAGTATTTGGTCACCTAAAAACATGCAAGATTTCTGGCTCTCACAGAACTGTAACTTCATCTTTAAGAGGCTCCTCTGTCCTCCACGCAATACCTGTAGTTATGGCACCTGTTTGAACTTGTCAGTATAAAAGACACCTGTCCACAACCTCAAACAGTCACACTCCAAACTCCATTATGGTGAAAACCAAAGAGCTGTCGAAGGACACCAGAAACAAAATTGTAGCCCTGCACCAGGCTGGGAAGACTGAGTCTGCAATAGGCAAGCAGCTTGGTGTGATGAAATCAACTGTGGGAGCAATAATAAGAAAATGGAAGACATACAAGACCACTAAAAATCTCCTTTGATCTGGGGCTCCACACAAGATCTCACCCGTGGGGTCAAAATGATCACAAGAACGATGAGCAAAAATCCCAGAAATACACAGGGGACCTAGTGAATGACCTGCATTGAGCTGAGACCACCGTAACAAAGGCTACCATCAGTAACACACTACACCACCAGGGACTCAGATCCTGCAGTGCCAGACGTGTCCCCCTGCTTAAGCCAGTACATGTATGGGCCCGTCTGAAGTTTGCTAGAGAGCATTTGGGTTATCCAGAAGAGTATTGGGAGAATGTCATATGGTCTGATGAAACCAAAGTGGAACTGTTTGGTAGAAACAAAACTCAATGTTTGGAGGAGACAGAATGCTAAGTTGCATCCAAAGAACACCATACCTATTGTGAAGCATAGGGGTGGCAACATCATGCTTTGGGTCTGTTTCTCTGCAAAGGGACCAGGACGACTGATCCGTGTACATAAAAGAATGAATGGGGCCATATATTGTGAGATTTTGAGTGCAAACCTCCTTCCATCAGCAAGGGCATTGAAGATGAAACGTGGATGGGTCTTTCAGCATGATAATGATTCCAAACACATCGCCAGGTCAACGAAGGAATGGCTTCGTAAGAAGCATATGAAGGTCCTGGAGTGGCCTAGCCAGTCTCCAGATCTCAACACCATAGAAAACCTTTGGAGGGATTTGAAAGTCTGTGTTGCCCAGTGACAGGCCCAAAGCATCACTGCTCTAGAGGAGATATGCATGGAGGAATGGGCCAACATACCACCAACAGTGTGTGCCAACCTTGTGAAGACTTACAGAAAACTTTGACCTCTGTCATTGCCAACAAAGGATATATAATAAAATATTAAGATGAACTTTTGTAAATGACCAAATACTTATTTTCCACCATAATTTGCAAAATAAATCTAGCCAAATCAGACAAGGTGATTTTCTGGATTTGTTTTCTCCTTTTGATTCTCATAGCTGTGATCTACCTATGATGTCAATTACAGGCTTCTCTCATCTTTTTAAGTGTGATAACTTGCACAATTGGTGCCTGACTAAATACTTTTTTTCCCCACTGTAGATTTTTTAGTAGGAACATCAGTCTCATTAGTTGTAAAATATCTATATAATAATGTATGCAGTTTGTATCATGAAAGCCTGTGACAGAGACAGATCCACTTTTCAAGTTAATGTATGTTTTCAAGTTATGTATCATGTTTGCACAAAATGTAATTTAAAAACCTTTTTTTAACAGCTTGAAGAATGGACATTTTATGTATCAGGAGTAGGCCTAATTCCACAACCTATGGAACCAGCAAGCATTAGTGCCAATGTTGGAAACCTTGCCTCTATCAACATTCCCTTTAAGAACCCCACAAATGAAAATGTTCTCGTTGATGTTATTCTAACAGGTAACGCACTTTCTCAACAGCTAATTAACAATAAGAGTGCAATTTTAAAAATCTGGAATGCATTAATTGAATTTAATTCTGCACACAGTAGCAAAAGGTTAGATGTATAATAATGAGGCAGTGAAAATGAACATGCTTCACTATTTAACAATGATGAATATCTCAATACATGCAGTGTCTGAAAATCATAATGAAAATTAATAGCCAAGAAATGGAGAGGAAAAGTTCCCATCACGGCACTTTGCCTTGTTTGGGGTTAAAGGACATTATCATTGGCAATGAGAATCAGCAGCTGCACGTTCATTAGTTTTCAGAATTGTATTATCTTTTCACTAGTCTTTAATGATGAAAAAGTAGGTGTTACTTAGATTTATAGGGAATTAGTGTACTTTATTTCTAATTTATAGTGTGCAGTGTTTTATGAGTCATATAAGATATTTTTGTGGGGTTAACTTTATGTAAGCAAGGCTCCAGAAAAAAATGTAATTTAAATTGCAGTAAAACTTGGAAAAATTGCAGGATTTTTTTTCCATTTTTTTTTAAATACAAGTTTTGATTTATTTACCCTGACTTTGTAATTATACCGTATAATTTAATTTCAAGTCACTTTGCCTAAATATGTTTTCAGATTGTGGAAGTTATCTTATGATGTCTGTATACATAACTCATCACAATTTTTCACTGTGCTCTTTGTATAAATGAAACTAGTGGTTTGAGCATGTACAATCCATAAAATGCACACCAAAAATTCTGGTATGCTACTACTACTGGATGGAAATGAGGTGCTCTCCCATTTTTTTTCCAAGAATTTAGATTCACAATGAAGTTATCCTCCAGAAACTGAATGTACTTTATTATGCCCTAGAGTCAGGAGAGATAAATAAACATAAGATGTAAAGCACACAAAAATCACTTTTTCTCAACTTACCACTAACCACTCCGACCTCTCTTCTGCTCCCTGGCCACTGTCCGATTCTTAGAGTTGCCTGATCTATTCCATGTCACGAGCCGGATCACTCCACCTGTACACTCTATGCCTGGATTTCTGTCCGTAACCAGTCTTAGGAGGTCACTACACAGTGATCTAAGGACTTGTCACTGCTTGGAGTCCGGGCCTGGGGTGTACCGGCCATAGCTACAACACCAGAAAGAAGAGACCCTGAGGACTGGACCGAGGTAGTGAGTAGTGTAGGGGCCAGACTTTTACATTCTTGTATTTAACTTACAATCTTGGGTGTTGATTGTTATCTACCTAATGAATCTATTGCTAAAAGTTAATATTGGTTGCAGAGGCAAATCATTTATAAAGATTGAATCCTTCTTTACCCTGCAAACGAAATCAACTTTTGTGTTTTCTAACTCCAAAATATATATTTTCACTACTTTCCCCCACTTTTTTTTTTTTTGTTATGATACGTGGAGATAAAAAATTACATCAATGCTGCCATTGATTTTTAAATTTGTATTTGTTTTCACATGTATATTTACTGTGCAACATAAATTAAGTGCTAACTTTATACTTTTTATACTAATATATACGCATACTTCTAGCTTTCCGACTTCCCTTTCTTGATGCTCCTTTTAACATTGGCTCCAGTTGTCACAGTCCATATGCCCTGTTTGACTTCTGCAGCCAATCAGAGGTTTCAGCGGTATAAGGCCAGAGTCCACTAATTGGTCACATACAGTATGTCATGAGGTGTATATGGAATTTTACATCTGCAGCTAATATGAACATAAGCATCATGGATACCGCTCTGAAATGACCGAGAACTAGACAGGGGATTATACATCCGTTCATTATTTTACATGTATTGCTGCTTGAGAACAGCTTTTTCGATATTTTGGGCAATCCTTTTACCCCTTCTTAAATGCATAGTATTATTTCATTTTCTAGTTTCCAGTTATACCGTAAATCAGGCTTCTGAATCATCTCAATTTATGACATACTCTATTTCTTAGTTATACAATTAACTTTCCTGTAAAAATGGTGTTTTATTTTGGAGATGATGGAATAAATAATAGGGGTTAAACAAAGGCTTGAACTTTTCACCCACAGAGTTTAATTTAATTTAATTTCTCCTTAGCTTTCAGCCAAAATGTGCTAAATAACCCTGAACTAATTTTTCCAGCGGGAAGTCCTAAGGCTTGTGTTACCAGCTTTCACTATCACTTTCCTGTAATAGATTTTTGGAACAACATCTGCTAAGACTCTATTCTTCCTACATAAAGATTGAAGCGCCAGCATACTTGGGCATAAATAAATGGCAGCAGCATGGTTGCAACTGTTTCCCTGCATAGCAAGAACTGATTAAAAATAGAGGTCATCTGGAAGTGGTTTTGTGTTGAGAAACTTTTTGCCTTCTGCTCTATTGACATGAAAGTGATAACATTTGTAACAGGGAGCATTAGAAATGCTTCAGTTCAGTGTCTACAGAAGTGCTATAGCTGTGGCACCCTGAGGCGCCTATGCCTGGTTTAGTTCCTGTTTGAGATCTCTGTGAGGGTTCTTCTTTCTGTAAGATCTTAAAAACCTTCCATTTATACTTATACAGAGGCTTTATATAACATTAAACCCATTTAAGATTAATATCAAAATAATCTTGCTATGAATTTGCTAAGCTAAAGTAGTTAATGGTAATGGAGATGTTTGCATATACTCAGGCAGCCATGTATGTCCTCCAGTTTTACCCCAAATGGCACAATGTACAGCCCTTTAGAAAACCAAAAAACAAATATAGTAATATCACAGTGGGTTGTGCGACATGGAAAATGTAATTCTGCTACACCAAAGATATATTGATAGTGAATTTAGATTGTGAGCCCCAATGGGGACAGTGTTGATGATTTCTGTGACGCGCATTGCAAATCAATGGTGCCATATAAGCGAGTAAATTAAATAAATAAATGAAATCTACGATATTGGGTTAGATGTTGAGAGTAGAGCTGTATGCATTGATTTCAGTTTGCTGAGAAAATTGCATTGGTTAGTTTTGTGTCAGCTTTTTGAGAGATAAATAAGAGTAAATGGCCGCGAAAGGATTAGACATTGTTCATTCTAGAACATTTTGAATGTAGAATCGACTTAATGTCTATTTTTCTCTTGTATTTATCTACAAGGTACACTCTGTGTTTTGTGCTTACAATTCCAGACTGATTAAAGAATACATTGATCATGTTCTTCTGCCTGACTAGTGCCCTTGTTATGTAAAAAACTAAAAAAATCTGTAAAATTCATTCTAGTGAGTCATTTCTGTACTTATTTTTTCATCAAAACTACTTTGATATAACGGCAAAAATGTCAACAGAAAATGCAATATTAGAACGATTGCAGCTTATAAAACGATGCCTATGTCACGACTGTGTTATGTTTCCAGATAAATAAAAAAACTATCCATAAAATTTAAATAGACAATAAGGCTGTCTTCACATAGTTTTACAGTGATCCCTGAAAAATAAATGCTCCACGGTTACAGCATGTGAACGCAGAATTAAAACCTTCTTATTTTGCAATGCAATCTAATTTTTTGGCAGAGCAGAAAATGGTATCCATCAATTTCTCCTAGGATCCCTGACAATATATGATGCAAATGCTAAATAATTTCATGGAGTAAATGTAGAATATATTTTAAGAATACAGTGCATCTGTCACTTGAAATGTATGCTCCAGTTCTGAGAATAGTACAATATATTGTACTTATTACTATAGTTGTACCTTTTTTATTCATTTTTGTTACATGAGAATAAATGTTAGTGTGTGTCTAACTCGAAGAAACTCTATATGGTAAGGCATAGAATTTTGACTGTTTGATTTGATCCTAAATTTGATGCAAAAGATGTTCAGGATTGTTGGATGAGAGCTGCATGAAAGGTGGACATATGGTCTTGGCGGCTGCCACAGAGTAGGGGACCATTTAGAACTACATTTTTAGGCATAAAAGATTGTCAACTGAGCCCTGACCTGTATGCTAGCTAGCCATAGGCACCAGGAAGTTAAAGGGTTTGTACCAAGATATGAAGTCATCCGGCATCCACACGATATGGATAACTTTCTTTTGGCTGGATGTCTGACCACTGCGACTCCCTGTGTTCCTGAGAACAGGGCTTTGAAGAGCTCCATCTAAATGGATCAGCAGTCTAACATGCACACCTCCACTCTATTCATTCTCCTTGGAATTGCTAGAGATAGATAAAGGCTCAGATGTCTCCATCAGGGATGCGGTCTACACAAACTTCTCTCACTGGTGCTTTTTACTCCCAGTGTCCACAACTTGGCAGTATATTATAACTTCAGGTCTATAGATTAAAAACACAAAAATATTATCCTATTTGAGCTTGATCCCTAGAAAGAATACAGCCTGAGGGCAGCCTTGTCCCTAATTTCACTGATTCTTCCCTCTCCCCTATCTCCTATAAAACTCCATGACGTTCAATCACAATTTAGTTAGATGAAATGAGCCCGATAGTTTTAGCCCAACCTTCTTGACCCTCCAACTCTCTTGAATAACTGCAGACACTGTATGATGCAGCAACCATCAGTCCAAAATGAGGGAGATGTAATGAGGCAGTCAAGTTTGGAGCATTTTTATACTGTATTTAGTGTTCTTTAGGTACGGCAGACTCTTGATTCTTTTTAGAGACCTATTACATGCTCAGGGCCAGTACTGGCAGGCTTAATTGATCCTCCCCTACTATATGTAAGCGACATCATTCACAACCTTCCTTCTCTGTCTCACCCTTTGCCTATAGCTATTCTGCTTTTTACTATACATGCTACTTTGAGACTGGTTGTATAAGTGCACATTGACTGCTGTTTGATATGCTGGATCTATTTACTGCTCTCCATCCTTTATTCCTCCTTATTTGACACATTTTGTAATTAATAGTAGCTATTTTTAAGTGTATTGCTTCAATAAATGTTTTTTTTTCACTTCATTGGTGGTTCATAGTTACTCCATTTTTTCTGTTTTGCCTATTACATACTTTGCAGAATACCATTCTGTGCTGTTTGATATAATAGCTCAGTTACCCAGAGACGAGTCACAGAAAATCTGCCCTCTGTCAAATGTTACCTAAAAATGGATATAGTTGGAAAAGTGACAGTCCCCTCTACTAAAAAAATGCATATTAAAGGTTAATAGAGGAATAGGAGTTTAAAAAAATATTTGTATGCAACATTTATCATGAACGGATTTCTGAAGGCCATATGAAAGTTCTGCTTCCTTTTTAATTATGCCATTTTAGTTGTTTAATATTTTCCATGCCATTTGATTACACTCGTAATTTGTAGTAAGGGTAGTTAGTATGATTTCCAGGTTAAAACCTCAAATTATCACAGGCATGACAAGCAACATGATTAAAAATGCAAAGAGAAAAGAAAGAGAAGGGAGATGCTGTCACCTCCTATTTGAGAGTGTACTTTGAAGAACATTCATCCGTGAAGTACTTTCATTAGAAAAGGCCTTTGATCACATTTCAACCATCAGTGAATTTATTTCCTGAATTTGACATTGAACTATAAAAAATATTCCATCTTTTTTTTTCTTACACATTTCAGATCAAGAACAGACCATGCATCGACTAAGTGCATCTGTTCTGCGGCATTCCATCAATAAAGAGCCAGCATTCTGTCTGCCCCTGAAGCAAACACAAGGTATTTATTTTAGGCGCCTTGTCTTGATATTTGAAGAATATGTCTTGATATCTTGAAGAAATAGCAGAATGGTTCCCTCATCTTAATTTATACGCAGATGTTTTTCCTTTTATTTGAGGTGTACAGAAATCTTATGTCTGCTTTTATCTGACAATATACTTATTATGATACATTTTACATAGCTTATCTTTATATACTAATCACTATTTCTATGTTTGTCCTCTTTCTCTGTATTTTGCTCATAATAAAACTGTACTCTAAGGCTATGTTCACATCATGTTGACCCTACTGTCAGTGGCTCCACTGGGGATTACGTCCAAACACCTGTAAAACAGAATTTGAGTATATGTGCTTACGGGGGCGTTGACTATAATTATGCAAATGGACTCACAGTGTGCTCTGTCGTACTTTAGTTCAGCCATATATTCCTATCAGACATAGTAGACTACGACTTTCTACCAGCCTCAACTAAGCGTATACGGTCAAAAGTGATGTACGACAGAGCACACTGTAATTTTACCTGCATCGTTATAGTCAATGGCCCGTAAGCGCATATGCCCAAATCCCATTTTGCAGGAGTTCATACGTAAACCCTGATGGAGACACTGGACATCAAACATGATCTGAGCCCTACCTAATAGTACTACTCAAATTACTTATATAAGAAGTTTATGCTAGGGAAATATTGGTTTGGATCAAGCCAGAAGTGATCCAGTTCCATACTGCTGCTCTAAGGCTACTTTCACACATCAGTTTTTTTCTGTCAGGCACGATCGGCTATTTTTTTAAAAACCGGATCCGTTTTTTTCTCATTGACTTGTATTAGCGCCGGATACACTGTATGGCCTCCCATTTCTTCTGCTTTTTGCCGGATCTGGAAAAAATTTTAATTCCGGCGTCTGGAAAAAGCGTCTCTAGTAATGTTTTTTGTCTGCGGCAAAAAACCGGACAGCGCCGGATGCGGCGCTTCCGGATTTTTGCTAGAAATGGAAGTCTATGCTGCCGGAATGCGCCGGATCCGGTAAAAGACAGATCCGGTCACCGGATCCGGTTTTTCATGTCTGAGCATCCTCAGATCCAATTGGCCAGCCCCCAGGAACCCAGATCAGTCGTAAAACGGATAAGAAAAAGGAAGAAACAGATGGAAAACTGATGAAACGGATCTGGTTTTTAAAACGGATCCGTTTCATCAGTTTTTATACAATTTGCGCCGACTGCCTGATGAAAAAAAACTGATGTGTGAAAGTACCTAAGGCTAAGTTCGCCGCACCTAGTATATATCTGTGTACCCTGATGTAAATGTAATTTCCACTTGCGCACATATATTTTTTTACAGCCTTATGCATTTTTTAAACCACAGCCTCTTCTGTTTGTACATTTTCTGTATTTTCTCCAAATTCCTCTGTAATGGTCGAATATGATGAATGCCATTTAAATTAAACTAATGCCTTTTTACTTCCTCCTAACTAGGCAGTTTTCTATTTTTGTGCTTTAGTTTGTTTCTCCCCATTTTCTAAGAGCCATAATATTTTTAGTTTTTCTGTCAATATAGTCATATCAGGACTTACTTTTATAGGACAAGGTGTAGTTATGAATTACATCATATATTTTATCATTCCATGTACTGGAAAACAGGAAAAAAACATTCCAAGTGCAGTAAAATTGCAAAAATAATTCAATTCGGCAATTGTTTTTTTTAAATGGCATTAATTTACTGTAAATTTTTTCCTGGCAGTATGGTTCTCCAACACCGTACAATATAACCATACTAAACATGAAGAATCTTTTTTTATTTAGGTGGTGAATACGGATGAGCGATCCGTGGAAAATTCGAGTTCTGGTACCTGACCCGAACTTTATTCCAAAGTTCGGATCGGGTACCAGAACTGTACCCGTACTTGAACCAGAACCCGAACTACATTGAAAAGAGTGGAAAGTTCTCTCTCTCTCCTTCCTCCAGAACTCTGAACACTGCAATGGATTTTCTGGGAGAAATCCATGTCTCGGCGTTTAACATCGGACACTAGCTGTCCGGTACAAACCAGAACTTTCATTTTTACGTCAACGGAGCTGTGTGAGGGCTTGTATTTTGCGTGATATTTTATTGATAACATTTTGGGCAGATAAAACCATTTTGATTTCTTTTTTTATTTTGGTGAAAAATTGATAATTTAAATTTTTTTAAATTCTAACAAATATTTTTTTTTACTTACTTTGCAGTCTTTTTAGGGGACTTTAACTTGTAATTGTGTGCACTGTATACTGCCAAACAACTGCATTTCATTACATAGTAGAAATCACTAATATGAAGGCTAGCCATAGGATACTCTTCACAAGAGCATCTTCATTGTAAAGCACTGAGGCCTTCAGTAAGCCCAGGCTGCCATGGCAGCCCATCACACCATGTTTAAATTATGACCCTGGCTGGGGCGATAGGTAATTGGAGCGGCATGCTTTAAATAATGCCACTGTATGTACAATGGCTTACTGGAGATATACAACAGAGAATACCCTCTAGTACTCAGCAGTCTTTATTAACAAAGATAGTATTACAATGACAGGTAATATATATAGTAGATAACACAGGATCCTCTATTCACAATTGATCATGGCTACAGCTCAATGCCTTCCCCTCCCACAGTGTCCAATGCCCCAATTACAGCAAGCCCAGAAAATCAGAAAATACTTCTATTTGACTTTAAAAAAAAATGGTATGAACTGGGATGTGCACTGGTGTGCATGCACCATGTGAGCGCCTTTGGCCACTGAACAGAAAAAACAAAGACAGAAACATGATGATTGAATATCCTGAGGTAAGTAAATAAGCAGCAATAATGCATGGAATAATACAGGGTACTTAGTTAACATGTTTTTTGATAAAAAAAAATGCAAAAGCTATCCCACCATTTCACGGTGGGACAGTCCTATCTCTAATATTACCTTACCGTTTGTCAAGTGACAAACTAGTGGACACACGGCCATGGAAAACCACATCAATATAATGCCCAGCTCAAAAAAAGGCAGGCCACACCTTTAAAAAATCCCAAAGGTATGTACTGGGATATAAACTGGTGTGCATGCAGGGTGTAAGTGCACAATCAAAAAATATGTTATTTTAATGCACTATAATGCTGTTTGTTTATTTACTGCAGGGTATTCAACAGCTGAATTTTATTCTCCAGGTCTTGGCACCGGTCCACACTGCCAAAGTACCAATTCCTGGTTTAAAAACAATAGTATCACTGTACTTGATTGGCGAGCATTTCGGATTTTAAAATCATTTTTTCAAGCTGATGTTATAAAATTAATTAATAGGGATAGACTCGCGCTGTAGAAACCAAGATATAGAGAGGGAGAGATGTAGTTTTACTAATATTAAACAGAAAGCCAGAAAATATACATATAAAACTTACAAACATGCAAAGAATAAATAAATATCACGGTATTGCTTAATGTCCCCTTACATAACAGGAATAAGTGATGGTTCCTCTTAAACAGTTGTCACTAGTTATTGCACTTTGCCCATGGGTAACTGAAAAAATAAAAAATCCTAAGGAGATAAATAAATTAATAGAGGAAAAATGGTTATAATCCTCCAAGATGTATGATGCTAAAAATTGGAAAAAGGAACGTAATTAATGAGCACAATAGTCGTTAATATACATTCATGTGCCAAAGATATGATGTTACTTAGTCCATATATATCCTTTAATGTAGTTCTGGTTTGATAGTCTTTTGCAGAGTTGTATCTGCTGCTCTAAAAAGAGCAAAAAATCCTTCTCAGTCAATTTACAGAGAATTACCCCGGTCGGTGGCAACCACTCTGAGTAGGAGTGACAAGTAATAGAGACTGTTTAAGCTCAAGGATGGCACACTTGTGCAGTTCACGCTCGCTACCGCAGAAGAGTAGGTGACCTGATGTGTGGTACTTCCAATAATCAAAAGTGATACAATAGCGTTAGTGGTACTTGCATATTGTGTTGTTCGATCAGCGTTCCTGTGCTACAATGTTCAGTAATTGTCAGGTTACTTCTGGTTGTTGCTTGTGTCCAAGTGCCGTGGCATGAGAACGAGACCTGTGTACTGTTTAGGTCGACCGACCAGCGCTCCTGCGCTCCAAGAGTCGGTAGGGGTCCGGTCACTTGTGGTCGATGACTGCTTCCCTGTGATAGACAGTGGGAGCAGGACCTTTGTGACCCAGAGACCACGTGGTGTCTGGTTACCAGCGGTCTGCAAGAATCCTGTCACTTGGTCAGTAATGTGTACCAGCAGGAGGCGGTGGGAGCAGGACCTCCGTGATGTAAATGATCAGGTGCTTCCTCGTGACCAGAGCTGGAGAGGAGTACGGATAGCAGAGAGATCCAAAAATCCTACGCGTTATATTTTCCACAAGATTCTTAGATGTAGTTAACAGGTCCTCATTGTATCCTTTTTCCAAGAATTTTCTTGATAATGTCTCAGCTTCATTGCGATAATCCTGTATTTTTGAACAGTTGCGACATACGTCAAAGAATACATACCAAAGAACAAGAAATTATTATAAGGAAATGGAAAAACTTCGGTCGGGATACAATTCCTGAATGTGCTTTAAGAAACACGTCCCACACTGAACAGGTATTTGAAGTCATAGATGAAATCGAAGGAAGCATGTGTTGGGGTTCGATTTCCCGCTGCTGCACAAGGGGAGTCTCGAACCCATCCCGCTGCGGTCTCCCATTCATCTCCGGCCGCAGTGGAGCCTGCTCGGCAGAGACGTCGGTCCAGGCGTCTTGCCCACTCCACTACTGGGCAGTGATTTGCTGTTGCCTTTCCTGGATCTGCTATTATAGCCAGTGCTGGAGCAGACGTCTTTGGGACAAAGTCCGCATTTTCCCTTCTGAGCATGCCCAGAGTGTGATCTCTCATTGGAGATCAGGGGTCACATGCTCAGGTACTGCAGCAGCTCCTATTGGCCCGCCAGGAAGGCCCTGTTACTACTAGTCTTCTGGAACAGGTTTCTCATTGGTCCTTGTTCCTGGAAGGTCCTGTAGCTGTTGCTATAAAAGGGTAGCATGGCTGGGCCGCCATGCGCTAATATCAACCATTGTATGCTATGCGCCAGTGTGGTCATGCATGTGTGTGGATAGGGACCCGGCTGAAATAAGCCACTAGAATACCGACTTAATCGGTGAGGAGTTTGGTGTGCTAGCTGGTCAGGGTCGGTGTCCTAGATGCCCTAGATTACCGGCATAACCGGTGAGGAGTTTGATTGCCGTATTCAGGGTCTGGCGTTCAGACGCCATAGATTGCGGGTGACTCCCGCGAGGACATTAGCGCATGACCATGTATTATGCTCGCTTAGCAATTTACCGTGTACCTGAGAGCCTTACAGGACACGGTACCTTTTCTCAGCGACTCTGTGACGTAACAGGGTTCGCTTTAGACGCTAGACAGCGCCCTAGCGTTTTACTTTGCGGCTCACTAAAGCTAAGTGAGTTCGCACCTATCGCCATATAGCGCTGTGGCATCCCGTTAGCGGCTCTGGGGATTAACAGAGTTCGCATTTACTGCCACAACGCGCTACGGCGTTTATTTTAGCGACTCTGCGGGATAACAGAGTTCGCTACTTTTGCCATCTTATTAGCAGCAGGCTTCGCCTGCACGGTGGACCCCGGGCTGCGAACGCACCTCTATATTATATCTATTAGGTGCGTTCCGCAGACCCTAACATAATATTAGCGCCAGGGTCTGGCTAGTAAAATGGCGGATGACCAGCGTCTAAGGCAGTACATCCAGCAGCTGGAGGGTAGGTTGGCGGCTCTTGAGCGCACAACATCAGCTGTGGATGTTACCGCAGTCGCTGTTCAGGCTGCTAGCGTGGCTGCAGCCAGGTTGTCCTCTGCCACCCCTGCTCCGACTATTTCCCGCCTCCCACTTCCAGACAAGTTTACCGGTGACAGTAAACAATGTCGGGGTTTTGTCAGTCAGTGCTCCATACATCTAGAGCTTCTGGCTGCACGTTATCCCACGGAGCGGGCGAAAGTGGGTTTTATCATATCCCTTTTGTCGAGCAGGGCGTTGGAGTGGGCAACGCCGTTATGGGAGTGCGATGATCGTGTGGTGCAGAGTGCTCCTCTCTTCTTGGACACTCTTAAACAGGTCTTTTTAGGACCTCGTGTCACCCACGATACGGCTCTTCAACTGTTGACTATCACCCAGGGTTCATCCATGGTCAGCCAGTTTGCCGTCCAATTTCGGACTCTGGTCTCTGAGCTGGATTGGCCAGATAAAGTCCTTATACCCATGTACTGGAGGGGACTGGCAGACCATGTGAAGGACGCCTTGTCCACCAGGGAGATTCCTGCCACACTGGAGGAGCTCATTACCATATCTACCCGCATCGACCTTCGTTTTAACGAGCGGAGGTTGGAGCGGGCCCAGTGTAGGCAGAGGTTCCGGCTGGCGCCCACCTTCGCCAGACCTCTGGAATCTTCCATTCAAGCATCCGATTCCCCTGAGGCCATGGAGATTTCTCGAGTGAGATCTAAGTCTCGGACCACTCGAGTATCCGTGGTCTGTAGAGTGTGCTAGCAGACAGGACATTATGCCAACAAATGTCCACAGCGATCGGGGAAGCGATCGCGTCTAGTGGTCCTGGGAGGAGGTTCACTAGAGACAGCAGCATTTTCCTCCAAGTTGACACTTAAAGGGACAATCACTGTAGGCACTTCCACTATCACCGCCGACCTTTGCGTGGACTCAGGAGCAGAGGGGAACTTCATGTCCTCTGACTTTGCTCGCCATCATGCAATACCTCTGCTGGCTCTTGACAAATCAGTGACTGTCCGGGTAGTGAATGGGTCGACATTGCCCTCACAAATTACACACCAGACTGTTCCACTTGCATTGTTGGTATCTCCTTCCCATCAGGAACTTATTTCCCTACTCGTCCTTCCCGAGGGATTAGACGAGATCCTACTAGGTATACCTTGGCTCCGTTTCCACTCCCCACATATAGAGTGGACTTCGGGTAGGATACTGGGTTGGAGTGATGCATGTAGAGGCAGATGTGTCAGGAGTTGCGTTCAGGTTACCACTACTGAGTTACCCGCAGATCTTACTCCACTCCCCAAGTGCTACTGGTCATATGCAGATGTATTCTCCAAGAAGGCTGCGGAGACTCTTCCACCTCATCGTCCCTATGACTGTCCTATCGACCTCTTGCCTGGCGCAGAACCTCCTCGGGGAAGGGTCTATCCCCTCTCTCTTCCTGAGACAGAGGCCATGTCGTAATATATTCAGGAGAACCTGGCAAGAGGGTTTATTAGGAAGTCGGTGTCACCGGCTGGGGCGGGATTTTTCTTCGTACAGAAGAAAAATGGAGAATTGCGTCCGTGTATTGATTACCAGGGTCTTAACGCCATCACCGTTAAAAACAAGTACCCATTGCCCTTGATTTCTGAGCTATTTGATAGGCTTCGGGGAGCAAGGGTATTCACTAAGTTAGATCTGCGCGGTGCGTATAACCTGATTCGCATCCGTGAGGGGGACGAATGGAAGACGGCTTTCAATACCAGGGACGGACATTACGAATATCTGGTGATGCCCTTTGGGCTCTGTAATGCTCCAGCCGTTTTCCAAGACTTTGTCAATGACATCTTCCGGGATATGCTCTCCACCTCGGTCGTAGTCTATCTGGATGATATACTCATCTTTCTCTCCCGATATTGACTCCCATCGGAGAGATGTCTGCAGAGTCTTCGACCTCTTACGGGCTAATTCCCTTTATGCTAAGTTGGAGAAATGTATGTTTGAGCTGGAGTCTTTACCTTTCCTTGGTTATATCATCTCAACCCAGGGATTGGCTATGGATCCGGCCAAACTACAGGCTGTGATGGACTGGCAGGAACCTCACTCCCTTAAAGCGGTGCAGCGCTTTATGGGGTTCATTAATTACTATCGCCAGTTCATTCCGCATTTCTCTACCTTGGTAGCTCCCTTGGTAGCCCTCACCAAGAAGGGAGCAAATCCCAAATTGTGGTCGGAAGAGGTCTCCACGGCTTTCTCTTCTGTTAAGTCTCATTTTGCTAGTGCTCCCATCCTACATCGCCCCGATGTTGATAAGCCATTTTTATTGGAGGTTGATGCCTCATCCGTTGGTGCTGGAGCAGTCCTCTTCCAAAAGGATGCTCAAGGTCGGAAGCATCCTTGCTTCTTCTTCTCTAAGACCTTCACATCAGCGGAGAGGAATTATTCCATCGGGGATAGGGAGTTGCTAGCCATGAAGTTGGCTTTCTCTGAGTGGAGACATCTGTTGGAGGGGGCCCGCTTTCCCTTCCAAGTTTTCACCGACCACAAGAATTTGGTGTATCTGCAGACAGCCCAGCGGCTTAATTATCGCCAGGCCAGATGGTCCTTGTTCTTCTCCCGGTTTAATTTCACACTCCATTTCCTCTCGGGAGAGAAGAACATTCGTGCCGACGCTCTCTCTCGCTCTGTGGTGTCCTCTGAGGAGGAGGTGGAGGAGCCTCGGCTTATTGTCCCCACAGAGAGCCTGAGAACAGTGGCCCCGGTTTCACTAGAGTCTGTGCCCCCAGGCAAGACTTTTGTACCTATCAATTTACGACCGGAGGTACTCTCTTGGGCACATTCGTCCAGGGTTGGTGGACACCCTGAATTGCATCTGAATTGCTGGCGAGGACTTATTGGTGGCCGCATATGGTCCGTGATGTTGGGGATTATGTTCGGGCGTGTGTCTCCTGCGCCAAGAATAAGTCTCCACGACAACGGCCAGCTGGGTTACTTTACCCTTTGCCGGTGGCAGACAGGCCCTGGGAGATGGTTGGGATGGACTTTGTGGTGGGCTTGCCCAAGTCTCGGGGTTGTACCATCATTTGGGTAATCAACGACCATTTCTCCAAAATGGTGCATCTGGTGCCGCTACCACGGTTACCTTCTGCACGGGCTCTGGCAGCGTTGTTCGTTAGGCATGTCTTCCGTCTACACGGCATGCCGGACAAAATTGTCAGTGACCGAGGTCCCCAGTTTGCGTCTCGGTTCTGGAGAGAGCTTTGTCGTCTACTCAGCATTGAGTTAAATCTCTCTTCAGCGTACCATCCTGAGACGAATGGGTTGGTAGAGAGGGCCAACCAGACCTTGGTCACCTATCTACGACATTTTGTCTCAGCCAGGCAGGATGACTGGGCATCCTTGCTACCATGGGCTGAGTTTGCATTAAACAATGCTGTGGCTGATTCCACCGGACAGACCCCATTCCTCCTGAACTACGGTCAGCATCCGCGGGTACCAGTGCCTATGCCCGTGTCTTCCGCCGATTCCAGGGTGGCAGACTGGGCTGTGGAGGCACGGGACATTTGGGACCGCACTCAGGATGCCATTCAGGCCTCCAAAGAGAGGATGAGGTCTTCGGCCGATGCCCATCGGCACCCCGCTCCTACGTTTGCTCCGGGTGACCTAGTGTGGCTTTCTGCCCGAAACATCAGGCTACGGGTAGAGTCCACCAAGTTGGCACCTCGCTTTTTGGGCCCCTTTAAAGTTCTTGAGCAGGTGAACCCGGTAGTTTACCGCCTAGCCCTTCCGCCTCGCCTTGGTATCACTGACACCTTTCACGTGTCCCTCTTGAAACCCGTGGCCATTTCCCGGTTTTCCGAGTCATCTGCCGGGACGTCGGGTTCATCTATCGACGATCATGAGGTGAACGCCATTGTTGGGTGCAAGGTGGTACGAGGCAAAAAATTTTATTTGCTGGATTGGAGGGGTTATGGGCCTGAGGATAGATCCTGGGAGCCTGCCGAGCATGTTCACGCTCCGCAGCTCATCGCTGCCTTTGAGCGCAGCGAGGCCCAAAGAAGGGGGGCCCTAGGAGGGGGGGTAATGTTGGGGTTCGATTTCCCGCTGCTGCACAAGGGGAGTCTCGAACCCATCCCGCTGCGGTCTCCCATTCATCTCCGGCCGCAGTGGAGCCTGCTCGTCAGAGACGTCGGTCCAGGCGTCTTGCCCACTCCACTACTGGGCAGTGACTTGCTGTTGCCTTTCCTGGATCTGCTATTATAGCCAGTGCTGGAGCAGACGTCTTTGGGACAAAGTCAGCATTTTCCCTTCTGAGCATGCCCAGAGTGTGATCTCTCATTGGAGATCAGGGGTCACATGCTTAGGTACTGCAGCAGCTCCTATTGGTCCGCCAGGAAGGCCCTGTTACTACTAGTCTTCTGGAACAGGTTTCTCATTGGTCCTTGTTCCTGGAAGGTCCTGTAGCTGTTGCTATAAAAGGGTAGCATGGCTGGGCCGCCATGCGCTAATATCAACCATTGTATGCTATGCGCCAGTGTGGTCATGCGTGTGTGTGGTTAGGGACCCGGCTGAAATAAGCCACTAGAATACCGACTTAATCGGTGAGGAGTTTGGTGTGCTAGCTGGCCAGGGTCGGTGTCCTAGATGCCCTAGATTACCGGCATAACCAGTGAGGAGTTTGATTGCCGTATTCAGGGTCTGGCGTTCAGACGCCATAGATTGCGGGTGACTCCCGCGAGGACATTAGCGCATGACCACGTATTATGCTCGCTTAGCAATTTACCGTGTACCTGAGAGCCTTACAGGACACGGTACCTTTTCTCAGCGACTCTGTGACGTAACAGGGTTCGCTTTAGACGCTAGACAGCGCCCTAGCGTTTTACTTTGCGGCTCACTAAAGCTAAGTGAGTTCGCACCTATCGCCATATAGCGCTGTGGCATCCTGTTAGCGGCTCTGGGGATTAAGAGTTCGCATTTACTGCCACAACGCGCTACGGCGTTTATTTTAGCGACTCTGCGGGATAACAGAGTTCGCTACTTTCGCCATCTTATTAGCAGCGGGCTTCGCCTGCACGGTGGACCCCGGGCTGCGAACGCACCTCTATATTATATCTATTAGGTGCGTTCCGCAGACCCTAACAGCATGTCTGTTTCCGACATTTCTGAGGATCAATTTTCTATTTAACCTATCCCCAGCAAGAGGACCAAAGTCCCTCATGTCCTCTTGCAAATAACACTAGATGTTCAAGATCAGATCAACCCGAACACCACTATAATTGGTGAAAATCCCCCCCAATTTATCACCTCCCACACCGATCAGCACTTATAATAGATTCCTCTCCTTAGAGTCTAATTCCGACACTACAAATGAACAATCAACCTCACGAGGCATTAGGAAATCCACTAAAACCATAACTGGTAAATCAAATCCTCGGATTCAAAAGAAACAATCAATTAAACCTATTTTTTTAAATAGGCACAAAAAGAAATGTAGTAGGGACTGCCGAGGGGGGAAACTCACCCAAAAGAAAAAAATAGCAACATTAACTCAACCAACAGATCAAGTCATCTATAACTTAATTAACATAACCTTGATGCCAGTGAAATCTTCCTATTGAATAAAGGCCTCAAGTATGCTCCAGCAAGCAAATTCAACAAATTCGAAGCCTTAATTGGCATAAAATTATTTATGAGGAAACTAGCCATTAAAAAACATTTTATGAAGTCCAAAGTACATATACCGAATGAACAGCCACTCCAGCCTTCCTATGTCCACACCTCTCTGTGCAATAAATCCCATTTTCATCCCCTTAATGAATACTCTGATTCCATGGAAACATTTCAGAAAAATGTCACAGATGATATCCGCAAACTCAGTGACAAGAGATGTTCTAAAATTAAATTCAATTTATCATTCAATGAACGAAAAACTATTAGATCCCTACAAGTTAATAAAGGACTGGTAATTCGTCCAGAAGACAAAGGAGGGGGAATTGTGATTCTAGACTACAATGATTACAATAAGGAAGCAATGCGCCTTTTAAATGATATCCATACATATAGACTGATTGATTACGACCCCACCAACAAATTTATGGCTGAAATGAAGATTCTAACTATTGGAGCATTTAATAAGGGACTATTGAACAAAAATGAATATGACTTCATTAATATCACTTATCCAAGGCTAGCCGGTTTCTACTACCTACCTAAAATACTCAAGAGTCTGACCAATACACCGGGATGACCTATAATCTCAGGAATAGAATGTCTCACCACTAATATGTCACGGAATGTAGACCTTTATCTACAAGAATTGGTACCCTACTTACCTGCTTATCTTAAGGACAGTACCCATGTTCTCAAACTCCTTCAAGAAATTCAGTGGCAGGACCACTATATCCTGGGTACTCTAGATATAACATCCTTATATACTGTAATTGAGCATGAGAAAGGTTGTGATTCAACCATACATTTCTTAAATAAATTTTCTTCCCTGCCACATGAACAAATAGACTTCCTAAGGGATTGCATGTTATTCATTTTAAATCACAATTATTTTAAATATGATATGCACTACTACACCCAGCAGTGGGGTACTGCAATGGGGACCAGGTTCGTGCCCAGTTATGCTAACCTCCACGTGGATCGATGGGAAGAACATACCATCTACCATGAAGGCAGACTGCGGGCGAAACTGGTCCTATGGCAGCGTTTTATTGATGATGTGATTTTTATATGGTCTGAGGGACAAGAATCTCTTAATCTGTTTTTAGACAATATTAATAAAATTATTTCTTTTTAATTTTCACAGCCACCACTAGTAACGTCACTATTAATTTTTTAGATTTGAAAATTTTTATTGAAAACTCTAACATTCAAACGTGTACATTCACAAAACCAACAGATACAAACAGCTTCATTCCCATTGATAGCTGCCATCTTCCCAGTTGGCTTTGAATATACCCGAAAGCCAATTTATGCGATTACATCGCGACTGTTCAAAAATACAGGATTATCGCAATGAAGCTGAGACATTATCAAGAAAATTCTTGGAAAAAGGATACAATGAGGACCTGTTAACTACATCTAAGAATCTTGTGGAAAATATACCCTGCCAAAACCTCTTTCATAAACAAAATAGGAGCAAAGAAGAAAAGGATCTCACTAATTTTATCCCAATTATAACCAAATATAGTTCTAATTCAAAATTACTTACACAAATAGTAAAAAAGCATTGAAGGATGACAAAATTTTGGGGGCACATTGTTAGGGTTCGAGTTCCCGCTGCTGCACAAGGGGAGTCTCGAACCAGCCCCGCTGCGGTCTCCCATTCATCTCCGGCCGCAGTGGAGCCTGCTCTGCAGAGACGTCGTTCCAAGCGTCTTGCCCACTCCAGTACTGTGCAGTGACTTGCTGCTGCCTTTCCTGGATCTGCTATTATAGCCAGTGCTGGAGCAGACGTCTTTGGGACAAAGTCTTGCGTTTTCCCTTCTGAGCATGCCCAGAGTGAGATCTCTCATTGGAGATCAGGGGTCACATGCTCAGGTACTGCAGCAGCTCCTATTGGTCTGCCAGGAAGGTCCTGTGACTACTGTTGTTCTGGAACAAACTTCATTGGTCCTTGTTTCTGGCAGGTCCTGTAGCTGTTACTATAAAAGGGTAGCATGGCTGGGCCGCCATGCGCTAATATCAACCATTGTATGCTATGCGCCAGTGTGGTCATGCGTGTGTGTGGTTAGGGACCCGGCTGAAATAAGCCCCTAGAATACCGACTTAATCGGTGAGGAGTTTGGTGTACTAGCTGGTCAGGGTCGGTGTCCTAGATGCCTAGATTACTGGCATAACCGGTGAGGAGTTTTGATTGCCGTATTCAGGGTCTGGCGTTCAGACGCCATAGATTGCGGGTGACTCCCGCGAGGACATTAGCGCATGATCACGTTTTATGTTCGCTTAGCACTTAACTGTGTACCTGAGAGCCTGACAGGACACGGTACTTTTTCTCAGCGGCTCTGTGACGTAACAGGTTTCGCTTTAGTCGCTAGACAGCGCCCTAGCGTGTTTACTTTGCGACTCTATTGTGTTTAGTGAGTTCGCACACTTCGCCATATAGCGCTGCGGCACTCCTTCTAGCGGCTCTGTGAATAACAGAGTTCGCACTTATTTGCCACAGCGTGTTACGGCGTTTATTTTGGCGACTCTGCGGGATAACAGAGTTTGCTTCTTGTGCGATTTTACTAGCAGCAGGCTCCGCCTGCACGGTGGACCCCGGGCTGCGAACGCACCTCTCCACATCTTATATTTGGTGCGTTCCGCAGACCCTAACATAATATTAGCGCCAGGGTCTGGCTAGTAAAATGGCGGATGAACAGCGTTTACAGCTGTACATCCAGCAGCTGGAGGGTAGGTTGGCGGCTCTTGAGCGCACAACCTCAGCTGTGGATGTTACCGCAGTCGCTGTTCAGGCTGCTAGCGTAGCTGCAGCCAGTTTGTCCTCTGCCACCTCTGTCCCTACATTGTCCCACCTCCCGCTTCCAGACAAGTTTGCTGGTGACAGCAAGCAATGTCAGGGATTCGTGAGTCAGTGCTCCATACACCTCGAGCTTCTGGCTGCACGTTTCCCCACGGATCGGGCACAAGTGGGCTTTGTGATAGCTCTTCTGTCGGGCAGAGCGTTGGAGTGGGCAACGCCGCTGTGGGAGCGCAACGACCGTGTGGTGCGGAGTGCTTCTCGTCTTCTGGAGGCTCTGAAAAAGGTTTTTCTAGGACCTCAGATCACCCACGATATGGCGTTCAAACTGCTGGCAAGTACCCAGGGTTTGGCTTTGGTCAGCCAGTTTGCTGTCCAATTTCGGACTCTGGCCTCGGAATTAGAGTGGCCAGATAAAGTCCTCATTCCCGTGTTCTGGAGAGGACTGGCGGGTCATGTGAAAGACGCCTTGGCTACCAGAGAGATTCCTGCCACACTGGAGAAGCTTATCGCTATTTCCACCCGCGTCGACCTCCGTTTCCACGAGCGGAGGCTGGAACGTGCCCAGTGTAGGCAGAGGGTTCGGTTGGCTCCAACCTTCACCACCCCTCTGGAGTCGCCCGTTTAGGCGCCCGACCTTCAGGAGGTTGCTCCTGCAGGATCTAAATCTCGGGTCACTCGTCAATCCCCGATTTGTTATATTTGCCAGCAGCAGGGACATTTTGCCAACCGATGTCCACAGCGGCTGAATAAATGGTCGCGCCCAGTAACCGTAGGAACAGGGTCACTGGACGCCATGAGTTTTGCCCCTAAAGTGCTCCTCAAGGGGATAATTACCCACGGTTCTACCACCCTACCCGTCAAGATGTGTGTGGATTCTGGGGCAGAGGGGAATTTTATGTCATCCTCCTTTGCTTCTCGCCACACCATGCCTTTGGTGTTGCTGGCTGAACCAGTATCGGTACGGGTGTTGAACGGAGCAATTCTGCCCTCACAAATCACCCATCAGTCTGTCCCACTCACCTTGTCTATGTCTCCTTCCCATCAGGAGAATATATCATTTTTTATCCTCCCTGAGGGTATAGATGAGGTTTTGTTGGGATTACCCTGGCTCCGCCACCACTCTCCCCATATTGAGTGGTCTTCAGGGAGAATTCTGGGTTGGGGTAATTTATGTAAAGGCAGATACATTAGGGACAGCGTGCAGGTCAACACCACTGAGATACCTATAGATCTCTCTCCTCTTCCCAAGGTCTATTGGTCTTATGCCGACGTTTTCTCGAAGAAGGCTGCGGAGACTCTTCCGCCTCATCGCCCCTATGACTGTCCTATCGACCTCTTGCCTGGAGCTGAGCCTCCTAGAGGAAGGGTTTATCCCCTCTCTCTTCCTGAGACAGAGGCCATGTCCCATATATTCAGGAGAACTTGGCAAGGGGATTCATTAGGAAGTCGGTGTCACCAGCGGGAGCAGGGTTCTTCTTTGTGCAGAAGAAGAACGGAGAATTACGTCCGTGCATTGATTATAGGGGTCTCAACGCTATCACCGTGAAAAATAAATATCCTTTGCCGCTAATCTCTGAGCTCTTTGACAGGCTTCGGGGAGCAAGGGTATTTACTAAGTTAGACCTGCGGGGTGCGTATAACCTGATTCGCATCCGTGAGGGGGACGAATGGAAGACGGCATTTAACACCAGGGATGGGCATTATGAATATCTGGTAATGCCCTTTGGGCTCTGTAACGCCCCAGCTGTCTTCCGAGACTTTGTGAATGACATCTTCCGGGATATGTTGACCACCTCGGTGGTAGTCTATCTGGATGACATTCTTATCTTTTCTCCAGATATGGCCTCCCACCGGAGAGATGTCTGCAAGGTCTTCGACCTCTTGCGAGCAAATTCCCTATATGCGAAGTTGGAGAAGTGCATGTTTGAGCAGGAGTCTCTACCTTTCCTGGGCTATATCATCTCCACCCAGGGATTGGCTATGGATAGAGTTGAGCGATACTTTCCGATATCCAAAAGTATCGGAATCGGAATGGTATCGCCGATACCATTAAAATATCGGCGATACCCGATACCGATACCGGAAGTCCCATGTAAGTCTATGGGAACAAAATATCGTTACTAAAAAAACCTCTTTCTTTCCTTGTAAACACTAAATATACACACATAGAATACATATATATATATATATATATATATATACATGTCATTGTGACATATATATATACATATATGTATAGTTTATACACTTCTACATAGTAAAATATCCTCTGATTCAATTGCCGGGTAAAGTCGGCTTCTGTGAAAAGACAGAAGCACCCGACATGAAATGACACTTGGTGTACATAGGGTTAACCATGTCTTTTCATGTCGTTTGCTATCTGATTTGCACAAACAATTACATCAGTCTATGTGTGCAAAATTTCACACCTGTAGGGGTTAATTAAAGGTGTAAATTCGTTGTAAAAAAAACGGACTTTTTTGCTACGAATTTACACCTTTAATTAACCCCTACAGGTGTGAAATTTTGCACACATAGACTGATGTAATTGTTTGTGCAAATCAGATAGCAAACGACATGAAAAGACATGGTTAACCCTATGTACACCAAGTGTCATTTCAAATGACAATTGGTGTACATAGGGTTAACCATGTCTTTTCATGTCCTTTGCTATCTGATTTGCACAAACAATTACATCAGTCTATGTGTGCAAAATTTCACACCTGTAGGGGTTAATTAAAGGTGTAAATTCGTTGTAAAAAAAACGGACTTTTTTGCTACGAATTTACACCTTTAATTAACCCCTACAGGTGTGAAATTTTGCACACTTACACTCATGTAATTGTTTGTGCAAATCAGATATCAAACTACATGAAAAGACATGGTTAACCCTATGTACACCAAGTGTCATTTCATGTCGGGTTCTGCATTTTCACAAAAGCCGGCAATTGAATTAGCGGCTATTATACTATGTAGAAGTGTATGAACTATAAATATAAATATGTATATATATGTGTCACAAATTCAATGACATGTATATATATATATGAGGTGTAAAATTGCTGAAAAAAAATGCGTGGGCTCCCGCCCTATTTTCGCAACCAGACAGACAAAGCCAGTGAGTGGGGGCAGATAATAATAGCCCAGAGAGGGACCATTTTTTTTGGCCCCCCCGGCTACTTAACATCTGCCCCCAGACACCCCAGAAAGGGCAAATCTCTAATTAGATTTGCCCTTTCTGGCACTTTGCCCGTCTATTCCCATTGCCCTGTAGCGGTGGCGAATGGGTTAATAAGGGGTTAAAATGACCTTGCAATTGAAAGGTCACTTTAAGCCAGGTTAATAATTGAGAGCTGTCAATTAGACAACTATCAATTATTAATCCTATTGTATGAAAGAAAAATCAAACACACACACTTTAATAAAAAGAAGTTTAATGAAATAATCACACAGTTTTTGACCATATTTTATTTACCTGCTAAAACCATTTCCTGTAATAAAAATAAAATAATAAAGCAAAATTATTCTTACCAATCCGATGCACAGTCAGGTCCCACGGTGTAATCCTTCAGAAAGGGTTAATGTTTACTGCAGGGACCGCAGCTAATGCTGCAGCCTCACAGTAAACCCCCAAATGAATGAGCTCCTCTCCTGGCTGACAGGAGAGGAAGTGGAAAGCTTAATTGATTGCTTTCCACTTTCACTTCAGGTCAGCCAGGGACACCATCAGTGACGTCAGAGGGAACTGATTAACAAAAATAGGGGTTCCCTTCGAAAAAAAAATGGCGTGGGGTCCCCCTATTTTTGTTAACCAGCCAGATGAAGCAGACCGCTGAGGCCTGGATTTTCAGGCTGTTAAGGAGCCAAGATCCATGGACCTTGCCAGCCTGATAATACCAGGCCACAGCAGTCTGCATATCTTGGCTGATTAACAAAAATAGGGGATCCCCTCGAAAAAAATTGGCGTGGGGTCCCCCTATTTTTGTTAACCAGCCAGATGAAGCAGACCGCTGAGGCCTGGATTTTAAGGCTGTTAAGGAGCCAAGATCCATGGACCTTGCCAGCCTGATAATACCAGGCCACAGCAGTCTGCATATCTTGGCTGATTAACAAAAATAGGGGATCCCCTCGAAAAAAATTGGCGTGGGGTCCCCCCTATTTTTGTTAACCAGCCAGATGAAGCAGACAGCTGAGGCCTGGTTTTTCAGGCTGGTAAGGATCCAATATCCATGGACCTTGCAAGCCTGATAATACCAGGCCACAGCAGTCTGCTTAGCTTGGCTGGTTAACAAAAATAGGGGATCCCTCGAAAAAAAAAACGGCGTAGGGGTCCCCCTATTTTTGTTAACCAGCCAAGTAAAATGCAGACTGCTGCGGCCTGGTATTAAAAGACTGTCAAGGCCCATGGATTTTGGCCCTCAACAGCCTGATAATACCAATTGTGGCACTTTACCCGGCTCTTCCCACTGCCCTGTAGCGGTGGCAAGTGGGGTAATAAGGGGTTAATGTCACCGTTGATTGCACGGTGACAATAAGCCCGGTTAATAATGGATAGGCGTCAATAAGACACCGATCCATTATTAATCCCAAAGTTATTAAATGTATAAAAAAAAGACAAAGCAAGAAAAAAGTATTTTAATGAAATAAAAGAGACAACACAGTTTTCATTTTTTTTATTACTCTCTCATTCCTGCGACGCCATTTATCTCCTGTAAAAAAATAAAAAAAAACAAACCAACAGTATACCACCTGTCCGACTCAGTCCATAACGACAGTCCCACGACGATCCAGCTCTGCTACATCGGAATGACAGGCAGAGCCTGACATCCCGGCGCAGCACAGCTGCTTACCAGCTTCCCCGGCGGTGACGTCATCGGACTACTTTACGGCCGCGATTACCCAGCAGTCACTGCAGTTATCGCGAGAAACTGCATGTGACCGTCGGGGAGAAGAGGATGGTGGCCATGAAGCAGTCCGGGATGTGACCGCCGGAGATCTTCTGCCGGGTAAGTGCCGCTGACTCCTGACAGACCCGACCGACGGACACTGACAGTGACAGTGACAATCCCGATTCCGGTATCCGATATGACGAAAATATCGGTACTCGGAATCGGAATTCCGATACAGCCAATATCGGCCGATACCCGATATTTGCAGTATCGGAATGCTCAACCCTAGCTATGGATCCTACCAAACTACAGGCTGTGATGGATTGGCAAGAACCCCACTCCCTTAAGGCGGTGCAGCGCTTTATGGGGTTCATTAACTACTATCGCCAATTCATTCCCCACTTCTCTACTTTGGTAGCTCCCTTGGTAGCCCTCACCAAGAAGGGAGCTAATCCCAAGTTGTGGTCAGAGGAGGTCACAAAGGCGTTCTCCTCCATCAAGTCGCATTTCGCCAGTGCTCCCATCTTACATCGCCCCGATGTCGATAAACCGTTTATCTTAGAGGTGGATGTTGGTGCTGGAGCAGTCCTCTTTCAAAAGGATGCCCAGGGTAGGAAGCATCCCTGCTTCTTCTTTTCCAAGACCTTTACACCAGCAGAGAGGAATTATTCCATCGGGGACAGGGAGTTACTGGCTATGAAGTTGGCCTTCCCGAGTGGAGACATCTTCTGGAGGGGGCTCGCTTCCCCTTCCAAGTATTCACGGACCACAAGAACTTGGTGTATTTGCAGACAGCCCAGCGGCTAAATTCCCGTCAGGACAGATGGTCCTTGTTTTTCTCCCGGTTCCATTTCACCCTCTATTTCCTCTCCGGTGAGAAGAACATTCGCGCAGACGCTCTATCCCGCTCCGTGGTGTCCTCTGAGGAGGTGGAGGAGGAGCCTCGGCTTATTGTCCCCACAGAAAGCCTAAGAACGGTGGCTCCGGTTTCGCTTGAGTCTGTGCCTCCGGGCAAGACTTTTGTGCCCATCAATTTGCGACCGGAAGTACTCTCTTGGGCACATTCGTCCAGGGTGGGTGGACATTTTGGGACAAAAAGGACTTCTGAGTTGCTGGCGAGAACATACTGGTGGCCGCAGATGGCCCGTGATGTCACGGAATACGTTCAGGCGTGCGTCTCCTGCGCCAAGAATAAGTCCCCTCGACAACGGCCAGCTGGGTTACTTTTCCCTTTACCGGTGGCAGACAGGCCTTGGGAGATGGTCGGGATGGATTTTGTGGTGGGCTTACCCAAGTCTCGGGGCTGCACCATCATCTGGGTGATAACCGACCACTTCTCCAAAATGGTGCAATTAGTGCCGTTACCACGGTTACCGTCTGCACGGGCCTTGGCATCATTATTCATTAGGCATATTTTCCGCCTTCACGGTATGCCAGACAAAATTGTCAGTGATCGAGGTCCCCAGTTTGCGTCTCGGTTCTGGAGAGAGCTGTGTCGTTTACTCAGCATTGAGTTGAATCTCTCCTCTGCATACCATGCCAAGACGAATGGGTTGGTAGAGAGGGCCAACCAGACCTTGGTCACATACTTGCGACATTTTGTCTCTGCCAGGCAGGATGACTGGGCATCCTTGCTACCGTGTGCTGAGTTCGCTCTAAATAATGCTGTGGCTGACTCCACCGGACAGACCCCATTCCTCCTGAACTACGGTCAGCATCCGCGGGTACCAGTGCCCATGCCCGTGTCTTCCGCCGATTCCAGGATGGCAGACTGGGCTGTGGAGGCACGGGACATTTGGGACCGCACACAGGATGCCATTCAGGCCTCCAAGAGAGGATGTGGTCTTCGGCCGATGCCCATCGGCGCCCCGCTCCTACATTTGCTCCGGGTGACCTTGTGTGGCTTTCTGCCCGAAACATCAGGCTACGTGTAGAGTCCACCAAGTTGGCACCTCGATTTTTGGGCCCCTTTAAAGTTCTTGAGCAGGTGAACCCGGTGGTTTACCGCCTAGCCCTTCCGCCTCGCCTTGGTATCACTGACACCTTTCACGTGTCCCTCCTGAAACCCGTGGCCATTTCCCGGTTTTCTGAGTCATCTGCCGGGACGTCGGGTTCATCTACCGACGATCATGAGGTGAACGCCATTGTTGGGTACAAGGTGGTACGAGGCAAAAAATTTTATTTGGTGGATTGGAGGGGTTATGGGCCTGAGGATAGGTCCTGGGAGCCTGCCGAGCATGTTCATGCTCTGCAGCCTTTGAGCGCAGCGAGGCCCAAAGAAGGGGGGCCCTAGGAGTGGGGGTAATGTTAGGGTTCGAGTTCCCTCTGCTGCACAAGGGGAGTCTCGAACCAGCCCGCTGCAGTCTCCCATTCATCTCCGGCCGCAGTGGAGCCTGCTCTGCAGAGACGTCGGTCCAAGCGTCTTGCCCACTCCAGTACTGTGCAGTGACTTGCTGCTGCCTTTCCTGGATCTGCTATTATAGCCAGTGCTGGAGCAGACGTCTTTGGGACAAAGTCCTGCGTTTTCCCTTCTGAGCATGCCCAGAGTGAGATCTCTCATTGAAGATCAGGGGTCACATGCTCAGGTACTGCAGCAGCTCCTATTGGTCTGCCAGGAAGGTCCTGTGACTACTGTTGTTCTGGAACAAGCTTCATTGGTCCTTGTTTCTGGCAGGTCCTGTAGCTGTTACTATAAAAGGGTAGCATGGCTGGGCCGCCATGCGCTAATATCAACCATTGTATGCTATGCGCCAGTGTGGTCATGCGTGTGTGTGGTTAGGGACCCGGCTGAAATAAGCCCCTAGAATACCGACTTAATCGGTGAGGAGTTTGGTGTACTAGCTGGTCAGGGTCGGTGTCCTAGATGCCCTAGATTACCGGCATAACCGGTGAGGAGTTTTGATTGCCGTATTCAGGGTCTGGCGTTCAGACGCCATAGATTGCGGGTGACTCCCGCGAGGACATTAGCGCATGATCACGTTTTATGTTCGCTTAGCACTTAACTGTGTACCTGAGAGCCTGACAGGACACGGTACTTTTTCTCAGCGGCTCTGTGACGTAACAGGGTTCGCTTTCGTCGCTAGACAGCGCCCTAGCGTGTTTACTTTG
Organism: Oophaga sylvatica; assembly: GCA_033576555.1. NCBI lineage: Eukaryota > Metazoa > Chordata > Amphibia > Anura > Dendrobatidae > Oophaga > Oophaga sylvatica. Next base: position 263,780,798 of record JARQOD010000002.1, read on the forward strand.
CGACTCTATTGTGTTTAGTGAGTTCGCACACTTCGCCATATAGTGCTGCGGCACTCCTTCTAGCGGCTCTGTGAATAACAGAGTTCGCACTTATTTGCCACAGCGTGTTACGGCGTTTATTTTGGCGACTCTGCGGGATAACAGAGTTTGCTTCTTGCGCCATTTTACTAGCAGCAGGCTCCGCCTGCACGGTGGACCCCGGGCTGCGAACGCACCTCTCCACATCTTATATTTGGTGCGTTCCGCAGACCCTAACACACATATTCCCAATGCTCCTCGTTTTTGTATATAAAAAGGCCCGTAATTTAGGGAATGTGATTGCTCCAACCATACAAAAAAATCGCCCCTGAATCATTTGTCACTCTTCAACAATGAGATAAAGGGTTTTTT
>JARQOD010000002.1:263781287-263825530 GCA_033576555.1 Oophaga sylvatica
CGGCTATTATACTATGTAGAAGTGTATGAACTATAAATATATATATATATATATGTGTCACAAACTCAATGACATGTATATATATATATGAGGTGTAAAATTGCTGAAAAAAAATGCGTGGGCTCCCGCCCTATTTTCGCAACCAGACAGACAAAGCCAGTGAGTGGGGGCAGATAATAATAGCCCAGAGAGGGACCATTATTTTTGCCCCCCCCCGGCTACTAACATCTGCCCCCAGACACCCCAGAAAGGGCAAATCTCTAATTAGATTTGCCCTTTCTGGCACTTTGCCCGTCTATTCCCATTGCCCTGTAGCGGTGGCGAATGGGTTAATAAGGGGTTAAAATGACCTTGCAATTGAAAGGTCACTTTAAGCCAGGTTAATAATTGAGAGCTGTCAATTAGACAACTATCAATTATTAATCCTATTGTATGAAAGAAAAATCAAACACACACACTTTAATAAAAAAGAAGTTTAATGAAATAATCACACAGTTTTTGACCATATTTTATTTACCTGCTAAAACCATTTCCTGTAATAAAAATAAAATAATAAAGCAAAATTATTCTTACCAATCCGATGCACAGTCAGGTCCCACGGTGTAATCCTTCAGAAAGGGTTAATGTTTACTGCAGGGACCGCAGCTAATGCTGCAGCCTCACAGTAAACCCCCAAATGAATGAGTTCCTCTCCTGGCTGACAGGAGAGGAAGTGGAAAGCTTAATTGATTGCTTTCCACTTTCACTTCAGGTCAGCCAGGGACACCATCAGTGACATCAGAGGGAACTGATTAACAAAAATAGGGGTTCCCTTCGAAAAAAAAATGGCGTGGGGTCCCCCCTATTTTTGTTAACCAGCCAGATGAAGCAGACCGCTGAGGCCTGGATTTTCAGGCTGTTAAGGAGCCAAGATCCATGGACCTTGCCAGCCTGATAATACCAGGCCACAGCAGTCTGCATATCTTGGCTGATTAACAAAAATAGGGGATCCCCTCGAAAAAAATTGGCGTGGGGTCCCCCTATTTTTGTTAACCAGCCAGATGAAGCAGACCGCTGAGGCCTGGTTTTTCAGGCTGGTAAGGATCCAATATCCATGGACCTTGCAAGCCTGATAATACCAGGCCACAGCAGTCTGCTTAGCTTGGCTGGTTAACAAAAATAGGGGATCCCCTTGAAAAAAAAACGGCGTGGGGATCCCCCCTATTTTTGTTAACCAGCCAAGTAAAATGCAGACTGCTGCGGCCTGGTATTAAAAGACTGTCAAGGCCCATGGTCTTTGGCCCTCAACAGCCTGATAATACCAGGCTACAGCAGCCCCACATTTGGCGCATCAAAAGATGTGCCAATTGTGGCACTTTACCCGGCTCTTCCCACTTGCCCTGTAGCGGTGGCAAGCGGGGTAATAAGGGGTTATTGTCACCGTTGATTGCACGGTGACAATAAGCCCGGTTAATAATGGAGAGGCGTCAATAAGACACCGATCCATTATTAATCCCAACGTTATTAAATGTTTAAAAAAAAGACACAGCAAGAAAAAAGTCTTTTAATGAAATAAAAGAGACAACACAGTTTTCATTTTTTTTATTACTCTCTCATTCCTGCGACGCCATCGATCTCCTGTAAAAAAATAAAAAAAACAAACCAACAGTATACCACCTGTCCGACGCAGTCCATAGTAACGATTGTCCCACGACGATCCAGCTCTGCTACATCGGAATGACAGGCAGAGCCTGTCATCCCGGCGCAGCACAGCTGCTTACCAGCTTCCCCGGCGGTGACGTCATCGGACTGCTTTACGGCCGCGATTACCCAGCAGTCACTGCAGTTATCGCGAGATACTGCATGTGACCGCCGGGGAGAAGAGGATGGCGGCCATTAAGCAGCCCGGGATGTGACCGCCGGAGATCTTCTGCCAGGTAAGTGCCGCTGACTCCTGACAGACCCGACCGACGGACACTGACAGTGACAGTGACAATTCCGATTCCGGTATCCGATACGACGAAAATATCGGAACTCTGGATCGGAATTCCGATACAGCCAATATCGGCCGATACCCGATATTTGCAGTATCGTATCGCTCAACACTACTTCTGAGGGAACTTTGCATAGAGCTTTTCACCATATTTTTGCATGAACCATTTAAATACCTGTTCGGGTTCTTTTACTCTTTAATCATGCATAAGATGTGTCCCTTTCCCTATTTTTGTGGCTCTTCTCTGCACCTTTTCTAACTTTAGTATCTGTGTTCAAAACTGAATGACACATTGCAGGTGAGGCCTTTGTAAAATTGTAATATTTTGTTTTTGTCCAATGAACTGATGTCTCTTCTATTCATGAGTAATGACTATATCCTTATGGCCTCAGAAGCTGCTGATTGACATTGCATGCTGCTATTTAGAGCGTGATTTACAAGTAAACTCAGATTCTTTTATAAAAATGACTCTGTGTTTTGCTCCCCCTTAAAATTAGATTTTTAAAAATAATTGTTCTTATTTTATTACTTTATTTTGTAGTCCCCTGAGGGAGCTTGAAACTGCAATGCTACAGTCCACATAGGATGGCTAGGCTTCACAGAAGTACATATGACAGTTATGGAAGCCTTCAGCAGGTCCACGGCAGCCAATGTAATGCATAATTGCCCTATGTCTGCATTGTAATGTGAACTGATCACACCATTTAAATGCCGACATTTAAATGTTTAAACAACCACAATTGGAGCACTTGGAGAGAGTGAACCCATCCCATTCCCTTTGTTATTAGTCAGAACTTTTGCATTATTAGCAAAAGAAGAAAGTTGTACATTTGCCTTTTGGATACTCAAACTCTGCAAGGTTTCTGTGTCTGCACACCAATGCCTACTGTTTTGTGTCTACCGGTTTTATGTAAATCTATTTGTCTACTTGGTTACTGACTATGAACAATTCCTATATACAGATGGAGCATGCAATAACCTGTGTCCAAAATTTTTGGATAGCGCAATACTTATTCAAAGTGAATGAGAACAGTCATGGAACTCAAATAGCATGGAGTGCCACTGTGCTATTTTGCGTGCAGTGGTTACACCTCTAGGTTGATCCAGCATCCATTCTTCCTTCCATCGAAGAGCACATTCAGACATCAGGGATTTTCTTGTACACAAAAAAAAGATCTAATTGCCATCAATGTTCCGTATCAGATTTTCATCAGTGTTTGGTTACTTTATCAGTTTTTACCATCAGTGTTTCATTAGTTTCAAAATCGGTCATGTCTTGGTAATTTTGTCTAGACCACTTGTTCCAAAAAAATACATGGACATGCGAACAGCTCCGTGATCCACTCTAGGAATTAGTTGCATCCGTGAAAAACACTGATAGAACTCATGCGAGAAATACTGATGTCTGAATGAGCTGTTACCCTGCTAACATTATAATACAGTTATGATGGCAACTTCTTATGAGGTAGTCATATGTCTGTTAATAAAACCTAAGTAACTTTTAACCAGACAGGCAATGAATTCCCCTGTACCAGTGTCTGAGTTTGCATTTAATTATAATAAATAAATTGCAATATAAGAATAAGAATAGTCAAAATCTAATTTTCTGTCACACCTGATCAAAGATAACTCAGACTTAATTCAGACTTTGTCTAAAAATCCAATTGTACTTGAAACAAAGGCAATTTCATTTTCCTTTTGTCAAAAAATGTCCAGCCTTCTATTTCCTCATAGATCAAGATTAATGAGATGGAGCCGTGGCATTGTTCTGACACAAATTTTGAAAACTGTTCTTACCTTCCTGTTTATAAAGATTTGATTGTATCAAAACATTAATGCATACTTATAAAACTGACAAGAATATAGATTTTTATGATAATGAACTGATATTGACTCATAAAGTATAAAGAGGTTTACATCATCTGCAGTAAAAGTGGTTATTTATGGTTAAAGGGTTCATGCCGTTATACAACCTTTTATAGTTTATCCATAAAAGTCAGACTTTTTTCAAACTATGTATGGGGTGCACACAAGTTGTGAAAATAGTATATAACTGAAAATGGTACTGCTGTATAAAATATATCTGTTCATGGGCTATGATGGGTCAGATATTTGCCAATAAAGTGTCCTTTTGGCATGTTTGACACATTTGGGCAGTGTAATTATAATTAATAAAATAATACTTTTACTTTCTAAATGTATGGCTGGCATTTACTTGACATTTATTGTATTTAGGTATTCCTTTAGCTGCTAAGGAAAAATTGGATATCCCAGTACTTTTTGCCCCTGATACTATGAAACTCTATGAAGCTTTGGTGGTCGTACACATAGTAAAAGCAAATGGAGGCAGCTGGGACCATGATGATATCGAAGATCTGAGCACAGAACTAAAAAGGTAAATTCTGTGAAACTGAACATTTATATAATTTATATAAAACAAGCAAAACAAAAGAGGTCTTTTACATGTAAATTAAAGAAGATGGGAATAGATACAGTGGTATGTAAAAGTTTGGGCACCACAGGTCAAAATTACTGTTATTGTGAGCAGTTAAGCGAGTTGATTATAAATTATCTCTAAAAAGCCTAAAGATGAAGATGACACATTTCCTTTAAATTTTTAATTATTACAAAAAGGAAAATGGACCAATGCAAAAGTTTGAGTACCCTGCATGGTTAGTACCTAGTAGCACCCCCATTTAAAAGTATTATCGCTTGTAAACACTTTTTGTAGTCAGACAAGAGTCTTTCAGTTTTTGTTTGAGGGATTTCATCCATTCTTCCTTTGAAAATTCTTCTTGTCCTGTAAGATTCCTGATTTTTAGATCAGGGGACTGTGAGGGCCATTGTAAAACCTTCAGCATGTGCCTTTTGTGGTAGTCTATTGTGGATTTTGATGTGTTGAAGAATATTATCCATTTGTAGAAGTTATCCTCTTTTCAAGTTAACTTTTTTACAGATGGTGTTATGCTTTCATCAAGAATTTGTTGAACTTTAATTTAATCTATTCTTCCCTTTACCCGTGAAATGTTTCCTGTGCCATTGGCTGCAACACAACCCCAAAGAATGATTGATCCACCCCCATGCTTAATGGATGGCGAGATGCTCTTTTCCTGAAATTCTGTTCCCTTTTTTACTACATATATCTTGATCATTTTCACAAAATTCTATTTTAACCTCATTGATCCACAGGACTTGTTTCCAAAATGTATCAAATTTGTTTAGATTATTTTTTGCATACTCATGACACTGAATTTTATGGTGAGGATGCAGGAGAGGTTTTCTTCCAATGACTTTTCCATAAAGGCCATATTTACATTCAAACTGAGGAAAGAGCAACTTGAAAATGCTTTTTTATCTTCTTATAGCCATCTCCTGCTTTATGGGCCCACTTTTCAGAGTGCTAAGCAGATGCTTAGAAGAACCCAAGGCTGCTGTTTTTTGGCACAAGATTAGAGAATGCTGGGAAATTTGCATCACCTGGCCTTTTCTAACGATGATAGTGAACATGCCATAACCCTAACAGGCTAGTTAAAGCCTGAAACCTTGGTCAAAGTTATCTGAGCACACCAATCTCCATGGGTGACTAAATTTTTGCATCAGCCCATTTCCTTTTTGAAATTTTAAAATGTAAAAAATAAAAATATACAAACCATATTTTTTAGGTTTATAAGACGCACCCCAAATTTTGAGGAGAAAAATAGGAAAAAACTTTTTTTAATAAAATGGTGTGGTGCTTCTTATAATCCTTGCATCTCATTGCTTATCGGGGAGGTGTTGGCTGTGGTGAAGCAGAGTCGCGGCTGGAGGAGGCAAGAGTGGAGCGTCAATGCAAGCTGCAGGCTGGGATGAGGAGATGTTCAGATGTGCGGCGCGCTGCTGCGAGTGTCCGGTGCTGCAGGTGTCCTGTGCTGCGAGAGTGTCCAGTGCTGCGGGAATGTCCGATGCTGCGGGGGCTTTGCCGACATTTTGTGAAAGGCCAGAGCCCCCGCAGTTCCATGGTTTCTATACGGTGGACTCCGCGGAAATGGCAGCGCATGCACAGATGGAGATCTCGGCACCAAGCTCTCGGGAGATGAGAACTTCTCCCATCTCATTATGACATGTCAGAAGTTTTAATCGATGAAAGTCTTGGCTCTAGGAACCACCCAAGCACTGATTTGGAGTGGTAAAAGTGATCAGCTGTGATTGGGGCATTTTGTGACATTAGCTTTCCTCTGTTCTTGAGCCGAGCTGCTGACTCTAGGTTTGTATTGAGTGAATAATTGAATCATTTTGACCTTGAGGGAACAAAGGAATATTACATTCTACTATTATTTGAATAAGATTTGCAGATGTTTATGTCACAGTTATACTTTTTAGTTTACAAGATCAGTCAAATTTCAACTTTTCACAGATTTAGAAACAAGAGAATATAGAGATTATATTTTTGCAAGTTAAGTTCCTTTTTATTATTATGTTTTAAACAGCATTTCAAAGACAGAAGATGGAGGTATTTTAGGTATACGATGGATTTATCCCATTCATGGAATTCCAGAAGCTCAGCCATCCACCTCAGCTGCAGGTATTTTCCATAATACCTAAAACCTATGCACAAGAATCCCTTCATTTTCAGTTAGCACTATGACTTTTTTTTGTCATTCTCTGGATTACCAATAATTTGTAAATGATAATCGTTTTGACTGAATATAAAATTTCATTTTTCTGTGTATTACATAATGACGATTCGTGATTTGTAATTAATTTGATGTCTCAGAAACTAATATGGTTGCATGTTGTGTGTCTGTGTGTGGTGTGCAAAAGTATAAAAGGTGAGAGCTTTTTTCAGTTTTATTAGGCTTGATGTCTTGATTATTTTTTGAGGGAAGCAATCTCCTGCTGGTTTCACACTTTGCAATCACCTGTGAGCAATTTAATGATCTGTAAATATAGAAAACTGAACAGAGCTCAAGATTAATGAGTTTCTTCAGAAGAGAGACATTTCTTTAGAAATAATAAAACTAAGCTTATTAATAGAGAAAATGTTCCAGAGAAGAGTAAAATATTCAGCCATTCGTATGGCATGAATCAAAATGTATTATCCCATCATTCTTTTAAATCACAGCTTGTGCAGTATAAAGTTAATTATTTCCTATAATTATTGCAGCTACAGTATCCCTGTAATTAGTGCTGAAATAGGAATTTGCTTTTATGCTAGAATATATATATATATATATATATATATATATATATATATATATATAGTCATGGCCGAAAGTGTTGACATCCTTGAAATTGTTTCAGAAAACAAAGTATTTCTCACAGAAAATTATTGCACATACACATTTTGTTATATACATGTTTATTGCCTTTGTGTGTATTGGAGCAGTGCAAAAAAAACAGAGAGGGGAAAAAAAGGCAAGTTGGACAAAATTTCACACAAAACCACAAAGATGGGCCTGACCAGTTTGTAGTTAACTTAATATTTTGTTGCACACCATTTGGAATAAATAACTGCAATCAATCTCTTCCTATAGCCATCATAAAGCTTCTTACACCTCTCAATTGGAATTTTGGACCACTCTTCTTTGCAAACGGCTCCAGGTCTCTCATATTTGAAGGGTACCTTCTCTCAACGGCAATTTTAAGATCTCTTCACAGGTGCTGAATGGGATTTAGATCAGGACTTATTGCTGGTCACTTCAGTACTCTCCAGTGCTTTGCTTCCATCCATTTCTTGGTGCTTCTTAATGCACGTTTGGGGTCATTGACTTGCTGGAAGACCCATGACCTAGGTCCCAAACCTAGCTTTCTGACACTGGGCAGTACATTGTGACCCAAAATCCTTTGGTAATCGTCAGATTTCATGATGCTTTGCACACAGGGAAGGAAACCAGTGCCAGAAGCAGCTATACAACCCCCAAACATCTTTGAACCTGTAGGTACTGTGTTCTTTATTGGCCTCATTCCTTTTTGGAAAACAGCAGAATGATGTTCTTTGCCGAAAAGGTCTATTTTGGTCTCATCTGTCCACAAGTCACTTTCCCAGAAGGATTTTGGCATACTCACTTACATGTCTCTGTATCAACAATGGGTACTCCTGGCTACTGTTAACAGATTGTTCGTGCTGACAGTAATGCACTCTGAGCTTCAGGACAGCTTGAATTTCTTTGGAACTTGGGTGGAGCTGCTTACCCACCATCCAGACTATTCTGTGTTGCAACCTTTCATCAATTTTTCTCTCCCTTCCTCATTCAGGTAGATTAGCTACAGTTCCATGGGTTGTAAATTTATTGATTATGTTGCGCACCATGGATAAAAAAACATAAACTGTAAAGCGCTGTGGAATATGTTGGCGCTATATAAATAAAGATTATTATTATCAAGCTCTCTGGAGATGGACTTGTAACCTTGATATTGTTGATATTTTTCAACAATTTTGGTTCTCAAGTCCTCAGACAGTTCTTTCTTTCTATTTCTGCTCTCAATTTTTAATGTGCCACTCACAGACACACAATACAGAGATTGACAGGTCTGAATTTGATATTGCCCTATTAATTGCCACAGGTGAATTTGAACAAGCATCACATGCTTGAAACAAAGTTGTTTACTCATATTTTTTGGAAAGGTGCCAACAAATTTGTTTGGTAATTTTTGTGGTTTTGTGTGAAAGTATGTCCTATTTGCCTTTCTTTCTATTTTTTTGTGTTGTTCCAATACACACAAGGGAAAAAACATATCTATAATAAACATATGTAATGGCAATAATTTTGTGAGAGAAATACTTTATTTTCTGGAACAATTTCAAGGAGACCAACACTTTCAACCATGACTGCATATATATGGGTATTTTGACATGTGTTTAGGATCATTATCCATTTGTAGAAGCCATCCTCTTTTCAACTTCAGGTTTTTAAAGATGGTGTTATGTTTGCATCAAGAATTTGTTGAAATTTCATTGAATCCATTCTTCCCTCTACCCGTGAAATGTTCCTTGTGCCACTAGTTGCAAACAACCCCCAAAGCATGATTAATCCAGCCCCATGCTTAACCCCTTTCCCACCTTAGACATATAGTTATAGTGCGTCACTATCCTATCGGCTCCCGTGTCACATGACCGTGGGTCGCCAATGGTTTGGCATGACAACTCGAGGTCTGCAGCAGACCCCTGTGGTTGTCATTACTGGATTGCTATGAATACCGCCTAGCGGTTGGCGCTCATAGCAATGAGCATTTTAGCCATGTAGATCAGGGCTGAAGCCCTGCTTTGTGTAGCAAAAACATTCGGATGATCGCAGCTTCTAGTCTCCCATGGAGACTATTGAAGCAAGTAAAAAGTAAAAAAAGTTTTTTAAAATCTTAAAAAATATATATATAAAAGTTAAAATCACCCTCCATTCGCCCCATTCAAAATAAAGCAATAACGAAGTTAAAAAATGCACATATTTGGTATCGCCGCTTTCAGAATACACCGATCTATCAATATATAGAAAGGATTAATCCGATCGGTAAATGGCATAATGAGAAACAAAGTTAAAAGAAAAAAGGGGTTTGGTACCGTGTTAGCCAGATGAAAAAATAATGCTCTCGGTGTGAAAAGCAAAAATAAAATAAAACACATAAACATAATTTTTTTTTGTTAGTCATTAAAAGGTATCATAACTACAAGATTATCTTGTTTTTCACAGAATTAAGGTTTTTGGTCGCTGCAGCATTGCATTAAAATGCAATAACGGGCGATGAAAAGATCGTATCTACAGCAAAATGGTATCAATAAATATGTCAGCTTGGTGTGCTAAAAAATTGCACTCACCCAGCCCCAGATCATGAAAAATGGAGATGCTACAGGTCTCGAAAAATGGTGACTTTTTTGTTTTTTTTTTAAAGAAAATTTAAATTTTTTTTCACCACTTATATAATAAAGAACCTATACATGTTTAACCCCTTCACCCCCAAGGGTGGTTTGCACGTTAATGACCGGGCCAATTTTTACAATTCTGACCACTGTCTCTTTATGAGGTTATAACTCTGGAACGCTTCAACGGATCTTCGCGATTCTGAGATTGTTTTCTCGTGACATATTGTACTTCATGTTAGTGGTAAAATTTCTTCGATATAACTTGCGTTTATTTTTGAAAAAAACGCAAATATGGCGAAAATTTTAAAAATTTTGCAATTTTCAAACTTTGAATTTTTTTTCCCTTAAAACAGAGAAATATGTCACACAAAATAGTTAAGAAATAACATTTCCCACATGTCTACTTTCTTTGTTAGGAAATTAGAAGGGTTAAAAGTTGACCAGTGATTTCTCATTTTTACAACAAAATTTACAAAGCCATTTTTTTAGGGACCACCTCACATTTGAAGTCACTTTGACGGGTCTATATGGCAGAAAATACCAAAAGTGACACCATTATAAAAACTGCACACCCTCAAGGTACTCAAAACTACATTCAAGAAGTTTATTAACCCTTCAGGTGCTTCACAGGAGCTGAAGCAACGTGGATGGAAAAAATTAATATTTAACTTTTTAGCCACAAAAATGATCTTTTACAAACTTTTTTTATTTTCACAAGGGTAAAAGGAGAAAATGGACAGATAAAGTTGTTGTGCAATTTCTCCTGAGTACGCCAATACCCCATATGTGGGGGAAAACCACTGTTTGGGCACACGGCAGAGCTCGTAAGGGAAGGAGCGCCGTTTGACTTTTTCAAACTAAAATTGGCTGGAATTGAGATTGGACGCCATGTCGTGTTTGGAGAGCCCCTGATACGCCTAAACAGTGGAAACCCCCCACAAGTGACACCATTTTGGAAACTAGACCCCCTAAGGAACTTATCTAGATCTGTTGTGAGCACTTTGAACCCCAAAGTGTTTCACAAAAGTTTATAATGCCTGGGTGTGAAAAAAAAAAAAAAAATTTTCCACAAAAATGATTTTTTAGTCCCAAATTTTTGATTTTTCCCAAGGAAATTGGACCCCAAAAGTTGTTGTCCAATTTGTCCTGAGTACGCTGATACCCCATATGTGGGGGGGGGGAAACTGTTTGGGCGCACGGCAGGGCTTGGAAAAGAAGCAGTAACGTTTTGGAATGCAAACATTGATGTGGGTCATGTTCCGTTTGTAGTGCCCCAGATGAGCCTAAACAGTGGAAACCCCCCACAAGTGACCCCATTTTGGAAGCTAGACCCCCTAAGGAACTTATCTAGATCTTTGGTGAGCACTTTGAACCCCCAAGTGCTTCACACAAGTTTATAATGCCCGGGCATGAAAATAAAAAATCCTATTTTTTTCCCACAAAAATTATCTCTTAGTCACTAATTTTTTTATTTTCCCATAGGTAACAGGAGAAATTGGACCACAAAATTTGTTGTCCAATTTGTCCTGAGTACGCTGATACCCCATATGTGGGGGGGAACCACTGTTTCGGCGCATGGCAGAGCTCGGAATGGAAGGAGCACTATTTGACTTTTTCCAACCAAAATTGGCTGGAATTGAGATTGAACGCCATGTTGCATTTGGAGAGCCCCTGATGTGCCTAAACAGTGGAAACCCCCCACAAGTGACCCCATTTGGGAAACTAAACCCCCTAAGGAACTTATCTAGATCTTTGGTGAGCAATTTGAACCCCCAAGTGCTTCACACAAGTTTATAACGTAGAGCCGTAAAATTAAAAAATTATATTTTTTTCCACAAAATTGATCTTTTCACCCCAATTTTTATTTTCCCAAGGGAAACAAGACTCCAAAAGTTATTGTGCAATTTGTCCTGAGTGCGCTGATACCCCATATGTGGGGGTAAACCACTGTTTGGGTGCATGGCAGAGTTTGGAAGGGAAGGAGCGCCGTTTGACTTTTTCAACGCAGAATTGGCTGGATGCCATGTCGTGTTTGGAGAGCTCCTGATCTGCCTAAACAGTGGAAACCCCCCACAAATGACACCATTTTGGAAACTAGACCCCTCAAGGAACTTATCTAGATGTGTGGTGAGCACTTTGAACCCCAAAGTGCTTCACAGAAGTTTATAACGTACAGCCGTAAAATAAAAAAATTCTTTTTTTTTTTACAAAAATGATTTTTTAGACCCCAATATTTTTTTTCACAAGGGTAGCAGGAGAAATTGGACCCCAAAAGTTGTTGTCCAATTTGTCCTGAGTATGCTGATACCCAATATGTGGGAGTAAACTACTGTATGGGCGCACGTCGGGGCTCGGAAGGGAAGTAGTGACGTTTTGGATTGCAGACTTTGATGGAATGGTCTGGGGGAGTCATGTCGCATTTGGAGAGCCCCTGATGCGCCTAAACAGTGGAAACCCCCCACAAGTGACCCCATTTTGGAAAATAGACCCCACAAGGAACTTATCTAGATGTGTGGTGAGCACTTTGAACCCCGAAGTGCTTCACAGAAGTTTATAACGTACAGCCGTAAAAATAAAAAATCCTTTTTTTTTTACAAAAATGATTTTTTCGCCCCCAATATTTTATTTCACAAGGGTAACAGGAGAAATTGGACCCCAAAAGTTGTTGTCCAATTTGTCCTGAGTACGCTGATACCCAATATGTGGGAGTAAACTACTGTATGGGCACACGTCGGGGCTCGGAAGGGAAGTAGTGACGTTTTGGATTGCAGACTTTGATGGAATGGTCTGGGGGCGTCATGTCGCATTTGGAGAACCCCTGATGCGCCTAAACAGTGGAAACCCCCCACAAGTGACCCCATTTTGGAAAATAGACCCCACAAGGAACTTATCTAGATGTGTGGTGAGCACTTTGAACCCCGAAGTGCTTCACAGAAGTTTATAACGTACAGCCGTAAAAATAAAAAATCCTTTTTTTTTTTACAAAAATGATTTTTTCGCCCCCAATATTTTATTTTCACAAGGGTAACAGGAGAAATTGGACCCCAAAAGTTGTTGTCCAAATTGTCCTGAGTACGCTGATACCCAATATGTGGGAGAAAACTACTGTATGGGCACACGTCGGGGCTCGGAAGGGAAGTAGTGACGTTTTGGATTGCAGACTTTGATGGAATGGTCTGGGGGCGTCATGTCGCATTTGGAGAGTCCCTGATGCGCCTAAACAGTGGAAACCCCCCACAAGTGACCCCATTTTGGAAAATAGACCCCACAAGGAACTTATCTAGAAGTGTGGTGAGCGCTATGAAGCCCCAAGTACTTCACAGAAGTTTTATAACATACAGCCGTAAAAACAAAAAAAATCTTTTTTTTTTTACAAAAATGATTTTGTCGCCCCCAGTTTTTTATTTTCCCAAGGGTAACAGGAGAAATAGGCCAAATTGCACATTAACTCTTGGGGTCCAGAGTATGCTGATACCCCATATGTGGGGTAAACTACTGTTTGGGCGCATGGCAGAGCTCAGAAGTGAAGGAGCACCATTTGACTTTTTCAACGCAGAATTGGCTGGAATTGAGATCAGACGCCATGTCACATTTCGAGAGCTCCTGATGTGCCTAAACAGCAGATACCCCCCAATTCTAACTCCAACCCTAACCCCAAACACCAATAACCCTAGTCCCAACCCTAACCACAAACCTAACCCTAACACACCCATAACCCTAATCACAACCCTAATCCTAACGTTAGCGCCAACCCTAACCCTAATACTAACGTTAGCGCCAACCCTAACCCTAACTTTAGCCGCAACCCTAACCCTAACGGGAAAATGGAAATGAATACATTTTTTTAATATTATTATTTTTCCCTACCTAAGGGGGTGATAAAGGGGGTTTGATTTACTATTTATAGCGGGTTTTTGTGATTGGCAGCTGTCACGCTAAAAGACGCTTTTTATTGCAAAAAATAGTTTTTTGCATCACCACATTTTGAGAGCTATAATTTTTGCATATTTTGGCCCACAGAGTCATGTGAGGTCTTATTTTTTGCGGGACGAGGTGACGTTTTTATTTGTACCATTTTTGAGCACGTGACATTTTTTGATCGCTTTTTATTTCGATTTTTGGGTGGTTAGAATGAACAAAAATCAGCAATTCATGAATTTCTTTTGGGGGAGGCGTTTATACCGTTCCGCGTGTGGTAAAATTGATAAAGCAGTTTTATTCTTCGGGTCAGTACGATTATGGCGATACCTCATTTATATCATTTTTTTAGGTTTTGGCGCTTTTATATAGAATGAAAACAATTTTTATAAAAAATCATTATTTTTGCATCGCTTTATTCTGCGAGCTATAACTTTTTATTTTTTCGCGCATGATGCTGTGTGACGGCTCGTTTTTTGCGGGACAAGATGACGTTTTCAGTGGTACCATGTTTATTTATATCGGTCTTTTTGATCGCGTGTTATTTCACTTTTTGTTCGGCGGTATGATGATAAAGCATTGATTTTTTGCTTCGTTTTTTTTTTTTTAAGGGGTTCACTAAAGGGGTTAACTAGTGGGACAGTTTTATAGGGGGGTCGTTATGGACGTGGCGATACCAAATATGTGTACTTTTATTGTTTTGTTTTTTTTATTTACAGGAAAAAATGAATTTATTGGGGAATATTTTTTTTTTTTTATGATTTTTTTTTACACTTTTTATTTTTACTTTTTTTACTTTTTTACTTTGTCCCAGGGTGGGACATCACAGTATTTTATCAGATCGCTGGTGTGACAGTGTGCACAGCACTCTGTCACACCAGCGATCGCTCTGGCATCGCTGCAGGCTTCCCCAGCGCCTGCTCTCAGCAGGCACTGAGGAAGCCGCCTCCCTGCAGGACCCCGGCGCCATCTTGGATCCGGGGACCTGGAGGGAGGATGGACCCTCGGAACAGCGCGACACATCGCGCTGCTCTGAGGGTCTCAGGCTAGCGCGCAGGGAGCCCCCTGCCTGCGCGATCCTCCCCTGTGCCCCGGTACACCGCGATCATGTTTGATCGCGGTGTGCCAAGGGTTAATGTGCCGGGAGCGGTCCGTGACTGCTCCTGACACACAGTCACGGGTGTCAGCTGTGATAATCAGCTGACACCCGGCGGCGATCAGCTGCGCTCCCCCCTTCCGTCCATGGGAATTAGGTCCAGGGTTACATGGACGGAATAGTACGTCTGATGGCAGAGAGGGGTTAATATCTACAAACTTGTAATGACCTGGAGAATCAAAATGACAGGTCAGTTTTAGCATTTATTGAACATGGTAAAATAGCAAAACAAAAAACATTTGTGAAATTTTTTTGCAATTTCACCGCACTTTGAAATTTTTTCCCGTTTTCCAGTATACAGTACTGTATGGCAAAACCAATCATGTTGTTGTTCAAAAGTACAACTTGTTCCACAAAAAACAAGCCCTCACATGGCCATATTGACAGAAAAATATATAAAAGTTTTGGCTCTGGGAAGATGAGGAACAAAAAACGGAAACAAAAAAGTTAAAACCCAAGAAGGTGAAGGAGTTAATGGTTGGCGAAATGTTCTTTTCCTGAAATTGTGTGATCTTTTTTTCTCCACACATAATTTTGATCATTGTGGCTAAAGAGTTCTATTTTAACCTCATCGGTCCACAGGACTTGTTTCCAAAATACATCAGGCTTTTTTACGTTTTCTTTTGCATATGTCTGAATTTTATGGTCAGGATGCAGGATAGGTTTTCTTTCGATGCCTCTTCCATGAACACCATATTTATGCTGGTGTCTCTGAACAGCAGAACAGTGTACCACAACTCCAGAGTCAGCTAAATCTTCCTGAAGGTCTTTTACAATCAAGCAGGGTTCTTATTTGCCTCTCTTACAGTCCTATGAGCAGCTCTCACTGAAATTTTGCTTGGTCTCCCAGACCTTATCTTGTTCCCGTTTATTGCCATTTCTTAATTACATTTCAAACTGAGCAAACTTGAAAACGCTTTGTTATTTTCTTATAGCCTTCTCCTGCTTTGTGGGTAGCCACCATTTTCATTGTCAGAGTGCTAGGTAACTGCTTAGAAGAAGCCATGGCTGCTTTATTTTGGCACAGAGTTAGAGGATGCTGGGTTTTTATAAACCTGGGAAATTTGCATCACCTGGCCTTTCGTAACAATGATAGTAAACAAGCCATATCCCTAACAAGCTAATTAATTAAGGTCTAAAACTTTGGACAAAGGTATCTGAGCACATAAATCTCCAAGGTGCCCAAATTTTTGCATCTGCACATTTTCCTTTTTGTAATTTTCTAAATGTAATAGATGACATTTTTTCTAAAATACAAAGGAGATGTGTCATCTTTAACTTAAGGCCTTTTAGAGAGCATTTCATCTTCAACTTGCGTAACTGTTTACAATAACAGTAATTTTGACCAGGGTGTGCAAACTTTTACATGCCACTGTATATATGTGCTGCAATATCATGATGTTGTGGGGACTTATCAAATGTTAGAGGCAGCACTACTCTGGTGGCAATTCTCTGCTGCCTCTACTGTTTACTAATTCCCCATATAGTTAGGTCCCGAAATATTTGAACAGTGACATAAGTTTTTTTCAAAATGGACTTATAGTGCTGAATCTCAGCTTTAATTTGAGAATATTCACATCCTAATTGGATAAAGCGTGTAGGAATGACAGCTCTTTAATAAGCACCTACCTCTTTTTTAAGGGACCAAAAGTAAGGACAATTATGTCAAAAGCTCTTTAATGAGCAGCATGGGCTCTTCCCTTGTTAATTCTTAATCAATTAAGCAGTTGAACTGTCTGGAGCTGATTCCAGAACATCATTAGACTCAAAAAAGTAGAAATCACCCCAACCCCCCCACAAAAAAAAAAAAAAACGTACCAGTGAGCTTGGGATCTCAAAAAGGAGTGGAAGTCCACAGAACACAACAGTGATGATCACAGAATCCTTTATGTGGTGAAGAAAAACCCCTTCACAACATGCTCCCAAGTAGTTGTTTCGGTATCTAAAAATACCATAAAGAGAAGACTTCATGAGAGCAAATATAGAGGGCTCACCACAAGGTGCAAACCATTAATCAGCTTTAAAAATAGCAAGGCCAGATTAGACTTTGTAAAAAAAAATCTAAAGAAGCCTGCCCAGTTCTGTAAAAGCATTGTTTGGATAGTTAATACCCCCTTTTGAAATTATCACAGCTTGTAAATGCTTATAAACTAATACAGAACTCTGCCTTTGCTCTGTATGATACATGGCAGCATACATTATGCACTGTCATGGGTTGTACAGCAGAGACCACAGCGTGTATTTGCACTTTTGTTGACATGATTGCTACTAGAAGGGTCTAAATAGAGACAGATATTCTGGGGTGGGCAGCTAGGAATAACCTACTGCAGGCCACGCCTTCACCATGCCCCCTATTATTGGACAGAATAGAGACAGATATCAGGGGTGGGCCATCTAGGAACAGCCTGCAACAGACCATGTCTCCTGCTATTATCAGGAAACTGGCTGTTCCTCACAGCGGAGAGCTGCAAACTGGTGTGTGACATATTGTTCCAGTCGAGAGGGGGGCAGCAGTGAGGAGCAGCTGCTGGCACATGGAATTACAAGGGTTATAAAGATAATTAAAGTGCACTTGGCATCTCATCTTTATAGTGTATGACTGCCTAAACAGTGCAAAATGTTTTTTTCTCCCAGAGTACCCCTTTAATTTGTCCAATTAATTGTGAGCCCCTGAAATGAGGAGGCTTTGTAAAACAAATTCTTGCAATTCCTAAACGTTTCTCAAGATATTTTTGCTCAACCCCTTTAATTAAACCTGAAAGTCTACACTTCAGTTGTATCTCAGTTGTTTCATTTTAAAATAGTGACGTGCACGGCCAAAATCTCAAAGATCCTGTTATTGTCCAAACATTTCTGGACCTAACTGTATATGTATATATATATATATACACTGACTATTGATAGGTGTGTATATATTGTATATCAGAGATGAGCAAAAAGATTCAAACTACTCTGGTCTGGTGTCCAATTTTGTTCTCCGTTTCAGCCGGACGAGGGCAATGTTCAATGAAGTGTTGCAGGAAAACATTGGTTAATCAATGATGCTTAGATAATTGCTGTGGTCTCAACCAGTTTTTAGACACTCATGCATGTGTCACAAATATATGTATTCCAATTGATAGGCTTGCCATATTGTTTAATGCATTTACCCAAAAAACTAATGACAGGTACTGGTACATTAGATAACTTAATTCACTGGTGCAAGATGAACCTGGTGACTTCTAATGGGGTCTCTCAGGTTTCAATTTACAGATGAGATCCTAGCCTAAATATGGGCATACTTTTATTACAATGCCATTTTTATTGTGCACAAATATTCTAAGCTTGGACATTCTTTATTGAACATAGACATAAAAATATGTTTTTTGTGATTGTGTTTTTTTAAATTAAATAATGTTATTGTTATGGGTCATTTTCCAGCTGTCGTGAGTTGTCAAGCAAGAAGTCGGACTGAAGAGAGAGTAGAAATATTGCTGACTGGTGTTGTTCCCGGTCAGACTGCTATGCCAGTGTCGAATCAAGAAATAAAATCTATGGAAAGGACGCCACTTGTACAAGAGGAAGTTCAAGTTAGCGGTTAGTTCATAATGCTTCCCATTATTTCCTACAATATTTCCTACAATACGTATCAAAAGCTGAGGTCAAAATTATACATTTTATATTGCCAGGCTAAAACTACTTATGTCTCCGCAAACAGCAGGACTCCTGCAAAATATTCAGAATAAAGTACTTATTCATTGAATATTACAACTGGAATGGATTTACAGCAGTCTTCTAAAAAGAACACATGAGAATATCACATCTCACAAAATGCATTTACTTTAAGTAGATTTAAGAAGTTAGTAAAACAAGACTGGTTTCCTGCAGAACCAATTTTGTCCATAGATTGTGGCCCTATAAATAAGAATGAAATTTAAAAAATGAATGCTACAAGTAAATAGAAGATAATAAATAAGAATGAATAAATAAATAAGAATGAAAATAAATAAAAATGAAATTTAGAACTGAATGCTAATAATAAATAGAAGATAATCTTGTCCCCAATATTTGTCTAGCTTCTGGATTTTTGGCATGTTTCTGAAACAGTTTTATAGAAATCTTGCAAGTTAACCTTTGATCTCTTTGATAAGTTTTACCCCCTCATTCAGTCTCAAACAGAAAATGAAACAGATCAATAGTAGATTCATCCCTGTGTTAGGCTAGGTTCACATTTGCAGATGGCAGAGCTGCAGAGGGCTGCAGACTTCCTCCGTGAAGCTCCGCCCACTGCCGCACCTCCACCGGTCAGCTCCGCCTATGTCTGGATGCGGCCTGCGTACCTATCTTTAACATTAGGTACGCAGGCCGTGCGGATGTATGCGGATGCCTCCACATGCGTCGTTTTGACGATGCGGCTACCCCCGTCGAACGCACCATGTTGGAATTTTTTTTTTTCTCTGCATCGTCAAAACAACGCATGTGGAGGCATCCATATACATCCGCAGGCCTGCATACCTAATGTTAAAGATAGGTACGCAGGCCGCATGCAGATATAAGCGGAGCTGACCGGAGGAGGTGCGGCA
Source organism: Oophaga sylvatica (assembly GCA_033576555.1). Classification (NCBI taxonomy): domain Eukaryota; kingdom Metazoa; phylum Chordata; class Amphibia; order Anura; family Dendrobatidae; genus Oophaga; species Oophaga sylvatica. The sequence goes on from JARQOD010000002.1 coordinate 263,800,730, forward strand.
GTGGGTGGAGCTTCACGGAGGAAGTCCGCAGCCCTCCGCAGCTCTGCCATCCACAAATGTGAACCTAGCCTAACACAGGGATGAATCTACTATTGTTCTGTTTCCTTTTCCGTTTGAGACTGAATGAGAGGGTGAAACTTATCAAAGAGGTCAGAGGTTAACAATATTTATCTGTAATATAATTCACCCTAGTGTCTCACAAAGGAAAATATATTGTGCATGTATGTATTCTAATATTGTGTTGAAATTCAGCAATGATAAGCAGGATTAGACGGACTCTGTCGATTTTGGTAATCACAAAGTCTGGAATCAATATAAAATCAATCATCTTTATATGTATGTCTGTACAACTCGTTTCAGGGTTGGTCTAACCCCTTCTTCAGGTTCCTGAAATGAGTGTTACAGCCATACAAAATAGATGATTGTATATCATTCATGGATCTGGGGTGATTGGCAGAATCTCTTAGCACCCAACTGACCCTAGCAATAATTGCTGGATCTCAGCACTTTATATTAGATTACTTGGTTCGGACTCACACCGGAGACTGGTTGACAGGTTGAAGGGGAAGCTGAGAGGAGTGAGGATATACCCACATGATGATGTATAGATTTGGACTGAGGTACCAAGGGCCCCACCAGTAACATTGACTCTGGAGGCCCACTGTTAAGCTACATGCAAGTATTACATTACTCTCATTCCCAAATGTACCTATGTTTGCATATATTTGTGAACTCGGTGATTTTTTAAATGAATGATGAGATGCTGCTTTTTCTGTAAATACTTAATCAAGTCTATTTGTGCCAATTGCTACTCATGTAGGACGGTGGGGGGCCCACCAGGGGATTCTACTGTTCCCCTGTGGGCCAGTCTGTGCCTGACTAGGCATAATTCAGTCTGTTGAGCATATAACCTATTAAGCTAGTTCATTTATATTGTTAGAGTTATCACACCATGAAGTTCTCGATATATTTATAAACCAAGCATGTTCTGCACTGCAAAATATGTGGTACTATAAAGTCAATGGAAACATTCGTAATTATTCAGGTTGCTAATAGAGCGACACAATGTTCTTAACACTGCACAGAGATTGTCCTCAATTACATCAGTCTAAATCCCCACTGGGCTCATGCTCCAGACATGAGGACAACTGCCAAGAAACGCTATTGTGTTACAACATGTATGTTGTCTTTGGTTGGTTTCACATCGAGGACCTCAGCAAAAGAAAATGTTTTTGTAAGGTTTCTTCAGGAGCTGGAGTTTTGCTTCCGTTAAATATTCAGAAACTTTTTTTCTGCTTTTTCAGCAATGTTAAAATAAATGTAAACTTGAAATCTTGTTAGCATTATAAAATGTGCACAAGAAATGTTCAAATATTCTATTTTGAAATGTGATGAAATGCAGTCTCTTCGTTTTTCGCCTGCAGAATTGTTCTGCTGTTTCTTTGATTCATACTTCAGTGTCTTCACAAACAATGACAACTCTGTGGGGTTATTAATTAGTGCCCTTTGGTGCAAATTTAAGTGCTGTTACTTAATCGTGTCTACTATGTCACTTTAATGTACATCTTAATAGCAAGTGTCTGTTGCATTCTTCACTTCAATTAATTACCAACAGAACAGCTTGAGGTACAGTAGTAAGAATAAAATTACATTTATTTCTTCCGCAGCATGGTATTTTATTTAAACAAGCGTCCTTGGGTATTTCTGCACAGAGAGAGAAATAATCTTGCCATTGGTATCGGAGTCTATTTATGCCACCGCAATAAAACTTGTTTACGAATTCTAGTGTTTGGATGAAAAGGCAGGTATTGATTGGAGCATGACATTCTTCCAGGCTAAGAGACTAATAATGAAATACTCTGACACAAACGAGTCCAGAATCATTTAAAATGATGACAGATTCCATAATGTAGTTGGTGGCATTATAATAGTACTAGTCATATATAAATGTGATGCTTGTCATAGAATCATCTGTCGTGCAGTCATACTTTGTTAGCCACCAGTTTAAACATGCCTGAAAAAATTTACCACACCATATGGGACTGTCGTGTTAAAATCACATATGTGTCTTTTGTGTTATGAGGCAATTTTACAGTTCATAAATAGGGTGGAATAATTGCAAAGTAGAGAAATGTAAACAGGCACATCTGTAATCCAGTATTTTAGCCACTTAGCCAAGAATAAACCCCAGAGATGCTCAATAATATCAAGCATGTCAGGCAACATTGGTTGAATAAACATAGTTAACATAATTAAACAGGAAAAATTATGGAAAATGATTAGGCAGGTAAAACCTGAGAGGGGCTGAGATATCTTTTACAATGCAGTGATGTTTATGGTTGATAGGTTTTAGTAGGACTGAAAATGTGATTTTATGTTGTTAATAATGCAGTTGGAGAACAGTTATGTTGGGTAAACACATACAATTGTGTGTCCTGTCCCAAAGAATTTATTCCTCGCATCGCATGTCAAATTACTAGAATATTGGAGGGATAGTGTTAGTAAAATTCAGTAACGTATACCTACAGTACAGTTATCCATCAGAAATGGGATCATCAAAGTGTCAAAAATATTTGACTTCTAGAACAATTGTATGTTATAACTTATTAGTGATACATTAGCTCATGATTGAAAATACACATGTATTGCAATCACAGTACCCTTTCCGGTGTCATTATGACAAATCAACTTTTGGTGACCAAACACACAAATCAAAACAGTGTGGTAGGTAATATCCTGTCGTGCAAATAAAGGGTATGCCACACTAAACAATATCGCTAACGGGATCGCTAAAAAACGTCACTATTTAGCGATCCCGTTAGCGATGTTGTTGTGTGCGGCAGCTTCCAGCGACGAGCTTCCTGCTGTGATCTCGCTCGTCGCTGGAATCGTTCCGGACCCTATTTTCTCGTCGGCGCTCCCGCTGGGTAAGTATATATCGCTAGTGTGGCACCTTTTCTTAGCGATTTAGCGGTACTTTTGTACCGCTAAAGTCGTTAAGAAGATCGCTAACGGCGATAGCGTCGTTAACTATATCGCTAAATGTGGCCGCACTTAGCGATATAGAAACAATCCCGCTAGCGATCTCATTAGTATGCAACGCTAACGAGATCGCTAGCGGGATAGCTTAGTGTGGCAGTACCTTAAGACCAGCCTAGATGTATCCCGTCATGCACCTTATTAGATGCAGGTAGAGCGCCAAGCCTAGTCTGCCTCCCATTCAGTTTCAGCCACAGTGGGTGCTGCTGAGCAAAGACGTCGGTTCCAGCGTCTTGCTCAGGCTCGTGCTGTTCGATTTGTTACTGCTTGCATTCCAGCCAAGTCTATGGTAACCAGCAATAGGCAGTGGCAAACAGATGCTCCAGAAATCCCTCTATTGAGCATGCTTGTGATGTAGCGACGTCTCATTGGTGGTCGGTCGTCAGCTGCTCTGGTGATGTGGCATTTCCGGATTGGTCCACAGGCAAGGTCTTGTCCGACTGGACATGAGCGGAACATATAAAAGGTTCTCAAGGGAGCACGCTGGCGCGCTAGTATCATTTATGTTGTGTGTGTGAGTGGATACGCTACCACTTTGGTTGCATGTGTGCCACTCTTACAATGGCGACTGAGTGTCTAGGCAGGCAGTGTAGGGTGGGAACTCCCGCTTGGCTTAGCATCTGACTCCGGTTGTGTGTGCAGTTAGCACAGCTGAGTTTCAGAGCAAGCACAACCACGAGCCTAGACTTACCTGGGGTAGCGATAGGGACTCTAATTATAATTGCCCTACTCCTGTGTTGTCTAACAGGGTATAGCTCTAAGTGCTCTGTTGTACAGTACCGCTCTGTGGAGTAACAGAGCTAGGTACTTTGCATTCAGTTCAAATTGAGTGACATTTATCTCATTGTGTTGAAACTGTTCACTTGCAGCTTTCCTCTGCCATTGTTCACTGGCTGCAGTTTAACATCACTGCACTGCAGCGTGTACACTGGGTTGCGATCGCACATTATCATTATTATATTTAGTGCGATCCGCAAACCCTAACACTCACTAGTCTAAATTGTTGTCACATAGTTTAGAAGAAGCACATCTAAAATTGCCAATGTTTGCCCACTTTTCATTGCAGTAGCACTTTACATCTGATAGATTGTGAGGGCATCTCCGGTGCACAGCTCTAGTCAGGTCAACATGCAGATTTTTTATTGGATTCGTCAGAACTCTGGCTAGACTATTCCAAATCTTTGATCGTGTACTGACAAAGTCATTCTTTTGTTGTTTTGGAGGAATGCTTACCATTGTTGTCTTGCTGAAACGTGAATTTTCTTTTAATCTTCAGCTTTTTTGCAGAGGCCTAAAGATTTTGTTGCAAAACTGATGTTTGAAACTGTTCATAATTACCTCCACCTTGACTTAAGCCCCAGTTCCACTTGCAAGAATCAAATCCGAAGTATAATGCCTGCACCCTGCGTCACCATGGGTATTGTGTTGTTTTTGGTGATGCACAAAATTGGTTTGATGCAAAATATTACTGTTGAAATTATTGCAAAAAAGTTCAACCCTGGTCTCATCAGACAATAACAAATGTTCCCACTTGCTTTTGGAGGACTTAATGTAGGTTTTGGCTTGGATGCATTTATTTGTTAGAAAATGCTTCAATCTTTGCACCCTACCCCAAAGGTGACACATATGAAGAATACGGGAGCTTGTTGTGACTTGCAGTGCAAGACCAGTACTTGCTAGAAATTCCTGCAGCTCTTTTAATGTTGGTGTAGGCCTCTTCTCAGTCACCCAGCCCAATTTCTGGTCTTTTAATCAGTTTTTGTTGGATGTCCAGTTTTATGTAATGTGGCTGTTGTGCCAATCTAAGGCTCTCCTTGATGACTGTCTTCACAGTGTTTCCTGGAAATGCCATGGAAAGTTTTTTGTACCCTTCTCCTGACTGATAACTTTCAACAATGAGTTCTCTTTGCTTTGTTGTAAGCCAGTTTGGCTTCCTCTAAAGCCAACCCTGACTTTAACTAGGGCTTGTTTTTGGAGTATGGCTTCTATTTCAAGCAAACTTCTAAAAATCCTGTAAAATCATGCTAGTGCTTATTTTAAGGTTAGGGCTTATTTTCGGAGTAGGTAGCTACCTACAGTTTTGTGAAAAATTGTTTGCCCCCTTCCTGATTTCCTTTTCTTTTGAATGTTTGTCACACTTAAATATTTCAGATCACCAAACAAATTTAAATGTTAGACAAAGATAATTCAAGTAAACACAAAATGCAGTTTTTAAATGAAGGCCTTTATTATTAAGGTAAAAAGAAATCCAAACCCTGTGTGAAAAAAAAGTGATTCCCTCTAAACCAAATAGCTGGTTGGGCCACCAGTAGCAGCAACAACTGCAATCAAGCATTTGCGATAAATGACAATGAGTCTTTTACAACGCTCTGGAGGAATTTTGGCCCACTCATCTTTGCAAAATTGTTGTAATTCAGCCACAATGGATGGTTTCCAAGCATAAACTGTCTTTTTAAGTTCATGCCACAGCATCTCAATTGGATCAAGGTCAGGACTTTGACTAGGTCACTCCAGAGTCTTAATGTTCTTTTTAAGCCATTCAGAGGTGGACTTGCTGGTGTGTTTTAGATCATTGTCCTGCTGCACTACCAAAGTGCGCTTCAACTTGAGGTCACAAACAGATGGCCAGACATTTTCCTTCTGGATTTTTTTGGAAGACAGCAGAATTCATGGTTTCATTTACCACAGCAAGTCTTCCAGGTCCTGAAGCAGCAAAACTGCCCCAGACCATCACACTACCACCACCACCATATTTTACTGTTGGTATGATGTTCCTTTTCTGAAATGCTGTGTTACTTCTATGCCAGATGTAATGGAACATACACTTTCCACAAAGTTCAACTTTTTTCTCATCAGTCCACGAGACAAGTCTCCCAAGAGTCTTGGGGATCATCAAGAAATTTTCTGGCAAAACTGAGATGAGCCTTTATGATCTTATTGCTCAGCAGTGGTTTTCATCTTGGATCTATGCCATGCAGGCCATTTTTGCCCACTCTCTTCTTATGGTGGAGTCATGAACACTGACTTTAACTGAGGCAAGGGGGCCTGCAGTTCTTTGGATGTTGTTGTGAGTATTTTTGTAACCTCTTGGATGCATCATCGCTGCACTCTTGGGGTAATTTTTGTCACCGGCCACTACTGGGATGGTTCACCAGTACTCCATGTTTTTGCCATTTGTAGACAATGGCTCTCATTGTGGTTTGCTGGAGTCCCAAAGCTTTAGAAATGGCCTTATAACCTTTTCCTGACTGATAGATCTCAATTACTTTGTTTCTCATTTGTTCAAGAATTTCTTTGGATTGCGGCATGATGTCTAGTTTTTGAGTAACTTTTGGTCTATGTCACTTTGTCAGGCAGGTCCTATTTAAGTGATTTCTTGAGAACAGGTGTGGCAGTAATTAGGACTGGGTGTGGCTAGCGAATTTGAACATGGCTTCCCAAAGATGTGATAAACCACAGTTAACTTAGGTTTTAACGGGGGGGGGCAATCACGTTTTCACCAGGATCCTGTAGGTTTGAATTTATCTCCCTTGATAACATAGACCTTTTAAAAACTGCATTTTGAGTTTACTTGCGTTATGTTTGTATAATATTTAAATTTGTTTGGTGATCTAAAACATTTAAGTGTGACAAACATGCAAAAGAATAGGAAATCAGGAAGGGTTTTTTCACACAGCTGTATGTATAAAAGAATAATTGTGCTAACTATTGGACAGTGAAGAGAGGGAATCACTTTCATTTCAATTAGTAGACTGTAGTACATACTCTTTTATATAGCAACAAAGTACACAATATATTACAAATTTTACTTTCAAAGGAAGTAAAAAACCTAATTTTCAAATATCTTTATTTTACAAATTAAGGTGTTATTTTTAAAGATTTTTGTTAGTTATTTTTCTTTTCTAACAATTTTTTTTTATGATTATTTTTGTTAATTTTTTTGAAGAGGGAACAACATATTCTGTAGAAAAGATTTGAAATTAGGAAACATTATTGCCAGAAATATCATTATAAATCCGCCTTAGGGAACGCTTAGAACAAAGAGAAGTGAACTTTTTAATTCTGTGTTTGTCATTTCTGTCATAAAGGAATGAACAGTCTGTACTTTCTCATATTAAACTTTGAGGTTATTTTTATTTCTTTATAACTGATATATTAAAGGAAATGTGCCTTATGAATATACAGTAGATAGCATGCGAATGCTGCAAGAACAATTTAGAAATACAAGAAAAACACTGTGATATGCATCATCCAAAAAGGCTGAAAATATATTAATAAAAGCTGTATTATCCACCATTATCCTACTTAATGGCTTTCTATACTCATTTATATTATCTGACTTCTAAACACGACTGCTTTCATACTAACCTATTTGTTAGGGTCTTGATATGACAGGAGAACAGTATAATAAAAAATTTATTATTCTCCACATGGTTACCATATGCAAAATACTACAAAAACTTGTAATTAAATGTAAAAAATACTTGAAACCCTGTTTTTGATTGGTGAGATCAAGCTGTATAAGGTTTTAGTTTTTGTTTTTATCGTGAAAATAGCAACATCTAGCCTTCATATAATAAATGACACCTAGATCACAAATGCAACTGGTTTAACCAGTGCATGTTGACTGAAAAATAATGTTTTTGATGTACACAAAAAAATCACTGAGCGATGCCTGTTTTTGATCGAAGTCCTACATTAAAGTTACCTATACAAGGCTATGTGTCAATGAAAATCATGGACAGCACACAGATGTAAGCAGTATACAGTCCATGTGCTGTCTGTGATTAACATTGTAATAGACAGGAGAAAAATTACCATTTATTCATACGTAAAAATCACTGATGAAACTGATGGTAAAAACTAAGGCTACTTTCACACATCCTTTTTTTAGAATCAGGCACAATCCGATCAGGTTTTTAGCCGGATCCATCCCGAACCTTTGAACCTGAGAAATGTAGTGTGAGCATGCCTGGAACAAGGAGAGGTTTTTAGAAGAGATAGAGAGAAAGAGAGAGAGTAAGAGAGAGAGAGACCTTGATTTCTTCTTTACAGGCATGCGCAGAGGAAGAAAACGCAGTCCGGAGGCCGGATCAGTCTTTTGCCTGATCCTACACCCAAAGACTTCTATTGTACCAAGTAGCCTGATGCGCCGCTTCAGGCTCTATCCAGTTTATGCGCCGGAAACAAAAAACGTTCCTCTGGCCTTTTTGTCCAGCCACCGGAATTTAAATTTATGCCGGATCCAGAAAAAAACGGACAAAACGGAAAGACATGCGGCGCAAACCGGTGCTCACGAAAGTCAATGAGAAAAAAACGCATCCGGTGGTATAAACAAACGGATCTTTTTTTTAAAAAAAAGCCGGATCGCGCCTGACGGCAAAAAAATGATGTGTGAAAGTAGCCTAACACTGACCAAACACTTGTGAATATTGAGCTGATTTTGTTGCGTACGTCAAAAATCATGGATGTTTGAGGCCTTAATGGAAATTATCCAGTTCAGAGTGATAGCCATTGAAAAATATGGTGCATGTTGTGAATTACACATTTTTCCAATCTATCTCAGCTATTGTTGTAGCAAGGTTGATACAGTATCATCTCAGTTTTTATGATAATTACCAGTTTCAAAATCGTTTGCACACTACTGTGTTCTTTGCTTTGCAATTGACCTCAGTTTGTGAATAGACAACTTAATTAATGATATTCCAACATGTACCCTTGTAAATTGTAACTTGTTCTTAACCCCTTGATAACCTTGGACAGATAGGCCTTTGCTGAGTCCGCATCTTTCCAGCTGTCATGATCAGCTGTCATGCCCCTCTACGAGTTCAGATCCACTTGCGGATGTTAACCAGGTAAATGTCCCTGTTAGTCACTTACAGCAGTATGTAACACGCGTTGGGCAGAAGCAAGTCACAAGTCATGCCCATCAGCGCCCCTTTGACGTGATCGCGGGGCACCGATGGTTTGTCATGACAGCCCGGAGACTGCACAAGACCCCCATGCCTGTTATTGTTAACCTTCTATGAATGCTGCCTTGTGGCCGGCATTCATAGGAGATCGTGATTTTTGCTGCACTTAAGAGGGCTGAAGCCCTGCTATGTGTAGCGATTGGATTATTGCAGCTTTAATTTTCCTAAGGAGACTGTTAAAGCCAGTAAAAAGTAAAAAAAAGTTTTAAAAAAATATTTAAAAAATTAAAAAAACATGAAAGTTCAAATCACCCCCTTTTGACTTATTGAAAAAAATGAAAAATACACATCTTTGGTATCGCTATGATCAGATATGTCCGATCTATCAAAATAAAAAGTAAATTAATCAAATTGGTGTACAGGTTAATGAGAAAAAGATGAAAACACCAAATTAATTTTTTTTTGGCCAAGGCAACATTGTAATAAAATGCCATAACAGGCTATAATAACATCATATCTACTCCAAGATAAATTCAGTACAAATAAAAACGTCAGCTCGGGGAGCAAAAAATAAGCCCTCACTCAGTCCCAGATCACGTATAATGGAGACGCTACATGTCTCGGATAATGTCGACATATCTGAGTACTCATACAGACCTGGGGAATCATATCGCCAGGTCTGTTTTAGCATTTAACAAACATGATAAATAAAAATCACCAAAAACTATTGTGGTATTGCTTTTTTTGCAATTTCACCGCACTTTTTTCTTATTTTCTAGTACGCTATATAGTAAAATCAATGGTGTAATTTAAAAGTACAACTCGTTCCGCAAAAAAATAGCCTTCGTACGGCTATAGTGATGGAAAAATAAAAAAGTTATGGCACTGGGAAGAAGAGGTGCAAAAAATGAAAGCACGAAAATGGAAAATCGCAAGGTGGTGAAGGTGCTAAATAGTTTGACAGATGAGCCGATTACTTAGTTAAAAAAATTCAATTAATACTAAGCCAAATGCCACGCATAACTCAAAGTACTATCAGGGGGCAAAAAAAATAAATATATATATATATATATATATATAACTGGTGAAATAATTATTGAAGACGTCACCAATTGTTTAAGTAAATATATTTCTAAGGAGGCTATTGACATGAAATTCTCATCAAATGTCAGTAACAACACATCAAATCTACACAGACAAATAAATCAAACTGTTGATGTCCATAAATTAAGTTATGTGTAATAATGAGAAATGAGACAGGAAAAAAGTATTGACCACACTTACTGAAATTTATTTACAGGAAAGATGTATACCTTTGTACCGTGTGAGCCAGTAGATAGAAAAATATTTAGAATTGAGAGTCCTCAGTGGTTGATACCTTTTAATGGCTAACTGAAAAGATGGTAACAAATTACAAGCTTTTTGAGACTAAAGATCCCCAACTCACATCAGGACTACAAGATCCCAAGTACTTTCAGCTGCATCACATCTAATGTGGTGTACCTAATTATTTGTACTAAATGTCCAACTGGGGGTCTGTATGTGGGGGAGACCGGGCAAAACTGAGAACAAGGATGAATTCTCATCGCCACACAATAAGAGAGAAAGAATGGATCTACCTGTGGCCAAACACTTTTTATCCCCGATCATAGCATGATGGACATGAAATTACTTGTATTAAAAGCTAACTTTAAGTCTCAGAGAGACAGAAAGGTTTGGGAATATAAACTCATGACAACCTTTGACACACTCAGTGTGGGAATGAATGTGTCACATGGATTTATGTCTTTTTAAATCAATTAAGGAATTTGCTCTTCAGACTTTCTGGGGGCATCACAGCACAATACCAGACTCCAATCAGAGGACAATAAAACTTTCACACTACTTATCTATGAACTGTTCCAATATTTATGTTCATCTCTATCTCCCATAATGACAGTTCTGCTTCACGTCACTTGTCTTATCTATTGCATTGTTTCTGTGCTGTGTTGTGTATAAATATGTGCTTCTTCAGATTTTGTATTAGTCTAGTTTCGAAAGCTTGCAATTTGTTATCATCTTTTCAGTTAGCCATTAAAAGGTATCAACCACTGAGGACTCTCAATTCTAAATATTCAGAAATGTGTTTAATAATTCTTACAAAATCTTTTGTTGGTGATGACCGCTTAGATATCTCCTGTATGGAGAAACTAGATGCACACATTGCTCAGATGTGATTTTAGCCCATTCTGGAACATAAACACTCGTCAAATCCTGAAGGTTCCATGGGCTCCTTTTATGAGCTCAACAAGATTTAATTCCTTCCATAAATTTTCTATTGGACTTTAGTCAGGTGACGGGCTGGGCCATTCTAGCAGCATTATTTTCTTTCTTTAGAGCCAATGGAGAGTTTCCTTGCCTGTGTGTTTTGGATCATTGTCTTGCTAAAATGTTCACCTTGCTTCATCTTCATCATCCTGGTAGATGGCAGCAGATTTTTATCTAGAATGACTCGGTAAATTTGTCCATTCATTAGGATTGAGCGATACTTTCCGATATCAAGAAGTATCGGATCTGAATGGGTATCGCCGATACCCCAAAAGTATCGGCGATACCCGATTCCGATACCGGAAATCCAATGCAAGTCTATGGGACAGAAATATCGTAACTAAAAAAACCTCTTTCTTTCTTTGTAAACACTAAATATACACACATAGAATACATATATATATATATATATATATATATATACATGTCATTGTGACATATATATATACATATATTTATAGTTTTTACACTTCTACATAGTAAAATAGCCTCTGATTCAATTGCCGGGTAAAGCCGGCTTTTGTGAAAAGACAGAAGCACCCGACATGAAATGACACTTGGTTTACATAGAGTTAACCATGTCTTTTCATGTAGTTTGATATCTGATTTGCACAAACAATTACATGAGTGTATGTGTGCAAAATTTCACACCTGTAGGGGTTAATTAAAGGTGTAAATTCGTTGTAAAAAAACAGACTTTTTTGCTACGAATTTACACCTTTAATTAACCCCTACAGGTGTGAAATTTTGCACACATACACTCATGTAATTGTTAGTGAAAACAATAGATCAAACAACTTGAAATGACATGGTTAACTCTATGTAAACCATGTGTCATTTCATGTCGGGTTCTGCATTTTCACAAAAGCCGGCAATTGAATTAGCGGCTATTATACTATGTAGAAGTGTATGAACTATAAATATAAATATATATATATGTGTCACAAATTCAATGACATGTATATATATATATATATGAGGTATAACCTATACAAGGCTAGCACCTTTTTTGTGAAGATACAGATAGTAGTATCACAGTGCCTAGATAGAAGAACTCAGTGCAAAAATTAATCTCAGCTCAAATAAAGGAAAATTGCACACAGAGAATATATTATAAAAGTAGAAACATTTTATTAAACAATTTTTAAAAAAAAACACGTATAATAGACAGAATGACAGTGGTAACCAGAAATGGAGTGGAACCACACAGGTACTCAAGTACAATAACAATATAAAACTAGTATGCTATGATGCACATAAAGTAAGAACGACCATACTAATACTATGCCAAAAAGTCTGTATCAAGAGACTATATGTAAGTCTTTCTGCCAATGACCAGGCAAATAGTGACACAAGTCTAAACACAGGCTATACGCCGCTTTAAAGACATGCAATCACCGTTAGAAATAGAGGTCGAACACATACCTGAGACCCAGTGGTGCCACTCTCCCCAACGCGCGTTTCGGCGCTATGCCTTCTTCCGGGGGAGTGGCATCAAAGGTAACCAAGGAGTATTTATATGCCTATGGGCCAATCCGATGGAAAGAATCAGAGTAACAGCTTGTCTGCTCATTATAGATGGCGCATGCAAGCGCCGGGAAAACCGGATGCAGCCATCTCCAAAAGCGTCATCAGCCAAGCCCGCCCGCGTCACGAGGCACCGCCCACCAGGTCATGTGAGCGGACCCTCCGACGCGAGCAGAGCGAGACCGAGGAGAGACGCGATCAGAGATGCCTAGCAACCAGCCCCCAGCGTGCATGCGCACTAGCAGGCAACTGATTCTTTAGCAAAGTTACATAGAGAACAAGTATATGACGTAAAAACGCCAGATCGTGTAATGGATAACAATCCCAATTGCCATAATATACATAGCTGAAACAAAAATCAATGAATAATAAAAACAGTATTGAATAATTATATACTAAACAAATATATGTGAACTGTGACCGAGTGAAAAACAAAAATATACATAAATCCAATAGGGGAAAACACATACCAAACATATATTATATAGCGTGCAAAGCCAAAATAGAGTACATAGTGTAAACTGTTATGTTACGGTAGCTGAGGAGTGCAGGTAAAAAAGGAAATACACCAGAGCAGTTGGAATCTATGAGATTGCAGTACCCTGACTAACCACCGCAACTAGAGGCAGCCATGGAGCGTTCCTACGTTGGTCCTAGACGCCTCGTCACAGCCTGAGAAACTAACTACACCTAAAGATAGAAATAGGAAAGCTATCTGCCCCGGAGCAGAACCCCAAAGATAATAGAAAGCCCCCAAACATGTAATGGCGGTTAGACAAGAGGAAATACTGACACAGAAAGAAAATAGTATGAGCAAACGCTGGGGCCCAAACTATCTAAATAGAAAAGGATAGGAAGGGTACTTACTGCAATCTCAGAAAACCCTGAAAAAACACCAACTCTACTAATTTCAAAATCACCTGAGATCACACGACCTCTACCACCTAAATTAGTTCTCTGGTGTAACAAAAACAAAACAGCAGCCACTGAAAAAAAAACTGGAAAAAGCAAAAGTACAAAACACAGTGGCTGGACTAAACTGAGAGGGCAAAAGCCCCCGGAGGGGACCCTGAAGGCCCCCACAGAAGTGCAGGACAAAATGCAAAAATATAGCAAAAACACAAAATAAGAAATTGTCTTATCTGATAGCAGGAGATGCAGACACGACACAGCAGGCTACAAGGGAAACTGGAAAGAAGGATTCAGACCAGAACAATTGATCACCGGCAACCCTGATGGGAAAATGACTCCCTTACATAAGACCAATCAGTAACACCTGATTCCCAGTCCTCACAATCCTCACTAGTACCGCTTGTAACCACCAGAGGGAGCCTCTGCTCAGAACTCATCTCAAACCCATTCACAACAGTACCCCCCCTTGAGGAGGGGTCACCGAACCCTCATTTGAGCAACCAGGTCGGTCAGGATGAGTTCTATGATACGCACGGATAAGTCTCCTAGCATGGATGTCCGAAGCAAACACCCAAGAATTGTCTTCCTGACCATAACCTCTCCATTTAACCAAATACTGGAGTCTTCGTCTAGAAAAACGAGAATCCAATATTTTCTCAACCACATACTCCAGATTGCCCTCAACCAAAACAGGGTCAGGAGGCACAGCAGCAGGAACCACTGGCTCAACAAACCTCTTCAACAAGGACTTGTGGAACACGTTATGGATCTTAAATGTCCCTGGAAGAAGCAAACGAAAAGAAACAGGATTAATAATCTCCATGATCTTATAAGGTCCAATGAACCTAGGCTTAAATTTAGGAGATGCTACTCTCATAGGAATATTCTTTGAGGACAACCAGACCAAGTCCCCCACTTTAAACCGAGGACCATCAGTCCTATGCCGGTCAGCAAACCGCTGGGCCTTCTCCTGAGAGAGGGACAACCTCTCCACTACCTGGTCCCAAATCTGCTGCATACGCTCAACAACAGAGTCAACACCTGGACAGACAGAAGCCTCCGTCTGTCCTGAAGAAAATCGAGGGTGAAACCCAGAATTACAGAAAAACGGAGACATCAAAGTGGCAGAGCTAGCCCTATTATTAAGAGCAAACTCAGCCAAAGGCAAAAAAGAGACCCAGTCATCCTGATCAGCAGACACAAAGCATCTTAGATAAGTCTCCAATGTCTGGTTTGTTCTCTCAGTTTGACCATTGGTCTGAGGATGAAATGCCGAGGAGAAAGACAATTGAACACCCAGTTTAGAACAAAAAGTCCTCCAAAATCTGGAAACAAACTGGACTCCTCTGTCAGACACAATGTTCTCAGGAATGCCGTGTAAACGAACCACGTGCTGAAGGAACAACGGCACCAATTCAGAGGAGGAAGGCAACTTAGGTAAAGGCACAAGATGTATCATCTTGGAAAACCTATCACAAATTACCCAGATGGTGGTCATTCTCTGAGAAACAGGAAGATCGGAAATGAAATCCATAGAGATATGGGTCCATGGTCTCTTGGGCACAGGCAATGGCATCAACAAACCACTAGAGCGAGAGCAAGGCTTGGAGCGAGAGCAAGTCCCGCAGGACTGCACAAATTCCCTGACATCGCGAGACAAGGTAGGCCACCAAAAGGACCGACTAACCAAGTCTCTGGTACCAAAAATTCCGGGATGCCCAGCCAATGCGGAACAATGAATCTCAGACATCACACTCTTTTTCCATTGGTCCGGGACAAACAATTTTCCAACAGGGCAGCGCTCGGGCCTATCCTCCTGACACCCCTCCAGAGCAAGTCTCAAATTGGGCGAGATGGCGGAAAGAACTACACCCTCCTTCAAAATAACAGAGGGATCAGATAGCTCAGGAGAGTCCGCAAGGAAACTCCTCGAGAGGGCATCCGCCTTAACATTCTTAGTGCCAGGAAGAAAGGAAACCACAAAATTAAAACGTGTGAAAAACAAGGCCCACCTGGCCTGTCTAGGATTGAGTCGCTTGGCAGATTCCAGATAGACCAGATTCTTATGGTCCGTAAGGACCACCACCTGATGTTTGGCTCCCTCCAGCCAATGTCTCCACTCTTCAAAAGCCCACTTCATGGCCAATAACTCCCGATTACCCACGTCATAATTACGTTCAGTAGGAGAAAATTTTCGAGAGAAAAAGGCACAAGGGTTACTTTTAGAGGTCTCTGGATCTTTTTGGGACAAAACGGCACCTGCCCCAATTTCAGAGGCATCAACCTCCACCTGAAATGGCAGAGAAACATCAGGCTGCCGTAGAACAGGAGCAGAAGTGAATCTCTGCTTAAGTTCCTGAAACGCAGAGACTGCCTCAGGAGGCCAATTCACCACATCAGAACCCTTTCTGGTCAAATCAGTTAATGGTTTAACAATAACCGAGAAATTACCAATAAATTTACGATAAAAATTGGCAAAACCCAAAAATCTCTGAAGAGCCTTTAATGAAGTAGGTTGGACCCAATCACAGATGGCCTGAACCTTGACCGGGTCCATTTCAATAACAGATGGGGACAAAATGAATCCCAGAAATGAGATCTTCTGTACGCCAAAAAGACACTTTGATCCCTTCACATACAGAGCATTCTCTCTCAAAATCTGGAATACAGTTCGAACATGTTTCACATGAGAGTCCCAGTCATTAGAAAAAATCAAGATATCATCCAAATAAACAATCAGAAACTTGTCCACAAAATCCCTGAAAATGTCATTCATGAAGGACTGGAAGACGGAAGGAGCATTAGTGAGCCCAAAGGGCATCACAAGGTACTCAAAATGCCCTTCAGGGGTGTTAAATGCCGTCTTCCATTCATCCCCGTGCTTAATGCGAATAAGGTTATACGCCCCCCTGAGGTCAAGCTTGGTAAACCAAGTAGCGTTTTTCACCCTGGAAAACAAGTCAGAAATCAAGGGTAACGGGTATTGATATTTCACAGTAATATTGTTCAAGAGACGATAATCAATACACGGCCTTAATGAACCATCTTTTTTGGCCACAAAGAAAAAACCGGCACCTAAGGGTGAAGAGGATGGTCTGATATGACCCTTCTCCAATGATTCCTTGATATAAGACCGCATAGCGTCATGTTCAGGTACAGACAAGTTAAAAAGGCGACCTTTAGGGAATTTACTACCTGGCACTAATTCAATAGCGCAGTCATAGCTCCTATGGGGAGGTAAGGATGCAGATTTACTTTCTCTAAACACATCAGAAAAATCAAACAAAAAGTCAGGAACATCCTCAGCCTGGGGGGAGGCAGAAAAAACAGGAGTGTTGGTATTAACACATTGGCAGCCCCAACTGGTTACAGACACAGATTTCCAATCCAAAACAGGATTATGAGACTGTAACCAAGGGAAACCCAGCACTATAATGTCATGCAGATTATATAGAACCAAAAATTTGCAGCACTCCTGGTGATCAGGTTCAACCCTCATTATCACCTGAGTAGAAAACTGGGGTTTATTCTCAGCCAAAGGGGTAGAATCGATCCCCAGTAAAGGAATAGACTTCTGTAGGGGTATCAAGGGAAACCCACAACGTTTAGCAAAATCATAATCCATCAGGTTAATAGCTGCTCCAGAATCAACGAAAGCCTGAGCAGAAAATGAGGACAGAGAGCATATCAGAGTGACAGTTAACAAAAACTTAGTCTGAACACTACCCAAGACAACCGAGCATGCAAAACGTCTTCCCCGCTTAGGGCAGACTGAAATAGCATGAGAGGCATCACCACAGTAGAAACATAACCCATTGCGCTTTCGAAACTCATGACGCTGTGCCCCAGACACCACTCCATCACACTGCATGGGCTCAGCAGCTGGCTCACAAGGCAACACCACTCCACGCATACTTCTCCGCTCACGCAAACGTCTGTCAATTTGAATCGCTAATGACATAGAATCATTGAGACCAGAGGGGACAGGGAATCCCACCATAACATCCTTTACATTATCCGACAGACCCTTCCGGAAAAGGGCCGCCAAAGCGTCGTCATTCCACTTGGTCAGGACTGCCCACCTACGGAATCTCTGACAGTATAACTCAGCGTCATCAAGCCCCTGATTTAATGCCAACAAGGCTTTTTCAGCTTGATCAGTGACATTAGGCTCATCGTACAATAACCCCAAAGCCTGAAAAAACGCATCAACATCACTCAAAACAGGATCCCAGGTATCAGGGAAAAAGCCCAATCCTGAGGATCGCCGCAAAGGAGAGAGATGATAATTTGAACCTGCTGCGCTGCGTTTCCTGAGGACTTAGATTTTAAGGCAAGAAACAATTTACAATTATTTTTGAAATTCTGAAACTTAGCTCGATCCCCTAAAAACAAATCTGGCATGGGGATCCTAGGTTCCACAACAGGCAACCTAGCAAGATATGCAGCAATACTCTGAACCTCAGTGGCAAGCTGATCCACACGGCCAGACAACTGTGCAAACTCCATTGGGAGAAAAGATCCTCCCCAGCACCCAGAGATACAGAGGGAAAAAAAAAAAAAATGCAACAAACAGAAAAAAAACTCTGACAACTTTTCTTCCTTCAAAATATTTTTTCCCTTCTGTGAGTACCATACAATTTTTATGGCCGGTGATACTGTTATGTTACGGTAGCTGAGGAGTGCAGGTAAAAAAGGAAATACACCAGAGCAGTTGGAATCTATGAGATTGCAGTACCCTGACTAACCACCGCAACTAGAGGCAGCCGTGGAGCGTTCCTACGTTGGTCCTAGACGCCTCGTCACAGCCTGAGAAACTAACTACACCTAAAGATAGAAATAGGAAAGCTATCTGCCCCGGAGCAGAACCCCAAAGATAATAGAAAGCCCCCAAACATGTAATGGCGGTTAGACAAGAGGAAATACTGACACAGAAAGAAAATAGTATGAGCAAACGCTGGGGCCCAAACTATCTAAATAGAAAAGGATAGGAAGGGTACTTACTGCAATCTCAGAAAACCCTGAAAAAACACCAACTCTACTAATTTCAAAATCACCTGAGATCACACGACCTCTACCACCTAAATTAGTTCTTTGGTGTAACAAAAACAAAACAGCAGCCACTGAAAAAAAAACTGGAAAAAGCAAAAGTACAAAACACAGTGGCTGGACTAAACTGAGAGGGCAAAAGCCCCCGGAGGGGACCCTGAAGGCCCCCACAGAAGTGCAGGACAAAATGCAAAAATATAGCAAAAACACAAAATAAGAAATTGTCTTATCTGATAGCAGGAGATGCAGACACGACACAGCAGGCTACAAGGGAAACTGGAAAGAAGGATTCAGACCAGAACAATTGATCACCGGCAACCCTGATGGGAAAATGACTCCCTTACATAAGACCAATCAGTAACACCTGATTCCCAGTCCTCACAATCCTCACTAGTACCGCTTGTAACCACCAGAGGGAGCCTCTGCTCAGAACTCATCTCAAACCCATTCACAACAGTAAACATATGAGATGCTATAACAGTATACTCATATATAATAACAATATATAAAGACATCAATAATTGTGCAATTAGTACATTAGAACGACATTATATACCAGTGAATACAGAATTGCATCCAAAAAATAATAAAAATAAAAAAATAAAAAATATATAAAACAAACAGCACAAAGAAATCAATATACACAACATATAAATATCTATATCTCATATGTTCCAATGCGTGGATCTCTCTAAAACACTTCGGAAACTTCATCGCCCAGGGCTCATATATCCTGTTATTAGAAAACTTCCAACGGATATTAGATCAAACCATAACGATACATGAAAGAGAATCTAAAAAAGATAAAGCATATTAATGACAAAAAAACATAAAATGATGCCCTAAAAAATACAGGCACGAGTGATCAGAGGAATGGTGCGAAACTTAAAGACTCATTTAAACCATTAGGGTGAAGGGACCGAAGCTTCCAGATCCAGAAAGCTTCTCTCTGTGCGAGAAGCCTGCTCATTTTGCCCCCCCGCAGATTGGAAACCACACGATCAATTCCTCTGAATTTCAATACAGATGGATCACAAGCATGGTGCATTTTGAAGTGCCGAGGAATTGTTTTCAAAACATCAAGATTATTCTCATCCGCTGCTGCTACAATGTCACGAATGTGTTCCCTTACACGGATTTTAAACGCACGAGTCGTTAGACCTACATAGATCTTCTTGCAGGGACATGAAGCATGATAAACAACAAAGGTTGTTGAGCATGTGATGGTTTGGGTTATAGTAAATGTTTTTCCATCCGAAGAAAAGAAATCATTAGTATGTAGCACATTAGGACAAGCCACACAACCATCACATGGTTTACAACCCCATTGCAAATTGGACCGAGCACAATTCGTGGCAAAGATAGATGGTTGGGGACGTGGCACAAAATAACTTCTCACTAAGTGATCCCTTAGATTACGCGATCTTCTCGCGGTCATGCTTGGTTTATCTGTTATGTATTGCTTCAAAACAGGATCTGCCAAAAGGATAGGCCAATATTTGGCCAAAATTTCACACATATTCTCCCACTGTACATTATATTGAGAGACCAATCTCACCTGTGAGCTATCCTTAACCCTCGGGGAGGAATATAATAAATCATTTCTTCTCGTATTTCTTGCCCTGTTGTATGCCCTTTTTATGCATCTCTTGCTATATCCTCTATCAAGGAAGTGTTCAGATAGATCTCTGGCTTGAATTTCAAAGTCCTCATTTGATGAGCAAATCCTTTTGATACGCAGAAACTGACCCGTAGGCACAGAATTAATCACATGGGGTGGGTGTGAGGACCTGGCATGTAAAACAGAATTCACAGACGTATCCTTGCGGAATATGTCAGATGTAAGGGCACCATCCGGACCTCTCCTCACAGTGACATCTAGAAAATCAATTACAGAAAAATCATATTTGTAAGTCAAATGAATATTCAAATCATTCATATTCAAATCATGAAAAAACGACTCCAACTCAGATGAGGTACCACGCCAGATCAGAAAAATATCGTCAATGTAGCGGGTCCATAAAACGACCCGCTCCATTGACGAAATACGATCTGTAGTAAAAAGGTCCCTCTCCCACAGCCCCAGGAACAGATTCGCATACGACGGCGCACAAGCCGCGCCCATCGCTGTACCCTGGAGCTGCAGGAAGAAGGACCCGTTAAACAGAAAAAAATTATGAGTCAACAGAAACTCCAAAAGTAAAAGTAAAAAATCGATGTCACCGGAGGAGAAGCTCGTCATGGTCAAAAAATGAGAAAACTGCCCTCAAACCATCCTGGTGGCGAATATTTGTATAAAGTGACTCCACGTCACATGTGACCATAATCATGTCGTCATCAATGTGTATAGCATCGATCTTCTTGAGAAAATCAGATGTGTCTTTCAAAAAAGATGGAATTGTCTCCACCAGGGGTTTGAGGAACATATCAATATATCTGCCAATGCCCTCTGTAAGTCCACCCACCCCGAGATTATTGGCCTACCTGGAGGATTTGTGCTGTTTTTATGCACCTTAGGCAACAGGTACAGAGTTGGAATGCATGGTTCTTTAATCAATAAGACATCACGTATTTGGGTAGGTATGATCTCTGATCGCGTCTCTCCTCGGTCTCGCTCTGCTCGCGTCAGAGGGTCCGCTCACATGACCTGGTGGGCGGTGCCTCGTGACACGGGCGGGCTTGGCTGATGACGCTTTTGGAGATGGCTGCATCCGGTTTTCCCGGCGCTTACATGCGCCATCTATAATGAGCAGACAAGCTGTTACTCTGATTCTTTCCATCGGATTGGCCCATAGGCATATAAATACTCCTTGGTTACCTTTGATGCCACTCCCCCGGAAGAAGGCATAGCGCCGAAACGCGCATTGGGGAGAATGGCACCACTGGGTCTCAGGTATGTGTTCGACCTCTATTTCTAACGGTGATTGCATGTCTTTAAAGCGGCGTATAGCCTGTGTTTAGACTTGTGTCACTATTTGCCTGGTCATTGGCAGAAAGACTTACATATAGTCTCTTGATACAGACTTTTTGGCATAGTATTAGTATGGTCGTTCTTACTTTATGTGCATCATAGCATACTAGTTTTATATTGTTATTGTACTTGAGTACCTGTGTGGTTCCACTCCATTTCTGGTTACCACTGTCATTCTGTCTATCATACGTGTTTTTTTAAAAAAATTGTTTAATAAAATGTTTCTACTTTTATAATATATTCTCTGTGTGCAATTTTCCTTTATTTGAGCTGATATATATATGAGGTGTAAAATTGTTGAAAAAAAATGCGTGGGCTCCCGCCCTATTTTCGCAACCAGACAGACAAAGCCAGCGAGTGGGGGCAGATAATAATAGCTCAGAGAGGGACCATTATTTTTGCCCCCCCCCTGGCTACTAACATCTGCCCCCAGACACCCCAGAAAAGACAAATCTATAATTAGATTCGCCCTTTTTGGCACTTTGCCCATCTATTTCCATTGCCCTGTAGCGGTGGCGAATGGGTTAATATGGGGTTAAAGCCACCTTGCTATTGAAAGGTGACCTTAAGCCAGGTTAATAATTGAGAGCTGTCAATTAGACAACTATCAATTATTAATCCTATTGCATGAAATAAAAATAAAACACACACACTTTAATTAAAAATCATTTTAATGAAATAAAGACACATGTTTTTGACCATCTTTTATTTTACTGCAAAAACCATTTCCTGTAATAAAAATAAAATAAAAAAGCAAAATTATTCTTACCTATCCCATGCACAGTCAGGTCCCACGGTGTAATCCTTCAGAAAGGGTTAATGTTTACTGCAGGGACCGCAGCTAATGCTGCAGCCTCACAGTAAACCCCCAAATGAATGAGTTCCTCTCCTGGCTGACAGGAGAGGAAGTGGAAAGCTTAATTGATTGCTTTCCACTTTCACTTCAGGTCAGCCAGGGACACAATCAGTGACGTCAGAGGGAACTGATTAACAAAAATAGGGGTTCCCTTCGAAAAAAAAATGGTGTGGGGTCCCCCCTATTTTTGTTAACCAGCCTGATGAAGCAGACTGCTGAGGCATGGTATTTAAGGCTGTTTTGGAGCCAATATCCATGGACCTTGCCAGCAGCGTCGGACTGGAGTACCTTGGGCCCACCAGAGAAAAATTATTCTTGGGGCCCACCATCATACTTCCCAACCTTTGAAGAAGGGAAAGAGGGACAAAGGCTGTGGCACGCTGTGCCTGCTGCAGCAAATTTTAGGCCATGCCACGTTGCACCACAGACTGTCCAGGAGTTGGTGGATGCTTTAGTCCAGGTGTGGGAGGAGATCCCTCAGGAGACCATCCGTCGCGCTCATCAGGAGCATTCCCAGAAGTTGTAGGGAGGTCATACAGCATACCTCCCAAATTTTGAAGACAGGAAAGAGGGCTAAAGGCTGCGGCGCGCTTAGCGCGCCGCTGCAAATTTTAGGCCACGCCCCGACCACACCCATTTCACAACTAATCACACCCATATCCTCGCCCCAAGCGTACCCATTTAGCACTGCTGATCACACTGACTGGTAATGAGGGCACAGTGGCTGGTACTGAGGAAATGAAAGAAAGAGCAGCGAGAGAGAAAGAACAAACAGAGAAAGAAAGAGAGGAAAGAAAGAAAAGAGAGAGAGAAAGAAAGAACAGAGAGAAAAAAGAACAGAGAGCGAGAAAGAAAGAACAGAGAGCGAGAAAGACTAGAGAGAGAAAGAAAGACTAGAGAGAGAGCCAGAGGCGTAGCTAGGGTTTTGGTTTAGTGGGGGCGAAACTTCTGAGTGGGCCCCTAATCAGAGAACCTCAGCAAATGACCGCGCTGTTGCCAAAAATAATCTATATATAAAAAGACCAATATTGATATTACCGCCATATGGTGTGTGGTAATAATACCAGTCCTACAGAACATATAATAGATTACAGCACAGGTATAGATAATGACTTACCGCTGATGTTCTTTCTAATGGAATTGTTCACTTTTCATGTCTTTTCCATCTGGCCCAGACCGACATGACGACTTCTCCAGCCAGGACTCGACTGCAGAGATTACAACAAAGATACATTTCACTTCTCATATTTTTAGCACTGTCACGGTCACCAATTGGACTATTCTCAACCTGCACAAACTCCTCATCCTGCTGATACCCCAATACTGAGCCGCTGCTGCCATATGTGTCCCTATTTCTGCACCTGATACCCCAATACTGAGCCGCTGCTGCCATATGTGTCCCTATTTCTGCACCTGATACCCCAATACTGAGCCGCTGCTACCGTATGTGTCCCTATTACTGCACCTGATACCCCAATACTGAGCTGCTGCTGCCGTATGTGTCCCTATTACTGCACCTGCTGTGTGGTTCTGTGTGACCTCTAAAGCACCCCTCTAGAATATAGTAATGCCGGGTGCAAGTGCCCTAGAAAACAGTGCCCACATTTTGTCCCCTAGACTGTAATAATGCCCTGTGTGCCCCTTTGACAGTCACAGTAACCCGAGTTCCCCTATAACAATAAGTGTCCACTTTACATTTAATAATGTCCCAAGTCTCCCCTGTACATCTCCCCTATACACAGAATAATGCCTCTCACTGGATATATACTGACCCCTTAATGTCCCCAAACTATTTAATGGGTCCAACACTGTATGATGGCCCCTAGATAGCATCCATACAGCATAATACACCAGATAGTCCTCAATATAGTATAAAGCACCCCCATAGGCAGCCTCTATATTATAATAAACCCCAATAGGCAGAGTCTATAATATAATGCACCACCATAGGCAGCCGCTATATTAAATGCACCGCCATAGGCAGCCTCTGTAGTATAATGCATCCCCATAGGGAGTCTCTGTAGTATAATGCACCCCAATATGGAGCCTCTGTAGTATAATGCACCCCCATTAAAAAAAAAAAAAAAAAAACAATACTCACCTCCCGGCTCCTGTGCTGCTCACTGTTCTCCCTCTCAGCGTCTGACAGCGGGCGCGATGATGTCACCTGCCGGCGCCCGCTGTCAGACGCTGAGATGCCTATACAGCTGGATGCCGATACAGCTGAA
>JARQOD010000002.1:263825630-263866818 GCA_033576555.1 Oophaga sylvatica
AAAGTCTGAAGGTAAAATGGTGTATGACTCAGCCTCCCACTGGTCATCTAGTTTGTGAACTCATCTCTTCCTTTTGAGTACCTGTTCTCCAGGTGACAAGGGAACTGCAGGGGTGTGCTGATTATAATTCCTTTCCTGCATCTGTCTTGCCTGGGACAAACTTTTCTCTACACAATCTTTCACCTTGGGATATTGTTGCTGCCGCTCCATATCCCAGTCTGCATCTGGTGATGTCATCTCTGATGTTAAAACTCCCATGTTCAAGTCAATGGATATCTTGCCAGGTCTTGCCCTCATCAGGTAAGCGGGTGTACAGTTGATGGAGTTCACCGGGATGTGGT
Organism: Oophaga sylvatica; assembly: GCA_033576555.1. NCBI lineage: Eukaryota > Metazoa > Chordata > Amphibia > Anura > Dendrobatidae > Oophaga > Oophaga sylvatica. The sequence continues at coordinate 263,825,972 of JARQOD010000002.1, forward strand.
TATATAAGTCTACCAAATCGGGTAACTTCTCTGGCCACAGGCTACGCTCTTCCAGGGGCAGAGTCTTCAACAGGTCTATTACTAACTGGATACAAGAAGTTTGGCACTCAACTGGTCAAAGATGCAAAATTTTATTAGCAGTCACAGCTAGACGTTTCGGTCAGCACACCTGACCTTCATCAATATACTGCAAAAATTTAAACAGAGTAAAAAAAGACAAATAAACACTATGGAACAATAATACATCTAATGCCAAGATATACATAAGTGAACATGGTGCACAAGTAATGAGAAAGAACCAAAGGAAAAGAAAAAAAGGAAAATAGAGGAGAACTTACCACTCTGCTCTTGAAAGGAAAACCTATAAATATATATTATATATATATATATCTCTTATGAGAAATGCCAGAAACATTTGACTATATAGTACAAGTTCAAGGAAAAAATATAAAAATAATAAAAATTAAAAAATAACGATATTAACTCACATCGGAGTGCAGGTAACCACAAAACCCACTCGGGCATAAATGAGAATGAACAAGGGATCCTATAATAATATGAGGAAAAATAAAAAATGTGCTAATATACCTCATATTGTGAATATGGGATATGTGGTGACCAACCTTACAAATATTTTGATCAAGGAACTTCCGTGGAATAATGTCCAAATATTTGATAATACAGGTGTTTGGGACACAACAGAGCCTGGAAAAAGTATTTAAATAGGGTCAAAAGAGTATCTTTTGGCCGGTATTGGGACAATATCCATGTGTGTTTAATATCAGATATAATGAGTGGTATGGTAAACTAAGGATTCAAGTTAGAGACTATCATGCCACTGCTGATTATAAAAGGGCACATTACGAACCAATGGTAGTCATATAGGTACAAAAAGCCACCATGCGCAATGTTGATTATATAAGAAAATATCTAGAACCATGATGAGTACAGAAGGCGATGTGTGCCAAATGTATAAATGTCCAAATGAGAATACTCTCTTACTGGTGGTGGATAGTGGTTGTCCCTGCAGGAGAAGAACGTGGTGTCCACCGCTTGTTCACAAAGGTAAGTAGGGTATGGGAGTGCCATATTTATGTGCTGGGGCGGAGTCGTAATGACGTCTGTGCACCGGAAGTGCGTCACCAGAAGTGACGCGGCGCTACATTCAGATGCCTCATTCGTTCCAGGAGACTAAGGAAGTAGTATGGGGTGTATTCCACCGCTCACAAGGCATTCCTAAGGAACAAGAGGCAACGTAATGATGTGTTTAACCATTAACCCTGTAGTGTCTGTATCTCATACAGTGCTCTTTTGGGATGTGTATGATGGTATAGTTGTGAGGAGGCGATGTGGTGGTGTATTCCATAGTTAACCCTGTAGTGTCATTCTGCGCTATGGTGGTATGGAAGAATGTGTATAACAGTATGTTAGAAAAAAATGAAAAAAATATAAATAAAAATAAAAGGAAATAAACAAAAATTAGGACAAAAATAATATCTATAAAAATTCATATAATAAAAAAATCATATAATAAAAACTGAAAAAAAGAAAAGAAAAAATATTTGAGGATGACCAAGCAGGGGCCGAAGAGAGTCAGATAGGGATCCAGTGGGAAGAGGATGAGAGGGTGAATAAATTTGTGACGTCAATTCAATATGCACGGCTCTGTAAAAACAAAAGAGCGCATCAATACATGTCTGATAACACAGTTCGTAATCATACAATCAAGTGACAGCATGAGAAAAACAAATCGCATCAATAGGGTACAAAGCCATATTGTACATAATGGCCGTGATTCCAAAGTAATTACGTGATACAGTATATTCTTGAAATCCACCTATAGGTGGATTTCTTTTTTTCAGTTTTTATTATGTGATTTTTTTATTATGATTTTTTATAGATATTATTTTTGTCCTATTTTTTGTTTATTTCCTTTTTTTTTATTTATATTTTTTTTCATTTTTTTCTAACATACTGTTATATACATTCTTCCATACCACCATAGCACAGAATGACATTACAGGGTTAACTATGGAATACACCACCACATCGCCTCCTGTCCATTCCTCACAACTATACCATCATACACATCCCACTACAAAAGAGCACTGTATTAGATACAGACACTACAGGGTTAATGGTTAAACACATCATTACATTGCCTCTTGTTCCTTTGGAATGCCTAGTGAGCGGTGGAACACACCACCATACCACTTCCTTAGTCTCCTGGAACTCATGAGGCATCTGAATGTAGCGCTGCGTCACTTCGGTGATGCACTTCCGGTGCACGGACGTCATTACAACTCCGCCCCCAGCTCATAAACATGGCGCTCCCATACCGCGTTGTTCTCCTACAGGGGCAACCACTATCCACCACCAGTAAGAGAGTATTCTCATCTTGACATTTATACATTTGGCACACATCGCCTTCTGTACTCACAATGGTTCTAGATATTTTCTTATATAATTAACATTGCACATGGTGGCTTTTTGTACCTATATGATTACTATGGTTCGTAATGTGCCCTTTTATAATCAGCACTGCGCATGATGGTCTCTAACTTGAATGCTTAGTTTACCATACCACTCATTATATCTGATATTAAACACATGGATATTGTCCCAATACCGGCCAAAAGATACTCTTTTGACTTTGACCCTATTTAAATACTTTTTCCAGGCTCTGTTGTGTCCCAAACACCTGCATTATCAAATATTTGGACATTATTCCACGGAAGTTCCTTGATCAAAATATTTGTAAGGTTGGTCGCCATATCCCATATACACAATATGAGGTATATTAGCACATTTTTATTTTTCCTTATATTATTATAGGATCCCTTGTTGGCTCTAATTTATGCCCGAGTGGGTATTGTGGTTACCTGCACTCCGATGTGAGTTAATATCCGTCATTTTTTTATATTTTATTTTTATTATTTTTATTTTTATATTTTTTCCTTGAACTTGTACTATATATCTAAATGTCTCTGGCATTTCTCATAAGAGATATATATAATATATATTTATATGTTTTCCTTTCAAGAGCAGAGTGGTACGTTCTCCTTTATCTTTCTTTTTTTTCTTTTTTTTTCTTTTCCTTTGGTTCTTTCTCATTACTTGTGCACCATGTTCACTTATGTATATCTTGGCATTAGATGTATTATTGTTCCATAGTGTTTATTTGTCTTTTTTTACTTTGTTTAAATTTTTGCAGTATATTGATGAAGATCCGGTGTGCTGACCGAAACGTCTAGCTGTGACTGCTAATAAAATTTTGCATCTTTGACCAATTGAGTGCCAAACTTCTTGTATTCATTGTACTGGTGTGGGCACCTTGTTTGAGCACCAACATAGCTGTGCCACGGTTTTACACTTATATATTATTAACTGGCTCATTTTCTCACATAACCCATTGGTCTAAGGATGATATGACGTGGTTCTTATTTTCTTGCAGCCAAACAGGTTACAGAACTCCTGAAATAATTCTGCATCAAAGGCTGGGCCTTGGTCGGTAAACACTCGTTTAGGGTAACCGTGTGGTTGACAAAAGTGTTGTTGAAATGCTTTGGCTGCCGTCTTCGCCATCTGATCCTTCACTGGCACTACTGCCAGGAACCGGAAGTAGTGGTCTACTATGGTGAGGATGTGGACATAGCCCGACCGGCTTGGGGCAAGCTTCACGTGGTCCAAGGCTACCAGCTCAAGCGGTGGTTTGGTGACTATTGGTTGTAGGGGAGCCCTCTGGCTATCATGGTCTTTCCGTCTCAGGTTGCATGGACCACATTCTCAACACCATTTCTTGATTGCTTTCCTCATGGCAACCCAGTAGAATGTCCTGCTCCATTGTGGTACACTTCTAAGACCATTGGCGCATCCCAATTGGGACTACCACCTGCCAGACCAGTTTGTGGGTTCGGGAGTTGACGCTTCTCCGACACAGCTTCCCCTCATAGATGAACAGCTTGCCCTTCTCCTTCCACAACTGTTGGGTCTCTTGTGGAGCATCTGAACCAGAGTGCAAATCAGCTTGTGTCAGCAATTCCTTTACTAGGCGGACTGCCGGCTTGCTGTCCTGCGTTTCTGCCCATCCATGGTGGGGCAATGGGTTAATCATTGCCTTTTGCATAGCATAGCGCTTGTCGCTCACGCAGTGGGAGCACTGGGCTGCTCCGGGGCAGTGGAAGGCTGGTAACTCGATTTCTTCTAGTTCCTCTGGGTCTTCTCCCCCATCCTGCAAGTTGGGCATCCTGGACAGCGCATCAGCATTAGTGTTTTTATGCCCTGAAAGGTATTTGATGGTAAACTTGTAGTTGGACAGCCGAGCCATTCATCGCTGCTCCAATGCACCTAGATTTGCTGTTTCAAGGTAGGTCAGCGGATTATTATCAGTATAAATGGTGAACTTAGCTGAAGCAAGGTAGTGTTTGAAGTGCTCTGTTACCGCCCAGACTAAGGCGAGAAACTCCAGTTTAAAGGAACTATAGTTGTCAGGGTTCCTTTCCAAGGGATGAAGCTTCCTGCTGGTGTAGGCAATCACTCTCTCTCTGCCTTACAGTACCTGCTTGCTGGCATCTGTATAGAGTATAAAGGGTTGGCCATAGTTGCGGTAGACCAGGACTTCGTCTCCCGTAAGAGATATCTTCAACCGAGTGAAGGATTCTCTTCTCTTTTACTCCACTAGAACGGAGGACTCGGGATCTTGACCTTCTTGGACTGGCCTATTAAGTGGTCCTGCAAGAGTGCCACTATCTTTGTGAAGCCCTTTATGAATCTCCTGTAGCAAAATACCAGCCTAAGGAATTTGCCGCACTTCCTTGATAGTAGAGGGTTTGGACAGTCCTTGATCACGGTAACTTTTTCAGGGTCTGGTGCCACACCTTCGGCGCTTACCACGTGACCTAGGTACTGCACCTTGGGCTTCAACAGATGGCACTTGGATGGCTTTACTTTCAGGCCGAAACCGGATAAGGCCTCAAACACCTCGGCCAGGTGCTCCAGGTGATCTTCGTACATCTTTGAGTAGACAATGACATCGTCCAGGTGCAATAAACGGTTTCAAAGTTTTTATGTCCTAGGCAGCATTCCATTAACCGCTGGAACGTTCCCAGTGCATTGCAGAGCCCGAATGGCATGCAGTTTAACTCGCAGAGGCCCATTGGTGTCTTAAACGCTGTATTCTCTCTATCTGCTACTGCCACGGGAACATGCCAATACCCACTCGTGAGATCTAAAGTGGTGAAATAGTTAGCGGATCTCAGTGCAGCTAATGATTCCTCAATTCTAGGTAATGAGTAGGCGACCTTATGTGTAATGTGGTTAATCTGGCTGTAGTTAACACATATCCTCATTGTACCATCTTTCTTTCTAACGAGGACTAACAGAGCAGCCCAGGGGCTAAAACTATCTCTGATTACCCCAGCCTCCTTCATCTCCCGTAACATATCCTTGGCACATTGATAGTGAGCTGGGGGTACAGGCCGGTACCTATCTTTAATGATGATCTCTGGTGGGGATATGGTGTTGGACCCCTTTTACCTGTCCAAAGTTTAGACGGTGTATGCTAAAGACCCACTCATATTCTCAAACCACCAGGTAAACCCCATGCTTTTGATGTGAAGGGGTGGAGTCAGTACCCATGTGTAGCTTCTCACACCAATCCTCCAGGTGCCCCTCAGAGCCATTGTCCTCCGCCTGGTTGGACGGAAGCAAGGGTTCCATGGCCTTTATTGCATTATTACTGACAGTGAACAGCTTAGCAAGGGTGGAATACCGGTGTAAATGGACCTCTTTCTCCCCACAGTTCAGGATGCATATTGGTACCCTCCATTTGTGGACATCGACTACCCCTCTGGCTGTCAGGAAGGTGGGTCTACTATCAGAGAACACGGGTTCTACCAGGGCCTTGTAATCTTGACCCCTGAGGCCTATTGCTGCCCGATACCAAATCAACATTTCACTCCTAGGGGGAATTGCAATGTGGACTTGATCACTCACTCTGACAATGTGTGTAGGGGCAGAGGAACGGGACTCACCTACAGCTTTGTATGCTACTTGGATCCAGGTAAAAACTTCGTGCCCACCCTATATTGCCTGACCCAAATCATACATAGTTAACCTTTTACAACTGGTGCACCACTGGGAGTCTTTGATTGGCATTTCCTTAGCTTAAATTTGTATGCTCAATACCTTATATAGGACTTATACAAAGCTCTGCACTGTTTTTCACTTTCACAGGCTGAGATGCACATGTGGATGACAGTTATGCTATTATAGCAAGATAATATTATGCACCACAATAATGCATCTCAGCCTCTGTAATTGATCACACTAGCCTCAAGAGTCAGTGTTGTTTTTTTATTTAATCATGACCTTCTAATATTTACCTTTATACAAAAAAATTACATTTATGTATCAGTCTTTTTTGTGATTGAACCTACCTAAGTTCAACTTTATTGGCAATATATATTTTGGCACCAAGCACTTTAATATACTACATAGCACTGATATTCTAAGATTTCCTGTTACGTGTTTTGATTATTGAACATTTATCTCATATTTTCTAAGCTTTTTTATTGAGCTTTTCACTGTTTAGGACACAATTTTTTTTTATCATGTAGCAATCATTATTGATTGAGTCCCACGTCCCTTTTTTCATTCTTGCACCTTTCTTAAATTTTAACCTTGTATTTTACTATGACATTAAAAAAATACAATTATTTTATAATTATTTGAATTCTAATTGAGCCCCTCCCCTATCCTGTGGTTAAATCTGCACCAGGGATTTTGAAAATTGCTTCTCGAATTTGGGAGTGCGCATCTATTATTATAGGAGTATTGCATTAATTAGGACTTTAATTAAGATAATACAATTTCTGAAAACAAAATGTGGTTCAGAGTGCTACTGGTTGGGTGTGCCTAATCAAGCAAATTGCACAATAGTGTTTGTCTTAAGGTACTGCCACACTTAGCGATCTGGTTAGCGATCTCAATAACGACGCAAGCTAATGAGATCGTTGGTGTGATCTCTTTTAGGTCGCTAGTAGCTGCCAAACAGGAGATCTCATTAACAACTCATCAGCGGTCAGCGATCTCTTTAACGACTTTGGCGGTCGTTAGGATCTGTCATTAGCATGTACTGAGCGCTTCTGATTCATAGGAATTTCCAGCATCGCTCCTGCTCTCTGCGTCCTGCTAGCCTGGTTTGCAACTTCTGCGATCTTCTCTGTGACGCAAAAGAGAACTTACAGATATTGCGATCCATTCCGTGACGCTAAACACCATATGCGTCACAAACGAGGTCGCTCGTCGTTCGCAAAAGGTGCCAAACACAGCGATATAGGCTCACCAGCGGGACGCCAACGATCAAAAAACGGTCCAGAACGCTAGTGAGCGATGAGCGACATCACAGCAGGGGCCACATCGTTGCTACATGCCACACACAACGAGGTCGCTAACGAGATCGCAAAATAGTGACGTTTTAGTGATCTCGTTTGCGATCTCGTTTGCGATCTCGTTTAGTGTGGCATACCCTTTAGGCCGGGGTCACACTTGCAAATGTGATGCGAGAAACTTGCGCAAGTCTCTCGCATCAATACCCGCCATTGCCGCCGGCACTCTGGACCGGATTGTGTGGCTGCATGTATTTCTATGTGAGAAATACGAGGGGGGCCATGTCACATTGGAAGAGCCCCTAGGGTTCCAGACCATCAGGAACCCCCTTAAGTGACCACATTTTACAAACTACACCTCCCAATGAATTAATCTATGGGTGCAGTGATCAAACTGACACAACAGGTGTGACACAGAATTTTATACCATTGGGCAGTGAAGGAAAATATTTACATTTTTACCACAACAAAAATTATTTTAGCACCAGATTTTACATTTTTGCATGGGTAAATGGGCAAAAATTGTGCCAAAATGTGTCACACAATTTCTGCTAATTGTGACAATACCCCATTTGTGGCTGTATAGTACTGCTTAGCCACACAGCTAGACTCGTGAGGGAAGGAGCACTGTTTGCCTCCTGGAGAACAAATGACTGTAGAACAGTTTGCAAACTCCATATACAGAGCCCCTACGTGCCAGAAGAGCAGAATCCCCCCTCAAGTGACCCCACATTGGAAATTACACCCCTTTGAAACTTTATCTATGGGTGTAGTGACTCCATATGTGTTTTCCAGAAACAAGCAGCAGTGGATGTTGCTGAGTGAAAAATACAAACCGCCATTGTAGTGACCAGTACATTATGCCCAGCTCATGCTTCTGGAGACATGCATCCAGAAATTAGGCGGGCTCTCATCACAACAGAACTCTAAACATGTGGTTTACGCACGCTGTGGGGCTCTGAAGGAAGAGGGACATTTGGATTTGGGAACACAGAATTCGCTGGATTTCTTGTGTGGGGGCGAGGAGCTATAGCTCTTTAGCAGAGCCTTTGTACTATCAGTATAGGATGCCCCCTATATTTCTGTTAACATATGAAGGACCTGAGTTGGGACTTGCTTTTTTTGTGGATTGAGTTGAAGCTTTCATTGGGAACATTTTACATAACATTTTGGATAACATTTCTCTGGCGCTTTACGCTAAGCACTTACTTTGGGGTTTCCATCTAAATCTCTGAAAGTCTTTGAACTGAGGGCAGTACCCCGAAACACAGTGTCTGCAAATTGAGATTCTGGTTTTGGCTTTTATCCTAAGTCATGTGACAAGTCTCGCTAAAGGGTCAACATTGACTTTTAGGATTGCTACTTCCTATAGGTGGTACTAGAGTTCTAGTTCTCTTCCTCTCTGAAGAGGCAATTTGCATATTTAACAGAGGAGCATTGCAGCTTAATTCTCCTCATCTCAGCATGCTTAATATGTCACTCTCCGCAAGGAGAAATTTTTCACTTTGGATCCCAGTCAGTCACCTCTCAAACAGTCAAATCACATCTCACATTTTGTACTGACGAGGGTCAGTACCCCAAAACAAAGTGTCTGCAAATTGAGGTTCTGGTTTTGGCTTTTATTCTAAGTCATGTGAAAAGGATCATTAAAGGGTTGGCATTGACTTTTAGAAATGCTACTTCCTATAGATGGTACTAGAGTGCTAGCTCTTTTCCTCTCTGAAGACACAATTTGCATCTAAATCTCTGAGTGACGTGATTCAGATGATACCTCCGAGGGATCAATCCACTATAATGAGGCAGCAGAGTTACTCTGGACTCCATCTGGCCTCTGTTCAGCGTTGTCCTTTTCAGAGGTGCACAAAACTGTGGCAGACTATGCTTTTATACATGCCTAAAAGATGGATACCACCGGATCACAAGTCAGACGTCATCCACAATGTCTCCACCTGCCTCATTATAGGGAATCTTTTGCTGGGGGGTCCGTCTGAATCAGTTATTTCAGAGATTTACACAGAAACCCCAGTATAAGCGCTCAGCATAGAGAGCAGGATAAATGTGAGCCAAACCTTACTGCAACCTTTGGCAGGCAGAATGAACAAATCCACAGCAGTTGAAGAACTGGTTTTATGTTTTAAACTGTTCCTCGTGTGATATAAGTGATTAGATGACTTTATTCATTAGGTCAGTGTGATTACAGCGATACCAGATTTATATTAGGCTCTTATATTTGACTGCTGTCACACACTAAAAGCTTTTTCATTTTCATGTTTTGAGAGCTGTAATTTTTCTATATTTCTGCCAATAGAGTCATGTGAGAGCTTGTTTTCGTGGGACAGGTTGATGTTTTTATTGGTACCATTTTCGTGCACATGACTTTTTTTATTCATTTCAGGAATTGTTTTTTGTTTGTTTTTTATTGCTATTCCACATGTGGTAAAATGGATAAGGCAACTTTGTTCTTCTGGTCAGTACGATTACAGCAATACATTATTTAAATATTTTTTTATGTTTTGCCGCTTTTACACAATAAAAACTATTTTATAGAAAAAAGTTTTTGCATTGCTTTATTCTGATAGCTATAACCTTTTTATTTTTAAGCTAACTGAGCTGTATGGTGGCTTGTTTTTTGGTGCACAAGATGACGTTTTCATCAGTACCATATTTATTTACATTTGACTTTTTGATATCATTTTTTTCCACTTTTTGTTTGGCGATATAATGAAAAAGTTTTTTGCAGTTTTTTTTACAGTATGCATTCAAGGGGGTAACTAATCTGTCAGTTTTATAGGTTGGCCGTTCCAGACACGGTGATATAAAATATGGATACTTTTTTGTTTTTAGATAAATATACATATTTATTGGTTTAATTTTTTTTCTTGTTTTGTATTTATTTTGTGTTTTTTTTTTATAGTTTTAAAACATTTTTTAACTTTTTTTTTACTTTTTTACTTAGTCCCTGTATGGGACTTCAGTTTTTATTTTTCTGATCACTGGTCTCATGCATTACAGTATACATGTACTGCATAAGACCTCTCAGTTTTACTCTGTCAGATCCAGAAGATAGCAAAGGGTTAACATCATTAGGACCTGATCCAATCAGGTCCTGATGATGTCACCTGTCAGAGCAACCGGTCTGCACCAGAATCGCAGTGCTTGCAGGATCTTGGGAGTCGGAGAGCTGCGAGACTGCCGACCACAGACCAAATTCTGTGCTTCACATAGCCCATTAAGCGCCGACGTTTATCTACAGTGGGCGGTTGGGAAGCGGTTAAGAATCTCTGATATCATCTTGACTTCTAATTAAGGTTTGCCCCATTTTTATCTCCTTATTATAGACTCTCCACCTGCCTCCTGTCTTGACTTTGGCTTTGTTCTAAGTTAGTAGGAATACATCACTGCTGGATAAGTCGGTGTTAGGATAGGGTCCCAACCCAAATCCATACATAGAAAGAATCTGGCACTCGAATTGGGGTTGTGGTGAAATCAAATGTAAAATGTATTATGTGGTCCAAACTGTGTGTACTATACGTGACATTTTGGTCATACATAGACGTTTTTCAAACATACACACCAATGAACCTGAAAGATCATGTTCAGGGTAAATGTATTTCATCCTTCAGATAAAGTGCTGAAGAGGATTCACCAACAGAGGCAGAGGGTGGTAGAGAATGCAGCACAGTTAAGTAATGCGACCTCCGTCACTTGAGTGTATGTATGAAAAGGTCTATGCATGACTGAAACGTCACCTATTGTACACATTTTGGATGACATAATACATTTTTCATCTGATTTCACCACAACCCAGATTCAAGTGCTGGATTCTAACTATTTTTGGCTTTATTCTGTCAAGTTCTCCTGCTTCTTCTCCTGCTTTGGTTAGCTGTGCTGACCAATACCAACTTTTCCTTCTAATTTATTATCTTGTTTGGATACATTGTATACATTGCTTAAATGATTATTTTCTAGCTGGACATCATTTTCATTGGAAAAGTGCGTGGTGGAATGGCAATTGATATTTCTGGCTCTGTGTTGACAGTTTTATAGACTATAAAACACTAAATTCATAGAAAATAATTTTATCATCAACCTAATGAGTTCTAATTTGCATTGCCACAATGTTAGATGAAGACATTCTAAGCATTTATAATTTATGCCTGTGAAGATTGCATTTGTAAAATGTTTCATTTAAGCAAGTTTTGTTTCTTAGTTTATATTACTGTAAAATATTTTTGCTCAAGTTTCAAAATTGTTTCTGTGTAAGTATGTCGAATGTCTTAAAAAAATGGGAAATTATCTTTCGTAATCTACATATAAAATGTTCACAGCAGAGCTATGTATTACTGTACACTGTACACTAAGTCATGAAGGAATAGCATAAGTCACACAGATTTATAAACACAACATTCTTTGTTCTATAGAAAGTCATTTACATTTATATCCAGTTTCTCACCAGTCAAGCTGCCATATATTTCTTATTTTAGTGATATATTCTTCTAGAAGGAGATATTGCTGTCAGGAGCAAACTATACATATAGAAGCACAGTAATAAGAATTATGAAACCACACTGGATTTATGATTGTTCAACACAGATCTGCATTCCTGAGAGAGTTTATGAACTATTCTTTGGATTGTGTTATAGGAAGAATAAAGGGACTAACACGGATTTGTTTTAACCTTCTGCTGAGCAGTAAAACTTTGAAAACATATTGCGTTGTAAAAAAAGTGTCACATAAATGGTATACGACATTTAAAAACAAACAAAACAAACGGATTTGCTGCTGAATAACAAATAAGAAAGGTTTTCATTAGATTAATTCACTTTACATGAATGTTTTTATAGTTATTAAGATTTTTTACTTTTATAAACGTGAAACCGGAAAAATCCATAGAACATCTTCCAAAGATTCCGATCCCTTGGAGATGGAATATCTTCTAGTTAATTTATACTGATCTGTAATGTATAATTCTACTACAAATCAGATGAAATATTTATTGAAAGTAATACTAAGGATAGTTAAGCCCCTTAGTGAGGGTTAATTTTGACCTTAATGACCAAGCCAAATTTTGGAAATCTGTCCAGTCTCACTTTATGTGGTAATCACTCTGGAATGATTCAATGGATCCCAGTGATTCTGAGAATATTTCTTCATGACATATTGTTGTTCAAGCTAGTGGTAAATTTTGGTTGATATGATTTACGTAAATTTTTGAAAATGTCGAAAATTTGACAAATTGAAAATTTCACAATTTTCGCAATTTTCAAACATTCAATTTTTATTCACTTTATTCATTGGAAACCCCCTACCAGTGACCCTATTTGGGAAACTTGACTCCTCAAGGAATGTATCTACTGTAGATATGTGGTGAGTACCTTGAATCCATCAGTGCGTCACAGAAGTTTATAACGTTAAACTGTGAAAATAAAAAAAATACCCCACAAAAATGTTGGTTGTGCCTCAAATTTTTTATTTTTGCAAAGGTGATGGAGCAAAATGGATGTAAAATTTGTTGTGCCATTTCTCCTGATTACAATGATGCCCCGTATGTGGTCAAAGACTACTTTTGAGGCACAATGCAAAGCTCAGAAGGGAAGAAGTGCCATATTGAAGTTCAGATTTTGCTGGATTGGTTTGAGGGTTCCATGTCACATTGTCAGAGCCCCTGAGGTGTCAAAACAGCAAGAACCCCCCATAAGTGATATCATTTTTCAAATTACACCTTGCAATAAATTCATCTAGTGGTGCATTGAGCATAGTTATTAAGGTTGAAGGAAGACTTTAAGTCCACCTAGTTCAACCCATATCCTATCCTAACCTGCCCTAACATGTTGATCCAGAGGAAGGCAAAAAAAACCCATGCGGCAACAGTAAGCTTCACAATTCAAAATTCCTTCCCGACTCCACATACGGCAATCAGACTAGCTCCCTGGATCAACGCAATATATAGGAAACTAGTGTATATAACCTGTAATATTATACTTTTCAAGAAAGGCATCCAGTCCCTTCTTAAATTTGACATAACATGTGCCTCACAGAAATATATACCAATAGGCGGTGAAGAAAAAATAATTACATTTTTAACAATAAAATGTTGTTTAGAACCAAATTTTTAATTTTTGTAAGGGCTAATAAGAAAAAATGGACCTCACAGTTTCTTGTGCAATTTCTCCTGAGTGCACCAATACCCTACATGTAATCGTGAACTACTTGTGAAGCACAGTGCAAAACTTAGAAGGAAAGAAGAGCCCTATTATAGTGCAGATTTTACTGTTATGGCTGTGGGTGCCATGACTCACTGGGAGAGTGGACTTTGACGGCCCTATATATTAGACACTTCCAAAAGTGATACCAATTTAAAAACCACACCCTTCCAATACTTTAAATCTGTTGTTGGGAAATGTTTTAACTCTTCAGTTTTTGCAAAGCAATTAATGTAAAATTTAAATTTTACCTCTCAAATCTTGCTTTAGCCCAAAATTTCTCACTTTTGCAAGAGGTAACACCAAGAAGTGGATCCTAAAGTTTGTTGCCCACTTTCTTATGAGTGTGGTGATACCCCACTTGTAGTCAAAAGTTTTGTTTGGACAAACAGCAGGGCTAGGAGTGGAAGGAGCAATATTTGAATTTTGGAACACAAATTTGTCTGCAACAAATGGCAGGCACCATGTCGTATTTGCAGGGCCTCTACTGAGCCTAAACGGTAGAAACCGCACAACTTTCCCCATTTTGAAAGCTACAACTCTCAAGGATTTTTTTGCAGGGGTATCGTGAGCATTTTGAACTCAGAGGTATGACACAGAATTTGATGACATTATGTCATCATATTGAAAAAGTTCATTTTATTCACAAAAGTCTTGATTTAGCTGCAAATTTCTTACTTTTGTAAGAGGTAACACCAAAAAGTTGACCCCAGAGTTATTTACACACTTCATGAGCAGGATGATGCCCCACATGTAGTTAAAAGTTCTGCTTGGACAAACGACAGGGCTCGGAACAGAAAGAGCAATATTTTAATTTTGGAACACAAATTGGCGCAAAAAGATTGCGGGTGACATGTCACATTTGCAGGGCCCCCATAGCGCCCAAACAGCAGAAAAATCACACAAATGACCCCATTTTGGAAACTACATCCTTCAAGGATTTTATTCAAGAGTATAGTGAGGATTTTGAGCCCAAAGGTACACCACAGAATTTGATAACATTAGGACGGAATATTGAATATGTGGTCAGTAATGTTAAGAGCAAGTGCTCGCTACTTGAGTTTGCATCAGGTGCTCAGGTATGCACCGAGTGTCATGGGTGCTCAAATGACATGAGGGGATTGCATGTGTATGGGAGGCAATCTCAGCATTTTTTTGCTGTCTAACAGCCAGGAAAAATGGGAATTGAAGACATGAGCATGTCACTTGAGCACGCGCAATACTCAGAGCAAGCACCCCAATGCAAATTTGAGTAGCGAGCACTTTTGCTCAACGCTAGTCATCATATTGTCATCATTTTTTTACAATTGAAAAAACCCTAAGCACAACTCCAATCCTAAGCCTAATCCTAATTCTAAGCTTAACCCCAAACCCAAGCCCAACCCCAACCCTAATCCTAAGCCCAACCCTAACAATAAGCCCAACCCTAACCCTACAAGCCCAACCCTAACCCTATAACATCAACCCTAACAATAAGCCCAACCCTAACCGTAAGCGTAACGCCAACTCTAAGCCTTACCCAACACTAACAATAAACCCAACCCTAACCCTAATGGCAAAGAATGAAAGAAAGAAAAATGATAAAATAAAAAGTAAAAAATCTGACTAAGGAGATGGGAAGTGTCTTATCCCTGCATTTATCATCCCCCTCTTCAACTTTTGACCAAGCTGCTCGGCCCCTCCCTTTGCCAGAGACTTTTGCAGTGACTTATACAGGGAAAATTGACCTCCTGTTTCTGCATGGAGCTTAGAAGTATTCAGCTAGTCAGTTTTTAACCATGTGATGTCATAGACCTAATGGAATTTAGAAGAAAGAACTGGGTAGAAAGGCAAAATGAGCAATTGTAAGCACACAGTGCTATATAATATGGTGATTTCAATATATTAAGAAAATAAAAACTTTGATGGGAGTGCTTCTTTAATTAGCATAACAATTTGATTAGTTACTTATATTTTTAATTTAATAAACAAAAGTTACGACAGATAAAAATTGATTTTTTCTGGTCTTTGGACAATATATTAGTTAACCCATTACAATTGAGCAATTTTGGTATGAGTCTGTAACAATTATGTGGGTACTACGGAATCTGATTGTGTGGGATAAAATGAATCTGAGACCAAAGATGATGCAAATAAGTATATTAAAGAAGTGAAATAAAACTAACAGAGCTCTTCCTGCAATTGTAACGAATGCACAGCACAAAACAGAATAGTTCAAGTGAAACAAAACTAACAGAGCACTTGCTTTAATTATAACGAATGCACAGCTCAATATAGAAATGTTCAGTAACTGAACAGTGGAGTGCGACCGCTAGTACAAACCAGTCCAGCAATAATATGATGCAGGAGTGCACAAGGCAACAAACGTAGGAGTCCAGCAGTAACATACAAGAGAAAGCACACAGCACTTAATGAGGAAGTCCAGCAATAATATGAGTGTGCATTCACATGGCACTTAAGCGTAGAAGTCCAGCAATCATATTGGTAAAAATGCACACGCTACTTAGACGTAGAAGTCCAGCAATACACAGGTGAAGAGTTAAAGAAGAAGGTCACTGTTATGATATGGTAGCCGAGGAGGACAGTAACAAAAACAGCAGAGGCAGCCAGTCACCCAGAAAGATTGGTAACTAATGGATTGCAGAACCCTAAACTAACCGCACAACTAGAAGCAGCCGTGTAACATACCTACGATGACCTAGACGCCTTGACACAGCCGGAGAGTTAGCTAAGCCTAGAGGTAGAAAGGGGAAAGCTAACTGCCCCCGAGCAGCGCCCCAAAGGATTAGGTAGCCCCCACACATATATTGGCGGTGAGACAAGATGAAATACAAATGCAGGCAGAAAATAGAGTAAGCAAATGCTGGGGCCCAGAACTGTCTAGATAGGACAGGACAGAAAAGAATACTTTCTGCAATCCAGCAAAACCCTAAGAAAAATTCCAACACTTCTGATTTCAAAAAATACTGAGACCACACGATCTCTCCCCGCTATGTCAGAACTCTGGTGTGAACAGGTAGCTACCCAGCAGCCACTGAAATAACAGGGACTGAACAAATGAACAGAGATAACTGAGAAACAGAGACCAGCGCAGGCCCCAGTAGGGGGACCCGGTTGACCTCACTCAGAAGGCAGAAAAACAAAAGAAAACAAAACCACAGAAACAAGCAGAAAATAGCTTATCTGAAAGTTGCAGGAACCTGCAGCAGCTGACTTCCAAACTGGACCAGGAAGAGAAAACTAATCATCGGCGAGGATCATGGGAAAGTTACTCCCTTAAATCTCCCCAGTCATTACTCCCAGATCTTCCGCAGCTGGATCCTCAGCTGAAGGGCCTCTGTCAGTCAAGACAGCTTCATTAATATCAAAAGCCACCAGAAGGAGCCCCAACTCAGAATCCATAGCATTCACAAGAGGTCACTATATGTATCATTTGGGCTGAAAAGTCCCGCTCTAGTTCAGCACTGCAGCCGACACAAGCACAGTCCAAAAAGAGATAGTGATGTCAGAATTCCTACTGACCACAGCAGTTCCAGAGGCAAGTAGCTCCTCACTAGAAGTCCAGACAATAGTTAACCACGGACAGGATCAGTGAGACGCACAGAGGACTGGAGGCAGCAGAACATGGAGTGGCAGATCACCGAGTAACAAGCAGCAGCACGGAGTTCACCAGCAAACAGGTAGAATCTCAGGAGCCAACAGCAGAAAATACTCATACAAGGCGGATCTCCTGACCAGAACTAAAATAGTAGAACAGACAGGAAGTTCAGGGGCAGGGCGAAGTACCAGACTCCATCTTGACAAGGGCGAAACAGGCTCCAATGAACATCCAGAATCCTTACAGAGTCCTTTGGAACAGACAATGTTCTTATGGAATTATTAAATATTAGAAATAATGGTTCATCACATTACTTAATTCCTGCAAAACTCGTGGATATTTGCCATCAGCAGTTGGTGATTTATCAAGTTTATTTCTTTTGAAGTCATGCTGCAATTCTTAATGGGTTAAGTACCGTATATACTCGAGTATAAGCCGAGATTTTCAGCCCATTTTTTAGGGCTGAAAGTCCCCTCTCGGCTTATACTCGAGTCATATACAGGGAGGAGGCGGAGCACAGCTGTTCTACTCACCGCTCCGCCGGCATGGTCTCTGCAGCCCCTGCTCTTCTCTCATGGTCTCCGGCGCCTGTGTCCAGCGGTCAGGTGGTACCGCTCATTAAAGTCATGAATATGCACATATTCATGACTTTAATGAGCGGTACCACATGACCGCTGAACACCGGCGCCGGAGACTGCTGGAGAAGAGCAGGGCAGAGACCGCGCCAGCGGAAGGGTGAGTATAAGCGACATTTACCTGTCCCGTTCCACCGCTGCTCGCCGCTGTGTCCTCGGGTCCTCTTGCTGTGATGTTCAGGCGTGCCGCGCCCTCTGCCTGATCATTCACTGCTGGAGGACCTGGAAGACAGCGGCGGAACGGGTGACAGGTAAATATCGCAGGTGCCGGGGCCCTGAGCGAGCGGTGACACTGGCACCTGTCCCCCATAGCGTGCCGGTGTCCCCACCTGCTCAGGACACCGGCATCTGGCCCCCAGCGACGAGAGGTGAGTATGTCTTTTTGCAGCAGCAGCAGCAGCTGCGGCAGCATAAGGGGCCTATTCAATGCAGCATCTATGGGAGAATAATTTATGGGGGCGCAATCTATGGAGCATCTATGGGGGCATAATCTATGGGGGCACAATCTATGTTGGCACAATCTATGGAGCATCTATAGGGGCATAATCTATGGGGGCATAATACATGGGGGCACAATCTATGGAGCATCTATGGGGGCATAATACATGGGGCATCTATGGGGGTATAATCTGTGGAGCATCTATGGGGCATAATCTGTGGAGCATCTATGGGGCATAATCTATGGAGCATCTATGGGGCATAATACATGGGGCATCTATGGGGGCATAATCTAAGGAGCATCTATGGGGGCACAATCTATGGAGCATCTATGGGGGCACAATCTATGGAGCATCTATGGGGGCACAATCTATGGAGCATCTATGGGGCACAATACATGGGCAGCATATGGGGCACAATACATGGAGCATCTTGTGGGGCATAATACATGGGGCAGCATATGGGGCATAATCTCATTTTCCACCCTAGGCTTATACTCGAGTCAATAAGTTTTCCCAGTTTTTTGTGGCAAAATTAGGGGGTCGGCTTATACTCGGGTCGGCTTATACTCGAGTATATACGGTATATTAATGAAAAATTTATGTTGGTCCTAAAAATGTCATGACATTTTCTTGTGTAAATACTGTAGAGATGAAAGTGATTAACCTGTGAAATATAAGCTTTGGGCATGTACGGCGCTTGTCAGAACCGAGTGTATGGAGTGTGCTCAAGAATAGAGCCTGCACCATTTCCAGCAGACAATGGCTCTTTTATTATGCCATCATGTTCTTCTAATAGCTGCCGAGCTCCTCTCACTGCTGTTAACCCTTTAAATACCATTGTCAATCTCTGACAGTGACATTTACAGTGTGCAGCATTGAGGTGCACCTTGCTAAGTGTATATAGGCCTCATTCAACATGATCGTAGGGTACCTATGGATCACAGTGGCACCCAGGGGTCTTCTTATGACACCCATGCATGCCATAACAGTACTCCTATGAAGACCAGTCTGTGGCTGGCATTTAGTGGAGACCTTGCCTTGATTTTCACTATATACTGCAATACAGTCATTTTGCAGTCCCCATACAGATGAGAAAAATAAGGTAATAAAGTTAAAAAGATGTTTAAAAATATACATTTTTGGGGGACTTCCAGATCAAGACTCCCTGACACTCTTCCCTCTGCCCTGCCTCCTGTCACCCAGCTATCTGCCTTATTGTCCTGTACTTCCATGCTCCAATCTTCCTCCACATCTACTCCATTGAGTACTGGCTGCATTTCATGTTGCCAGTGAATCTTACTTATACAGATTGCTCATTTAGGCAGGAGTCACACTTTCGAGTGCAATGCGAGAAACTCGAGCGAGTCTCTCGCATCAATACACGGTACTGCCGCTGGCACTTGGGACCGGAGTGTCTGGTTGCATGTATTTCTATGCAGCTGATTGCTGCACAAATCACGAAAAGCTGTTTCACCACTCAAAATGCAGTGTTTGTGATAAAGCAATAATAGTACACATAATTGGTATTACCTCCCAAAAATCAGAATAAGGCTTGGCTCACATTTATCTTTCACTCTTCGCTGAGCACTTATGTTGGGGTTTCCATGTAATTCCTCAAAACCACAATTCAAACAAAACCCCGGATGGAACCACTCACTTAATATACAGATGGAGTCACTTTAGACTGGTCTGTTCCAGCAGTGTTCCATCATTTTATGTGCTTTATTTAGCGTATAAGTGTGGGCGACCACAAATATGTGCACACTTAAAAAAATGAATACCACCATAGCAGACGCCAAAGTACAATGTACTTTGTAGTCGAGTACAATGTATCTCCATCTGCCTCATGGTGGGTGATTCCTTTGGGGGTTTCAGCTAAATCGCATTTTTGTGGGATTTACAATGAAACCCTGACGTAAATGCTCAGTGTAGAACACAAGAATGGGATCCCAGTCTTATACTGGAAGCAATCAAAAATATTCTGTACCCCAAAAAGTTACCAATAAAATCCCTAATTTATCTCACACAAAACCAGCCCCCACTCAGGTCGGTCATCTGTCACTGAACTATAGGGGGTTCCTAAGTTACTGGTAGAACAAAGGTTTTGGAAAAGCGACATGGCTTCCGCCTCCTCAAATAAAATCCAGTGAATTCTGTGGTCTCAAATCCAAATGCCCCCTTGCTTCTGAGACCCACTGTGCCTAAACCGCAATAAGCGGCCACATGTCTGGCATTATTGTAAGGGATAGAAGGCACTCAACAATTTATGGGTGCATATCACCAGAAGCACAAGCTGGGCACAATGGGGTCGCTACAATATATGGGGGTTCTACACTCTATGGGGACACAAAGTATGGGTACTAGACTGGCAGATTTGCAATTCTCCTGAAAATAAAGCCTGGCTTGGATTTTACAAAATAGCACTGCAGCCATAGATGAGTTAATTAGGAGGTGCAGTTTATACAATGGGTCAATTTTGTGTCTTTTCTGCTGTTCTGGCACCTTTAGGGCTCCGCAAATGTCGCCCGCAAACTATTCTAGCGATATCTGTGCTCCAAAAGCCAAATAGCACTCTTTCCTTCTCAGCCCTGACATGTGGCCTAACAGTAATTTCTGACAACATACTGTATATGGGGCAGAACTGCATTCGGTCAAAATTGCACAATAAATTTTGGGGTCTAGTTTTATTTATTAACCTTTGTGCACATGATAAATTTGAAGCAAATACAAACATTTTATTTTACCACTAAAATGTCATATATCTCAATGTTATAAAATTCTGTGAGGAACCTATGGGTTCAAAATACTCACTACACCCCTAGATGATATCCTTGATGGGTCTTGTTTCCAAAATGGGGTCAATTGTGGGATGTTTCTGCTGTTTTCACATTCAGGGGCTCTTCAAATGTGCCATGGCATTCACAATCTATCCCAGGCAAATAGCACTCTTTCCTTTCCTAGCCCTGCTTTGTGCCCAAGAAGAAGTTTTTGATCACATATAGGGTATCATTGCATTCGGGACAAATTGCGCAAAAAATTATAGGGTCCATTTTCTCCTATTATCCATTGTGAAAATTACAAATTTGGCAGTAAAACATTTTTGTGAAAAAAATGAAAATTTTCAGTATGACTACTTAATGTTATCAAATTCTCTAGGTTCAAAATGCTCACTATACCCCTGGATAAAATCCTTGAGGGCTGAAGTTTCCCAAAAGCGGTTAACTTGTGTTTTTTCACTGTTTAGGTACATCAATTACTCTACAAACATGAAATGACACCCACAGACCAGTCCATCAAAGTCTGCATTTCAAATTTTACGCCATCCTTTCTGAACCATGCCATATTGCAAATCGGCGTACTCAGGAGAAATTGCACAACAAATTTTGGCGCCCCTTTTCTCCTATTATCCTTGTGGAAATAAAAAAAAATAGGGCTAAAATTACATTTTTGTGGGTAAAATGTGATTTTTTTATTTTCACAGCTTTACATTATAAACTTTTGTGAAGCACTTGGGGGTTCAAGGTGCTCACCACAAATGTAGATACATTCCTTAAAGGGTCTAGTTTTGAAAATCAGACCACTTGTAGGGGTTTCCACTGTTTAGACACATCAAGGGCTCTCCAAACAAGACTTGGTGTCCGCTCTTGATTTCAGACATTTTTGCGCTCAAAAAGTCAAACGGTGCTCCTTCCCTTCCGAGATCTGCTGTGCGCCAAAATAGCAGTATTTCCCCACATATGGAATATCGGCACACTCAGAAGAAATTTCACAACAAATTTTTCAGGTCCACTTTCTCCTGTTACCCTTGTGAACATGAAAACACACTTGGGTTAAATATACATTTTGTGGGTGTCTGCTCTTGATTCCAGCCATTTTTATGTTCAAAAAGTCAAATGGTGCTCTTTCTTTTCCACAATCTTCTATGTGCCAAAATAGTGGATTTCCCACCCATATGGGGTATACGCATACACATGAGAAATGGCAAAACAAATTTTATGGTCCATTTTCTCATGTTTCCTTTGTGAAAATAACAAATTTGGAGTTAAAGTAAAATTTTTGTGAAAAAAAGGTAAAATGTTCATTTTTTCCTTCCACATTGCTTTAGTTCCTGTGAAGCAAGGAAGCATTAATAAACTTCTTAAATGTGATTTTGAGTACTTTGAGCAGTGCAGTTTTATAATGGTGTAATTTTTGGATATTTTCTGTCATATAGGCCCCCAAAGTCACTTCAAATGTGATGTGGTCTCTAAACAAATGGTTTTATAAATTTTGTTGAAAAAATGAGAAATCGCTGGTCAACTTTAACACTAGGACTACTGGACTCGTGACCCCGCCTAGAACTACTGAAAGGAGTCATTTTGACTCCTTGCTTGTTTTCGTTTATTTTTAGAGTTTCATTTGTGGTTATTTATTAATAATTATATTTTTTGTAATGTATTATTATTGTGAGATCCAACAGTAATGCTTTTGATTGTTTTTTTTCTGCTTTTCTTATTTTTCTACAGAAAATAACAATAATTATAATAGATGTTTTTCAAACATTTTTTTTATTCAAGTGCACACATATAAACAACAACTGAAGAACAAAAAGCAGAGAAAATGTAGGTGGAGGAGCATAAAAATGAAAATATGGCGCAGAATTCACCTTCTAAACATTTGGTGTTTCGCATTTTAGGCATTGCCTTTGATTTATGGCAGTACATTGCCCACACAAAGACTTACCACAAGTCTTACAATTGCCGACAGATCTATTTTTCTTGCACTTTTCTTTGATCTGGCAAAATTTTGTTTGAACCATCACTTCTGAGCATGTAGAAACTTGGGACGTGGAACCCTTTTCCCTATCTGTGACATAAGGACCACTCAACTCTCTCACAAGCGTTTGCAAAAATGCCTTGCGTGACATTTTTTGGTGGGTTATCTCATTGAATATTATCCATGCATTTATACCCGCAAAGTCTAAGGCATTTTCAAATGCATGAACAGGCCATCTCCTTGTGCATGTTCGTGTGGTATATTTTCGTGCCATCTGATCCACTACATCTACTCCATATTTTGTTTCATTGTAAAACTTTACCGTTTCTGGAGTTTTTTTAGCGGAATCAGACGCAACAACAACATCTGGATGGACGGAACTCAAAATGACAACATTTTTGTTGGGCTTTCCTTGATATACTGTAAAGGTACTGCCACACTAAACAATCCCGCTAGCGATCACGATAACGACGCATACTAATGCGATCGCTAGCGGGATTGTTTCTATATCGCTAAGTGCGGCCACATTTAGCGATATAGTTAACGACGCTATCGCCGTTAGCGATCTTCTTAACGACTTTAGCGGTACAAAAGTACCGCTAAATCGCTAAGAAAAGGTGCCACACTAGCGATATATACTTACCCAGCGGGAGCGCCGACGATAAAATAGGGTCCGGAGCGATTCCAGCGACGAGCGAGATCACAGCAGGAAGCTCGTCGCTGGAAGCTGCCGCACTGAACAACATCGCTAACGGGATCGCTAAATAGTGACGTTTTTTAGCGATCCCGTTAGCGATATTGTTCAGTGTGGCATACCCTTAAGTGTAAAATTGTCTTCATTTCTAAACACTTTAGTGTTGTACAATTCCTCTTTCATGGATTTTATTTCTTTAGGCACTTCTCGCCTTATCTTGTTCAGTGTTCCCACGATGGTTGTTCCTTTGCTTTTTAGCTGTTTAGCTAATTTTACTGAAGTTAAATAATTATCGGTTGTAACATTGCGACCTTTTTTCAAAAACGGGTCCAATAACTTCATTACCACATGGTCAGCTAAACGGTCCTCAGCACGGCGTGTGTCATCTTTGCCTAGATAAGGGAAGCCATTTGCCAGATATTTGCTCTCCTTATCAACAGCTAGCCAATATTTGTGGCCATATTTATCTGGTTTGGAAGGCATGTACTGCGTGAATGGACACCTAGTTTTGCTTGGGAAAAGTAGGTGTCCACCACCCTTCATTAGCATAAGATAAGAGCCTAGAGTAAACAAGCTATTTTGTTCAGCATTACACAGTAATACAAGCAGGTAAAACACAAGGAAAATGTGAAAAGTTGACATGTAAATTGAACTACATCTATATGAACATCAGGGTAAATAAGACAGAGTAAAAAAATTATGCACAAAACTTTATAGCAACATTTAGTGACAAAAGGACCTCAAAATATAGTAGGGAGTCAAAATGACTCCCTTCAGTAGTTCTTGGTAAATTTTGAAAAAAACGCGCAAATTTTTCACCAAAATTATTTATTCTCACAAAATCTTTTTTCACATCATATTTGAGGAAAAGTCACCGAGTTTCAAGCCGGAATTCTGAAAAATGTAGTCACAGAAGAGAAATAAAAAACGAAAGGAGTCAAAATGACTCCATCAGTAGTTCTAGTGTTAAACCCTTCTAACTCTCTAATACAAAAAAAAAGTTTAAAAAATGATGCATATATAAAATAGACATGTGGGAAATGTTATTTAGTAACTATGTCGTGTAACATAACTTTCAGATTTAAGGACATACAAATTAAAACTTTAAAATTGCAAAATTTTTTACGTTTTCTAAAAATTCCCAATATTTTTACAATTAAATGCAAGTCATATAGTACATATTTTACCAATATTATGAATATTACGAAAGAACAGAATCTCAGAATCAGTGGGATCTGTTGAAGCATTCCAGAGTTAATACCACATAAATTTACACTGGTCAGATTTAAAAAATTTGGCCTGGTCATTAAGTTCAAAATTGGCTCGGTCACTAAGGGGTAAAAACATGTCACTCATTTCTAAAGTCCCAAAATCCAAAGTCACTTAATATCACGTTCCACATTTAAGTCAAAACGTAGTTTGGACCAAAACACTACAAACTCGCTCATTTGCTTTTGTCAAAATTTATAAAGATGTAATACAGCTGGTATGTCACTGCAATGTTTGAAAATAGGTAAAAGGAACTGTATACTACATAAGCTAATATTCCCATCAGTAAATCTGAGTGTTATAAAAAATAATAAACAGTTTTTGCTATATTAGTGAAATGTTTTGGTCTTATTTTCAGTAATAATATGTAAGTGACCTCTAGGGTCATCGTGTCCAACCCCCTGCTCAATGCAGTATTCAATAAACCATCTTAGGCTACTTTCACACTTGCGTTTTTTTTGCGCAGCGCATCTTGCGCTATCGGACGCATGCGCAATGTTCCCCTATCTTTAACATGGCGGGCGCCGGTTCTAGCGCTTGCACACGTTCATGTGCGTTTGTCGTGCACTGCGCATTTTCCCGGTGTGCGCCCATACGCGCTAGACGCTACATGTTGCATTTTTTTTTTCGGCCAACCGCTTTAAAAAAACGCGTGCGCACGTGTGCGCATGCTATGCGCAAAAAATAACATTGCAGTCTATGGGGGCGTTGGCGTGCGCATGGCTTTGCGCTCGTCAGCGCTTTTGCACGCACACGATTTTTCTGTAAATAATGAGCAGAATGATGGAGCCAGAGATGGATGGAGCCAGAGATGATGGAGCCAGAGATGATGGAGAGCCAGAGATGATGGAGCCAGAGATATAGAAATGTGACAACATAGACAACGCATGCGCCAAAAAAAACGCAAACGCATGCAAAAACGCATGAAATCGCAGACAAACGCTGCGTTTTTTTGTCGAAATGCGCATGCTGATGCGACTAAATATCGCAGCGTTTACAAGCGTTTGCATGAGTTTTTTTTAATGCGCTTCATGTGCGCTCGAAACGCAGCGCAAAAAACGCAAGTGTGAAAGTAGCCTTAGGCCGCAGTCACACTAAACGTATGAAGAATCGGTCCGAGTCTCCCTGCCGAGAGTCGCACTAGAATAATGTGAGTGTCATGCGAGTACAATGCGATTTTTCACACCTAGCATCCAATTTACATCCGAATACAGTGGGATTGCTATCCGATTGCATTGCAATTTTAATATGAGCTTTTACATACAGCAATTCTCTATGTTATTTACACATTGTTTTCAAAGGAAATGTTCGTCAAACACAAATATATATATAAATGATAGATAGATAGATAGATAGATAGATAGATAGATAGATAGATAGATAGATAGATAGATAGATAGAATAAAAGCCAGCAATTTAGGTGCCGTGTACAGTAAAATCACAGAGTGACAGGTTAGAATAGAATAGATATATGCACATGGAATGCATAGATATATAGATGTCAGTGACACACACACACATATATACATGTATAGATAGATAGATAGATAGATAGATAGATAGATAGATAGATATTTCAAAAAAAATGGAGCAGCATAGTATACAATACTTGTGGGTGCAGATCCTCCAGCAGGAATCCAATACTTGCCAAATTATATAAGACAAAAAAATAGGCAGCACTCCTCAGAATCAATAGCAGTTGTGGACTTTAATAGACCCACATCTCAGGGCAACGTTTTGGCTTCAATTAGCCTTCCTCCAGCAGTGTCTCAGACACATATGTGGGTATTTATGGTTTCATTAGATAACAAACAATTTACAATCACTTTACAAAATTATACGTCCCAGATGTAAATCATGAATCAAATCCATATGCACATAACAGTAACAGGTGTCCCTCATAGTCAGCTCTGCTTAGTTGACAACAGTACATTTGTACATAGTTAACATGCATCAATATCTCACAAGTTCCAGTAATAGGTATTTAAGTCCATATTCATCTCAGCTGCAACTGTCATGCAGTTGTTTATAATCTCTAAGTACTTACAATGGGCAATGAGCGATGCATCTCGTGGGGGACGCCATGAACGCTTCACAGGACTAGTACAGACACTACTGCGCATGTCCCAAGTGCATTGTCATGCGCACATTGAAAGATGCCACACAACAGCCAGGATTGGCTGAACAAGATCCTATGACAATGCACTTGGGACATGCGCAGTAGTGTCTGTACTAGTCCTGTGAAGCGTTCATGGCGTCCCCCACGAGATGCATCGCTCATTGCCCATTGTAAGTACTTAGAGATTATAAACAACTGCATGACAGTTGCAGCTGAGATGAATATGGACTTAAATACCTATTACTGGAACTTGTGAGATATTGATGCATGTTAACTATGTACAAATGTACTGTTGTCAACTAAGCAGAGCTGACTATGAGGGACACCTGTTACTGTTATGTGCATATGGATTTGATTCATGATTTACATCTGGGACGTATAATTTTGTAAAGTGATTGTAAATTGTTTGTTATCTAATGAAACCATAAATACCCACATATGTGTCTGAGACACTGCTGGAGGAAGGCTAATTGAAGCCGAAACGTTGCCCTGAGATGTGGGTCTATTAAAGTCCACAACTGCTATTGATTCTGAGGAGTGCTGCCTATTTTTTTGTCTTAGATAGATAGATAGATAGATAGATAGATAGATAGATAGATAGATAGATAGATAGAAGAAAAGCCGGCAATTCATCTGCCGTGTACTGTAAAATCACTGCAGGAGCCGACAGGATAGGAGAAATGGATTACATACAGTGAATACAAATAGAATAGTTAGATATATAGATGTCAGTGACAAATACAATTAGTACAGTGTGTGTGCAAATTACTGTACATGTATTTGCACAAAAAACATCAGCTCTCAGCCGCCCCAGAAAAAGCGCATGTCTAAGATGCGCCAATTCTGGCACTTAACCCCACTCTTCCCACTTGCCCTGTAGCGGTGGCAAGTGGGTGATAGTTGGGGGGTTGTTGTCACCTTTGTGTTGTCAGGTGACATCAGGCCCCGAGGTTAGTAATGGAGAGGAGTCAATAAGACGTTCCCATAACTAACCCCATAGTCACATTGTAAGAAAACACAGATACCCAGAAAAAAGTCCTTTAATTTAACGAGACACAGACTCCTTTAATAATTTTAATTAAACCATACCTACGACCTCAACCATTCCCCCGATGCCCTCATCATCTGCAAAAGAGGTAAAAAACAATCATTTTCCTCACCTTTCCACAGAGATGCTTTTAATCCATTTGTCCCACGACGAGTCCAGCTCTGCTACATCTAGATGGCAGGCTGCATGGTTGCATGATGCGACCATGCAGCCTGTCATCCAGTAGACACTGAGCACTGTGTGCTCAGTGTCTGCTTGTGAACTGCTATTCCCTGTCTGAGAGCACCATGAGCGTGAAAAAGTTCTCCTGCTCGCTGTGCCGTGTGACAGGTCCTGCAAGTTCACGGCCAATGAACTCACTTCACCTATGTGACATCAGGTTCGCAGACACAGATAGGACTTGGGCTCCATTTAGACTACTAGGTTCTGGATCCTCTGCAGAACTGTTACTGATATGGATATGGACTCCGGCTAAATTCAGACCACTAGTTTCAGGATCCACAGATAGAACGGTTAATGATACTGAGTCTCAAACAGGGCTGATTCGTAGACTGGTTTTAACAGCCTAGATACACGGATTATTCGGATAGGCAAACGTTCAGACACATGAGTCTCAGATACTTTTTCAGATGCTGGCTGCACCAGACCAGAGGACAAGACTCAAGCACAGGCCGCACTAGGACAAGGGATAATCGGTTCATGACTGGCCATTCAAGGAACAGGGACTCAGGTTCAGGACACTGGCTACATCAAGACCAGGAGACCTAACAACTCTGTAGTTGTACCACTAACACATTAAAAAAACTTGTTTCTTAGGCACCTTTCTATTGAGGAGGTTGCCTTTTAAACAAAATGTCTCCCATCTATTGGCAGGTGAGCAAGCTGGGCCTTTAAGAACCGGGTAGTGTACGCATGCTCGCACTAGGCACACTGCCAGGAAACCAGAGAACCAGGGAACAGGGAGCACATTGAGGGACATGCCGCACAGTGCATTGGTATGTATCAGCCATGTAAAAGCCTGATGCATTTTAGAAACAAGCCTGTAGACTGATGAGGTTAAAATAGAACTCGTTGGCCACAATGATCAAAGGTATGTGTTAAGAAAAAAGGAAAAAGGGCACAGAATTTCACAAAAGAACATATCGCCAATTATTAAGCATAAGGGTGGATCAATCATGCTTTGGAGTTGTGTTGCAGGCAATGACACCGGAGAATTTAATTAAGAATTTATAGACTCCTGGCTGGCTTCAAAAACATTTACAAGCTGTGATAATTGCGAAATGGGGTGTTACTAGCTATTAACTATGCAGGGTGCCCAAACATTTGCATTGGCCCGTTTTCTTTTTTGTAATTTTTAAAATGTAAAAGATGAAAATATATATATATATTTTTTCCTAAAATACAAAGGAAATTTGTCATCTTTAACTTTAGCCCTTTTAAAGATCATTTCATCTTCAACTTTCTTAACTGGTCACAATAATAGTCATTTTAACCAGGGGTGCGCAAACTTTTACATGTCACTGGAAAGTGTAAATTGATGTTAGATTAGATGATATGCTGTTGGGTTAAGCCCTGTCAAAGTGACAAGAATTTCATCAATGTGAAACACATATGAAAAGAGATGACCAAATATCCCACAATTTGTTCCAGGCAGATTTGAATATGTTTGAAGGTCTCTACAGACCTCAAATCATAAAACATGAAGTGCTGGGAAGGTGTTAAAGAATACTAAAAGCTTTTTCTCACCTGTCCTAGGCAGGAGCGGGTTATCCTCATCTGTCCTATTTCTGCACCTCCCTGCCAGGTCTTCCTCCTTCTTCCATCATTGGAAAACTGCATCTCTTTTTGGATACCTTATTGAAGGTAAGGCATGCAGAATTAAAAATAGTATTGTTGATTTTGACAACTTAAAAAGTAAACCAAATGAGATTAAGCACACAAATATTAAAATGTATAATACAGGCTGTTACTTTCACTAAATTCATTGCACATATGTCAAAAACTGGCTTTGTACAAATGTGTTTGGTTTAGCTGAAATACACTTACAAGTTGGCATCACTTATGCATGTGGCATACCACAGAAGGTTAAAAATGTGAGAAGATTCCCTGCTGAAGTGATTACACTTCTTCTGCAACAACCATGTTTATCTAATATAATGTTGTATCCCATAGAGTAAAGAAAACGCCATCTGTGCTACGAACAAATAAAATAATGATAATACAATTTCTGGTAGGAAGACAAAGCAGAAGCTTCTGTCCTTAGACACTTGCAACTTATTTTGATCCTCTGAATCAAACGATGATGTTACAGTACAGTAGTTAGGGCTTGATATAAATTCACAAGTGTGGGTATACATGGTTATAGAATGCTTCTAACAAATTTACAATTGATTACTTTTTATGACTTTGCTGCAGATCACAGTAATTTTTAGAGACTTTAATTTCGTACAATTGCTTTCAGAGCTCTATTGAAATGCACTTCAAAATGATTGAAACCTTATGGTTGCAGGAAAAATTGCACACGGAATCAGATCAATAGTTATTTAGACAGAAAGTGTTAGGCAGCAGGGTCTACAGATGGCACAGTATAGCTGATATCTATTTTTATGAAGATAGCTCTAATGTCTCTTACTAATAAAACCAAATTAATTTGGTAAGCCCTCGCAGAGAATTTTTATTAGGTCTCTGACTCTCAAATAGAAACATCAACAGTATAATTTTTATCAAAACATTAAACTGCATATTTACGTGACTGTTTAATTGCTGAGGCTGGGGCAGTAAGGCTATGTGCGTACGTTGAGTATTTGCTTGCAGACACTTCTGCAATTTTTCTATATCTCTTGGCATCAAAAACGATGCTGCAAAAATGCGTGTTTTACTGCGTTTTTGGTGCATTTCTTGCCCCGTTTTTTGAATGCATTTTTTCTACAGCAATAAATGCTTTTTTGAGCTAAATAAAGATATTTAAAAAAAATATTTTGTGATGTAATTTCTTAGTTCAACACCTTCTTTTTTATTCTGATGTAGTGGCATCAGGGTATTGGGATTAGGGCCAGATACCCTCATTACTAAACTGGTAAGTAAACAGTTAAATAAATACACACACATTGTCACCAGCCTATGTAGGAGCGTTAAGAAAGGATTTTAGCATGTATTTAGTCTTAATAACTATGAGGTGCTGGTGTAACAGACCAGAAGGTCGAAAAATAGATTAAAGTTCACCGCACACTCTTGTGGATTATCTTTCACAATAGCTTTATTATGTGAACAATCATAGGGAGCGTAACAGAAATATGCAGTGGAAGCGATAATTATAGAGACGTTTCGGCTCGACCGGAGCCTTAGGCCGGCGTCACACACAACGACAAAAAATCGGTCCGTTTTAGACGGTCGATTGTCGGATCAAAATGCAAACATCACACATCCTTCTGGCATCCGATTTTCCTTCAAAGATGCGATTTAGTCGCATGTGTGTGTACCTTGTAACATCCGATTTTCATCCGACTTGCGAGATTTTCTCGCAGGCTTGCAAAACTGACATATAATGGATCCAAAAGAATAGTATTTCAATCACAAAAGAAAGAATAGATATATACACATAGAGCACATATATATATATATACATGTCATTGTGACATGTATATATACATATATTTATATTTCCTAGACTTCTACATACTGTTATAGCCGCTAATTCAATTGCCGGCTTCTGTGAAATCACAGAAGCCGACATGAAATGATACATTGTTTCCACACAGTTAACCATGTCATTTCCTGTATTTTGATATTTGTTTAGAACTTACAATTACATGAGTGTATTTGTGCTAAATTTCAGACATGTAGGGGTTAATTAAAGGTGTAAATTCGTTGACAAAAAAATGCGTGGGCTCCCGCTGTATTTTCTCCACCAGACAGACAAAGCAAGCGAGTGGGGGCAGATAATAATAGCCTAGGGAGGGTACTTTTTTTTTGTGCCCCCCCTGGCTACTAACATCTGCCCCCAGACACCCCAGAAAGGGCAAATCTATAATTAGATTCGCCCTTTCTGGCACTTTGCCCGTCTATTCCCATTGCCCTGTAGCGGTGGCGAATGGGTTAATAATCTCACCTTACTGTCACCTTAGTATTGAAATGTGACCTTAAGGCAGGTTAATAATTGAGAGCTGTCAATTAGACAACTATCAATTATTAATCCTATTGAAGTAAATTAAAAAAACACAGACACATTAATAAAAATTAATTTTAATGAAATAAAAACACATTTTTTTGACCATATTTTATTTTACACTTAATCCGTGCGAAGCCATTGATCTCCTAAAATAAAGATAAAAAAATAAAAAAACATTATTCTTACCTATTCCGCTGATCTGTCACGTCCCACGCTGTAATCCTTCACAAAGGGTTAACTAGCTTTGAGCCAAGCAGTGCAAGTAATCCTGCATGCTCAGCTCAAAGCTCCTGAATGAATAAGTTCCTCTCCTGGCGACAGGAGAGGATGTGTTTAATGAATGAAGCTTAATTGATTGTGTCCACTTTCCCTTTAGGTCAGGTCACTAAAGTTAAATTGTCAATAAATCAATTAAGCTCCATTCATGAATCTATTCCTCTACTTTCGCTGGGAGAGGAACTTATTCATTCATGGGGTTAGAGCTAGGAGACAGAATTATCTCCCTGCTAACTGTAACCTCTTAACCCTTTCTGATGGATTACAGCGTGGGACCTGACTGTACATCGGATTGGTAAGTATAATTTTGCTTTTTTATTTTATTTTTATTACAGGAAATGGTTTTAGCAGGAAAATAAAATATGGTAAAAAACTGTGTGATTATTTAATTAAACTTATTTTTTATTAAACTGTGTGTGTTTGATTTTTCTTTCATACAATAGGATTAATAATTGATAGTTGTCTAATTGACAGCTCTCAATTATTAACCTGCCTTAAGGTCACCTTTCAATACTAAGGTGACAGTAAGGTGAGATTATTAACCCATTCGCCACCGCTACAGGGCAATGGGAATAGACGGGCAAAGTGCCAGAAAGGGCGAATCTAATTATAGATTTGCCCTTTCTGGGGTGTCTGGGGGCAGATGTTAGTAGCCAGGGGGGGGCACAAAAAATGTACCCTCCCTAGGCTGTTATTATCTGCCCCCACTCGCTTTGCTTTGTCTGTCTGGTGGAGAAAATACAGCGGGAGCCCACGTATTTTTTTTCAACGAAATTACACCTTTAATTAACCCCTACATGTCTGAAATTTTGCACAAATACACTCATGTAATTGTAAGTTCTAAACAAATATCAAAATACAGGAAATGACATGGTTAACTGTGTGGAAACAATGTATCATTTCATGTCGGCTTCTGTGATTTCACAGAAGCCGGCAATTGAATTTGCGGCTATTACAGTATGTAGAAGTCTAGGAACTATAAATATATATATATATATACATGTCACAATTACATATATATATATATATATATATATATATGTATTCTATGTGTGTATATCTATTCTTTCTATTCTTTATTAAAGCTGTCAGTGTGATTTTACAGTATAGCCGGGGATGAATTGCCGGCTTTTCTAAAGGACACCGATGCGATTTCATCGCAAGTCACACAGTGTGGTCCGTTTGTAATCCGATTTTTCATCGCTCCCATAGACTTGCATTGGCGATTGTCGACCCACAATCGGTGACAATCGCAGCATGCTGCGATTGTACACGGACGTTTAAAACGGACCACAAAAATTCTGATACTGGGAGCTGCTCCATAGATTAACATAGGGCAGACTGCAATACGATTTTTCATCGCATTGCAGTCGTCCGATTATGTCGCCAGTGTGACGCCGGCCTTAATCACATAATCGCTTAGTCCAATGCCAAGTAAAGGGAAAGGATGCAGTGTGAAGGGATAAGATCCCTGTAATGCCAAAAAGCAGAGGCTAACTAGAAATCGTTGTCCCAGTGCTTGTTCTGTATCACCATGGAACGGTGATAAAGGTCTTGTATGGTAGATGCTTGTAGAGCCGCTCCTGCGCCTAGCTGCTGTGACACTATGAATTTCTCCAATGATTTATCTTACTTTATGTTTGTTCATTTTTTCTTCCTGGTTTCTCCTTTGATATCAGCTGGTAGATAATGTTGTAATTATTCCCCATTTGTGATTGGTCCATTTTTCTTAGATATTCCATGTCACATGTCCTGCTTTATATCCTATGATTAAGGGCGCTATTCATGTGGCAGAAACGCGTCAGGTGTTTCTTATGTTTTTAACTTGGTTTGACATGCCGAAATAAAGTTTTTTTCTTTTATTCCTGGGTTGGAGTGCTTTCACTTCCTATTTCCTTTCCAATTTTTGCTGTGCTCACCAGTAGATAGAGCACCCACCCAGTTTTTGAATTGGACACTATGCAATTAATCATTGCCTGGATAGCGTCTGCAGCTCCGTACCTCTCTCTCTTTCCCGTGATGAGAGACTACTCCCATCAGCGACTCCTGCTATTACTGCTATCAGTGACTGCAGACATAGCCTGATGGTAGTAGTAGTCTCTCATCAGCCGGTGCCTGTGACCAACAGCAAGTTTTTAACTGCAGGTCACCTTATCTCTGCGGGTCACTCTGATATATGACAGCATGACCCCACAGTGTTCTAGCGGTAGTAATGATCTACTCTGATCGGAAAGGCCATGCCGGTATTTCCTATTCTGTCACACAGAATACAGCATTGGAAACTCCATAGGAAGACCATAAAAACTCAGAAAATCCGCAAACATTTTTATATCTGCATTTCTGCTGCTGAATTGACTGACTCAATCGAAGTCATTGGCTGAAAATATCTAAAAATCCACACAAAGAATTGCAGAAAAAAACGCACTGCAAATACTCAAAGGAAAATTACTGATCATGTACACAGCACTTCAGGCTTCTCATTGAATTAGCTGGCGTAAGGATACCCTAGCGTTTTTGTCCCATTTCAGCGTGAAAAAACACTGCAAAAATGCACCAAAAATGCACGGTGTGAACATAGCCTAACATGCTATGGTTCTATGATAGCCGTTACCTGTGAGAGATTAAAAAAATCTTTGCATTCAATCTGGTAAAAGAGAAATAAGACTTACAGTACATTGCTGTAAATTGAGATAAATAATTTGATTTGCTAATGTTATTTATTTTGGAAAAGTTATATAGCTTTATCTTTCATACCTTTTTTTTTCCTAAAATTGATAGGTCCTCTTTAAGTTATTTTAACGCCCAAGCTCTTCCTGACCAGGTCAAATTTCTTAATTTTGACTAGTGGACTTTATGTGGATTAATAATAACTCTGGAATGCTTCAACATATCCCAATAATTCTGAAACTGTTTTTTTTTTGGAACATGTTGCACTAGATGTTATTGGTAAATTTACTGTAAGTCAATATGATTTGCATTTATTTATGAAAATATTTAAAATTTGACAAAAAACTTGAAAATTTTGCAATTTTCAAACTTTTAATTTAGATGGGTTAAAAGTTTATCAGCTTTTTTTATTTTTTCAGTGAAATTTACAAAACCATTTTTAAGGGACCACATCATATTTGAAGTAACTTTGATGTGCCTATGTGACACAAAATACCCAAAAGTGACACTATTTTAAAAACTGCACCCTTCAAAGTGCTCAAAAACATATTTGAGAAGTTTAGTAACCATTTAGGTGCTTCACAGGAAGTAAAGCAATGTGGATGGAAAAAAGTGAAAATTGTAATTTTTCACGCAAAAATGTTGCTTTAGCCCTAGTTTTTTATTCTATAAAGGGTAGCTGGTAAAAATGGATGCCAACATTTATTGTGCAGTATTTCCTGAGTGCACCAATATCCCATATGTGGTAGAAAACTACTGTTTGGGTGCACAGCTGGTCTCAAGAGGGAAGGAGCACCATTTGGATTCTGGAGCGCAATTTTGGCTGGTATAGATTGTGGATGCCATGTCCTATTTGAAGAGCCCCTGACCTGCCAAAACAGCAGTATCATCCACAATTGACCACATTTGAAACTATATCTCTTGAGGAAGTCATCAAGGGGTGTAGTGAGCATGATTAACAATCAGGCAATTCACTGAATTGTATAACATTGGACTGAAAAATTACTATTTTTTTCCACCAAAATTTTGCTTTGACCCAATTTTTACATTTTCAATCGGGATTAAGAGAAGAAAATGAATGGCACAATACATTGTGCACTCTCTCTTTAGTACACCAATTCCCCATATGTGGTTGAAAACTGCTTTTGAGGAGCTGTGCAAACCTCAGAAGGAAAGAAACACCATGTTGGAGTACAGATTTTACTGCAGTGGTTTGAGGGTGCAACATCACATTCTCAGAGCTTCTCAGGTGCCAGAAAAGCAGAACCCCTCCATAAGTGACCCTATTTTACAAACTACGTGTCACGCTGTTCTGTCGGTACTTGGTTGTCGGCGTGACAATGCATGTCTGTGCTTTAACCCTTTGCTTCTTTTCCCCCTAATTGAGCTGGGATACTGTTTTCCATTACCTGTATGGATGATGCTCAGTTCCCAGCTCCGCTGCTTAGCCGTGCATGCGTGGGTGTCTCCGCTGCGCTGCATGACCAGTCCCTGGCTATTGCTGTTGAAGCTAACCGTAGGTCAAGTTCCTCTGCAGTGGTGCATGACTTACTACGTGTGTTTAGGCTGCAGCCATTTCCAGGTGCCCTTACTGTGTTGAATTGTGTTTGGCTGCATAGGGTGCGCGGGCCACATCTGCCCTGCTTTTATCAGGGTTAGTGTGTGTACTTGAAATGCTGTCCCCAGCCAATTGCTGAGGGGCAGCTCATATATAAAGGCTCCCTGCCCTATGGGCGGGGCCTTAGATACTCACATAGCTTCTGAATCTTGCCATGTGTGTTGTGTGCTCCTGTACCTGTCCCTGCGCCTATCCTAGAGGCAGTAATTCTAGGCTTGAATCCCTGATCCTGTACCCGTCCCTGCGCCTATCCTGGAGGCGGTAATTCTAGGCTTAAATCCCTGATCCTGTACCCGTCCCTGCGCCTATCCTGGAGGCGGTAATACCAGGCTTGCCTATCCTGGAGGCGGTAATTCCAGGCTTGAATCCTTGATCCTGTACCTGTCCTGTACCTGACTGTCTGAACTGTGTTTGCTGTGTTATGTTCCTGAAGTCCTTCTGTGTCCTGAACCCTGTGCCCAGTGACTGTGATCCTTTGCTAACTGACTTCCTTTGATACAACCTGGGTTCATCTTGCAAGGAGGAGTCCGGTGTGGGTGTGCTGAGTTTATGTTACTCTGTGCTCAGCTTGTTTTTGGTGCAATCCCCAGCCGGCTCCAGTTGAGCCTGGCGGGGCTTGCACCAGACCGCATGGGTTCCTTTTTAGATCGCTTCCAGATGTCCGGATCCGATCCTTCCCTGCCTGATGTCCGGAGCCTGCCGATCGTTGCCAGATGTCCTGAGCTTGATACTGCAGCCTGATGTCCGGAGCCTGATGTCCGCAGGCCGATGTCCGGAACCTGTCGATCGTTGCCAGATGTCCAGAGTCCGATGCCAGTGTTCTGATGTTCCTGAGATCCAGCCCATGTTCTGGTGTCCGTGCTCCTGATGTCCAGTCCGTGTTCCGGTGAACGTGTTCCTGATGTCCAGTCCGTGTTCCTGAGTCCATGTTCCTGTGTCCGTGTTCCTGATGTCCGGTCCGTGTTCCTGATTCCATGTTCCTGATTCCATGTTCCTGAGATCCAGTGCATGTTCCTGAGATCCAGGCTGTGTTCCTGATGTCCAGTTTCCTGATGTTCGGTCTGTGTTCCTGAGATCCGGTCCATGTTCCTGAGATCCAGTTCGTGTTCTTGAGTTCGTGATTCTGATGTCCTCATGTGTCCTGTCTACGTTCTGATGACCTCGTGTACCCTGATGTCATGCCTGTGTCCTATGTGTGCCGTGGTGATCTGTTGGTACCTTGGAGTCCTCTGGGTGATACCCTTCTGGAAGGTGTGGAATTGGAAGCCTTGCATAGTCATGTTTGATTTATGTACTGTGTGTCTTCTCTTATTTACTTTAGTAAACTTTACTTCCCTATACCTGAAGTTGTGTGGTGTAATCAAGTTCTACGTGTCTCTTCCTTGTCCACATGCTCCAGTTGAGCCTGGCGGGGCTTGCACCAGACCGCTTGGGTTCCTTTTTAGATCGCTTCCAGATGTCCGGATCCGATCCTTCCCTGCCTGATGTCCGGAGCCTGACGATCATTGCCAGATGTCCTGAGCCTGATACTGCGGCCTAATGTCCGGAGCCTGATGTCCGCAGGCCAATGTCCGGAACCTGTCGATCGTTGCCAGATTTCCGGAGTCCGATGCCAGTGTTCTGATGTTCCTGAGATCCAGCCCGTGTTTCGGTGTCCATGTTCCTAATGTCCAGTCCGTGTTCCTGAGTCCGTGTTCCTGTGTCCGTGTTCCTGATGTCCGGTCAGTGTTCTTGATTCCATGCTCCTGATTCCATGTTCCTGAGATCCAGGCTGTGTTCCTGATGTCCAGTTTCCTGATGTCCGGTCTGTGTTCCTGAGATCCGGTCCATGTTCCTGAGATCCAGTTCGTGTTCTTGAGTTTGTGATTCTGATGTCCTCATGTGTCCTGTCTACGTTCTGATGACCTCATGTACCCTGATGTCATGCCTGTGTCCTGATGTCCCACCTATGTGTGCCGCGGTGATCTGTTGGTACCTTGGAGTCCTCTGGGTGATACCCTTCTGGAAAGTGTGGAATCGGGAGCCTTGCATAGTCATGTTTGATTTATGTACTGTGTGTCTTCTCTTATTTACTTTAGTAAACTTTACTTCCCTATACCTGAAGTTGTGCGGTGTAATCAAGTTCTACGTGTCTCTTCCTTGTCCACATGCTCAGCTGCCACAGAACCCTGGTCTCTGCCCTTCCCTAGTTTGGGTAGGCTCGGGTCCCCCTCTGCGGTATGGAGGGTCCATATTGCGTACTCGGGGGACACCCGCCCCATGCCATGGTGGTCGGTCAGCGTGGAGGCGATTATGGGCTGGGCCGTTTCTCGGCGGCTGCAGCCAAACGTGACACTACACCTCTTAATGAATTCATCTAGTGGTGTAGTGAGCATGTTGACACCACATGTGCCACACAGAACTTTTTTTTACCATTGAGTGGTGAAGAAAGAAGAAGTACATTTTTACTACTAAAATGTTGTTTTAATTTTTATAAGAACTATTATGAAAAAATGGAATGCACAGTCTGTTGTGCAATTTCTCCTGAGTTTGTTAATAACCTACATATTGGGAATTACTTTTCAGAAACAGTGGAGAACTCAGAAGGAAAAGGCCAAAATAAAACCAATTAGAAGAGCCCCTGAAGTGCCAGAAAAGCAGAACCCCCTATAAGTGATCTAATTTAACAAACTAGACCTCTCAGTGAAATAATTTAAATGATCATTGATCATATTGATACCACAGGTGTGCCACAGAGTTTTATACTGTTAAGCAGTAAAGAAAAAAAACTACATTTTTACCACAAAAATTTAGTTTGAGCCCTAGAATTTACATTTTCACATAGTGAAATTAGTAAAAATGGCACCAAAATTTGTCACATAATTTCTGCTGAACATGACAATACCTTATATGTGGCGGTACTATACTTTTTATCCAGCCAGAATGACTTAGGAGGGATTTGACCCTTGGAGAACAAATTTTCATAGAATAGTTTGAGGATTCTAAATGCAGAGTCCTTAAGTGCCATAAAAGTAGAATCCCCCCTCAAATGACCCCATTTTGGAAATTACATCCTTCTGTGAATTTAGCTACAGTTGTGTTTACAGGAATAATATATAGTTATATGAAAAAGTTTGGGCACCCTATTAATCTTAAGCTTAATGTTTTATAAAAATTGGTATTTTCGCAACAGCTATATCAGTTTGATATATCTAATAACTATTGGACACAGTAATGTTTCTGCCTTGAAATGAGGTTTATTGTACTAACAGAAAATGTGCAATCTACATCCAAACAAAATTTGACAGGTGCATAAGTATGGGCACCTCACCAGAAAAGTGACATTAATATTTAGTAGATCCTCCTTTTGCAAAAATAACAGCCTCTAGTCGCTTCCTTTTGCTTTTAATGAGTTCCTGGATCCTGGATGAAGGTATTTTTGACCATTCCTCTTTACAAAACAATTACCAGTTCAGTTAAGTTTGATGGTCGCCGAGCATGGACAGCCCTCTTCAAATGATCCCACAGATGTTCAATGATATTCAGGTCTGGGGACTGGGATGGCCATTCCAGAACATTGTAATTGTTCCTCTGCATGAATGCCTGAGTAGATTTGGAGCGGTGTTTTGGATCATTGTCTTGCTGAAAGATCCATCCCCTGCGTAACTTCAACTTTTTCACTGATTCTTGAACATTATTGTCAAGAATCTGCTGATACTGAGTGGAATCCATGCGTCCCTCAACTTTAACAAGATTCCGGGTGCCGACATTGGTCACACAGCCACAAAGCATGTTGGAACCTCCACCAAATTTTACTGTGTGTAGCAAGTGTTTTTCTTGGAATGCTGTGTTTTTTTGACGCCATGCATAACGCCTTTTTGTATGACCAAAGAACTCAATCTTGGTTTCATCAGTCCACAGGACCTTCTTCCAAAAGAAAATGGCTTCTCCAAATGTGCTTTTGCATACCTCAACCAACTCTGTTTGTGG
>JARQOD010000002.1:263866918-263999830 GCA_033576555.1 Oophaga sylvatica
TAGCTACGGAAAGCTGCTGTGATCATTGTCACAGCAGCTTCCACTATAGTTGCAATGCATTGCAATGCCAGAGCATTGCAATGCATTGTAA
The DNA here is from genome assembly GCA_033576555.1 of Oophaga sylvatica. Lineage (NCBI taxonomy): Eukaryota > Metazoa > Chordata > Amphibia > Anura > Dendrobatidae > Oophaga > Oophaga sylvatica. The sequence continues at coordinate 263,867,010 of JARQOD010000002.1, forward strand.
CTGCAATAAAAAGTAAAAAAAGTGAAAGTCCCATAAAGGGACAAGTTAAAAAAAATAATTTTTTAAAAAAAATTGTAAAAAAAATATTAAAAAATAATTTAAAAAAAATCCCCTAAAAAATACACATTTTTATGTAATAAAAAAAATAAAAAACAAAAAACATACACATGTTAGGTATCGCCACGTCCGTAAAAATCCCATCTATAAAAGCGTAACCCTAGTTAACCCCTTCAGTGAAAGCCGTAAAAAAAAAAAAAAAAAGTAGTAAATTATACTTTTTCCAAGCGGTATCATTATACCGCTTGGAAAAAGTGCAATAACACGCGATCAAAAAGTCAGATATAAATAATCATGGAAACGCTGAAAACGTCATCTTGTCCCGCAAAAAACAAGCTGCTATAAAGCATCATCAGCGAAAAAATAAAAAAGTTATAGCTCGCGGAATAAACTGATGCAAAAATAATTATTTTTTCTATAAAATTTTTTATTGTGTAAAAAACGCCAAAACATAAAAAAATATATATAAATGAGGAATCGCCGTAACCGTAGTGACCCGAAGAATAAAGCTGCTTTATCAATTTTACCACACACGGAACGGAGGAAAAAAAAATTCCTGAATTGCTGGTTTTTGTTCATTCTGATTCCACAAAATCGGAATAGGAAACGATCAAAAAACGTTATGTGACTGAATATGGTACCAATAAAAACATCAGCTCGTCCCGCAAAAAATAAGCCCACAGATAACTCTGTCGGCCGAAATATGGAAAAATTATAGCTCTCAAAATACGGCGATGCAAAAATTTCTTACAAAAAATTATTCCAAGAAAAAGCATCTTTTAGTGTGTGACAGAAGCTAAACATGAAAAAAGGGTGTAAATCTGGTATCGCTGTAATCGCACCGATCCGAGGAATAAAGTCGCCTAATCACTAATACCGCACGAGGAATGGCGTAAAAAAGAAAACCAATTCTTCACCTTTTGTGGATTTGTTCATTGTGCCTCCCAAAGATCGCAGTAAGGCGATCACAGTGGTTCCCCCCCACATATGGGGTATCAGCGTACTCAGGACAAAATGCACAATAGCTTTTAGGGTCCTATTTCCCCTGTTACCCTTAGAAAAATAAAAATTTGGGGCAAAAAGTTCATTTTTGTGGAAAAAAATATGATTTTTTTATTTTCACGGCTCTACATTATAAACTTCTGTGAAGCCCTTGGGGTTCAAAGTGCTGACCACACATCTAGATAAGTTCCTTGGGGGTCTAGTTTGCAAAATGGGGTCATTTGTGGGGGTTTCTACTGTTTAGGCACATCAGGGGCTCTCCAAGCGCGACATGACACCCGCAGACCATTCCATCAAAGTCTGCATTTAAAAACGGTGCTCCTTCCCTTCCGAGCTCTGCCATGCGTCAAAATAGTGGTTCCCCCCCACATATGGGATATCAGCGTACTCAGGACAAATTGCACAATAGCTTTTGGGGTCCTATTTCTCCTGTTACCCTTATAAAAATAAAAATTTGGGGGCAAAAAGATTATTTTTGTGGAAAAAAATATGATATTTTTATTTTCACGGCTCTACGTTATAAACTTCTGTGAAGCACTTGGGGGTTCAAAGTGCTCACCACACATCTAGATAAGTTCCTTGGGGGGTCTAGTTTCCAAAATGGAGTCACTTGTGGGGGGTTTCTACTGTTTAGGCACACAGGGACTCTCCAAATGCGACATGGCGTCCAATCTCAATTCCAGCCAAAAAAGTCAAATGGCGCTGCTTCCCTTCCAAGCTCTGCCATGCGCCCAAATAGTGGTTTACCCCCACATATGGGGTATCAGCGTACTCAGGACAAATTGCACAATAACTTTTGGGGTCCTTTTACCCTTTGGAAAATAAAAATTGGGGGTGGAGAGATCATTTTAGTGTAAAAGATATGATTTTTTAATTTTACTGCTCTACGTTATAACCTTCTGTGAAGCCCTTGGGGGTTCGAAGCTCTCACCACACATCTAGATAAGTTCCTTGGGGGGTCTAGTTTCCAAAATGTGGTTACTTGTGGGGGGTATCCACTGTTTAGGCACACAGGGGCTCTCCAAATACGACATGGTGCCAATCTCATTTCCAGCCAAAAAAGTCAAATGGCGCTGCTTCCCTTCCGAGCTCTGCCATGCACCCAAATAGTAGTTTACCCTCACATATGGGGTATCAGCGTACTCAGGACTAATTGCACAATAACTTTTGGGGTCCTTTTATCCTTTGGAAAATAAAAATTGGGATGAAAAGATCATTTTTGTGGAAAAAACATGATTTTTTAATTTTACGGCTCTACGTTATAACCTTCTGTGAAGCCCTTGGGGGTTAAAAGCTCTCACAACACATTTAGATAAGTTACTTGGGGGGTCTAGTTTCCAAAATGGGGTCACTTGTGGGGGGTTTCCACTGTTTAGGCACACAGGGACTCTCCAAATGCGACATGGCGTCCAATCTCAATTCCAGCCAAAAAGTCAAATGGCGCTGCTTCCCTTCCGAGCTCTGCCATGCGCCCAAATAGTGGTTTACCCCCACACATGGGGTATCGATGTACTCAGGAGAAATTGTACAACAAATATTGTGGTTCATTTTCTACTGATACCCTTGACAAAATTTTAAAAAATTGTGTCGAAAGAAAAATTTTGGGAAAAAAAGTTAAATGTTAATTTTTTCCTTCCACATTGCTTCAATTCTTGTGAAGTACCTAAAGGGTTAATAAACTTCTTGAATGTGGCTTTGAACACGTTGAGGGGTGCAGTTTTTAGAATGGTGTCACTTTTGGGTATTTTCTGTCATATTGACCCCTCAAATTCACTTCAAATGTGAGGTGGCCCCTAAAAAAAATGATTTTGTAAATTTTGTTGGAAAAATGAGAAATTGCTGGTCAACTTTTAACACTTATAACTTCCTAACAATAAAAAATTTTGGTTACAAAATTGTGCTGATGTAAAGTAGACATGTGGGAAATGTTATTTATTAACTAATTTTTGTGACATATGTCTCTGATTTAATGGCATAAAAATTAAAAGTTTGAAAATGGCAAAATTTTCAAAATTTTTGCCATATTTCCATTTTTTTCATAAATAAACGCAAGTTATATTGAAGAAATTTTACCACTATCATGAAGTACAATATGTCTCGAGAAAACAATCTCAGAATCGCCAAGATCCGTTGAAGCGTTCCAGAGTTATAACCTCATAAAGAGACAGTGGTCAGAAATGTAAAAATTGGCCTGGTCTTTAACCTACAAAATGGCTTGGTCGTTAAGGGGTTAAAACAGGCAAATAACTTATCTGAAAGATGCAGGACAAAGCAGGGAGCAAGCTGATTTTCAAAAGGCTCAGGAAGAAGACCAAATCACCGGCAACAACTAAGGGAAGGCTGCTCACTTAAATCTCCCCAGTCTGTAACACCTGATCTCCAATCATCCCCTTCAGGTGATTGACTTCTGTCTGCCAGACCAGCTCCATTACCAGCAGCAACCACCAGAGGGAGCCCAAACTCAGACGCCAGATCAAAGGTGTTCACAACAATAGCCCTTGTTGCTGCAGAAATACAGTGGGCTTCAGAAATGATATTTTTATGAAACCCATGCAGCCTGTTGTATGTGGATTTAAGGCCAACCCGGAAAGGAACTTGCATGAGAAAGAACTGTCTTTCTGTGTTGGATTGGGCACACTGTCTGTAATGCTAAGAGAATGAGTTCTGTCCAGTATAATACTGTCACATCACTGGCTTTCTGTACTTTTAACTTTAACAAGTCTTTTCACTTTGTCACTGCTCTTTTGGTGGTATGAGGTATGGAAAACATGTATGATACACAGAACACTCAATATACTCTGAAATATTTCTCCATTGATGTTTGTTTGTCACTCACTTCTTCGATCTCATATCGGCAGACAACTTCTTGCATGGGTTTTTTTAGCAGTGAATTTTGCTGTCGCACTTTTAACAGTCCAAAGCTCTGGCCAAACAGAGAAAAGGTCCACATACCAGTAGAAACTCAGACTGTAAGCCCTCAATGACAGGGCCCTCTCTTTTCTGTTTCTTCTGTCATTGCTATCTTGATCACTGTTATTAATGTTTGCTTTTTGTATGTAACTCATTCTCATGTACAGCACCATAGAATCTATCCTGCTCTAAAAAAACAAATATTAATAATATATACCTTCCTTGGTAAGCTGTGTTAAGTCAATCTGCATTGCATGAGATGGGTAGTCTGGTGTCGGGTTTCACCTGGTAGATACATTTACTGTTTTACCTGGGTTGTGACGGGCACAAAGCATATAATAAAGTACAAAGCTGGTGGCAACATTGTTGAATCCTGGGGCATGGTGTGGAGACATTAGCACATATAGCTTCTTTAGAAGGATGCACCTTCCATGAGACAGATGAGCATCATTGAGTACTTTGGGAAGACACAGACTCATTTAGCTACGTCAGATCCCATCAATGCCTTCCTTTCTCCCTCCAGAGCTGAGGCCTTTAGGGTTACCAATAGATTGAGATCTACTCCTGTATCCAGCTTCCTGAAAGATAGAAAACATTATTTGAGGTTCTAACAAGATGTGGGACATCTAATTGGCATCATCATCAGACTTTTGGCTTCCAGTTGCCTTGGATATGGTCTCTCTGGTATGAGCTTGCACATATGCAATGGCGATCTTTTGGGTTTGGGCTTGGGTATATAAGAGTTTGGCAACTGACTCCGTATTCTTAATTGGTTTGCCAGAGGATCGAACAAATTTCATTCTATGCCAAATAGGCCTATAATCCTGGATAAACACAAAAGGGTACCTGTAGTGAACTTACCTTTGCCAGTGAATCAACAAAAAGGTTGATCCAGCACTTCAGATAAAATACAAACTTTTCTTCTATCAATAAAAACATTAATCAAAAGGGAATACAAATAAAAAAAAAATCAAGGTCCTGGTTGATGTGTTTCGAAGTAACACATCTAACTCATAACCTACCTTTGCCAGTGTAGTTCTATCTCTCTCCCTCTTCTGAACTGATAAAAAGGGTTGCTGAGTTCAAGACAGAGCATTTTTTGAAAATGATGTGTGAGGGTGAGAGAAGGGAGACCTTGTACTTTGTGGGTCAACTGAGAAATGTTTGTTTTGTACTCTATATAGAATTTCATTGACTGTATGTGGGACTGTTGCAGCAAGTGGGTGGCAGTGACATAAGAATGAGCCACCGTGCAAAATTTGGAATTGAGTCCTTGCCAATAAGCAACCAGCAGAAGATTTTGATGATTTGCATGCCGAAATGCATTCAAAGTGGCATTCCTCAGACAACCATTAATAGCCTCCTTGATAGCATGCCAAAGCATTTAAGTGTGTGTGTGGCTCTCATATTCCATACCAAATAAGTCAAGATCTTTTAAAAATATGGTTTCCATTTTTTTTTTCGCTTCTATGGCATTAACATGTCTGTCAGCTGTTTGATTTTCATAATTCCATCCACGTTTTTTCCTTCTGGTGTTGAAACTTCAATGTTGAGGAGTGTATTTTTTTTAATTTTTATGCTCTCCTCCTTTCACAAAAATTAAGTAACCCTTAAAGACTACATTGTAAGATAGGTACATACATAGAAAGGAAGACACGGCAAAATCCAGAAGCATTGTGGTGGTGCAAAAAGTTGTTAAATTGCACAGGAAAAAACAGTTATGAAACATTAAAATGTGTCCATCTTTTTAAGAATTAAAAAAAAAATTCCCCCAGGCCTTTACCAAAATATGACTTGATAAAAAAGCTAGGTAGGTTCAAATCCCAAAACCAAGCACCTGCAGAGTAAAATTAGACTGTAAGGCTACATTCCCACAATGAATATTTAGTGAGATTTTGATGATGCAGATTTTTTGCACCATTTCTGCACCTATTATGTAAATTAGGTTATTTGTGGGTTTTTTTTATTGCAGTTTGAGTGTTTTCTTTATATGCATTTTTATAGCATTTTTGATGCTGCATTTTTTGTCTATTTTTTAAATGTCATGCTTTTAACTAAAGCTACTTTGTTTTGATACTTCCTCATATTTGGCTCTGACAAAACTTTATGAATACAGTCATATGCAGATTACATGCATTTTTTCTGCATTTCCAATGTTGAAACGCACTAAAAATGCATACTTTTTTTTACCCGAATTTTCCGCATCCAATGCAAATCTGTGTGGACATGTGCACATAAAACTCAATGTACATGCAATAGAAATTGACATGTTCAAGTTAGTTTATGCTGCATTAAAAAAAAGCATAGGGGGCATGAGATTTCTATGATTCCCATCCACTTTGCCGGAACTGTAAAAATACGAAGTGTCAAAAACACACTAAAAACTCACTATGGGAACACATCTTTACAAGTGTGCAAAACAAATTACAATGTGTTTAAACCACACATACTTTGCAAGGTAGACAGTTGTATTTAAATGTGGCAAGGCTTTTTAAAGGTTGATATTGATTTTTAGGATTGCTACTATAGGTAGGTGGCACTAGAGTTCAAGATCTCTGTCTCTCTGATAAAACAATTTGCATACTTTTTTATTTTAGAGAATGAAAAAATTGCTGTTATTAAGATGCTGTGCTACAGTATATCACAGATTAATGACTTCACACTGACTCTGCAGGTCTAGCATCTCCATAGCCCTTGAATCTGTGTATTATTATGGTCCTCATGTAATGACAACGTGCTGTTTTTCAGCAATATGTAAAATGGCGCCAGGCCTTGTTTTGTGATTCAAGCAAATAGAATTGAACATCTTTCGAATTCACTCAAATTCAATTCACATTGAATCAATTCGATCAACTATTGTCCCAAGTGATCTAACATTATGATTGCAGAAAATGAACTAAAGCAGTTATGTGACAGGATGTCAGTTTATTACTAATGCAGTGAAAGCACAGATTGGTAGTTGACCACATCAGCAATTAGACTGTTCATTACAAAAGAAAAAATACCACAGAATTCCCCCTTGTAATACCTCATTTACATGTTTGTTTTGTTGTATATATTCTGTATTTTAATGTATTTAATGTATAAAATATGTACCCATTACAATTTATGGGCATTTTGACTGATTAAATAAAAAATGGAGACATGTCTGCTTTTCACTCAATTTGCTGATCAATTTCATCATTCAAGTGAATGATTCCATCTAAAAAATGGGCTATGATTGATGCTGGTCTTGATGACTAGGTGATCTGCGGTGAACTCAGTGACTTTTTCCCACATTGCTGAGGTCACCACAGTTCAGCACAGATGGGAACACAGCCTCAATGACCGATGGTAACCTTGAGGATGTCACTGATGCTGCATTTGCAGCACTCATTCACCAGTGGTTCTCAGCCTGGATGATCGCATCTTGACACTGTCCAGACTGAAAACTATTTATCCCCCAGACATGAATTATGGCGTGGGACAGAACGATGGACAGGTGAGGGATATTGTTGTTTTTTTTTTTGTTTTATTACAGCAGAGGAGGGATTCAGTGGAATTAGGCGTTAGGTGAGTATAAGTGTGTTTGTTATTTTTAAATAAAAATGCAAAAGTGTGTTTTGTTTTATTCCAAATAAAAGACTTCATTCTGGCTGTGTCTTTATTTACCATACAACTATAGGATTAGTAATGGATAGGTGTCTTATAGATGCTTCTCCAGTACTAAGCTGTGGGCTTGATGTCACCAGACAATACAAAGGTGACAACAACCTCACAAATATTAACCCCACTTGCCACCGCTACAGGGCAAGTGTGAAGAGCCAGGCAAAGTGCCAGAATTGGCTGTTTTGATAGATGTGCCTTTTCTGGGCAGCTGTGGGCTGCTATTTTTAGGCTGGAGGGGTCAATAGTCATGGCCCCTTTACAGCCTGAGAATACAAGCCCCCAGCTGTCAGCTTTAGCAAGGCTAGTTGTCAAAAATAGGGGGGACCCCTCTATTCTTGAATACTAGCCATGCTGAAGCTGATAGCTGAGGATTGCAGCCCCCCAGATGTGAGTTTTTCCTAGCTGGTTATGGAAAATACAATAGAACCCATGCCAGATTTTAAATTTATTTATTTATAGCACAGGTGGTGGGTGATGAATACTCCCATCCTCTGCCACCTGCTCTCACTGGTATTAGCAGAAGTAGGTGTAGGCTGATGGGAGTAATAGTCTCATCAGCCGCCGCCGGCTCACATTGTTCTCACTTTAATATAACTCTCATCATTCTCCCCTGCTCACCAGCTGTCACTACTCATACCGGAGACATGGACATGTGAAAGAGGCCTAATATAGATGTCAGAAGCCCACCAAGCAAGTGTATTTCATGTTTTGAAAAACTGGATTGCCCATGTATTGTATGTTTCAGAATTTCTGCAGAAGCAACATGCTCACAGAGTGTGCTTCTAATGTTAACTTCATAAGCCCAAAGGAAAATAACATTTTACTTAGTCTTACTTTATCAAATGTAAATTTTTTTTCATGTACCCTTTCAAGGTTTGTTTTTCTAAAGTAATAAACCAGGAATTTGTACAAGACACGGAGACACAGAACAGTAAATTGCAATGTGTACAGGGAGTTTTACAAGAACACTGCCCCATGTAACCTCAAATAATTATTTCTGAACAGGAAATCTGATCTCTTCACTAAAATAAAAGTCTTTAGTAATACCAAACAAGATATAGTATGAAGTAAACAAGTTCCTATCAGGCTGGTATCTTCTGAAGCTGTATAGGACAAACTTCAACTTACGAAAGTCATTTACTTCATATTTTGTATGGGAACAGAAGTTTCAAGACTTTAGAATCAAAATACTTCAAATGAAGATACAGCAAGTGAAGAAAAGTGTTTTGAAGTAAGAATAACTTTTTTTTATACATCTTGACTTCAAATGCTAAAAGTTTTCATTTATTAGTAGTGTTGAGCGATACTGCTCGATATCTAAAAATATCGGATCGGAATGGTATCGCCGATATCACTAAATATCGTCGATATCCGATTCCGATACCGGAAGTCCAATGTAAGTCTATGGGAACCAAATATCGACATTAAAAAAAGCCATTCTTGCCTTGTTGGTTAATTGTACATGAAGGAAAACAACAAAGACTAATGTAGAATGTATTGGGGGAGGTTGAGGAGACAATAAAGGCATACATGTTTAACCCAATGCATTGGAATAGCATTAATATATTTTTTTTGGAAATACGTTTGGATTGACGAACAAATTGACAATGTTGTTAACCTTTTTTCTATTTTGGCAAATATGTATGTTTCACAACTTCCATGCTCTTCACCTTTTTAACTTTTGCCAGTGCCACACTTTCTCCTTCATAATCTTCAGCAGCAGCATCATCTTTCTCATCAAATTATTCTTCATCTTCACCTTCTTAATCTTCTTCTTAAACTTCTTGCTATTCATGTTTTTGTTTACATTACTCATATTGTTATTATTAAACTAATTAATCTTCTTCATATTCAAATTCTTCATCTTCTTCCTCTTCATCTTCTTCATCATATTCTTATTTGTGACAGAGATTCCTGTACTTGTAATCTGTAAAAGTATGAATTGTTCATCCTTCCGTTCTTGCTGTCACAAAAGATTTAAATTACAACAGTATTTGTCCGTGTTCAGTTTAGCCTGCAGCAGCAGGCATTTTCCAGGGGCACCACGAGGAGGAACGGACTCACCCCCATACACTGCTTAGTCTTCTTCTGCTTAGAATTTAGAGCATATATTTTGCTCTTCATTTTGGTCTTATACTTCATGTTCTTCTGCTTTTTGATCTTCTGCTTATTGTTCTTCTGTCTCTTGTTCTGTATTTTGTAGTTTGTCTTAACCTTCTTTGTCCTGTTGGTGATCTTCTTCTGGGTAATCTTTTATTTTTTCTTTGTGATGGTGTTCAGGCTGGTTGGCTTCATGCTCGTCGTCCTTGTTGTCGTCATCTTCTTCTGGGTGGTCTTTAAGGTCGTCTAATTTCCGAGAAACAGCTGACGTTACTGGAACCCTGACGGGTATCAGATGGAGCAAGAGACAATGGAAGTAACGAGGACCAGCTGACTGTGCTGGAACCCGGACGGGTAGCAGAAGGAAAAGAGGCAATGTTCACAACCGAGTACCAGCTGACGTTACTGTGACACGGTTACTAAGCAGGAGGTACCTGTGCTCCAAAGCACTACCAAGGACCAGCAGACGTTGGTGGAACTCGGATACGGAGATGGAGGCACCTAGGCCAAAGGCACTGGGGAGAACCACTTGACGGTACTGGACCCCAGACGGGTAGCAGAAGGAAAAGAGGCAATGTCACAACCGAGTACCAGCTGACGTTACTGTGACACGGTTACTAAGCAGGAGATACCTGTGCTCCAAAGCACTACCAAGGACCAGCAGACGTTGGTGGAACTCGGATACGGAGATGGAGGCACCTAGGCCAAAGGCACTGGGGAGAACCACTTGACGGTACTGCACCCCGGACGGGTAGCAGAAGGAAAAGAGGCAATGTCACAACCGAGTACCAGCTGACGTTACTGTGACATGGTACCTGTGCTCCAAAGCACTACCAAGGACCAGCAGACGTTGGTGGAACTCGGATACGGAGATGGAGGCACCTAGGCCAAAGGCACTGGGAGAACCACTTGACGGTACTGGACCCCGGACGGGTAGCAGAAGGAAAAGAGGCAATGTCACAACCGAGTACCAGCTGACGTTACTGTGACACGGTTACTAAGCAGGAGGTACCTGTGCTCCAAAGCACTACCAAGGACCAGCAGACGTTGGTGGAACTCGGATACGGAGATGGAGACACCTAGGCCAAAGGCACTGGGGAGAACCACTTGACGGTACTGGACCCCGGACTGGTAGAAGAACGCACCCATGAAAATGTAAGTTGACAGGACGCAAGCCGTCCGCAGTTACCGAATCACACAGTCCTACAGTGGGTGCTTGTCCTATTGTCACAATGGAAACAGCCTTTATTTACATATCCCACAGCACACATAGGAATCACCTAACCTGCAGGCACCATAGAGTCGGCTAACCCGAATGCAACACGACAGCACAACTTATTGGAGGATAATTGACGTTCACACTGCCAGGAAACAGCTGTCGTGCTGTAACCAGGCTGGCCAGGAGTCAGTACCCCTGCCAATTACTTATGAGCAACAAATGGCGGTGTTGTAGCCCAGGGAGTAGAGTTCAGGTGGTAGAAAGATGAACATAACAGGAGACATGGAAAACGTTGCCAAACAGTTATTTAATCTGAAAATGGACAGGCAAATTCAGGTGAGATCCATGCCTTGTTCATTTTCAGAAAAGTAAGCCGGTCTACATTCTCTGAGGATAGTCGCATGCGACGGTCTGTTACTACACCACCTGCAGCACTAAAGACACGCTCAGATAATACACTGGCAGCAGGGCAAGCCAGCACCTCCAATGCATACTGGCTAAGCTCTGGCCATGTATCCAACTTAGAGACCCAAAATTTGAAAGGGGAAGAGGCATCTGGGAGTACACTTAGAGGGAAAGCCAAGTAGTCTGTCACCATCTTACGGAAACGTTTCTTCCTGGTGACTGGAGTCGTCTCAGATGGTGTAGACCTTGCTGGCGCTGTCACAAAACTTTGCTACATTTGTAACATACAGTTCTTGCCCTGTGCAGAGGCGCTGCTTCTGCTCCCTCTTGTTGTAGAGGTGTCTACACTGCCTCGACGCACAGAGCTGCTTTGTAAAGCAGTAGCAGCAGCAGCAGCTCTCTCGGCTGGAATGTACAACAGTATGGATTGCACCAGTGTGTCTTGGTACTCCTGCATTTTACGGTCCCGGTTCACCGGTGTGATGAGGGTTTGTAAGTTGTCCCGGTAGCGAGGGTCTAGGAGGGTGTACACCCAATAATCTGACGTGCTGAGAATGTGGGCGATGCGGCGTTCGTTTCTCAGGCACTGAAGCATGAAATCAACATATGCTGCAGACTCCCAACTGGCCAACAAAGGCTGTCCTCTGGAAGAGGCGTCATCTCTGCCTCCTCTGCATCACCCCACCCTCGCTCTACATACTGACTAGAGCGTTGTGTACCTCCCTCTGTAGGGGTTTCTTCCTCCTCCATTGACTCCTCCTCCTCCTCATCCTCCTCACAAAGTGAGCCCTGCCCAGCCCTTTGTGAGGAACCACGTTGCGCTGACTGTCCTGAAGGAAATTGAATTTGTGACTCCTCATCCTCCACCTCTTCCAAAACCTCTTCCTTTAGTGCTTTCAGTGATTTCTGAAGCAGGCAGATAAGGGGGACAGTCATGCTGACTAGTGCATCATCTGCACTCGCCATCCGCGTTGAGACATCAAACGCACGCAAAACGTCGCAGATGTCCTTCATAGAGGCCCACTCAGTAGTGGTGAAGTGTGAACGGCGCAAATTGCGAGTTGATTGCGCCTGTTGCAGCTGATACTCCATTACTGCTGGCTGCTGCTCACACAACCGCTCCAACATATGTAACGTGGAATTCCATCTGGTGGGTACGTCTCATATGATGCGATGTTCAGGAAGGCGAAATCTGACTTGCATAGCTGCAATGCGCGATCTGGCCATGCTGGAACGTCGCAAGTGAGCGCACTCTAGGCGGACCTTGTGCAGCAGTGCATCAAGATCCGGATAGTCCCTCAAAAAACTCTGCACGACCAAGTTGAGCACATGTGCCAGACATGGTATGTGAGTGAGGTTGACAAGGCCCAGAGCTGCCACCAGATTTCGGCCATTGTCACACACTACCAAGCCTGGCTGGAGATTAGCTGACAAAAACCACACGTCGCTCTCCTGCTTGATGGCATCCCAGAGCTCCTGCGCTGTGTGGCTTCGATTCCCCATGGAAATTAATTTCAGGACGGCCTGTTGACGTTTGGCCACGGCTGTGCTCATATCGGTCTCAACAGGTAAGCATTCACGGGTCCATGTGGAGGTATACCGTGACGGCTCGTGCAGCGATGATTCTGAGGAACTGGAGTAGGAGGAGGAATCAATGTGTACAGACTGGATTCCTGCAATCCTTGGAGTTGGCAGAACACGTACAGCGCCACTGGCAAGATCTGTACCCGGCTCCACAACATTGACCCAATGGGCAGTGAGGGAAAGGTATCGTCCCTGGCCATGGGTACTGGTCCACGCATCGGTGGTCAGGTGGACCCTGCTACTGACGGCGTTTAGTAGCGCATGTTTAATCTTTCCCTCGACATGTTTTTGCAGAGCAGGGACAGCTTGCCTGCTGAAATAAAATCGGCTTGGCACATTATATTATGGGACTGCCAATGCCATAAAGTTCCTGAAACTGTCAGTCTCCACCAGCCTGAATGACAGCATTTCAAGGGACAGGAGTTTTGCAATGCCAGCATTCAGAGCCTGTGCTCGTGGATGGTTTGCCGAGTATGGCCGTCTTTTATCCCATGCCTGTGGTACCGATGGCTGTTTTTTGTTCTGGGAGTGTGACGATGACTGTGAACTTGCTGCTGTGGGTGGAATAACAGTTTCTCTATGGACAACAGTGACCGAGGTTCTTCCATGGAGATCCTGTGAGGAAGCCGAACCAGGTGTGTGTGAGCTGGAGGTAGAGGCTCCAACACGACCTGAAGATGTAGGTGCTGCTGTAGGTTGGCCTACATCTCCAGTGTGTCTTTGTAACTCAGCTACGTGCTTTGTCCGTACATGTTTCCACATATTTGTGGTATTCAGGTTACTGATATTTTTACCTCTTTTAACTTTTTGCTTACACAGCTTGCATTGAACATAGCAAATATCATCTACAAGTCTGTCAAAAAAGGACCACGCAGTGCAAGTCATGGGAGCGCCAATTTTGACATTTCTAAGAGAACTGCTCCCAACAGGTGCCAAACTGGAGGCTACAGGCAAGCGAGTCTGCAGCCTACCTCTCCCTCCTCTTTGTACCGTTGGGACAATCTCTTCCTCAGAGCTGCTCCCACCACCTTCCTGTTGCTCACGCCATGTTGGGTCTCGGACTTCATCATCTCCACTACTCTCTTCCAACACCTGCTGCTGTTGGATAGTCTGGGCAGCACCATGCTCCACAAAACCTAGCACCTGAGTCTCATCATCATCATAAGATGCGTTCTGCGGTGTGCTGTCCATCGGCACTGGCTCACCCGCCTCTTCAGATTGAGAGAGACACAGCTGTTGCGCATCACTGCATACTCCCTCTTCTTCAAATTGCAGAATGCTGCTTGCCTGTGCCAGTGTTTGCGAGCCAACAGATTCTGAGAACAGAAGCAGAGACTCAGCTGGCTCCTGTACAGAACTCTCTGACTGCCTGGGCAATTTGACAGGCGATGAACAGACAGATGGTTGCTCAACAGTGTTGTGTTCCTGAGAGGAGGTGGAAGGAATTGAAGTCGATGCATTGGCTGCCATCCAACCAACAACGGCTTCAATTTGTTCTTCCCGCAGCAGGGGGCACGCCGAGCTCCTACCAAAGTGCGCATAAAGGAACGCTCACGGGGATAAATGGTGGATGCTGTGTCACTGAGGGCGGCAGCAGCCACAGAATCACCACGTCCTCTCCCTGCTGAAACTCCACTGCCACGACCACGTGCCTTACTCACTGCCTTCTTCATCTTGGTAGATTGATAAAGAAAGTCAGAAAAGTTATAAGGCCTAAGTGTGGTTATTACGCAGAGACTGAAATGAACACTGAAACACAACTGTTCACAATCTGTGAAAGGCTACTCCTTTGTCTACTTCTATAGTGTTTGCAACCAATGTATTGTATACGGATGGAAGCGCGTCACACTAATAGATTATATTTTAAATGGAATGGAGCAGAACCAATTGGAGATAAATGAAAGGATGAGGCACTGAGACACACTCAGCAGAGTACAAGCAGCGGTGCTTGAACAAGTAACTGGAGCGTGATGTGCACTCAAAAAATAAAAAACACAGACTGAAGTGAACACTGAAACACAACTGTTCACAATCTGTGAAAGGCTACTCCTTTGTCTACTTCTATAGTGTTTGCAACCAATGTATTGTATACGGATGGAAGCGCGTCACACTAATAGATTATATTTTAAATGGAATGGAGCAGAACCAATTGGAGATAAATGAAAAAGATGAGGCACTGAGACACACTCAGCAGAGTACAAGCAGCAGTGCTTGAACAAGTAACTGGAGCGTGATGTGCACTCAAAAAATAAAAAACACAGACTGAAGTGAACACTGAAACACAACTGTTCACAATCTGTGAAAGGCTACTCCTTTGTCTACTTCTATAGTGTTTGCAACCAATGTATTGGATACGGATGGAAGCGCGTCACACTAATAGATTATATTTTAAATGGAATGGAGCAGAACCAATTGGAGATAAATGAAAAGGATGAGGCACTGAGACACGCTCAGCAGAGTACAAGCAGCAGTGCTTGAACAAGTAACTGGAGCGTGATGTGCACTCAAAAAATAAAAAACACAGACTGAAGTGAACACTGAAACACAACTGTTCACAATCTGTGAAAGGCTACTCCTTTGTCTACTTCTATAGTGTTTGCAACCAATGTATTGTATACGGATGGAAGCGCGTCACACTAATAGATTATATTTTAAATGGAATGGAGCAGAACCAATTGGAGATAAATGAAAAGGATGAGGCACTGAGACACACTCAGCAGAGTACAAGCAGCAGTGCTTGAACAAGTAACTGGAGCGTGATGTGCACTCAAAAAATAAAAAACACAGACTGAAGTGAACACTGAAACACAACTGTTCACAATCTGTGAAAGGCTACTCCTTTGTCTACTTCTATAGTGTTTGCAACCAATGTATTGTATACGGATGGAAGCGCATCACACTAATAGATTATATTTTAAATGGAATGGAGCAGAACCAATTGGAGATAAATGAAAAGGATGAGGCACTGAGACACGCTCAGCAGAGTACAAGCAGCAGTGCTTGAACAAGTAACTGGAGCGTGATGTGCACTCAAAAAATAAAAAAACAGACTGAAGTGAACACTGAAACACAACTGTTCACAATCTGTGAAAGGCTACTCCTTTGTCTACTTCTATAGTGTTTGCAACCAATGTATTGTATACGGATGGAAGCGCGTCACACTAATAGATTATATTTTAAATGGAATGGAGCAGAACCAATTGGAGATAAATGAAAAGGATGAGGCACTGAGACACACTCAGCAGAGTACAAGCAGCAGTGCTTGAACAAGTAACTGGAGCGTGATGTGCACTCAAAAAATAAAAAACACAGACTGAAGTGAACACTGAAACACAACTGTTCACAATCTGTGAAAGGCTACTCCTTTGTCTACTTCTATAGTGTTTGCAACCAATGTATTGTATACGGATGGAAGCGCATCACACTAATAGATTATATTTTAAATGGAATGGAGCAGAACCAATTGGAGATAAATGAAAAGGATGAGGCACTGAGACACACTCAGCAGAGTACAAACAGCAGTGCTTGAACAAGTAACTGGAGCGTGATGTGCACTCAAAAAATAAAAAACACAGACTGAAGTGAACACTGAAACACAACTGTTCACAATCTGTGAAAGGCTACTCCTTTGTCTACTTCTATAGTGTTTGCAACCAATGTATTGGATACGGATGGAAGCGCGTCACACTAATAGATTATATTTTAAATGGAATGGAGCAGAACCAATTGGAGATAAATGAAAAGGATGAGGCACTGAGACACGCTCAGCAGAGTACAAGCAGCAGTGCTTGAACAAGTAACTGGAGCGTGATGTGCACTCAAAAAATAAAAAACACAGACTGAAGTGAACACTGAAACACAACTGTTCACAATCTGTGAAAGGCTACTCCTTTGTCTACTTCTATAGTGTTTGCAACCAATGTATTGGATACGGATGGAAGCACGTCACACTAATAGATTATATTTTAAATGGAATGGAGCAGAACCAATTGGAGATAAATGAAAAGGATGAGGCACTGAGACACACTCAGCAGAGTACAAGCAGCAGTGCTTGAACAAGTAACTGGAGCGTGATGTGCACTCAAAAAATAAAAAACACAGACTGAAGTGAACACTGAAACACAACTGTTCACAATCTGTGAAAGGCTACTCCTTTGTCTACTTCTATAGTGTTTGCAACCAATGTATTGTATACGGATGGAAGCGCATCACACTAATAGATTATATTTTAAATGGAATGGAGCAGAACCAATTGGAGATAAATGAAAAGGATGAGGCACTGAGACACGCTCAGCAGAGTACAAGCAGCAGTGCTTGAACAAGTAACTGGAGCGTGATGTGCACTCAAAAAATAAAAAACACAGACTGAAGTGAACACTGAAACACAACTGTTCACAATCTGTGAAAGGCTACTCCTTTGTCTACTTCTATAGTGTTTGCAACCAATGTATTGTATACGGATGGAAGCGCGTCACACTAATAGATTATATTTTAAATGGAATGGAGCAGAACCAATTGGAGATAAATGAAAAGGATGAGGCACTGAGACACACTCAGCAGAGTACAAGCAGCAGTGCTTGAACAAGTAACTGGAGCGTGATGTGCACTCAAAAAATAAAAAACACAGACTGAAGTGAACACTGAAACACAACTGTTCACAATCTGTGAAAGGCTACTCCTTTGTCTACTTCTATAGTGTTTGCAACCAATGTATTGGATACGGATGGAAGCGCGTCACACTAATAGTTAAATTGCATGGAGCTGCAAGAATTACACTGAAGAAAAAAAAAAGAGTCTGTGAGTGACACGTGCAGATGCCTACAGACAGCGTTGCATGCAGAGCAAACTGATGCGTCACCTGCACTCACACACACCTTGCAGAGCTGTTAAAACAACACTGCAGGCAAAAGGAAGCTTTACACAGCGGTTGGTGCTAGCCTGCCTACAGCACAGTACACTAAATCGCAATCTCTAACTGTCCCTCAGAGTCAGCACAGCAGCGTTCTGTCCCTTACTGAATTCACAGCACAGTGACGCTAAAATGGCGGCGGCGCCTTTTATAGTGCATTCTGACATCATTTCAGCATCCAATCACAGCCATGCCATTAGTTAACATGACCGCAGCAGTACAGGATGTGCCCACACTTCTTAGGATTCCTCATTGGCTGACTAAAATCACATTGCCCTCTCAAAGAATTATGGGAACTTCCGATTCCGGTATACGATATATGGAAAATATCGAAACTAAGTATCGAAAGGCCGATAGAGCTAATATCGGCCGATACCCGATACTTGCGGTATCGTATCGCTCAACACTATTTATTAGTGTTTGCAAAGTTTGAGGTTATTGATGGATCAGATTTTGCTAAATTCTGTTCAAATGTTTATGACTTTTTGTACATGCAGTAAGAGCAGTTCACACTTGACCACACTACAATATGTTTAATCTGGCTGATGAAAAGAAGTTGGAAAAATAGTATAAATAAATAAATAAATAATGTCTTAAAGGACTATTGCTGATAAAAAGGTGAGGGGCATATTAAAATGTGTCCTAAAAATAAACAGCATTTCAATGTATCCTGCAAGGAATTCAGCTTTATTCCTACATTATTCTGCCAAGGGCCATTTGGATATTTATACCGTCCTTCGAGGGCCGTACAAACTCCGCCCACAAAGTACATCCTGACTCTAGCACTGGTGTCAGGATGTAATCTTTCATTGTATGCCCTTCAGTGTTCAGTAGTGAACACTGCATGGGTATGCTAACAGAGCAAGAAGAAATTAACGAGCTGGTGGCAATCAAAGTACAGCTCCCTGCCCAAGAATGGGGTCCCTGAGAATCTGCCAGGGGGCCTGGTAAAAGGTCATCGAGGGCCGTAAATGGCCCGAGGACCTGAGGTTCCCCACCCCTGGCCTAAACATTCAACAGTGGCCAATTATTATGTAAAGTATTGGTAGTTTCTATGCAAATTTCCATTTTTTTAGTCCATTTCCTTTGTTCTATTCTAGGAACAGAGAAATTGAAATAATGTGGACTAGAGATCTGTTACAAAATGATTGCAAACCAAAAAAAGCACCTTATTGTCTTTTCTGGGATTCTTCTGGTTTTGTCTTTTTTTACAGTAGAAAAAGCACAGAATACTGAGGTTTTTTCCTGCTAAAGAAACTGCTCTTACCTATGAAACCTGTCTACCTCTGTTCAGGTCTATCAGTTGCCTCTTGTGAGTTTGTTGGTTGTTTGTTACCTCATGTGAGACTCTGTTGCCGTCCTGTAATAATGTGAATACTTAGAATACTTTGTAGAATTTTGGTCTCCAGTGTATAAGAAGGATTTAGCTGAACTGGAGTGGGTGTGAAGAAGAGAAATCTATGTTATTAAGAGAATGGATGAACTGCAATTGCAATACCAAGACAGGTTTTATCAAACTTGAGGCAATTCATTTGGAAAAAATCAAGGCTTAAGGTACTGCCACACTAAACGTTCCCGCTAACGATCACGATACGACGCTATCGTTGGCGAGATCGTTTTAAGGTCGCTAGTAGCTGCCATACTTGACGATCTCATTAACGACGCATCATCGGTTAGCGATCTTTTTAACGACTTTGGCGGTCGTTGGGATGTGCCACACTGCATGTACTGTGAAAGATCACGACCTCGATAGGCGTGACTGAGCGCGACCTTTTGCACGCCCCTTGTCACAGATTGGTGGTCACTTATGTGTGTCATAGATATTTATCACAGCTCTCCCGCTTTGTGATTGGATGACCGCGTCATAAAAGACAACGTATCAGCACTCCTCCATTGCTCTCGAGCAGAAGCGGTTCTTTTCACCCAGTGTGTCCTGCTAGTCTTGGTAGCTACTGCGATCCGGTTTACACCACTATTTCGGTTGCTACTTTCTACGTTGGAGTTTTTGCGATCGTCTGTGGAGTATCCTCTGCGATCCAGTTGTGACGCTATTTTCCCTATTTCTTTTTTCAGAATCACACAAGTTTTGTAAGGTAGGTAATTTTTTTTTTGTCACATTTAATTTTTCTTTTGTCTTTCATTGTACCGATCCATTTTAGATCTCTGCTGTTGTTAACCATTGTTGTCCATCATGTTTTTTCATTGTTTTGTTCAGGCACGCCCACCATTTTATGATCCCAGCTCTATCTATGTTTACTCCTGCGTCGCCCACAACCACCATTTTGTGATCCCTGCTGTGTTCTATGTTGTAGACTATGTAAGCATTATTTAACCATTTAACCATTCTGCTGTTCTCACATAATCATTTTTTTATTACAGATGGCTGATAAGCAGGAGTTTTTGCGTGATTTTATCGAGCTGTACCGCACAATGCCGTGCCTCTGGAAAATTAAGTCTGCAGATTACAGTAACCGGTTGAAAAAGAAGGACGCCTACCAAAAACTGGCGGAGCTCTGCAGGAGCCATTACCCTGATGAACCGGCGGATGAGTCAACGGTTAAAAAACGGATTCAGGGCCTCCGCACGGTTTATAAAAAAGAGCTCAATAAAGTTATCAATTCAACCAAATCTGGAGCCGGGGCCGAAGAAGTTTATGTCCCCAAACTGTGGTACTTTGATCTGTTAGCTTTTACAAGGGACCAGGAAGTACCCAGAGAAGGGACATCCATTTCGGATCTAGACCCGGTGATCCAGCCGGACACCCCTGTCATACATGTAAGTACCTTTGTATTACAACACATTTTAATGTACATGCCAAAGTGGACTTAAATTTAAAAAATATTATTGTGAAATGTAGATAAAATGG
Source organism: Oophaga sylvatica (assembly GCA_033576555.1). Classification (NCBI taxonomy): domain Eukaryota; kingdom Metazoa; phylum Chordata; class Amphibia; order Anura; family Dendrobatidae; genus Oophaga; species Oophaga sylvatica. Next base: position 263,887,710 of record JARQOD010000002.1, read on the forward strand.
CAGAATATATCCATTCATGTACTGTAATTTATCTAGCTCAACGGTTGAGGCCTATCCATTTACAAGTGTAGTTTTCACATTTTTGCTGTATATGGGTGTTATAGTGTGAAGATTAATTGCTTTGTCTTTACAAGTGTCGTTTTCACATTTTTGCTGTATATGGGTGTTATAGTGTGAAGATTAATGTCTTTGTCTTTGTGATTTACCATTTGTTTTTTGTTCATGCAGGACACAGAAGAGGCGGTCTCCACACCTGCAACTGAAGAAGACAGCATGTCGGATCACATAGACGAAGTAGTCGAGCCACCATCATCTGTGCGGAGGCGGCTTTCACTTTCAGGAACGAAAAGGAAGGCTCCCACCTCGGCTCCCACCTCGGCTACTCCTGAATTGGTGGAAATTGCTAAAAAACTTCTTACAGCTGAAAAAGAAACTAAAATAACTGGCTTTGCATATTTTGCTAATGAGAGGCTGCCTACTCTGGATCCAGTTCAGCGGCTTCATGCAGAGAGACTGATGTTAGAGGTACTGAATCAAGCGTCTTTTGGAAACCTGGACAACACATATGTCGTCATGCCAAGACCGCAGCAGTACCCGGACTACTCATGGCCGCACAATCCTGTGCCAAACCCAGTTGGGATAAACCCAAACGTTGGTGCTCCCCCTTATTTTTATTCACCTCAGAGGCAGCGTGGTAATGGCACTGATCCATCTTACCAGCAGTTGTAGTTTTTAAAATGTTTTACTAAAGTTTTTTTTGGTTTTTATATTTTTACATTGATACCTTTTTTAATAAAAAACTTATTTAGCTAATGAATTGTGGTCTTTTCTTATGTGATGTCAACTATTAAAATGTTGTATTTTTATTACATCTACTTGTCACACATGGGGTCATGGGAGTACCAGCTATCATAGGTGTTCCATCATAGGGAAAAAATGAAATGAAAAAAATATCAAAAATTAACATTTTTTTTTTAAGGCACTGGTCACACTAGCGCTAAAACCTTATACTAAAAATAATACACCACAGCTGCGTAGATAAACGTAAAATATTAATATATATTTATGTCATATATATTTTTTTTTTTTAAATAAAGATATAAACATTAAATAAAAAAAAAAAAACATAACAAAATAAAAAAAATATAAACAAATTATTAACAAAATCTAAAAAAAAAAATTCAAAAAAAAAAATTAATGAGGGCCCCGGTGTCCAGCCGCTGCCCTCTCCAGCATCATCCCGTGTTGATGCAGAGCTCCCATCGTTCTTTGCAGCGCTGCCACCGCAGTTTGCATCGCTGCCACAGCGCTGCTCACTTCCGTCATCAGCCGGCGGTGGGACACCAACAGGTCCTGGGCAGTGGGGATTTCTGTGGAGGTAAAGGTAACAGTTAATAGTGAATTCTGTTGCAACATCAACATGTACATGTTATGTTAATTAACACTTACGGTTGTCGTCAGACGACCCGCTCACTGCCCACCCAGAACCTGTTGGTCCGCCGGCTAGGGAAACACAGAAAAAATTTTTTATATTACAACAGCCATTACACAGAAGACCTTACAAAGTTCTCAAACATGTCTGACGCTTATATCATGTGCGTTAATTACCTGATGGGGAGCCTGCATCCATGTGACGGGATGATGCTGGAGAGAAGCCATAGGAAGGTGAGGTGCTGGATGACCCCAACTGTGGAGGGGGGGTTGCTGCCAGGGAAGGGGCTGAAGGGATGGAGAGGTGTGGTGAGGATGGTGGTGGAGGGGTAGCCGGAGATGGAGGTGGAGGGGTAGCCGGGGAAGGAGATGGAGGTGGAGGGGTAGCCGCAGCAGCTGGTGAAGGTGGTGCTGTAAATAAAATATACAATTCAGTCAAATAATCCTTCTACTAACCCCGTTACTGCCAGTACTTCCATCTATGCCTGTAAACCCCCTCACGACTGGTACTCCCTTCACTGCCTGCCCTATCACTGCTGGTACTCCCATCACTGCGGGTGCATTGATATAGGTAGATAAGGCTACTTGCGTTTTTTGTCGCAGCGCATCTTGCGCTATCGGACGCATGCGCAATGTTCCCCTACCTTTAACATGGCGGGCGCAGGGTTTAGCGCTTGCACGCGTTCATGTGCGTTTGTCGTGCGCTGCGCATTTTCCCGGTGTGAACGCATACGCGCTAGACGCTACATGTTGCAATTTTTTTTTCGGTCAAAAAAAAAAAAAAATTTGAGACAGAGATGATAGAGCCAGAGATGATGGAGCCAGAGATGATGGAGACAGATGATGGAGGCAGAGATAATGGAGGCAGAGATGATGGAGCCAGAGATGATGGAGCCAGAGATGATGGAGACAGATGATGGAGGCAGAGATAATGGAGGCAGAGATGATGGAGCCAGAGATGATGGAGGCAGAGATGATGGAGCCAGAGATGATGGAGACAGATGATGGAGGCAGAGATAATGGAGGCAGAGATGATGGAGCCAGAGATGATGGAGGCAGAGATGATGGAGCCAGAGATGATAGAGCCAGAGATGATGGAGCCAGAGATGATGGAGCCAGAGATGATGGAGACAGATGATGGAGGCAGAGATAATGGAGGCAGAGATGATGGAGCCAGAGATGATGGAGACAGAGATGATAGAAATGTGACACATAGACAACGCATGCGCCAAAACAACCCAAAAGCATGCAAAAACGCATGAAATCGCAGACAAACGCTGGTTTTTTTGTCGAAAATGCGCATGCTGATGCGACTAAATATCGCAGCGTTTATAAGCGTTTGCATGCGTTTTTTTAATGCGCTACTTGTGCGCTCGAAACGCATCGCTAAAAAATGCAAGTGTGAAAGTAGCCTACCCCACAAAACATAACCTATCCAGATACCCTCATCAATACTCACTCAGAGGCCTGCGGAGCTGGGCCCGGATGCTGGCGACCCTCTCGCGTGAGCGATATCGCAGGTCCGCCAGCTTCTTCCTGATCTGTGCTCTTGTACGACAGACATTAAATCTCCTCTGCAGGCCCCGCTGGATCCTCTGCAGGCATAACCTTTTGTGGCCCCATTGGATGTGCCACAGGTAGCCTGCAGTGGTAGTCCCAGAGGTCCGTCTTCTTTATCAGATAACGGACCTCTTCATCAGCCCATTTGGGCCCACGCTGTCTCGCCGCCATTGCCGCCATCACAAACAACAGAGCATTGGGCGACGCCAGCGCCATGACGTCACAGCGTGCGCACGTTACGTGCGACCGCACCGCGACGCTAAACGGGGTTTTGCGATTGAAAAGTAACCGCAGCAGTTTTTGTTTTAGTCTTTGCCTGATGAAGAGACCTAAGTAGTCTTGAAAGCTTGCAGTTTGTTACCATCTTTAAGTTAGCCATTAAAAGGTATCAACCACTGAGGACTCTCAATTCTAAATATTTTTCAGATGACAGTCCGTAGTTTAATAGGTTTTAAGGTTGAAGGTAGCCTAAAGTCCATAGAGATCAACCTTTAACTGAACATGTTGATTCAGAGGAAGGCAAGAATTTCATGAGGCAGATGCTAATTAGCTCTATTAGGAAAAATAGATCAACATAGTATCACAGAATTTAATAACCATAACCTGTAATATTCTATTTTTAAAGAAAGGTATCCATGGCCTTATTATACTTTTGTAGTGAACCTACCATTACCACATCATGTGGCAGAGAGTTCCATAGTCTCACTGGTCTTACAATAAAAAATTGTCGTCTATTGTCGTCATAGAGGATTCTTCCTTGTCAGTGTTGAAGGCCTAGGTGTAAGAAGATCATTAGAAAGATCTCTATACTGTCCCTTATATATTTGTACAATGTACTAGCATCGTCCCTAAAGGGTATGCCACACTAAACAATATCGCTAACGAGATAGGGGAACATTGCGCATGCGTCCGATAGCGCAAGATGCGCTGCGACAAAAAACGCAAGTAGCCTTATCTACCTATATCAATGCACCCGCAGTGATGGGAGTACCAGCAGTGATAGGGCAGGCAGTGAAGGGAGTACCAGTCGTGAGGGGTTACAGGCATAGATGGAAGTACTGGCAGTAACGGGGTTAGTAGAAGGATTATTTGACTGAATTGTATATTTTATTTACAGCACCACCTTCACCAGCTGCTGCGGCTACCCCTCCACCTCCATCTCCTTCCCCGGCTACCCCTCCACCTCCATCTCCGGCTACCCCTCCACCACCATCCTCACCACACCTCTCCATCCCTTCAGCCCCTTCCCTGGCAGCAACCCCCCCTCCACAGTTGGGGTCATCCAGCACCTCACCTTCCTATGGCTTCTCTCCAGCATCATCCGTCACCACGGATGCAGGCTCCCCATCAGGTAATTAACGCACATGATATAAGCGTCAGACATGTTTGAGAACTTTGTAAGGTCTTATGTGTAATGGCTGTTGTAATATAAAAATTTTTTCTGTGTTTCCCTAGCCGGCGGACCAACAGGTTCTGGGTGGGCAGTGAGCGGGTCGTCTGACGACAACCGTAAGTGTTAATTAACATACATTGTACATGTTGATGTTGCAAACAGAATTCACTATTAACTGTTACCTTTACCTCCACAGAAATCCCCACTGCCCAGGACCTGTTGTGTCCCACCGCCGGCTGATGACGGAAGTGAGCAGCGCTGTGGCAGCGATGCAAACTGCGGTGGCAGCGCTGCAAAGAACGATGGGAGCTCTGCATCAACACGGGATGATGCTGGAGAGGGCAGCGGCTGGACACCGGGGCCCTCATTAATTTTTTTTTTTGAATTTTTTTTTTTTAGATTTTGTTAATAATTTGTTTATATTTTTTTTATTTTGTTATGTTTTTTTTTTTTTATTTAATGTTTATATCTTTATTTAAAAAAAAAAAAATATATATGACATAAATATATATTTAATATTTTTACGTTTATCTACGCAGCTGTGGTGTATTATTTTTAGTATAAGGTTTTAGCGCTAGTGTGACCAGTGCCTTAAAAAAAAAATGTTAATTTTTGATATTTTTTTTCATTTCATTTTTTCCCTATGATGGAACACCTATGATAGCTGGTACTCCCATGACCCCATGTGTGACAAGTAGATGTAATAAAAATACAACATTTTAATAGTTGACATCACATAAGAAAAGACCACAATTCATTAGCTAAATAAGTTTTTTATTAAAAAAGGTATCAATGTAAAAATATAAAAACCAAAAAAAACTTTAGTAAAACATTTTAAAAACTACAACTGCTGGTAAGATGGATCAGTGCCATTACCACGCTGCCTCTGAGGTGAATAAAAATAAGGGGGAGCACCAACGTTTGGGTTTATCCCAACTGGGTTTGGCACAGGATTGTGCGGCCATGAGTAGTCCGGGTACTGCTGCGGTCTTGGCATGACGACATATGTGTTGTCCAGGTTTCCAAAAGACGCTTGATTCAGTACCTCTAACATCAGTCTCTCTGCATGAAGCCGCTGAACTGGATCCAGAGTAGGCAGCCTCTCATTAGCAAAATATGCAAAGCCAGTTATTTTAGTTTCTTTTTCAGCTGTAAGAAGTTTTTTAGCAATTTCCACCAATTCAGGAGTAGCCGAGGTGGGAGCCGAGGTGGGAGCCTTCCTTTTCGTTCCTGAAAGTGAAAGCCGCCTCCGCACAGATGATGGTGGCTCGACTACTTCGTCTATGTGATCCGACATGCTGTCTTCTTCAGTTGCAGGTGTGGAGACCGCCTCTTCTGTGTCCTGCATGAACAAAAAACAAATGGTAAATCACAAAGACAAAGACATTAATCTTCACACTATAACACCCATATACAGCAAAAATGTGAAAACGACACTTGTAAAGACAAAGCAATTAATCTTCACACTATAACACCCATATACAGCAAAAATGTGAAAACTACACTTGTAAATGGATAGGCCTCAACCGTTGAGCTAGATAAATTATCAGTACATGAATGGATATATTCTGCCATTTTATCTACATTTCACAATAATATTTTTTAAATTTAAGTCCACTTTGGCATGTACATTAAAATGTGTTGTAATACAAAGGTACTTACATGTATGACAGGGGTGTCCGGCTGGATCACCGGGTCTAGATCCGAAATGGATGTCCCTTCTCTGGGTACTTCCTGGTCCCTTGTAAAAGCTAACAGATCAAAGTACCACAGTTTGGGGACATAAACTTCTTCGGCCCGGCTCCAGATTTGGTTGAATTGATAACTTTATTGAGCTCTTTTTATAAACCGTGCGGAGGCCCTGAATCCGTTTTTTAACCGTTGACTCATCCGCCGGTTCATCAGGGTAATGGCTCCTGCAGAGCTCCGCCAGTTTTTGGTAGGCGTCCTTCTTTTTCAACCGGTTACTGTAATCTGCAGACTTAATTTTCCAGAGGCACGGCATTGTGCGGTACAGCTCGATAAAATCACGCAAAAACTCCTGCTTATCAGCCATCTGTAATAAAAAAATGATTATGTGAGAACAGCAGAATGGTTAAATGGTTAAATAATGCTTACATAGTCTACAACATAGAACACAGCAGGGATCACAAAATGGTGGTTGTGGGCGACGCAGGAGTAAACATAGATAGAGCTGGGATCATAAAATGGTGGGCGTGCCTGAACAAAACAATGAAAAAACATGATGGACAACAATGGTTAACAACAGCAGAGATCTAAAATGGATCGGTACAATGAAAGACAAAAGAAAAATTAAATGTGACAAAAAAAAAATTACCTACCTTACAAAACTTGTGTGATTCTGAAAAAAGAAATAGGGAAAATAGCGTCACAACTGGATCGCAGAGGATACTCCACAGACGATCGCAAAAACTCCAACGTAGAAAGTAGCAACCGAAATAGTGGTGTAAACCGGATCGCAGTAGCTACCAAGACTAGCAGGACACACTGGGTGAAAAGAACCGCTTCTGCTCGAGAGCAATGGAGGAGTGCTGATACGTTGTCTTTTATGACGCGGTCATCCAATCACAAAGCGGGAGAGCTGTGATAAATATCTATGACACACATAAGTGACCACCAATCTGTGACAAGGGGCGTGCAAAAGGTCGCGCTCAGTCACGCCTATCGAGGTCGTGATCTTTCACAGTACATGCAGTGTGGCACATCCCAACGACCGCCAAAGTCGTTAAAAAGATCGCTAACCGATGATGCGTCGTTAATGAGATCGTCAAGTATGGCAGCTACTAGCGACCTTAAAACGATCTCGCCAACGATAGCGTCGTTATCGTGATCGTTAGCGGGAACGTTTAGTGTGGCAGTACCTTAACACAAAATCTGAAGAATCACATATTTATACACAACACGGCACAGAAACAATGCAATAGATAAGACAAGTGACGTGAAGCAGAACTATCATTATGGGAGATAGAGATGAACATAAATATTGGAACAGTTCATAGATAAGGAGTGTGAAAGTTTTATTGCCCTCTGATTGGGGTCTAGTATTGTGTTATAACAACACAATACCAGACCCCAATCAGAGGGCAATAAAACTTTCACACTTTTGGTTTTAGTTGCAAAATTACAACTGAGAGGTATAATATTGAACCTCCTTGATTGCACTGTGTGAAAAAATGCACCTATGCAACTATTACAATGCTGCTACTGCAGTATATCACAGTAAAATCAATTCATAGTCACATTTAGTGAATATACAAGTAAAACAGATCCCTATATACCATTTGAATCTTTGGATTAGTGATCACAGACTGAGACTATAACTCCCATTTTCAATCAGGCACATCAGCACTGAACTAGTACACCACAATAGCATGCAGGCAAAAAATAGCATTCTTTGGTTGGTCCGCATCTTTAATACTGAAACCTCTTGACTGGCAGAGCTGTGTGATCTGATTGCTGCAATGCATGTTTGGGCAGCCAAGAGAGACTGACTTCCAATGATGTTCAATATGATATGATATATATATATATTTATTTTTTTCCTTCCTCATTCTCGGGTCCTCTACCAGAGGCCTGGGAGTTTAAGGGTTCTGCGCTGGATCTTAGCTGTTCCCAGCATTGCGCTTTTCTGAACAGAGAGTTCAGATGTTGCTTCTGGGATCTGTTGTAGCCATTCTTCCAACTTAGGGGTTACTGCTCCAAGTGCTCCTATCACCACTGGAATCACTGTTACCTTCACCTTCCACATCTTCTCCAGTTCTCCTTTGAGGCCCTGGTATTTCTCCAGCTTCTCATATTCCTTCTTTCTGATGTTGCCGTCACTTGGCACTGTCTCATCTATTATCATTGCTTTCTTCTGATCCTTGTCTACTATGACAATGTCTGGTTGGTTAGCCAACACCTGCTTATCCATCTGGATCTTGAAGTCCCACAGGATTTTAGCCCTTTCATTCTTCACCACTTTTTGGCCACTTCTTTTGGCCAGCACACTATGACAGCAGGGTATCTTATAACTGGCAGGGCATATGTATTGATGGCATGGTTTTTATTCTTCCCATTGTGCTGGTTTTTCAGGAACTGTCTTACCCTTTGATGGTATTTGGATGTTGCTGCTTTCCTTGCCTCCTCATCATGGTTACCGTATCCCTGTGGGATGGCGTGGTACTTGTAGCATGTCTGTACATCTGCTACGTGCCCTGCTGGTAATTCCACTCCATCGGTCTTGACTACCTTGCCTCTCTTTATTACCAACCGGCCACACTTCTCCAGTCCGAAGGACATCCTGATGTCTTCGCTGAAGATCCTTGTCAGGTGGATCAGTGAATCGATGTCTCGTTTGTTTTTCGCATACAGCTTGATGTCATCCACGTAGAGGAGGTGGCTGATTGTGCTTCCACTCTTGAACTTGTATCCATAGCCAGACTCTGTAATTATCTGACTGAGGGGGGTTCAAGCCTATGCAGAACAGCAATGGTGACAGTGCATCACCTTGGTATAGGCCACATTTGATGGATACTTGTTCTAGTTGTCTTGAGTTGACATCTAATGTTGTTCTCCATAGCCCCATTGAGTTTCTGAGGAAGGTTCTTAATTTCCTGTTGACATTGTAGAGAGCCAAGCATTTACAGATCCATGTGTGTGGCATTGAGCCATAGGCTTTCCTGTAGTTAATCCAGGCTGTGCTGAGATTGATCTGTCTGGATCTTGAATCTTGAGCGACTGCTCTATCTAATAGGAGCTGGTGCTTAGAGCCTCTGGTGTCAGTCCCAATGCCTTTCTGAGCCGGATTCATGTACTGGTTCATATGGTTTTGTAGCTTGATGGCTATGATGCCTGACAGGAGTTTCCATGTTGTTGTAAGGCAAGTTATCGGGCGGTAGTTGGATGGAACTGTTCCTTTATGAGGATCCTTCAAGATCAGCACTGTTCTACCTTGTGTTAGCCAAGCCGAGTGGTGGCCTGCTTCTAGCAGTTGGTTCATCTGTTTTGCTATAAATATATATATATAATCTGGAGATGCAAACGAGTATGCAGGGCATTATGGGGAAATGAGAACTGCGAACTGTGAATGCTAATCACTGACTGACCACTTTTGTACAAGATATGATAATCCTGTAGGTGTCAAAGCTGCAGGGACTAGCTGTGAACTGAGTGTATCCATGCAAAATGACATTAGCTGGCTGAGTGATGTTGACAGGAACTTTTTTATATTGGGAAAATCGAATCTCAATATGTTCGAATTCACTTGAAAGCGAGAATTTCAGAATATTCTACTCAAATTCAGTTTTGCAAATCGATCCACTTATCTCCACTTGAAAACACAAGTACAGTAAATTTCAAGGAAAAGTTTCTTCACATCTAGGGTAATTCTATTTATTTAAATTGCAATACTAAACTTGTTTAGTTAAAATTCTCAATGTACATCTGATAAAATTTTAAAAAAACATATAATATGCATAAAATAAGGCATATACACTGGTAATATAAAACTTTTGATTTGAAGAGTTTAAGTACAAAATATTAACTCGCTCAGTCTACCTAATAAATCTCTGGATTCTAACATTAGCTAGCAGCAGTTCCATGAAAGCTGTTTCCCTCCCGAGATATATTAATATTCATTGGTTTGGAGAAGGGAAGAAGACAAATGAGCACTGAGGGCTAAGTCAATTAAAAACTATAGCGAAAGTACAATAAGTTCTCCTTATACATTGGAACAGGGTACAACTTGAGTCTTTGAGGGACGCTGACTGTACAGATTTTTCAGGGCAAACATAATGACCATGGGAACCAAATGAATTACTTGTGAAATACAAAACTCCCCAAACTATAAGCTATCATAAAATGACCACTGTGAACCATTAATGTTCTTTCTCCTGCCTATCTTTGACCTTATAAATGTTATTATTAGAATTAATTTGCAAGGGCATTGCTTTAGAGTGTCAAACTGAAGCACTGAGCAAAGACGATTCCTGGACAATGTAATAGAATACAGAATTACAGAAAGCAATGAACAATTATAAAAGGCATTTAAACTAAGAATATATTTACCAAAACAAATCTGAGCACCAGGTTATAAATATTTTATAGATGATATAATTATTCTATGAAAGATACATACAACGCAACAACTGCAGCTGTTATTTTATCTCTATACACTGAAGGTTGTAGGCATGGTTCAAAGAGTCTTTCATTTCCTCGGCAGGTACACTGCATTCTGCGTGTCAGATGATCAGTGTTGGTGTTCTAGCACAAATTTCAGCTTGTTTAAATTTCTCAGTAATGAATCCTTGACAGCCACATGTACATATCTTTTCAGATTCAAACTGCTGAGGTGATCTAATGGAAAATTTACAGGACAACTTCAGAATTGTTCAGATTTGGTTTTCACTTAAATATGAAAGCTTTGAGACTAAATACACTTGGCAATTTTTTTAACTTTGTACGTGGCGTATGCATGGGAAATGTACTTTAAAAACATATCGATATATCGATATCGATAGCAGCATTTAGAAGGAAGGGAGAGGGAGAGGACCCCCTGGTCACCAGGCTAGCAAGCTAATTAGAACAAGCTCAGACAATGGTCTAACAAGCTTGTGTGACAGTGCACAAGTGACAGTCATAAAGCATTGAAGTGTTCCTGCATTGAAATGCTTTCAAATTGCAATCATAAAGGGATTAAGTCATAAAGTAAAAAAAATCACTGCTGGATCATAGGCCAGACGGTATCTACAATGACTTCATCTTCTTCATTATAGGAATCTGCTGCCTGGGGGTTCCTTCTGAATCACGTATTTCAGAGATTTACATCTATTTTGTGTGACATACATCTTTGGTTTAAGTGCGTAAGAATTAAAAGTTTGAAAAGTTCAAATTTTAGCCAAATTTCCAATATTTTGGCAAATAAACGCAAGTCATATAAAGCAAGTTTTACCACTATTATGAAGTACAACATATCATGGTAAAACAATCTCACAATCACTGGGATCCACTGAAACGTTCCAGAGTTATTACCACATAAAATGACACTGGACAGTATTGTAAAATTTGGCCTTGTCGTGAAGGTGAAAACAGGCTTTGGGGTAAAGGGGTTAAAGGGAATCTGTGAGTAGGATCAACTCTTCTTATCCGTCTATATGGACATGTAGCTCAAAGAAAGCTGAATAAAATGATACTTTGATATCTGTGATACGATGTTTTATTCACTTTTTCTTACCGTATATACTCATGTATAAGCCGACCCGTGTATAAGCCGACCCCCTAATATTGCCACAAAAAACTGGGAAAACGTATTGACTCGCGTATAAGCCTAGGGTGAAAAATGATTATGCCCTCATATGATGCTCCACAGATTATGCCCCCATATGCTGCACAGATTATGCCCAATATGCTCCACAGATTATGCCTCCATATGCTCCAGATTATGCCCCCATATATTCCACAGATTATGCCCCATATATTCCACAGATTATGCCCCGTATGATCCACAGATTATGCCCCCATATGCTCCAGAATATGCCCCCATATGTTCCACAGATTATGCCCCATATGCTCCAGATTATGCCCCATATGTTCCACAGATTATGCCCCCATATGCTCCATATTATGCCCCATATGTTCCACAGCTTTTGCCCCCATATGCTCCAGATTATGCCCCATATGTTGCACAGCTTATGCCCCCATATGCTCCAGATTATGCCCCCATATGTTCCACAGTTTATGCCCCCATATGCTCCAGATTATGCCCCCATATGCTCCAGATTATGCCCCATATGTTCCACAGCTTATGCCCCCATATGCTCCATATTATGCCCCCATATGCTCCAGATTATGCCCCCATATGCTGCACAATTATGCCCCATATGCCCCATAGTATAGGCCTCATATGCTGCTGCAAAAAAAAATGACATACTCACCTCTCGCCGCTGGGGGCCAGGTGCCGGTGTCCTGAGCAGGCGGTGACACCGGCGCGCTATGGGGGACAGGTGCCGGTGTCACCGCTCGCTCAGGACCCCGGCACCTGAGATATTTACCTGTCCTCTCTGTTCCGCTGCGCTGCTCCCTTGGTCTGACTCCTCTGGCTGTGAATGATCTGGCAGGGGGCGCAGCGCTCACTAACGACGTCATCGCGCCCTCTGCCTGATCATTCACAGCCAGAGGAGTCAGACGAGGACGCAGCGGTGGCACGGGACAGGTAAATATCGCTATACTCACCACTCCGCCGCAAGTCCCTGCAGCCTCTCCTCTTCTCCCGGCGCTCTCCGCAGCGCTTCAGTCCTGCAGCAGTCACATGGTACCGCTCATTAAAGTCCTGAATATGTGCATATTCATGACTTTAATGAGCGGTGCCATGTGACCGCTGCAGGAAGGAGCCGGAGATCGTGGGAGAAGCAGGGGGGCTGCAGAGACCGCACCGGTGGAGGAGTGAGTAAGATCCGACACCCCCGCTCACCCTCCCCGCCGACCCCCGTATATGACCGCTTATAAGCCGAGAGGGGGACTTTCAGCCCTAAAAAATGGGCTGAAAATCTCGGCTTATACATGGGTATGTACGGTATAAAGTAAATGAAGGTTGCCAAGCTTAAGTAATAAGAATTGATGTCGTTGGCACTGAAATAGTCACTGTAGGTGTGTTTACTGTCCTCCACTCCCTGCCGACTTTGCTTCTCCATTGACTTGCATTGGGTTTCGTGTTTCAGTCGGACCTCCTACTTTTTGCGATAGTCGGCAGAAAAAGTCGGGTTTCATTAAACTCGACTCGACCCTAAAAAAGGCAAAGTCACTCATCTCTAGACACCACCACTAGAACACGAGGGTGAACGTTGTTTTGCAAGGTGTTGGATGTCCTGAACAACAATTATTTACACGGTAGGTTAATATGTCCCCCCCATGGGGAAAATGTTTCTCAGCCTATGCATTTAGTGTATTGTCATTACAAGTATAGGAGACCCGCTCCTTTAAACTGGGAAGACCTTTTTCGCAGGCCATACTAATTTGAATTTGGTGCAGGGCAGGCCTTGCATTCAATGCATAGGCTAATTATACGGCAGTGCCAAAAGAATAATGTGAACTTGGTTTTTCTGTGGCCATCAAGTACGTCGGTTCAAAGGCTTTTTGGGGTGTGTTTGAATTTGGTGCAGGGCAGGCCTTGCATTCAATGCATAGGCTAACACTATGGCAGTACCAAAAGAATAATGTGAACTTGGTTTTCCTGTGTCCATCCAGTACGTCAGTTCAAAGGCTTTTTGGGGTGCATTTGAATTTGGTGCAGGGCAGGCCTTGCATTCAATGCATAGGCTAACAGTATGGCAGTACCAAAAGAATTATGTGAACTTGGTTTTCCTGTGGACATACAGTACATCGGTTCAAAGGCTTAATGGGGTGCATGTGACTTGGTGGCAGGCCGAGCCTTGCATTCAGTGCATAGGCTAACACTATAGCAGTGCCAAAGAATAATGTGAACTTGGTTTTCCTGTGTCCATCCAGTACGTCGTTTAAAAGGCTTTTTGGGGGTGCATTAGAATTTGATGCAGGGTGGGCCTTGCATTCAATGCATAGGCTAACAGTATGGCAGTGCCAAAAGAATAATGTGAACATGGTTTTCCTGTTTCCAGCCAGTACGTCGGTTCAAAGTCTTTTTGGGGTGTGATAGAACAGCTAAGGTTGTTAAATGTTAAAATGACATTTCCCATAGAATGCATTTGCATTGATTGAAAGCAATGGTAAAGTTGAAAAACGCATCAAAAATGTTATATGTGAACATAGCCTAAGTGGTGGGGGAACTTTTTTGTTTTGGGTTAATTAATTAGCCTTACATAAAAGTCATTACCCTGGAAAGGATGTTCCTTAACATAGTTCCCAGGAAAATCCATTTTGGTTTCGCTTTTGTATGTTTTTTGGTGCGCCTGTAAAAATGGTGTAAGACTCTGACATCATTGTTCACAGCTGTGACCTGGGAGTCAGAAATGCTTCCAGGGGCATTCCCTATGATGTTCCCGTGTCATTTGGGCACTGTTTCCATCATTTTCAGATGTTTTTAGATTTTAAAAGGACCCCCGGGGAGGGGGATCGCGGCAAAAATGCTCGGTTTTCCCATAGACTTACATTGGGCTCATTGCTCTGGTGGAGTACCTGAGTATTCCAATTTGTTCGACCTGAACAACAAGCACCCGAGCATTTTAGTGCTCGCTCATTACTGGCTATATTAGGATGGCGCCAGTGGCGCCTGCACAGTAGCACCTATCAGATTGCGACAGATGCTACTGCACAGGCACCGCCTCCAGCGCCATTTTGTAAGACAAAAAAAAATTAGGCTCCATCAAGAGGGCATCGGCAGCCCCTGAGCAAAAGCATTGTTCCATCTTGATAGAGCCTATTTTTTTTCTCTACCAAAATGGCTATTTTAAGATATATTTTTTCCCAACAAATATACAGTACAGACCAAAAGTTTGGACACACCTTCTCATTCAATGATTTTTCTGTATTTTCATGACTATGAAAATTGTAGAATCACACTGAAGGCATCAAAACAATGAATTAACACATGTGGAATTATACATTACACTTTACAAAAAAAGTGTGAAACAACTGAAAATATGTCTTATATTCTAGGTTCTTCAAAGTAGCCACTAGAGTTGAGCGATACTTTCCGATATCCTAAAGTATCGGAATCGGAATGGTATCGCCGATATCACTAAAATATCGGCGATACCCGATACCGATACCGGAAGTCCCATGTAAGTCTATGGGAACAAAATATCGAAATTAAAAAAAACCCATTCTTGCCTTGTTGGTTAATTGTACATGAAGGAAAACAAGAAAGAGTAATGTAGAATGTATTGGGGAAGGTTGAGGAGACATTAAAGGCATAGATGTTTAACCCAATCAAATGGAATAGCATAAATATTTTTTTTTAAAGATGTTCGGATTGACGAAGAAATTGACAATGTTAACGTTTTTTATATTTTGGCAAATATGTATATTACACAACTTCCATGCTCTTCATCTTCACCTTTTTAACTTTTCACACACTTTCTCCTTCATAATCTTCTGCAGCATCATCTTTTTCATCAAATTATTCTTCATCTTCACCTTCTTTATCTTCTTCTTAAACTTCTTGCTATTCATCTTTGTTAACATTACTCATATTCTTCTTATTAAACTATTATTCTTATTCATATTCTGCTTCATCTTCTTCATCATATTCTTATTTGTGACAGAGAATCCTGTACTTGTAATCTGTCAAAGTATGAATTTTTCATCCTTCCGTTCTTGCTGTCACAAAAGATTTAAATTACAACAGTATTTGTCCGTGTTCAGTTTAGCCTGCAGCAGCAGGCATTTTCCAGGGGCACCACGAGGAGGAACGGACTCACCCCCATACACTGCTTAGTCTTCTTCTGCTTAGAATTTAGAGCATATATTTTGCTCTTCATTTTGGTCTTATACTTCATGTTCTTCTGCTTTTAGATCTTCTGCTTATTGTTCTTGTGTCTCTTGTTCCGTATCTTGTATTTGTAGCACAATCTTGTACCAGCTGATGTTACTGGGACACGGTTACTAAGCAGGAGGTACCTGTGCTCCAAAGCACTACCAAGGACCAGCAGACGTTGCTGGAACTCGGATACCGAGATGGAGGCACCTAGACCAAAGGCACTGCGGAGAACCAGTTGACGGTACTGGAACCCGGAGGGGCAGCAGAAGGAAAAGAGGCAATGTCACAACCGAGGACCAGCTGACGTTACTGGGACACGGTTACTAAGCAGGAGGTACCTGTGCTCCAAAGCACTACCAAGGACCAGCAGACGTTGCTGGAACTCGGATACCGAGATGGAGGCACCTAGGCCAAAGGCACTGCGGAGAACCAGTTGACGGTACTGGAACCCGGACGGGTAGCAGAAGGTACAAGAGCCAATGCAAGTAACGAGGACCAGCTGACTGTGCTGGAACCCGGAGGGGCAGCAGAAGGAAAAGAGCCAATGGCACAACCCAGGACCAGCTGACGTTACTGAACCCAGTAACACAGGAGCAAGTGTTGACTGTGCTAACAGCACTTCCGAGCAACAACTGGCGGTGTTGGAGCCCAGGGTCAAGGAGGATGTTTAAATACTAGATCAAGTAATTTCCTTGTTACCTGTCAATTTTAAATGTCTATACTTCAAACAAGAGAAAGATAACCTTTACTACCATAAGATGATGATTTCATTTAAACTAATATCTAGATAAATAAAGAATTGACAAACATAAACACATACATTAACATGTTGAACAGCAATGCAAACCACAAAATAAATTAGTTAAGGAATCTGCTATACGGTTGTACATAAAAGCATACAAGTACATATCTGAATCCATTAATGATGGATAAGTAACAGTATGTACACCATTTTTATTGTATAGACAATGAATGTCTGACTTCAAAACATCATCAGCATTACAAGTTATCTGTGACATTACTAAAATGTTACATTTGCTGAATAATGTCACTAAACAGTTTATACAAAATTATACAATTTCCATCATGTAATACTCATAATATGTGGCAATAATCATGTTTATTAACAAACATAACCTTTAAAAAGTGCATAGTGCATAGTGAAAATTGCTATTTATGCCTGACTGTCGACTTGCAAGCATGACAACGGATAGATAAGGTATATATAGATGACACTGCATAGCCACAGATGGTGAATGGCGATGTAATACTGTACCTCAATAAAGTGTGCGTCACTACTACATAATTTTTTTTATATAGCTTTATAAACAGGGTACGTGGATGTATGCTTGCGCCTTTGTTTTGACGCACAGACTGCCTTCCTGCTGAGACGCGTTGGGTAGTGAACAGTTGTGTGCAGTGTTCACTGTAGTCTGAGGTTTTCCTTTTTGGAGTGCAGATCACGCTCCAGTTAGTTCTTCAACCACTGCTGGTTGTAGTCTGCTGAGCGTGTGTCACTGGCACATCCTTGAAATTTTTCTCTAATTGTTGCTGCTCCATTCTATTACAAATAAATAAAATCTATTAGTGTGACGCGCTTCCATCCGTATACAATAGATTGGTTGCAAACACTATAGAAGTACACAAAGGGGCCTTTCACACCTACTGAACAGTTGTGTGCAGTGTTCACTGCAGTCTCTGCGGAATAACCACACTTAGGCCTTATAACTTTTCAGACTTTCTTTATCAATCTACCAAGATGAAGAAGGCAGGGAGTAAGGCACGTGGTCGTGGAGTTTCTTCAGGGAGAGGACGTGGGGATTCTGTGGCTGCTGCGGCCCCCAGTGACACAGCATCCACCAGTTTTCCCCGGGCCGTGAGCGTTCCTTTATGCGCACTTTTGTAGGAGCTCGGAGTACCCCCCTGCTGCGGGAAGAACAAATTGAAGCCGTTGTTGTTTGGATCTCAGCCAATGCATCGACTTCAATTGCTTCCACCTCCTCTCAGGACCACAGCACTGTTGGGCAACCATCTGTCTCTTCACCGCCTGGCAAATTGCCCAGGCAGTCAGAGAGTTCTGTACAGGAGCCAGCTGAGTGTCTGCTTCTGTTCTCAGAATCTATTGGCTTGCAAACAGGGGCCCAGCCAAGCAGCATTCTGTAATGTGAAGAAGAGGGAGTATGCAGTGATGCGCAACAGCTGTGTCTCTCTGAATCTGAAGAGGCGGGTGAGACAGTGCCGATGGTCAGCACACCGCAGAACGCATCTGATGATGATGATGAGACCCAGGTGCCAGTTTCTGTTGAGCATGGTGCTGGCCAGACCACCCAACAGCAGGTGTTGGAAGAGGGTAGTGGAGATGATGAGGTCCAATACCCAACATGGCATGAAGAACAGGAAGGTGGTGGGAGCAGCTCAGAGGAATAATAATAATATTTATTTATATAGCGCCATCATATTCCGCAGCGCTTTACAGTTTAGCAGTTTCAGAACACAAGTCATAAGTAACAACGTTAACAATACAATAATTTAAGCTAAATAAGTCGCCCCTGCTCGTGACAGCTTACAATGTACAATGAGATGGGGAGATACAAAGTATAGGTGTTTATATACAATGGTGCATTTACAATGATGTTCCAGCCATCTTAAGGGACTGAGGGATGGAGATAGTGAATGGGCTAGAGACACACACACACTTACACAGAATACATAGAATGACTTTGATTAGTGAATGTGATAGGCCGCTCTGAACAAATGTGTTTTGAGGGAGCGCCTGAAACCATGCAAATTGTGGATAGTCCTAATTTCTTGGGGTACAGCATTCCAGAGGATTGGCGTAGAGCAGGAGAAGTCTTGGAGTCGGGAGTGGGAGGTACGTATTAGTGCAGAGGTTAGTCGAAAGTCGTTTGCAGAGCGCAGCAGTCGGTTAGGCCGATAGATAGAAATGAGGGAGGAGATGTAGGAGGGGTGCTGCACTGTGGAGAGCTTTGTGGGTGAGAACCAGTACTTTGGTTGAAAGCTGGGAGAGGCCTAGAGAAATGGTTAGTGATAGAAGGAAGATAGAGGAAGACATTGCCCCAACGGTACAAACAGGAGGGAGAGTTAGGCTGCAGACTCGGTTGCCTGTAGCCTCCAGTTTGGCACCTGTTCGGAGCAGTTGTCTTCCAAAAGTCAAAACGTGCGCTCCCAGGACTTGCACTGCGTGGTCCTTTTTTCACACACTTGCACATGATATTTGCTATGTGAAATGCAAGCTGTGTAATCAAAAATTAAAAATAGCTAAAAGTGTCAGTCACCTCAATACCACAAATATGTGGAAACATGTGCGGACAAAGCACGTAGTTGAGTTACAAAGACACACTGGAGATGTAGGCCAACCTACAGCAGCACCTACATCTTCAGGTTGTGTTGAAGCCTCTTCATCGAGCTCACACACAGCTGGTTATGCTTCCTCACAGGATCGCCATGGAAGAACCTCGGCCACTGTTGTCCAGAGACAAACTGTTATTCCACACACAGCAGCAAGTTCCCTGTCATCCTCACACTCCCAGGCCACAAAACAGCCAGCGGTAGCACAGGCATGGGATAAAAGACGGCCATACTCCGCAAACCATGCACGAGCACAGGCTCTGAATGCTGGCATTGCAAAACTCCTGTCCCTTGAAATGCTGTGATTCAGGCTGGTGGAGACAGACAGTTTCCGTAACTGAATATCATTGTCAATCCCACAATACAATGTGCCAAGCCGATTTCATTTCAGCAGGCAAGCCGTCCCTGGTCTGCAAAAGCATGTTGAGGGAAAAATTAAACATGCGCTACTAAAAGCCCTCAGTAGCAAGGTCCACCTGACCACCGATGCGTGGACCAGTACCCATTGTTATGATCTGCTACAACCAGTAAGGAAAGAAGGGAATTCTGTCCCTACAATACAACTAAGCTGAATCCCTACGATGTAACGGGGAACCTGATCCTGCGACCAGACCCGCTAAAGTCCTCATCTAGTGTGAACGAAGACCTATAGTTGCGAGGGAGTAATCCCTACAAGATCTAGGGACTGGGAGAAAAGGTGGACACCTCCTAACATAAATTGTAGCATGGATAATTAAACAGAAAAATAAATACTTTGTGATCCTAACATCAAGCAAAACTCACAGATTAAGGCACCTAAGCACCCGGCTAGCTTAACAGTAGATAATACAATGAAGTCAAGCAAAGCCAGAAGGGCGGAGCCAGACTAAATAGTGAAAAAAGGTCATGTGACCAGCAAACTGAAACAAAACCTAACAAGAGGGTTCTAACACCCATGGCCAGGGACAATACCTTTCCCTCACTGCCCATTGGGTCAATGTTGTGCAGCCGGGTACTGATCTTGCGAGTGGCGCTGTACGTGTTCTGCCAACTCCAAGGATTGCAGGAATCAAGTCTGTACACATTGATTCCTCCTCCTATTCCAGTTCCTCAGAATCATCGCTGCAGGAGCCGTCACGGTCTACCTCCACATGGACCCGTGAACGTTTACCTGTTGCGACCGATATGAGCACAGCCGTGTCCAAATGTCAACAGGCCATCCTGAAATTAATTTCCATGGGGAATCTTAGCCACACAGCGCAGGAGCTCTGTAATGCCATAAAGCAGGAGAGCGACGTGTGGTTTTTGGAAGAGAATCTACAGGCAGGCTTGGTAGTGTGTGACAATGGCCGAAATCTGGTGTCAGCTCTGGGCCTTGGCAACCTCAGTCACATACCATGTCTGTCATATGTGCTCAACTTGGTCGTGCAGAGTTTTTTGAGGGACTATCCGGATCTTGATGCACTGCTGCACAAGGTCCGCCTAGAGTGCGCTCACTTGCGACGTTCCAGCATGGCCAGATTGCTGATTGCAGCTCTGCAACGCAGATTTCACCTTCATGAACATCGCATTATATGTGACGTACCCACCAGGTGGAATTCCTCGTTACATATGTTGGAGCGGTTGTGTGAGCAGCAGCCAACAGTAATGGAGTATCAGCTGCATCAGGCGCAGTCAACTCGCAATTTGCGGCGTTCACACTTCACCACTACTGAGTGGGCCTCTATAATAAGAATAATAATATTATTTATTTATATAGCGCCATAATATTCCGCAGTGCTTTACAGTTTAACAGTTTCAAAACACGAGTCATAAGTAACAACGTTAACAATACAATAATTAAAGCAAAATCAGCCGCCCCTGCTGGTGAAAGCTTACAATCTACAATGAGGTGTGGGAGATACAAAGTACAGGTGTTTATATACAATGGTGTTTTTACAATGATGGTCCAGCCATTTTAAGGAAGTGAGGGATGCATGGAGATAGTGAATGGGCTACACACACAGAATTACACATAGAATGACTTTGATTAGTGAATGTGATAGGCCACTGTGAACAAATGTGTTTTGAGGGAGCGCCTGAAACCATCCAAATTGCGGATAGTCCTAATTTCTTGGGGTAGAGCATTCCAGAGGATTGGCGCAGCGCGGGTGAAGTCTTGGAGTTGGGAGTGGGAGGTACGGATTAGTGCAGAGGTTAGTCGAAGGTCGTTTGCAGAGTGCAGCAGTCGGTTAGGCCTATAAATATAAATAAGGGAGGAGATGTAGGGGGGTGCTGCGCTGTGGAGAGCTATGTTGGTGAGAACCAGTAATTAGAATTGGATCCTATAATGAATGGGCAGCCACTGCCAGTGTAATGAGTGGCGAATAACTCTATGAAGGATATCTGCCACGTTTTGCGTGCGTTTGATGAGTCAACGCGGATGGCGAGTGCAGATGATGCACTAGTCAGCCTGACTGTCCCCCTTATCTGCCTGCTTCAAAAAACACTGCAAGCACTAAGGCATGAGGTTTTGGAAGAGGTGGAGGATGAGGAGTCACAAATTCCATCACCTTCTGGACAGTCAGCGCAACGTGGTTCCTCACAAAGGGCTGGAGGACTTTCAAAGTACCATGCTGTATCAACAATTGAACCTCCAGAGTCGCTGTCTATATTTTCATAACCATTACAAACTTTTAATGTATTTACAAAGCACATAATGTACATTTTTTGTCTATCCTTTTGTAATGCTATTGTGTTTCCATAAACTGATGTTACAGAATTATGATACAAAGTTTTTAAATTTTGAGTTTTAAATTTTGTAAATTTATATGTATTTGAAGGACTTTGTGAGGAGGATGAGGAGGAGTCAATGGAGGAGGAAGACATCGCTCCAGAGGGAGGTAGACAATGCTCTAGTCAGTATGTAGACCAAGGGTGGGGTGATGCACAGCAGGCGGAGATGACGCCTCTTGCAGGGGACAACGTTTCTTGGCCAGTTGGGAGTCTGCAGCACATGGTTGATTTCATGCTGCAGTGGCTGAGAAACGACCGCCGCATCGAACACATTCACACCACGTCTGATTATTGGGTGTACACCCTCCTAGACCTCGCTACGGACAACTTACAAAGCCTCATCACACCGTTGAACCGGGAGCGTAAAATGCGGAAGTACCAAGACACACTGGTGCAATCCATAATGTTCTCCATTCCAGCCGAGAGCACTGCTGCTGCTACTGATTTACAAAGCAGCTCTGTGCGTCGAGGCAGTGGAGACAGCTCTGCAACAAGAGGGAGCACAAGCAGCGCCTCTGCACAGGGCAAGAACAGTATGTTCCAAATGTGTCGAAGTTTTGTGGCAGCGCCACCAATGTCTACACCATCCGAGACGGCTCCAGTCAGCAGGAGGCAACATTTCCGTAAGATGGTGACAGACTACATGTCTTGCCCTCTCAGTGTACTCCCAGATGGCTCTTCCCCATTCAAGTTTTGTGTCTCTAAGCTGGATACATGGCCAGAGCTTAGCCAGTATGCATTGGAGGTGCTGGCTTGATCTGCTGGCAGTGTATTATCGGAGCGCGTCTTTACTGCTGCAGGTGGTGTACTAACAGACCGTTGCATGCGACTATCCTACGATAATGTAGAACGGCTTACTTTTCTGAAAATGAACTAGGCATGGATCTCGCCTGAATTTGCCTGTCCGGTTTCAGATTAACTAACTGGTTGACAACGTTTTCCATGTCTCCTGTTATGTTCATCTTTCTACCACCTGAGCTATACTCCCTGGGCTACAACACTGCCAGTTGCTGCTCAGAAGTGTCGTGTCCACAGACCAATACACAAGCTATAGTGATAGTGGGGTTCAGTAACGCCTGCTGTTCCCCTGCTGTGTGTCCGGCAAAAATTACTGCTACCTAGCTACACATGTTTAAAAAAACATGACATGTTAAAGTGGCTAGTGCTACACATAGATATCAGGCTACACCCTTATTTCTAAGCTGTAAACAAGTGAAACGTCAAATTTAAAACCATTCAATAATTAGTGTTGGTAACAAATCTGTAACTAAATAATTGTGACATATTATGGCAGATATCCACATGTCTAACACAAATGCTAACACAAAAGCATACTTATGCTATAGGGTACTGATGGTGAACCTTCTCACTCCATAACTTTGACCAATCCAACTCACATCATGCCTCAAATGCTGCAATGTTGGAAGTGCATAATGTGGGTTGAACTTTGACAACAGCTGCAGTGCGAAGGTTATCCTTCTGTGTTCTTGGCTTTTAAATAAAAGCATACAAGTAAATATAATAATACATTGTTGATTAAGGGACATGATGTACACCTGTAATATTGTGCAAACAATGGATGTAGGACTATTCCTCTTCAACATTACTTATATTTGTGTCATTTGAAAAAATACATATTTTAGTTAAAAATTAAAAACCCATGTTCAGTAGCTGTGAAAGGCCCGTTTCTGTACTTCTATAGTGTTTGCAACCAATGTATTGTATACGGATGGAAGCGCGTCACACTAATAGATTAGATTTATTTTAAATGGAATGTAGCAGAACCAATTGGAGATAAATGAAAAGGATGAGCCACTGAGACACGCTCAGCAGAGTACAAGCAGCAGTGCTTGAACATGTAACTGGAGCGTGATCTGCACTAAAAAAAGTAAAAAACACAGACTGAAGTGAACACTGAAACACAACTGTCCACAATCTGTGAAAAGCTCCTTTCTGTACTTCTATAGTGTTTGCAACCAATGTATTGTATACGGATGGAAGCGCGTCACACTAATAGATTAGATTTATTTTAAATGGAATGTAGCAGAACCAATTGGAGATAAATGAAAAGGATGAGCCACTGAGACACGCTCAGCAGAGTACAAGCAGCAGTGCTTGAACATGTAACTGGAGCGTGATCTGCCACTAAAAAAAGTAAAAAAAACAGACTGAAGTGAACACTGAAACACAACTGTCCACAATCTGTGAAAAGCTCCTTTCTGTACTTCTATAGTGTTTGCAACCAATGTATTGTATACGGATGGAAGCGCGTCACACTAATAGATTAGATTTATTTTAAATGGAATGTAGCAGAACCAATTGGAGATAAATGAAAAGGATGAGCCACTGAGACACGCTCAGCAGAGTACAAGCAGCAGTGCTTGAACATGTAACTGGAGCGTGATCTCCCACTAAAAAAAGTAAAAAACACAGACTGAAGTGAACACTAAAAACACAACTGTCCACAATCTGTGAAAAGCTCCTTTCTGTACTTCTATAGTGTTTGCAACCAATGTATTGTATACGGATGGAAGCGCGTCACACTAATAGATTAGATTTATTTTAAATGGAATGTAGCAGAACCAATTGGAGATAAATGAAAAGGATGAGCCACTGAGACACGTCAGCAGAGTACAAGCAGCAGTGCTTGAACATGTAACTGGAGCGTGATCTGCACTAAAAAAGTAAAAAACACAGACTGAAGTGAACACTGAAAACAACTGTCCACAATCTGTGAAAAGCTCCTTTCTGTACTTCTATAGTGTTTGCAACCAATGTATTGTATACGGATGGAAGCGCGTCACACTAATAGATTAGATTTATTTTAAATGGAATGTAGCAGAACCAATTGGAGATAAATGAAAAGGATGAGCCACTGAGACACGCTCAGCAGAGTACAAGCAGCAGTGCTTGAACATGTAACTGGAGCGTGATCTGCACTAAAAAAAGTAAAAAACACAGACTGAAGTGAACACTGAAACACAACTGTCCACAATCTGTGAAAAGCTCCTTTCTGTACTTCTATAGTGTTTGCAACCAATTTATTGTATACGGATGGAAGCGCGTCACACTAATAGATTAGATTTATTTTAAATGGAATGTAGCAGAACCAATTGGAGATAAATGAAAAGGATGAGCCACTGAGACACGCTCAGCAGAGTACAAGCAGCAGTGCTTGAACATGTAACTGGAGCGTGATCTGCACTAAAAAAAGTAAAAAACACAGACTGAAGTGAACACTGAAAACACAACTGTCCACAATCTGTGAAAAGCTCCTTTCTGTACTTCTATAGTGTTTGCAACCAATGTATTGTATACGGATGGAGCACGTCACACTAATAGATTTGATTTTTTTCTAATTAATGGAGCTGCACCAATTCCACTAAATAAAATAAAAAAAAAAAAAAAAAAAAGTGACACGTGCAGATGCCTACAAACAGCGGTGGATGCAGAGCAAACTGCAGCGTCACCTGCACTGTCACACACACACCTTGCACAGAGCTGTTTAAACAACACTGGCAAAATGAAGCTTTACACAGCGGTTGGTAAACTAGCCTGCCTCAAGACAGTAGTACACAAAATCGCAATATCTAACTGTCCCTCAGAGTCGCACAGCAGCGTTCTGTCCCTAACTGAGTTCACAGCACAGTGACGCTAAAATGGCTGCGGCGCCTTTTATAGTGCATTCTGACATCATTTCAGCAGCCAATCACAGCCATGCCATTAGTTAAGATGACCGCATCATTACAGGATGTGCCCACACTTCGTAGGATTCCTCCCTTGGCTGACTAAAATCACATTGCCTCTCAAAGAATTATGGGAACTTCCGATTCCGGTATACGATATGGAAAAAGTATCGGAATTAAGTATCGGAAATTCCGATAACGCGAATATCGGCCGATACCCGATACTTGCGGTATCGGAATGCTCAACACTAGTAGCCACCTTTTGCTTTGATTACTGCTTTGCATGCAGAAAAGGTGAACGGATGGACTCTACATGCCTGGTTCCCACCGTGAAGCATGGAGGAGGTGGTGTGATGGTGGGGGGTGCTTTGCTGGTGACACTGTCAGGGATTTATTAAAAATTGAAGGCATACTGGACCAGCATGGCTTCCACAGCATCTTGCAGCAGCATGCTATTCCATCCAGTTTGCGTTTAGTTGGACCATCATTTTATTTTTCAACAGGACAATGACCCCAAACACACCTTCAGGCTGTGTAAGGACTATTTGACCAAGAAGGAGGAGTGTTGGGTGCTACGCCAGATGACCTGGCCTCCACAGTCACCAGACCTGAACCCAATCGAGATGGTTTGGGGTGTGCTGGACCGCTCACCGCTTCAATTTTGAATAAATCCCAACAGTGTCACCAGCAAAGCACCCCAAACCATAACACCACCTCCTCCATGCTTCACGGTGGGTACTAGGCATGTAGAGTCCATCCGTTCACCTTTTCTGCGTGCAAGCAGTAATCAAAAGCAAAAGGTGGCTACTTTGAAGAACCTAGAATATAAGACATATTTTCAGTTTTTTCACTTTTTTGTAAAGTGTAATGTATAATTCCACGTGTTAATTCATAGTTTTGATGCATTCAGTGTGATTCTACAATTTTCATAGTCATGAAAAATACTGAAAAATTATTGAATGAGAAGGTGTGTCCAAACTTTTAGTCTGTACTGTATATGTCTAACTAAAATAAAAACGAGCATATTATCCATTATCATGTACAGCTCAGCCGATGCCTGTCTGATGAATTGATTTTTTTTTTTTTAAAACGATATTCTATGCAGTAAGCAGAAAAGGTGGCAGGTCACTGAGGGATCAGTGACCTGTCATAAGAAATAAGGATAAATTATCTAAGTTAAAAACCACATAAAGCCATGACACAGGCTACCCACAGCCTCGACCACATGCCACCCCGAAGCACGAGAAACTCATTAACTGAAAACTACAAATAAAGATTAAACAACAACCACAAGATGGATTTCATCAATCAATGTATCAATTTAATCAGTATAACAGCACCAACCTGACAGTGCCCGTAGCTTACTGAGCACAATCCTGTTGACAGGTTCACTTTAACTGTCCTCCATGCCAGACACAGAAACTATGCCAGTAATGCAGGTAAGGCAGCTGTGATTAGTTAAGAGGTTTCCTTGGATAAGTGGATGGATTATTGGGATAGGGAGAGGAGACCCACACTTTATTTGATAGACAATGCATTAGCAGGTAGCAGTGGATTCTTATGCTTATTGACATCATGCACAATGCTGGGGACCAGAATGTAAACACAGGCATTCAAGGAAATCAGTTATTTCAAAGTAATGTTTAGCTGTTGATTACGTTGGCTGACAGTATTTTGCACCTGAAATGGCATGTACTGTAATAAAGTGTTTCGGCAGTATGCTGATTGGTTATTTGACATGGGGGGTTGTCTAAGGAATGGAGGGGATAGGAAGATAAAATATGTAAGGGTAAACCTTTTAGTCTGTGTACATGCAAAAGGCTTTTTAAAAAGTAATCTATAAAATGTTGCTATAACATGAGCACCTTATTAACTGTCATCTTCAAGCTTTCACATTTTACCTCTTTAAACCTCAGTACAGATAACATTTCCGTGACACTTTCTCCAATGAATCCCAGTTCCTTCTTTGATTGGTGAACTACTGTAGCATCATTCATACAAAGACCCTAGGATTTGACTCTAATGATCTGTGACTTTGGCAGTTATGTACAGTTTTATATAAGCTTATATATATCCTTCGAGAATTTCCCAGTCTTAGATTTAATGCAGTTAACAGCAAAGTTACTCAAGAGAGTTACCTTCCATAGCATTCAGACACACTTGTCTACACATACATCTTTCTTCTTATTAAAATTCTTACTGCAAAACATACTTAAGCACCTCATAGAGCTAGCTATCTCCCTGATACTGAGTCTGGTAGCCAGACTGGGAGATATATAGCTATTAAAAAATGTAAGCTATGAAAAGCGGCATAAAGAACTAAGTGTTTATAGCAGGGGGAATGTTTTTCCATAAACATTGTGCAATGATCAAATAATAAATCATAAATTAATTAAAAGTAATACAAAAAATCCTGAACATTGATAAAATTGCTGTTATGTTAGAGATATTCAATATTTGTATTCCCTACTAGAGTTGAGCGATACTTTCCGATATCCAAAAGTATCGGAATCGGAATGGTATCGCCGATACCCAAAAAATATCGGCGTAACCCGATACCGGAAATCCAATGTAAGTCTATGGGAACAAAATATCGGAATTAAAAAAAAACCCATTCTTGCCTTGTTGGTTAATTGTACATGAAGGAAAACAACAAAGAGTAATGTTACAAATGTATTGGGGGAGGTTGAGGAGACATTAAAGGCATAGATGTTTAACCCAATCAAATGGAATAGAATAAAAAAAATTTTTTTTAAAGATTTTCGGATTGACGAAGAAAATTGACAATGTTGTTAACGTTTTTTCTATTTTGGCAAATATGTATATTTCACAACTTCCATGCTCTTCACCTTTTTAACTTTTGACACACTTTCTCCTTCATAATCTTCAGCAGCATCATCTTTTTCATCAAATTATTCTTCATCTTCACCTTCTTTATCTTCTTCTTTAAACTTCTTGCTATTCATCTTTTGTTAACATTACTCATATTCTTCTTATTAAACTATTATTCTTATTCATATTGTACTTCATCTTCTTCATCATATTCTTATTTGTGACAGAGAATCCTGTACTTGTAATCTGTCAAAGTATGAATTTTTCATCCTTCCGTTCTTGCTGTCACAAAAGATTTAAATTACAAACAGTATTTGTCCGTGTTCAGTTTAGCCTGCAGCAGCAGGCATTTTCCAGGGGCACCACGAGGAGGAACGGACTCACCCCCATACACTGCTTAGTCTTCTTCTGCTTAGAATTTAGAGCATATATTTTGCTCTTCATTTTGGTCTTATACTTCATGTTCTTCTGCTTTTTGATCTTCTGCTTATTGTTCTTAAGTCTCTTGTTCTGTATCTTGTAGTTTGTCTTAACCTTCTTAGTCCTGTTTGGTAATCTTTATTTCTTCTTTGTGATGGTGTTTAGGCTGGTTGGCTTGATGCTCGTCGTCCTTGTGGTCGTCATCTTCTTCGGGGTGGTCATCAGGGTCGTCGTCTTAATTGTTGGAGATCCAGAGTGATTACCCAAAAAAGCATTGAAAAAATCTTCAATTTGTAAATGTAGCAGAAGGTACAAGAGTCAATGCAAGTAACGAGGACCAGCTGACTGTGCTGGAACCGGAGGGGCAGCAGAAGGAAAGGAGTCAATGGCACAACCGAGGACCAGCTGACGTTACTGGGACACGGTACTAAGCAGGAGGTACTTGTGCTCCAAAGCACTACCAGGACCAGCAGACGTTGCTGGAACTCGGATACCGAGATGGAGGCCCTAGGCCAAAGGCACTGCGGAGAAACCAGCTGCGGTACTGGAACCCGGACGGGTAGCAGAAGGTACAAGAGCCAATGCAAGTAACGAGGACCAGATGACTGTGCTGGAACCGGAGGGGCAGCAGAAGGAAAAAGAGCCAATGGCACAACCGAGGACCAGCTGACGTTACTGGGACACGGTTACTAAGCAGGAGGTACCTGTGCTCCAAAGCACTACCAAGGACCAGCAGACGTTGCTGGAACTCGGATACCGAGATGGAGGCACCCTAGGCCAAAGGCACTGCGGAGAGCCAGCTGACGGTACTGGAACCCGGACGGGTAGCAGAAGGTACAAGAGCCAATGCAAGTAACGAGGACCAGCTGACTGTGCTGGAACCCGGAGGGTCAGCAGAAGGAAAGAGCCAATGGCACAACGAGGACCAGCTGACGTTACTGGGACACGGGGTTTCTAAGCAGGAGGTACTGTGCTCCAAAGCACCCTAGAGTCGGCTAACCCGACCGCAACACGACAGGACAACTTATTGGAGGCTAAGTGACGTTTACACTGACAGGAAACAGATGGCGTTGCTGTAACCAGTCTGGGCAGGAGTGAGTACCTGTGCAATGACACTTCCGAGCAACAACTGGCGGTGTTGTAGCCCAGGGATGAGAAGAGAACATGGTGGAGGCAGCAGGACTTTTTGCCGTTCACACAGCAGGGGAACAGCTGACATTACTGAACCCCAGTAACACAGGAGCAAGTGTTGACTGTGCTAACAGCACTTCCGAGCAACAACTGGCGGTGTTGTAGCCCAGGGATGAGAAGAGAACATGGTGGAGGCAGCAGGACTTTTTGCCGTTCACACAGCAGGGGAACAGCTGACATTACTGAACCCCAGTAACACAGGAGCAAGTGTTCACTGTGCTAACAGCACTTCCGAGCAACAACTGGCGGTGTTGTAGCCCAGGGATGAGAAGAGAACATGGTGGAGGCAGCAGGACTTTTTGCCGTTCACACAGCAGGGGAACAGCTGACATTACTGAACCCCAGTAACACAGGAGCAAGTGTTCACTGTGCTAACAGCACTTCCGAGCAACAACTGGCGGTGTTGTAGCCCAGGGATGAGAAGAGAACATGGTGGAGGCAGCAGGACTTTTTGCCTTCACACAGCAGGGGAACAGCTGACATTACTGAACCCCAGTAACACAGGAGCAAGTGTTCACTGTGCTAACAGCACTTCCGAGCAACAACTGGCGGTGTTGTAGCCCAGGGATGAGAAGAGAACATGGTGGAGGCAGCAGGACTTTTTGCCGTTCACACAGCAGGGGAACAGCTGACATTACTGAACCCCAGTAACACAGGAGCAAGTGTTCACTGTGCTAACAGCACTTCCGAGCAACAACTGGTGGTGTTGTAGCCCAGGGATGAGAAGAGAACATGGTGGAGGCAGCAGGACTTTTTGCCGTTCACACAGCAGGGGAACAGCTGACATTACTGAACCCCAGTAACACAGGAGCAAGTGTTCACTGTGCTAACAGCACTTCCGAGCAACAACTGGCGGTGTTGTAGCCCAGGGATGAGAAGAGAACATGGTGGAGGCAGCAGGACTTTTTGCCGTTCACACAGCAGGGGAACAGCTGACATTACTGAACCCCAGTAACACAGGAGCAAGTGTTCACTGTGCTAACAGCACTTCCGAGCAACAACTGGCGGTGTTGTAGCCCAGGGATGAGAAGAGAACATGGTGGAGGCAGCAGGACTTTTTGCCGTTCACACAGCAGGGGAACAGCTGACATTACTGAACCCCAGTAACACAGGAGCAAGTGTTCACTGTGCTAACAGCACTTCCGAGCAACAACTGGCGGTGTTGTAGCCCAGGGATGAGAAGAGAACATGGTGGAGGCAGCAGGACTTTTTGCCGTTCACACAGCAGGGGAACAGCTGACATTACTGAACCCCAGTAACACAGGAGCAAGTGTTCACTGTGCTAACAGCACTTCCGAGCAACAACTGGCGGTGTTGTAGCCCAGGGATGAGAAGAGAACATGGTGGAGGCAGCAGGACTTTTTGCCGTTCACACAGCAGGGGAACAGCTGACATTACTGAACCCCAGTAACACAGGAGCAAGTGTTCACTGTGCTAACAGCACTTCCGAGCAACAACTGGCGGTGTTGTAGCCCAGGGTCAAGGAGGATGTTTAAATACTATATCAAGTATTTTCCTTGTTACGTGTCAATTAAAAATGTCTATACTCCAAACAAGAGAAATATAACCTTTAGTACCATAAGATGATGATTTTACTTAAAAAAATATATGTAAATTAATAATTTACAAACATAAACGCATACATTGACATGTTGAAAAGCAATGCAAACCACAATTAAAATAGGTTAAATAATCTGCTATACGGTTTAAAATAAAAGCATACAAGTACATATCAGAATCCATTAATGATGGCTAAGTAACAGTATGTACACCATTTTTATTGTGTAGACAATGAATGGCTGACTTAAAAACATAATCAGCATTACAAGTTATCTTTGACATTCATAAAACTTTACATTTGGTGAATAATATCACTAAATTTTTTTAAAAATATCTAAAATTTCCATCATGTAATACTGATAATATGTGCCAATCATTTATATTAACAAACAAAAAATTTAAAAAGTGCATAGTGCAGAGTGAAAACAGATATTTATGCCTGACTGTGGACTTGCAAGCATGACAACGGATAGATAAGGTATATATAGATGAGACTGCATAGCCACAGATGGTGAATGGCGATGTAATACTGTACCTCAATAAAGTGTGCGTTACTACTACATCCTTTTTTTTATATAGCTTTATAAAAGGTTACGAAAAATATTTAGACTTGAGAGTCCTCAGTGGTTGATACCTTTTAATGGCTAACTGAAAAGATGGTAACAAATTGCAAGCTTTCGAGACTACGCAGGTCTCTTCATCAGGCAAAGACTAAAAAAGACATAAAAGGTTACGTGCATGTATGGTTGCGCCTTTGTTTGGACGCACAGACTGGCTTCCTGCTGTGACGCGTTGGGTATTGGAGCGTCTGTACGTCTTATGACGCAGACTAACATTCACGGTGCGCATCGTTCATCATCGCAAGAGTACCGACAACACAAAGGCGTTGTCATGACTGCTTTACTCAGTAAACATGCACCTATGATGAAACATACACGCATGTGCCCTATTACATAACAAGCTACAAGAAAAACGAGTGTGAGGTGTGACACAGCTGTTTTGTTAAGGTACAGTATTATATCGACATTGTACAGGTGTCGCTATTCAGTCTGATAAATAGATATCATTCACCTATTCTATCAGTTGTCGTTCTTTCAGCACCACTTACAGGTATATATTTTGCTATTGTGACTATGCACTATTGACTTTACCAAGGTAATGCATGATTTTTGTTAGCGATTATCATGTTTACATGAAGGACCTTTATGATATGGGCTGTTAACTTTCTAATTAAATATGTATTTTTTAAAATGACACAAATATAAGTAATGTTGAAGAGGACTATTCCTACATGCATTGTTTGCACAATATTACAGGTGTACATCACGTCCCTTAATCAACATTGGATTATTATATTTACTTGTATGCTTTTATTTAAAAGGCAAGAACACTGAAGTATAACCTTCGCACTGCAGCAGTTGTCAAAGTTCAACCCACATTATGCACTTCCAACATTGCAGAATTTGAGTCATGATGTGAGTTTGATTTGTCTAAGCTATGGAGTGACAAGGTTGACCATCAGTATCCTATAGCATAAGTAGGCTTTTGTGTTTGCATTTGTTTTCGACATGTGCATATCTGTAATAATATGTCACAATTATTTTGTAACAGATTTGTGACAAAGACTAATCATTTTATGGTTTTAAAGTTGACGTTTCAAATGTTTACAGCTTAGAAATCAGGGTGTAGCCTCATATCTATGTGTAGCACTAGACACTTTGACATGTCATGTTTTTTTCACCATGATTAGGTAGCTAGCAGTAATTTTTGCCGGACACACAGCAGGGGAACAGCAGGCGTTACTGAACCCCACAAACACATCAGCGATTGTTTTCATCTGTGCATCTAACACTTCTGAGCAGCAACTGGCGGTGTTGAAGCCCAGGGTCAAGGAGGGTGTAGGCAGAGGCCTAGTATGAGATGTTTGAAGTTGAAGTTGTAGTTAGCAGCAGTAATTTTTGCCAGACACACAGCAGGGGAACAGCAGGCGTTACTGAACCCCACAAACACATCAGCGATTGTTTTCATCTGTGCATCTAACACTTCTGAGCAGCAACTGGCGGTGTTGAAGCCCAGGGTCAAGGAGGGTGTAGGCATTAAATATTGAGTTATTGCCTTGTTACGTGGCCATTGCAAATGTATGTACTTCAAACAAGAATAAATGAAGTTTTACTAGGACAATAAAATGATGAATTTCAATTCCAAGAATAGAAAAATATTTATACTTGAGAGTCCTCTGTGGTTGATACCATTTAATGGCTAACTGAAAATATGGTAACAAATTCCAAGCTTTCGAGACTACTCAGGTCTCTTCATCAGGCTAAGACTAAAACAAAAAATGAAGAATCACATATTTCTACATACAACAGGACACAGGAATAGGTAAGACAAGTGAGGGAGGGACAAGTGAGGGGAGACCGGCCAAAAAATGAGAACAAGGATGAATTATCAGCGCCACACAATAAGAGAAAAAATAATGGATTTACCTGTGGCAAAACAATTTTGTATGCCCGGTCATAGCATGATGGATATGGAATTACTGGTATTAAAATATAACTTAAAATATGAGAAAGATACAAAGGTTTCAGAATATAAGCTCATCATGACCTTTGACACTGTTAGTGATGGAATGAATAGATTACACGGATTTATGTCATTCTATATCAATTAAGGAATCTGCGTCTCTGCCCTTCCAGGGGCATGAAAACACAAAACCAGACCCCAATCAGAGGGCAATAAAACTTTCTATCCTTATCTAGGAACTGTTATAATATTTATGTTCATCCCTCTGTGATAATGAGAGTTCTGCTACACGTCACTTACTTGTCTTACCTATTTCACTATTCCTGTGTCCTGTTGTGTATAGAAATATGTGATGCTTCATTTTTTGTTTTAGTCTTTGCCTGATGAAGAGACGTGAGTAGCCTCGAAAGCTTGCAATTTGTTACCATCTTTTCAGTTATCCATTAAAAGGTAACAACCACTGCGGACTCTCAAGTCTAAATATTTTTCTATCTACTGGCTAACACGGTACGAAGATACACATGTTTCCTAACTTCAAGAATAAAAATAAAGACACTGCAAATATAAACGCATATATGCACATGCCAACAAGAAATGGAACAAAACACCACCCAAAAAATTGGTTACAAAATATAGTGTTGTAAATTTAAGAATAAAAGTCCATTTTTGTATTTATGAATAATGCTTAAGGAACGCTATGTTAAACCATAACATAGTAAAGACAATGAATTTTGTAATAGTCACTCATCATCATCATCATTGCAATTTAGATGTGACAGTCACAGACATTTCAATTATTTAAGTTAATAAAATTGTTACTTTGTACAGCATGTATGACATGTCCAGCATGGACTCATCAATGTGATGACACAATAATGTACGATAAAAAATAACCATTTAAAAAAACATAATGCATTGTTGTCACAATTTAAGTGTGTGCCTGCAAGTGTAGGTGAAACAAAGGCTACGGATAGCAAAGGTATATTCTATGTCTGTATCAGACAGTGGACAGCCTCTGATGGGTAATGGCGATGTTATACTGTACGTCAATAAAGTCTGCGGCTGCAATCATGCATTTTTTGCTTGTACAGTGTTGAAGAGGGTAAAAGCATGTCTGGTTGCGCAAGGCTTTATCCGTCAACACTACCTTCCTACTGTCACGCGTAGGGTAGGGTAGCGTCTGTCAATTAGATGACTCTATAAAATGTGACGTTACGCAGCGTTATTGCGCCCTAGGGACGCCAAAAATACGACAGCAGTAATCATTTACTGTCTAATACTCCACCTATGACCAACAAAAAAAGAACGTTCCCTCTTTAACAATCTACAAGACTAACAACCATAATGGTTGACGCTGACTTTATTGAGGTACAGTATTACATCGACATTGTCCATGAGTAACTATGCACTGTGATACCTATATACCATTATTAATTTATATCTGTTGTGGTTGTTTCAACAGCACTTGCAGGTATAACTACCTATTGTCAGTATGCATGATGCACTTTCTAGATGTAATAATTTATTATTGCACATTATTACCAGGTTTACATGCTGGCCATTTCATATATGGTGTGTGAAGTTACAGTTGGCATCAGTATGTGTATTTTATAATGTCTGTCATAAATAAAACTCGTGATGATGATGATGAGGATTTTATGATTCGTACATCCATTGACTGCATTATCTTACAGGTACAGATAAAGTTCCTTAAAAAGCATTAATTGATAAGTATGAAATGTACTTTTATGCATTAATTTCAAAAAGTGAACACTATGTTTTAGTTTTTGTTACCATTTCTAATAGACATGTGCAGATATGCGCTGTGATGACAAATTATTATTTGTCCATATTTGTCATAAAAATTTATCATTCTAGGCCTGGAAAACTTCACAATTTCATGTTTTAAGCATAACAATCAGGGTGACGGCTCTTCCCTATTTGGAGCATGTTCGACATGGGTTTTTCTGTGCATGTGTAGGGAACAGGAGACTTCTTGCCGGACACACAGCAGGGGAACAGCTGGCGTTACTGAACCCCACTAACACTATAGCTTGTGTATTGGTCTGTGGACACGACACTTCTGAGCAGCAACTGGCAGTGTTGTAGCCCAGGGAGTAGAGTTCAGGTGGTAGAAAGATGAACATAACAGGAGACATGGATAACGTTGCGAACCAGTTATTTAATCTGAAAACGGACAGACAAATTCTGGCGAGATCCATGCCTTGTTCATTTTCAGAAAAGTAAGCCGGTCTACATTATCGGAGGATAGTCGCATGCGACGGTCTGTTAGTACACCACCTGCAGCACTAAAGACGCGCTCCGATAACACACTGGCAGCAGGGCAAGCCAGCACCTCCAATGCATACTGGCTAAGCTCTGGCCATGTATCCAGCTTAGAGACCCAAAACTTGAATGGGGAAGAGCCATTTGGGAGTACACTGAGAGGGAAAGACATGTAGTCTGTCACCATCTTACGGAAACGTTGCCTCCTGCTGACTGGAGCCGTCTCGGATGGTGTAGACATTTGTGGCGCTGCCACAAAACTTCGCCACATTTGGAACATACTGGTCTTGCCTTTTGAAGAGGCGCTGCTTGTGCTCCCTCTTGTTGCAGAGCTGTCTCCACTGCCTCGACGCACAGAGCTGCTTTGTAAAGCAGTACCAGCAGCAGCAGTGCTCTCGGCTGGAATGGAGAACATTATGGATTGCACCAGTGTGTCTTGGTACTCCCGCATTTTACGCTCCCGGTTCAACGGTGTGATGAGGCTTTGTAAGTTGTCCCGGTAGCGAGGGTCTAGGAGGGTGTACACCCAATAATCAGACGTGGTGAGAATGTGGGCGATGCGGCGGTCGTTTCTCAGGCACTGCAGCATGAAATCAACCATGTGCTGCAGACTCCCAACTGGCCAAGAAACGCTGTCCCCTGCAAGAGGCATAATCTCTGCCTGCTCTGCATCACCCCACCCTCGCTCTACATACTGACTAGAGCGTTGTGTACCTCCCTCTGGAGCGATGTCTTCCTCCTCCATTGACTCCTCCTCATCCTCCTCACAAAGTGAGCCCTGCCCAGCCCTTTGTGAGGAACCACATTGCGCTAACTGTCCATAAGGTGATGGAATTTGTGACTCCTCATCCTCCACCTCTTCCAAAACCTCATCCCTTAGTGCTTGCAGTGTTTTTTGAAGCAGGCAGATAAGGGGGACAGTCAGACTGACTAGTGCATCATCTGCACTCGCCATCCGCGTTGACTCATCAAACGTACGCAAAACGTGGCAGATGTCCTTCGTAGTGGTGAAGTGTGAACGGCGCAAATTGCGAGTTGATTGCGCCTGATGCAGCTGATACTCCATTACTGCTGGCTGCTGCTCACACAACCGCTCCAACATATGTAACGTGGAATTCCACCTGGTGGGTACGTCACATATGATGCGATGTTCAGGAAGGCGAAATCTGCGTTGCAGAGCTGCAATGCGCGATCTGGCGATGCTGGAACGTCGCAAGTGAGCGCACTCTAGGCGGACCTTGTGCAGCAGTGCATCAAGATCCGGATAGTCCCTCAAAAAACTCTGCACGACCAAGTTGAGCACATGTGCCAGACATGGTATGTGAGTGAGGTTGCCAAGGCCCAGAGCTGCCACCAGATTTCGGCCATTGTCACACACTACCAAGCCTGGCTGGAGATTCGCTGGCAAAAACCACACGTCGCTCTCCTGCTTGATGGCATTCCAGAGCTCCTGCGCTGTGTGGCTTTGATTCCCCATGGAAATTAATTTCAGGACGGCCTGTTGACGTTTGGCCACGGCTGTGCTCATATCGGTCGCATCAGGTAAGCGTTCACGGGTCCATGTGGAGGTAGACCGTGACGGCTCCTGCAGCGATGATTCTGAGGAACTGGAGTAGGAGGAGGAGTCAATGTGGACAGACTTGATTCCTGCAATCCTTGGAGTTGGCAGAACACGTACAGCGCCACTCGCAAGATCTGTACCCGGCTCCACAACATTAACCCAATGGGCAGTGAGGGAAAGGTATCGTCCCTGGCCATGGGTACTGGTCCACGCATTGGTGGTCATGTGGATCTTGCTACTGACGGCGTTTAGTAGCGCATGTTTAATTTTTCCCTCAACATGCTTTTGCAGACCAGGGACGGCTTGCCTGCTGAAATAAAATCGGCTGGGCACATTGTATTGTGGGACTGCCAATGCCATTAAGTTACGGAAACTGTCAGTCTCCACCAGCCTGTATGACAGCATTTCAAGGGACAGGAGTTTTGCAATGCCAGCATTCAGAGCCTGTGCTCATGGATGGTTTGCCGAGTATGGCCGTCTTTTATCCCATGCCTGTGCTACCGATGGCTGTTTTGTGGCCTGGGAGTGTGAGGATGACAGGGAACTTGCAGCTGTGGGTGGAATAACACTGTGTCTCTGGACAACAGTGACAGAGGTTCTTCCATGGCGATCCTGTGAGGAAGCCGAACCAGCTGTGTGTGAGCTGGAGGAAGAGGCTCCAACATGAGCTGAAGATGTAGGTGCTGCTGTAGGTTGGCCTACATCTCCAGTGTGTCTTTGTAACTCAACCACGTGCTTTGACCGCACATGTTTCCACATATTTGTGGTATTAAGGTTACTGACACTTTTACCTCTTTTTACTTTTTCATTACACAGCTTGCATTTGACATAGCAAATATCATCTGCAAGTGTGTCAAAAAAGGACCACGCAGTGCAAGTCCTGGGAGCGCCCGTTTTGGCTGTTGGAAGAGAACTGCTACGAACGGGTGCCAAACTGGAGGCTACAGGCAACCGAGTCTGCAGCCTACCTCTCCCTACTGTTTGGACCATTGGGGCAATCTCTTCCTCAGAGCTGCTGCTCAACAGAAAATGGCACCTGAGTCTCATCATCATCAGATGCGTTCTGCGGTGTGCTGACCATCGGCACTGGCTCACCCGCCTCTTCACATTCAGAGAGACACAGCTGTTGCGCATCACTGCATACTGCCTCTTCTTCACATTCCAGAATGCTGCTTGGCTGGGCCCCTGTTTGCAAGCCAACAGATTCTGAGAACAGAAGCAGAGACTCAGCTGGCTCCAGTTCAGAACTCTCTGACTGCCTGGGCAATTTGGCAGGCGGTGAAGAGACAGATGGTTGTTCAACAGTGCTGTGGTCCTGAGAGGAGGTGGAAGCAATTGAAGTCGATGCATTGGCTGCCATCCAACCAACAACGGCTTCAATTTGTTCTTCCCGCAGCAGGGGGGTACCGAGCTCCTACAAAAGTGCGCATAAAGGAACGCTCACGGGGAAAACTGGTGGATGCTGTGTCACTGGGTGCGGCAGCAGCCACAGAATCCTCACGTCCTCTCCCTGCTGAAACTCCACGGCCACGACCACGTGCCTTACTCCCTGCCTTCTTCATCTTGGTAGATTGATAAAGAAAGTCAGAAAAGTTATAAGGCCTAAGTGTGGTTATTCCTCAGAGACTGCAGTGAACACTGAAACACAACTGTTCAGTAGCTGTGAAAGGCTCCTTTCTGTACTTCTATAATGTTTGCAACCAATGTATTGTATACGGATGGAAGCGCGTCACACTAATAGATTAGATTTTTTTCAAATATAATGGAGCAGCACCAATTAGAGAAAAATGTGAAGGATGAGGCAGTGACACACGCTCAGCAGACTACAACCAGCAGTGGTTGAAGAACTAACTGGAGCGTGATCTGCACTCAAAAAATCAAAACCTCACAGACTGCAGTGAACACTGAAACACAACTGTTCACTATCTGTGAAAGGCTCCTTTCTGTACTTCTATAGTGTTTGCAACCAATGTATTGTATACGGATGGAAGCGCGTCACACTAATAGATTAGATTTTTTTCAAATATAATGGAGCAGCACCAATTAGAGAAAAATGTGAAGGATGAGGCAGTGACACACGCTCAGCAGACTACAACCAGCAGTGGTTGAAGAACTAACTGGAGCGTGATCTGCACTCAAAAAATCAAAACCTCACAGACTGCAGTGAACACTGAAACACAACTGTTCACTATCTGTGAAAGGCTCCTTTCTGTACTTCTATAGTGTTTGCAACCAATGTATTGTATACGGATGGAAGCGCGTCACACTAATAGATTAGATTTTTTTCAAATATAATGGAGCAGCACCAATTAGAGAAAAATGTGAAGGATGAGGCAGTGACACACGCTCAGCAGACTACAACCAGCAGTGGTTGAAGAACTAACTGGAGCGTGATCTGCACTCAAAAAATCAAAACCTCACAGACTGCAGTGAACACTGAAACACAACTGTTCACTATCTGTGAAAGGCTCCTTTCTGTACTTCTATAGTGTTTGCAACCAATGTATTGTATACGGATGGAAGCGCGTCACACTAATAGATTAGATTTTTTTCAAATATAATGGAGCTGCACCAATTCCACAAAATAAAATTAAAAAAAGAGTCAGTGAGTGACACGTGCAGATGCCTACAAACAGCGGTGGATGCAGAGCAAACTGCAGCGTCACCTGCACTCTCACACACACCTTGCACAGAGCTGTTAAAACAACACTGCAAGGCAAAAGGAAGTTTTACACAGCGGTTGGTGCTAGCCTGCCTACAGCACAGTACACTAAATCGCAATCTCTAACTGTCCCTCAGAGTCAGCACAGCAGCATTCTGTCCCTAACTGAGTTCACAGCACAGTGACGCTAAAATGGCGGCGGCGCCTTTTATAGTGCATTCTGACATCATTTCAGCAGCCAATCACAGCCATGCCATTAGTTAAGATGACCGCAGCATTACCGGATGTGCCCACACTTCATAAGATTCCTCATTGGCTGACTAAAATCACATTGCCTCTCAAAGAATTATGGGAACTTCCGATTCCGGTATACGATATTGGAAAAATATCGGAACTAAGTATCGGAATTCCGATACAGCGAATATCGGCCGATACCCGATACTTGCGGTATCGGAATGCTCAACACTATTCCCTACTGAACTCAGGACCATCATCATTGCATGAAATAGAGGCTAAAAACAGAATATCAATGCATTACATATATAGCCTATTGATTGTAGTAGGAAATGTGGAATGTTAATAGTTCCCTATAGAATTACAGTTAATTAATGTGGGTCAATGCAGAGAAAGACAGAGATGGTCTTAATGTACTTGGATGATTCCTACAAAGAGGGGTTGTCCAGTCCATTAGCAGATTCATATGCACCATTGACCAAACTTGTGCTTAGCTCAGCAGGGCCTCCTGCCTGGTCCAAAATCAGCATAGAAAATTCAGAAAAGTTGAGGCATCAAACCGCAGTTTCTTGATAAAAGCTTGATTTTTATTCCATATTAGTTAAAACAGAAAGACAAAACAGGCAACATTTTGGCCATAATTGGCCTTTCTCAAGCCTAAAAAATGCTGCTCTAAAAAACAGACCACATGGCAACACTTCAGATACACTCCATATGACGATGGCTCCTTCTCTTCCACCTCTCAGGAGCTCATTCCAGTTGCCATATAAGATAAACAATAATTTAAAAATAACATAAAAAGTATATATATATATATATATATATATATATATATACAGTACAGACCAAAAGTTTGGACACACCTTCTCATTCAAAGATTTTTGTGTATTTTCATGGCTGTGAAAATTGTAGAATCACACTGAAGGCATCAAAACTATGAATTAACACATTTGGAATTATACATTACACTTTACAAAACAGTGTGAAACAACTGAAAATATGTCTTATATTCTAGGCTCTTCAAAGTAGCCACCTTTTGCTTTGATTACTGCTTTGCACGCAGAAAAGGTGAATGGATGGACTCTACATGCCTGGTTCCCACCGTGAAGCATGGAGGAGGAGGTGTGATGGTGTGGGGGTGCTTTGCTGGTGACACTGTTGGGGATTTATTCAAAATTGAAGGCATAGAGAACCAGAATGGCTACTAAAGCATCTTGCAGCAGCATGCTATTCCATCCGGTTTGCGCTTAGTTGGATCATCACTTATTTTTCAACAGGACAATGACCCCAAACACACCTCCAGACTGTGTAAGGGCTATTTGACCAAGGATGAGAGTGTTGGGATGCTACGCCAGATGACCTGGCCTCCACAGTCACCAGACCTGAACCCAATCGAGATGGTTTGGGGTGAGCTGGACCGCTCACAGCTTCAATTTTGAATAAATCCCCAACAGTGTCACCAGCAAAGTACCCCCACACCATCACACCACCTCCTCCATGCTTCACGGTGGGAACTAGGCATGTAGAGTCCAGCCGTTCACCTTTTCTGCGTGCAAAGCAGTAATCAAAGCAAAAGGTGGCTACTTTGAAGAACCTAGAATATAAGACATATTTTCAGTTGTTTCACACTTTTTTGTAAAGTGTAATGTATAATTCCACATGTGTTAATTCATAGTTTTGATGCCTTCAGTGTGATTCTACAATTTTCATAGTCATGAAAATACAGAAAAATCTTTGAATGAGAAGGTGTGTCCAAACTTTTGGTCTGTACTGTATATACAGGGTGGTCCAAAAGTAGGTGGACAGTATGTGTAATAGGGTTATAAAGGGGGAGATTTATCAAACATGGTGTAAAGTGTAACTGACTCAGTTGCCCACGAGCTTCCATCATGCGAATCCTGGAATCTATTGGGTGGAAAGCTTATCGTCCACGTCTAATTCATGGTTTATTGCAGGATGATCCAGACAGGTGGCTGCAATTTAGTGAGATTGTGCTTAACGAAATTGAAGAAAATCCAGTAATTTTAGATAGCATTATGTGGAGTGATGATGCTTCTTTCAAATTATCTGGCCATATTAACAGACATAATTGTATTTACTGGTATAATGAGAACATGCATTTAACATTAGAGCAACAACTAAATGAGCCTGGTGTCAATGTTTGGGGTGGTATTTAATAATAATAATAATAATAATCTTTATTTATATAGCGCCATCATATTCCGCAGCGCTTTACAGTTTAACAGTTTCAAAACACAAGTCATAAGTAACAACGTTAACAATACAGTAATTGAAGCAAAATAAGACGGCCCTGCTCGTGAGAGCTTACAATCTACAATGAGGTGGGGGAGATACAAAATACAGGTGTGTATATACAATGGTGCATTTACAATGATGGTCCAGCCATCTTAAGGGAGTGAGGGATGGATGGAGATAGTGAATGGGCTACACACACACACACTTACACTTAGAATGACTTTGATTAGTGAATGTGATAGGCCGCTCTGAACAGATGTGTTTTGAGGGAGCGCCTGAAACCATGCAAATTGTGGATAGTCCTAATTTCTTGGGGTAGAGCATTCCAGAGGATTGGCGCAGCGCGGGAGAAGTCTTGGAGTCGGGAGTGGGAGGTACGGATTAGTGCAGAGGTTAGTCGAAAGTCGTTTGCAGAGCGCAGCAGTCGGTTAGGCCGATAGATAGAAATGAGGGAGGAGATGTAGGGGGGTGCTGCAGTGTGGAGAGCTTTGTGGGTGAGAACAAGTACTTTGAATTGGATCCTATAATGAATGGGCAGCCAGTGTAAGGACTGGCGAAGAGCGGACGCGTCCGAGTACCGATTAGCCAGATGGATAACCCTGGCTGCTGCATTAAGGATGGACTGGAGAGGGGATAGTCGAGTAATGGGGAGGCCAAGTAATAGAGCGTTACAGTAGTCCAGGCGGGAGTGGATCAATGCTACAGTGAGGGTTTTTGTTGTTTCCATGGTGAGAAAAGGGCGGATTCTAGAGATGTTCTTTAGGTGTAGGCGGCAAGAGCGGGCAAGAGATTGTATATGGGAGGTATTTCAAGTTTTGGTTTTTTTCGACCATATTTTTTTGATGGAACAGTCACAGGAGATAAGTATCTCGAAATTCTAATGAATCAAGTTGTTCACCAGTCACAGCAACAGCCTAATTCAAATGATCTTTATTTCCAACAAGATGGGGCCCCTCCACATTATTCAAGAGTAGTCCACGAGTATCTTGATGAAACATTTCCTAATAAATGGATTGGCTGAAGAAGCCCACTTGATTGGCCGGCACATTCACCAGACTTGACCCCAGTGGATTTTTCTTTTGGGGAGTTCTCAAGGACAAAGTTAATAGTTGAAAACCAAAAAGTGTCAGTGATTTGAAAAATTACATAACAGATGCATTTCAAGAAATTAATACCCAAAGAGACTTGTGCAAAAATGTTTGTTGAAGCGTAAGAGGCAGACTTCAAAGTTGTGCAAATTGTGATGGAAAACAGATTGAGCACCTGCGTTGATAAAAGTTACAGGCTTCTGTATTATTGTTCAGAATAAAAA
This sequence comes from Oophaga sylvatica, assembly GCA_033576555.1. Lineage (NCBI taxonomy): Eukaryota > Metazoa > Chordata > Amphibia > Anura > Dendrobatidae > Oophaga > Oophaga sylvatica. The sequence goes on from JARQOD010000002.1 coordinate 263,932,192, forward strand.
TTATTTTTCAATGTTATGCTTGTGTTAGTAAATATAATTTTATAGATAAATCAAAATAAATGTTATTATTTTCTGTCCACCTACTCTTGGACCACCCTGTATATATATATATATATATATATATATATATATATATACACACAGTACAGACCAAATGTTTGGACACACCTTCTCATTCAAAGATTTTTCTTTTTCATGACTATGAAAATTGTAAATTCACACTGAAGGCATCAAAACTATGAATTAACACATGTGGAATTACATACTTAACAAAAAAGTGTGAAACAACTGAAAATATGTCTTATATTCTAGGTTCTTCAAAGTAGCCATCTTTTGATTAATGACTGCTTTGCACACTCTTGGCATTCTCTTGATGAGCTTCAAGAGGTAGTCACCGGGAATGGTTTTCACTTCACAGGTGTTACCTGTCAGGTTTAATAAGTGTGATTTATTGCCTTAGAAATGGGGTTGGGACCATCAGTTGTGTTGTGCAGAAGTCTGGTGGATACACAGCTGATAGTCCTACTGAATAGACTGTTAGAATGTGTATTATGGCAAGAAAAAAGCAGCTAAGTAAAGAAAAACGAGTGGCCATCATTACTTTAAGAAATGAAGGTCAGTCAGTCAGAAAAATTGGGAAAACTTTGAAAGTGTCCCCAAGGGCAGTTGCACAAACCATCAAGCGCTACAAAGAAACTGGCTCACATGAGAACCGCCCTAGGAAAGGAAGACCAAGAGTCACCTCTGCGTCTGAGGATAAGTTTATCCGAGTCATCAGCCTCAGAAATCGCAGGTTAACAGCAGCTCACATTAGAGACCAGGTCAATGCCACACAGAGTTCTAGCAGCAGACACATCTGTACAACAACTGTTATGAGGAGACTTTGTACAGCAGGCCTTCATGGTAAAATAGCTGCTAGGAAACCACTGCTAAGGACAGGTAACAAGCAGAAGAGATTTGCTTGGGCTAAAGAACACAAGGAATGGACATTAGACCAGTGGAAATCTATGCTTTAGTCTGATGAGTCCAAATTTGAGATCTTTGGTTCCAACATCCACCAGGCAAGAAATCCCACTTATTAAACCTGACAGGGCACACCAGTGAAGTGAAAACCATTTCCGGTGACTACCTCTTGAAGCTCATCAAGAGAATGCCAAGAGTGTACAAAGCAGTAATCAAAGCAACAGGTGGCTACTTTGAAGAACCTAGAATGTAAGACATATTTTCAGTTGTTTCACACTTTTTTGTTAAGTATATAATTCCACATGTGTTAATTCATAGTTTTAATGCCTTCAGTGTGAATGTACAATTTTCATAGTAATGAAAATACAGAAAAATCTTTGAATGAGAAGGTGTGTCCAAACTTTTGGTCTGTACTGTATATACTGTATAGTTAACATGATAACACATACAAGGGCAAAAAAAATAATTAGAAGCTTGTCACGGTTCCTAGAGTGGACCCACTGGATCACGGTGCCGACCGAACTCTGGTGAGCTGACCAGGTGAAACCGACCTCTATACAGAGAGTGTTAGTGGCAGGCCTGGGAGAGGGTATACTGCAATAGCTAGTTCCAGGGATCGGCTCGTAGGAGACAGTGAGACCAAGACGGTGCAGATTGCGCACAGGGAAATGCACAGGAGACCAGAGCAGAGCAGCGTGAGCACCGGGTGATGTACAGGGGACCAAGGCAGAGCGGAGCATGCTCAGGGTAATGCACAAAGGACCAGGGCAGAGCGTAGCGTACACTTGGTAGTGTACAGGTGACCAAGGCAGAGCGGAGCGTGCAGGGTAAAGTATAGGAGATAAAAGGTTAGGCAAAGCATGCACTCTGGGGAGAGTGCTGGGACCTGAGACACACCAGTAAAGAGCATGCACCAGAGTGAATCACCAGGCGCCGAAGTGAGGGAGAGAGCGCCAGAAATACTGACGCCAAACACAGAGGAGGCAGGCACTTCCAGGTCAGGACACCCGGTCAACTGAATAAGGAAATCCAGCAAGGGCGTGCCTGCAGCCTAAGTAGGTACACATAGTAACACAGTAACATAGTTATTAAGGCTTAAGGAAGACTTTAAGTCCATCTAGTTCAACCCATATCCTATCCTAACCTGCCCTAACATGTTGATCCGGAGGAAGGCAAAAAAAAAAACATGTGTCAACAGTAAGCTTCACATTGGGGAAAGAAAATCCTTCCCGACTCCATATACGACAATCAGACTAGTTCCCTGGATCAACGCAATATCTAGGAAACTAGTGTATATAACCTGTAATATTATACTTTTCAAGAAAGGCATCCAGTCCCTTCTTAAATTTTAGTAGGGAATCACTCATTACAACATTATACGGCAGAGAGTTCCATAGTCTCACTGCTCTTACAGTAAAGAATCTGCGTCTGTGATTATGACTAAACCTTCTTTCCTCCAGATGTAGTGGATGCCCCCTTGTCCCCGTCACAGGTCTAAGAGTAAAAAGATCACTAGAAAGGTCTTTGTACTGTCCCTTCATATAATTATATATTGCAGTAAGATCACCCCTAAGCCTTCGTTTTTCCAAACTAAATAATCCCAAGTGTAATAACCTGTCTTGGTATTGCAGACCCCCAAGTTCTCTAATAACCTTGGTCGCTCTTCTCTGCACCTGCTCCAGTTCAGCTATTTCTTTTTTATACACCGGAGACCAGAACTGTACACAGTATTCTACGTGTGGTCGCACTAGTGACTGTATAGAAGTAAAATTATGTTCTCCTCATGAGCATCTATGCCTCTTTTAATGCATCCCATTATTTTATTTGCCTTTGCAGCAGCTGCCTGACACTGTCCACTAAATGTGAGTTTGTAGTCTACCCATACACCCAGGTCTTTTTCAGTGACGGTTTTGCCCAGTGTTTTACAATTAAGCATATAATTATACATTTTGTTTGTTCTACCCAACTGCATAACCTTACATTTATCCCCATTAAAGCTCATATGCCATTTATCAGCCCAAGCTTCTAGTTTACAAAAATCCTCCTGTAATATAAAATTGTCCTCCTCTGTATTGATTACCCTGCAGAGTTTAGAGTCATCTGCAAATATTGAAACACTACTCTGTATGCTCCCTACAAGGTCATTAATAAATATGTTAAAGAGAAGCGGCCCCAATACTGACCCCTGTGGTACCCCTCTGCTAACCGTGACCCAGTCTGAGTGTGCTCTATTAATAACCACCCTTTGCTTCCTATCCCTGAGTCAGTTCTTAACCCACTTACACATATTTTCCCCTATTCCCATTGTTTTGCAGGCGCGGACCTCGGATGCCTCAGGAGGCATGCATGCCCGGGGACACCCGGTGCAACCCCACACCACCAGCACAGGAGGCCCGAGGAGTGGTGGCAGAGCGGCAAGCCACAGTTGTAACAGTTCCCTCTCCCTTATGCCCCTCTTCTTAACACTGGCAAGGAACTTTCCAAGGATGCGAGGAGCATGAATGTTTTCTTGGGGCTCCCAAGACCTCTCCTGAGGACCAAAACCCTTCCAATCAATCAAAAAGAAAGTTTTCCCTCTAACCTTTTTCATGGCAAGAATATCTCTTACTTCAAAGACATCTCCAGTGTTAACGAATGGCGGGGTATGACTGGATGTGGTATGGAAGCGGTTCAGCACCATGGGTTTAAGAAGGGATACATGGAAGGCGTTTGGGACATGAAACTGAGGCTGGCAACTTCGATTTGTAGGTAACCTCATTGAGTTGCTTCAAAATTTCAAAGGGACCGATGTAACGGGGACTCAGCTTGCAGGATGGAATCTTGAGTCTGATATATTTGGATGCAAGCCACATTTTTTCACCCAGGAGATATTTAGGAGAATCCAAGTGCCTCTTGTCCACAAGTCTTTTCATCTTGTAGGCTTTTTCAAGTGAACTCTTGGTCTCTTTCCAGATTTGGGAAAATTCCATTGACATGGCGTCGGCCACTGGCACACCCGAGATAAGGGGTGCTGGGAGAGGCATCTTGGGGTGTTGACCAGAAACAATGAAAAATGGAGACTTGGCAGCGGATTCACTGGAATGATTGTTATATGCGAACTCTGCCCAGGGAAGAAGACTGACCCAATCATCTTGATCAACATTACAGAAGTGCCGAAAATAAAAAGTCAGGACCTGGCTGACTCGCTCCACCTGGCCATTAGTTTGGGGTTGATAAGTCGTGGAAAAATCTAGGGTCACCTTCATGAGTTTGCACAGAGCTCTCCAGAAGCGGGACGTAAATTGTACACCTCTATCGGATACTATGTGTAGAGGGAAGCCAAGGTACTCGAAGATATGGCTAATGAAGATCTTCGCCAATTCAGGAGCCGAAGGCAGGCCGGGTAATGGAACAAAGTGTGCAATTTTAGAAAAACAGTCCACAACCACAAAAAGAACCGTACATTACGATGAACTTGGTAGATTGGTAATAAAATCCATGGCTATATGCTGCCACGGGACTGAGGGTACAGGAAGAGGTTGCAGAAGCCCGGAAGGAAGTTGCCTAGGGATCTTGTTCATGGCACAGGGTGGGCAAGAAGCCGTAAAGTGTTCCACATCTCGATGGAGAGAAGGCCACCAATAGTAGCGAGAGATGAGGGCCATAGTCTTCCTGACACCTGCATAGCCAGCTAATTTAGAGGGGTGACCCCAGCGGAGAATCCTTATTCTGTCGGCCTCTGCCACAAATGTCTTACCCGGTGGAGGTTTAGAAAGACTGATCGGAGCTATGGTGATAACCCTGGTGGGATCGATAATATGTGAGGGTTCTTCCTCAGTATCCTCCGACAGGAAGGATGTAGACAATGCGTCTGCTTTGGAATTCTTAATGCCTGGCCGAAAGCGGAGTTCAAAGTCAAACTGAGCAAAAAAGAAAGATCACCTTGCTTGTCGAAGATTAAGCCCTTGAGCGGACTGAATGATTAATAAATTTTCGTGGTCGGTGTAGATGACAAAAGGATGTACAGCTCCCTCCAGGAGATACCGCCATTCCTCCAATGCCAACTTAATGGCCAATAACTCCCTGTCCCCAATGGAATAGTTGTGTTCGGAGGCAGAGAATCCTCTGGAGAAAAAGCCACAGGGAGCTAGACAACCAGAAGGAGACTTCTGAGAGAGTACAGCACCCACTCCCGTGGATGAAGCATCCACCTTGAGAATGAATGGCATACTGGCCTTTGGACAATGTAATACTGGAGCTTTTGCAAACACCTGTTTTAGGACTAGAAAGGCACTCTCTGCTGCAGACAACCAGACCTTGGGATTGGACCCCTTACAGATGAGGGACGAGATTGGTTGAGATAACGAAGAGAAATGAGGGATGAATTGTTGGTAACAGTTCGCAAAGCCAAGGAAACGTTGAATGGCTTTAATTCTCTGAGGTCGTGACCAGTTGAGGATGACCGACACCTTCTCTGAATCCATCATAAGACCAGAATCGGAGATAATATATCCCAAGAAAGGCAACGAGGTCTGCTCAAAGATGTACTTCTCGAATTTAGCTTACAGCTAATTCTCCCGTAGGCGTAGCAATACCTGGCAAACATTCCTTCTGTGAGGAGGAAGATCCGGAGAAAAAAACAAGATGTCATCCAGGTAAACCACAACACAAGAATATCAAAGGTCCCAGAAGATATCATTAACCAACTCCTGAAAAAACTGCAGGAGCATTGCAGAGGCCAAAGGGCATGACCAGGTACTCGTAATGGCAGTCCCAGGTATTAAAGGAGGTCTTCCCCTCATCTCCGTCTCGAATCCGGACCAGATTGTAAGCTCCTTTGAGCTCAGTGAAGATCTGGGCTCCCCACAGTCGATCAAAAAGCTCAGGGATGAGTGGCAGAGGGTATTTATTCTTGATGGTAATGTCATTAATTAATTGATGCAGGGGAGAATGGAGCCGTCTTTCTTCTTGACATAAAATAATCTGGCGCCAGCAGAAGTAGACTTCCGGATAAAGCCTTTGGTCAAATTTTCCTGGATATACTCTGACATAGCCTGGGTGTCGGCTGGGGAATGAGGGTATATTCTACCTCTGGGACGTGTAGAACCAGGAATTAGGTCAATCGGACAGTCGTAGGCACGATGGACCAATAGGCATCTGGTTATCTGACTGGAACGGAAGCAGGTTGAGAACCTCCGAAGGGCGAACGGATAGTAGACAACGATCCTGGCAGTTCTGACCCCAGTGCAGAATGTCCCCAGACTGCCAATCAAGGATCAGTTTGTGTGTCCTTAACCAAGGAAGACCGAGAAGAATGGCATGAGACAAATGAGGCAATACGTAGAAGGCAATTTTCTCATGATACAAGGCTCCAATCTGCAGCTCCACCTCTTCAGTAACTTTGGTTACGGTACCTCGCAGGGGTCTGACGTCCACCGAAGAAATCAATCGTGGGTTCACCAGATCGTTGACCGGAATGTAGTATTTGTTGACCTCCTCGAGACCTATGAAGCGCCCTGCCATACCCGAATCCATGTATGCCACCTCTGAGTATCGCTTAGTGCCTAAGTTAATCTGGACTGATAGGGACAGGGGTAGAGAGGAATCATATACACATATTGAGGCTTCTCCTACCATACCTAGGTGGAATAGTTTCCCAGACGCACCGGACAAAAACGAAGTAAATGAGAGGCGCTGCCACAGTAGAAACATAGAGCTTGCGTGACTCTTTCTCTCCGACGCTGCTCCGCCATCTTGACCCAATCCACTTGCATAGGTTCAGGCGTGGATGTGGGAGACAACACAATAGGTTGTGGCAGGGCCGGCTCCAGGTTTTTATGGGCCCCGGGCGAAAGAGCCTCAGTGGGCCCCTTTAACACAGACCACGATTCATGATGCACAGATACAGCAGAGAAATATAGGTACAGTACAATGCCAAATACTTCACTTCTTCCATTACATGAGTGAAATCTATTGTAAATTGTACAATAGCTCTAAAACCGCCAAATCCTCACAGCGCACAAAACAGACTGGACAGTACAGTCCTCCATACAATATTATGGGCACCACAGTCTCCCCTCATCACCCATATAATACCCCATGCAGGATGTCACCCCCCATATAATGCTCCATACAGAATACTGGACCTAAAATAATGCTCCATACAGAATACTGGACCCAATATAATGCTCCATACAGGATACTGGTCCCCATATAATGCTCCATACAGGATACTGGTCCCCATGTAATGCTCCATACAAAATATGGAGCTCTCCTCTGCGCTGTACTGCGTTCTGCACTGTTACGGCTCAGGAAAGGGCGCTGTGGAAAGACTCCCCATTATCATCATGATTGTCTCCCATCATCATCATTGCCTCCTTATCATCATCATTGCCTCCCCATCATCATCATGGCCTCCCCTGTTATGTTTCGGTAGCTGAGGAGTGCAGGTAAAAAAGGAAATACACCAGAGCAGTTGGAATCTATGAGATTGCAGTACCCTGACTAACCACCACAACTAGAGGCAGCCGTGGAGCGTTCCTACGTTGGTCCTAGACGCCTCGTCACAGCCTGAGAAACTAACTACACCTAAAGATAGAAAGAGGAAAGCTATCTGCCCCGAAGCAGATCCCCAAAGAACATAGAAAGCCCCCAAACATGTAATGGCGGTTAGACAAGATGAAATACTGACACAGACAGAAAATAGTATGAGCAAACGTTGGGACCCAAACTACCTAAATAGAAAAGGATAGGAAGGGCACTTACTGCAATCCCAAAAAACCCTGAAAAGCACCAACTCTACTAATTTCAAAATCACCTGAGATCACACGACCTCTACCACCTAAATTAGTTCTCTGGTGTAACAAAATCAAAACAGCAGCCACTGAAAAAACTGGAAAAAGCAAAAGTACAAACATCAGTGGCTGAACTAAACTGAGAGGGCAAAAGCCCCCGGAGGGGACCCTGAAGGCCCCCACAGAAGTGCAGGACAAAATGCAAAAATCAAGCACAAAAACAAAAAGAAGAAAATGTCTTATCTGTTAGCAGGAGATGCAGACACGACACAGCAGGCTACAAAGGAAACAGGACTCAAGGATTGAGACCAGAACAATTGATCACCGGCAACCCTGATGGGAAGGCGACTACCTTATATAAGACCAGTCAGTAACACCTGATTCCCACTCCTCACAATCTTCACTGGACAGTCCAGTACCGCTTGTAACCACCAGAGGGAGCCTCTGCTCAGAACTCATTTCAAGTCCATTCACAACAGTACCCCCCCCTTGAGGAGGGGTCACCGAACCCTCACTTGAGCAACCAGGTCGGTCAGGATGAGTTCTATGATACGCACAGATGAGTCTCCCAGCATGGATGTCCGAAGCAAACACCCAAGAATTGTCTTCCTGACCATAACCTCTCCACTTAACCAAATACTGGAGTTTCCGTCTAGAAAAACGAGAATTCAATATTTTCTCAACCACAAACTCCATATTGCCCTCAACCAGAACAGGGTCAGGAGGCAAAGCAGTAGGAACCACTGGCTCAACAAACCTCTTCAACAAGGACTTGTGGAACACGTTATGGATCTTAAATGTCCCAGGAAGAAGCAAACGAAAAGAAACAGGATTAAGAATCTCCATGATCTTATAAGGTCCGATGAACCTAGGCTTAAATTTAGGAGATGCCACTCTCATAGGAATATTTCTTGAGGACAACCAGACCAAGTCCCCCACTTTAAACCGAGGACCATCAGTCCTATGCCGGTTAGCAAACCACTGGGCCCTCTCCTGAGAGAGGGACAACCTCTCCACTACCTGGTCCCAAATCTGTTGCATACGCTCCACAACAGAGTCAACACCTGGACAGACAGAAGCCTCCGTCTGTCCTGAAGAAAATCGAGGGTGAAACCCAGAATTACAGAAAAATGGAGACATCAAAGTGGCAGAGCTAGCCCTATTATTAAGAGCAAACTCAGCCAAAGGCAAAAAAGAGACCCAGTCATCCTGATCAGCAGACACAAAGCATCTTAGATAAGTCTCCAATGTCTGGTTTGTTCTCTCAGTTTGACCATTGGTCTGAGGATGAAACGCCGAGGAGAAAGACAATTGAACACCAAGTTTAGAACAAAAGGTCATCCAAAATCTGGAAACAAACTGGACTCCTCTGTCAGACACAATGTTCTCAGGAATGCCGTGTAAACGAACCACGTGCTGAAGGAACAAAGGCACCAATTCAGAGGAGGAAGGCAACTTAGGTAATGGCACAAGATGTATCATCTTGGAAAACCTATCACAAATCACCCAGATGACGGTCATTCTCTGAGAAACAGGGAGGTCGGAAATGAAATCCATAGAGATATGGGTCCATGGTCTCTTGGGCACAGGCAATGGCATCAACAAACCACTAGAGCGAGAGCAAGGCTTGGAGCGAGAGCAAGTCCCGCAGGACTGCACAAATTCCCTGACATCACGAGACAAGGTAGGCCACCAAAAGGACCGACTAACCAAGTCTCTGGTACCAAAAATTCCGGGATGCCCAGCCAACGCGGAACAATGAATCTCAGACATCACACTCTTTTTCCACTGGTCCGGGACAAACAATTTTCCAACAGGGCAGCGCTCGGGCCTATCCTCCTGACACCCTCCAGAGCAAGTCTCAAATTGGGTGAGATGGCGGAAAGAACTACACCCTCTTTCAAAATAACAGAAGGATCAGATAACTAGGGAGAGTCCGCAAGGAAACTCCTCGAGAGGGCATCCGCCTTAACATTCTTAGTGCCAGGAAGAAAGGAAACCACAAAATTAAAACGTGTGAAAAACAAGGCCCACCTGGCCTGTCTAGGATTGAGTCGCTTGGCAGATTCCAGATAAACCAGATTCTTATGGTCCGTAAGGACCACCACCTGATGTTTGGCTCCCTCCAGCCAATGTCTCCACTCTTCAAAAGCCCACTTCATGGCCAGTAACTCCCGATTACCCACGTCATAATTACGTTCAGTAGGAGAAAATTTTCGAGAGAAAAAGGCACAAGGGTTACTTTTAGAGGTCTCTGGATCTCACCTGCCCCAATTTCAGAGGCATCAACCTCCACCTGAAATGGCAGAGAAACATCAGGCTGCCGTAGAACAGGAGCAGAAGTGAATCTCTGCTTAAGTTCCTGAAATGCAGAGACTGCCTCAGGAGGCCAATTCACCACATCAGAACCCTTTCTGGTCAAATCAGTCAATGGTTTAACAATAACCAGAAATTACCAATACATTTACGATAAAAATTGGCAAAACCCAAAAATCTTTGAAGAGCCTTTAATGAAGTAGGTTGGACCCAATCACAGATGGCCTGAACCTTGACCGGGTCCATTTCAATAACAGATGGGGACAAAATGAATCCCAGAAATGAGATCCTCTGTACGCCAAAAAGACACTTTGATCCCTTCACATACAGAGCATTCTCTCTCAAAATCTGGAATACAGTTCGAACATGTTTCACATGAGAGTCCCAGTCATTAGAAAAAATCAAGATATCATCCAAATAAACAATCAGAAATTTATCCACAAAATCCCTGAAAATGTCATTCATGAAGGACTGGAAGACAGAAGGAGCATTAGTGAGCCCAAAGGGCATCACAAGGTACTCAAAATGCCCCTCAGGGGTATTGAATGCCGTCTTCCATTCATCCCCGTGCTTAATGCGAATAAGATTATATGCCCCCCTGAGGTCAAGCTTGGTAAACCAAGTAGCGTTTTTCACCCTGGAAAACAGGTCAGAAATCAAAGGTAACGGGTATTGATATTTTACAGTAATATTGTTCAAAAGACGATAATCAATACACGGCCTTAATGAACCATCCTTTTTGGCCACAAAGAAAAAACCGGCACCTAAGGGTGAAGAGGATGGTCTGATATGACCCTTCTCCAATGATTTCTTGATATAAGACCGCATAGCGTCATGTTCAGGTACAGACAAGTTAAAAAGGCGACCTTTAGGGAATTTACTACCAGGCACTAATTCAATAGCGCGGTCATAGCTCCTATGGGGAGGCAAGGATGCAGATTTACTTTCGCTAAACACATCAGAAAAATCAATCAAAAAGTCAGGAACATCCTGAGCCTGGGGGGAGGCAGAAAAAACAGGAGTGTTGGTATTAACACATTGGCAGCCCCAACTGGTTACAGACACAGATTTCCAATCCAAAACAGGATTATGAGACTGCAACCAAGGGAAGCCCAGTACGATAATATCATGCAGATTATACAGAACCAAAAATTTACAGCACTCCTGATCATCAGGTTCAACCCTCATTATCACCTGAGTAGAGAACTGAGGTTTATTCTCAGCAAAAGGGGTAGAATCGATCCCCAGTAGGGGAATAGACTTCTGTAGGGGTATCAAGGGAAACCCACAACGTTTAGAAAAATCATAATCCATCAGGTTAATAGCTGCTCCAGAATCAACGAAAGCCTGAGCAGAAAATGAGGACAGAGAGCATATCAGAGTGACAGTTAATAAAAACTTAGTCTGAACACTACCCAAGACAACTGAGCGTGCAAAACGTCTTCCCCGCTTAGGGCAGACTGAAATAGCATGAGAGGCATCACCACAGTAGAAACATAACCCATTGCGCTTTCGAAACTCATGAGGCTGTGCCCCAGACACCACTCTATCACACTGCATGGGTTCAGAAGCAGGTTCACAAGGCAACACCATTCCACGCATACTTCTCCGCTCACGCAAACGTCTGTCAATTTGAATCGCTAATGACATAGAATCAATGAGACCAGAGGGGACAGAGAATCCCACCATAACATCCTTTACATTATCTGACAGACCCTTCCGAAAAAGGGCCGCCAAAGCGTCGTCATTCCACTTGGTCAGGACTGCCCACCTAAGGAATCTCTGACAGTATAACTCAGCGTCATCAAGACCCTGATTTAATGCCAACAAGGCTTTTTCAGCTTGATCAGTGACATTAGGCTCATCGTACAATAACCCCAAAGCCTGAAAAAATGCATCAACATCACTCAAAACAGGATCCCCAGGTGTCAGGGAAAAAGCCCAATCCTGAGGATCGCCGCGCAGGAGAGAGATGATAATTTGAACCTGCTGCGCTGCGTTCCCTGAGGACTTAGATTTTAAGGCAAAAAACAATTTACAATTATTTTTGAAATTCTGAAACTTAGCTCGATCCCCTAAAAACAAATCTGGCTTGGGAATCCTAGGTTCCACAACAGGCAACCTAGCAAGATAGGCAGCAATACTCCGAACCTCAGTGGCAAGCTGATCCACACGGCCAGACAACTGTGCAAACTCCATTGAGAGAAAAAAAAATCCTCCCCAGCACCCAGAGATGCAGAGGGAAAAAAATGCAACAAACAGAAAAATATCTCTGACAACTCTGACAACCTTTTTTCTTTCACAATATTTTTTCCCTTCTGTGAGTACCATACAATTTTCAATTTTTTGGGCCGGTGATACTGTTATGTTTCGGTAGCTGAGGAGTGCAGGTAAAAAAGTAAATACACCAGAGCAGTTGGAATCTATGAGATTGCAGTACTCTGACTAACCACCACAACTAGAGGCAGCCGTGGAGCGTTCCTACGTTGGTCCTAGACGCCTCGTCACAGCCTGAGAAACTAACTACACCTAAAGATAGAAAGAGGAAAGCTATCTGCCCCGGAGCAGATCCCCAAAGAACATAGAAAGCCCCCAAACATGTAATGGCGGTTAGACAAGATGAAATACTGACACAGACAGAAAATAGTATGAGCAAACGTTGGGGCCCAAACTACCTAAATAGAAAAGGATAGGAAGGGCACTTACTGCAATCCCAAAAAACCCTGAAAAGCACCAACTCTACTAATTTCAAAATCACCTGAGATCACACGACCTCTACCACCTAAATTAGTTCTCTGGTGTAACAAAATCAAAACAGCAGCCACTGAAAAAAATGGAAAAAGCAAAAGTACAAACATCAGTGGCTGAACTAAACTGAGAGGGCAAAAGCCCCCGGAGGGGACCCTGAAGGCCCCCACAGAAGTGCAGGACAAAATGCAAAAATCAAGCACAAAAACAAAAAGAAGAAAATGTCTTATCTGTTAGCAGGAGATGCAGACACGACACAGCAGGCTACAAAGGAAACAGGACTCAAGGATTGAGACCAGAACAATTGATCACCGGCAACCCTGATGGGAAGGCGACTCCCTTATATAAGACCAGTCAGTAACACCTGATTCCCACTCCTCACAATCTTCACTGGACAGTCCAGTACCGCTTGTAACCACCAGAGGGAGCCTCTGCTCAGAACTCATTTCAAGTCCATTCACAACACTCCCCATTATCATCAATGCCTGCCCATCATCATCATCTCCTCCCCATCATATCTTCTCCCCATCATCAATGCCTGCCCATTATCATCAATGCCTGCCCATTATCATCATCTTCTCCCCATCATCATCAATGCCTCCCCATTATCAGCAATGCCTGCCCATCATCATCTCCTCCCCATCATCATCAATGCCTGCCCATCATCATCTTCTCCCCATCATCAATGCCTGCCCATTATCATCAAAGCCTGCCCATTATCATCATCTTCTCCCCATCATCATCAATGCCTCCCCATTATCAGCAATGTCTGCCCATCATCATCTTCTCCCCATGATCAATGCCTGCCCATTATCATCAATGCCTGCCCATTATCATCATCTTCTCCCCATCATCATCATCAATGCCTCCCCATTATCAGCAATGTCTGCCCATCATCATCTTCTCCCCATCATCAATGCCTGCCCATTATCATCAATGCCTGCCCATTATCATCATCTTCTCCCCATCATCATCATCAATGCCTCCCCATTATCAGCAATGCCTGCCCATCATAACACACAGACAGCACCACAGCACACAAGCACTCTCTCACATACATACACACACACATACACACAACACACATACACACACAAAGCACCGCACTACATACACACAGACACACACAGAGACACACACACGTCTTACCTGTCCGGCGTCCCCGCACTCTCTGCCACAGCCGGCCGCTGAATGATGACGTCATTCAGCGGCGCTGCTGTGAGAGGAAGCGCCGGCGCCCCCTGGAGCCCGGAGCTGCGGCAGCGGAGGCACGGGAGAGGTAAGTATTATGCCAGCTGATGCCGGGGCCCTGAGCAAGCGGGGGGGGGCCCAGTGGCGGCGCTGACACCGCTCTCCTCCGCTAACGGGCGCGGGGGTGCCAGACTGCGAGTGGGCCCCCCACCTGCTCAGGGCCCCGGCACTTGCCCGGGTGTGCCGGGTGCTGACGCCGGCCCTGGGTTGTGGACTGGAGGGCCTATAGGTGCTAGTAGAGGAGAGATTAAATTTATGCTCTCTAGCAGCCTTGCGCGAACGCTCTTGAAAACGTAAGTCAATACGCGTGGCCAGAGAGATTAAATACTCTAAGGAGTATCTCGCCCGGCAAGTTCATTCTTGATACGACCCGACAAGCCCCTCCAAAAAGCCCCAACCAGCGCCTCGTTAGTCCAATCCAACTCGGAGGATAGCGTGCGAAAACGAATGGCATATTGTCCAACCATAAAGGAGCCTTGGTGAAGATTAAAAAGAGATTCCGTAGCCAAAGCTACTGTATGCGACCTGGTTCGTCAAATACCTTATGAAACGTCTCCAAAAAAGTAGACAATTGAGAGGTTATGGGATCATCACGCTCCCATAGTGGATTAACCCAAGCCAAAGCTTTCCCCTCCAAATGCGATACCACAAATGCCACCTTAGACCAGTCGGTAGGCTACTTCTGGGGTAATAATTCAAAGTGAAGACAGCACTGGTTCAAAAAACCCCAACATAGCTTGGGACCACCACTATACCGAGGTGGTTTACCCAAATGAGGAGAAGGATGAGACGTACCAGAGTCACGGGACAAGGCCTGTGCAGAAGCTGTGGCGGTAGACTGCAGGGAGAGCAGGCGATCATCCACTGAGGCCTTATAACCTAAAATGTGGGTCTGAGTATCACGCTGCTGAACGAACTCCTGCTGGAGACTTGCAAGCTGGGTAGCATTACTTGGGTCAGCAGCTTGTAAGGCAGACATCTGAGATTCCATTGACATTAAAAAGGACATGATCCGACTTTGATTCCACCGCAAAAATAGCAACTCTTTTTCATCATCCGTAGAGGAACTAGCGGGATCCATGGCCTGGTGATTCTGTCACTGTTCGTAGAGTGGACCCAGTGGATCGCGGTACCGTCCGAACCCGAGCAAGCTGACCAGGTGAAACTGACCCCTATACAGGGAGCATTAGGGGCAGGCCCGAGAGGAGGGTATACCACAATAGCTAGTACCAGGGACCAGCTCATAGGAGACAGAGAAACCAAGATGATGCAGATGGCGCACAGGGAAATGAACAGAAGACAAGAGCAGAGCAGCGCGCGCACCAGGTGATGTACAGGGGACCAGGGCAGATTGGAGCGCACACCAGGTAGTGTACAGGGGACAAAGGCAGAGTGGAGCGCCACATGGGTAATGTACAGGGAACCAGGACAGAGTGGAGCGCACATCGGGTAGTGTACAGGGGACCAAGGCAGAGCAGAGCACGCACGGTAAAGTATAGGAGATAGAAGGTTAGGCAAAGCATACACCCTGGGCAGTGTGCTGGGACCTGAGACACACCAGTACAGAGCATGCACCAGATTGAATCACCAGGCACCAAAGTGAGGGAGAGAGCACCAGAAAAGCTGACGCCAGACACAGGCACTTCCGGGTCAGGACACCCGGTCAACTGAATAAGGAAATCCAGCAAGCCTAAGGAGGCACACGGCGCAGGAGCGGACCTCAGATGCCTTGGGAGGCACGCACGCCCGGGAACACCCAGCACGACCCCACACCACCAGCATAGGAGGCCCGAGGAGCAGTGGCAGAGCGGCCGGCCGCAGTGGTAACAAAGCTCATACAAAAGGGAGTATAGATTTTTATTTATTTATTATTTCAAATGTTTATCAATGTTATTCCACTTTTCTTTCCTATGATTTTTAGGGACCCTATTGTTGGAAAAAATATTGGAACATAGTATCAAAAATATTATTTATGTAGTATTTTAAGCAAGAGGTAATATGAAATAATGATACATACTTCAATGTAATTGGCCTAAAAAAATAGAAAAAACAAAAAAAACAAAGGATGTGTTGCATTAGCATACTTACAATTCCCAGCTAATATCCAACTGTGGAAAATGTAATAGAAAAAAGGGTAAATAAAAGAGAGATGTAATGATCAGATAAAGGGCAATAAATTATTAAATTATATAGTCTCGGCCATGAGTCTGACCAAGACGTGTCTGACCATCCATCTTTCAACTTCCATCTTTCAAATTACAGATTTCTAATTACTATTCTCTGAATTAGACTAGAATTCTAGAATGCATTTGGCCACTCATCGCTCCTGCAGTATCATCTGTACCACTCTAATCAAGCTGTTTCTCCTCTTCCCACAGGTATGCACCAAATTTCCCCAGCTTTGTCAAATTCCTGTGACTGTGTTTTGTGAACTGCATTAACTTTGCATGGTATGTACCAAATTTCCCCAGCTTTGCCAAATTCCTGTGACTGTGTTTTGTGAACTGCATTAACTTTGCATGGTATGCACCAAATTCCCCAGCTTTGCCAAATTCCTGTGACTGTGTTTTGTGAACTGCATTAACTTTGCATGCTTTCCCATCGCTTGTGACTGTCTATGAAGTGCATACAATCTCTAGCATTTCACTACTTACCATTTTTCTGTTTGCACAATATATCCTCTCCCCCTGTGTCTCTCATGCATACCTGAGTTACCAGTCCCTTCCCCCTTCTTTTATGAGCTTTGCTTAACTGTGACCATGTGGTCTGGGTAATCATGCCCACAACCCCCCTCACAGCTGATTCTTCTCAAGTGCACATATAGTCTCGGCCATGAGTCTGACCAATACGTGTCTGACCATCCATCTTTCAACTTCCATCTTTCAAATTACTGATTTCTAATTACTATTCTCTGAATTAGACTAGAATTGGACTGGAATTTGACTGTAATTTGACAGAATATATAACCACTAACATGTTTCCTTTTCTTTTCACTTTCACCCCCATACTACTTACTTTCTTCCTATTCCCTGTAATCCCCCACCTAGTAAGGAAGTAGTCATTGTCCCCTCCATTCTCCCCAGACATCTCACCTTCTCCTCAGAACTTTTCCTCCACGTACAATCCCTTTTCTCCAGAAACACACGGCCACACCATGTCTTATCCTGTTCCCACCTTCTAACGCTCTGTCTGTTACTCCTCATTGCTGGTGACATATTCCCAAATCCAGGCCCTCCTCAACACATCCCCACACTCACTTCTATCACCCTGCCACAATCCTCTACACACCTTCGCAACCATGATAACCTCATACCCATTCACCCAGCCCCCACTCCTCCGGTCCCCCTACCTGGAGCACTATGGAACGCACGCTCTGTCTGCAATAAACTGTCATTTATCCACGACCTCTTCATCACCAATAAACTCTCCTTCCTTGGCATCACCGAAACCAGGCTCACACCCTCTGACTCAGCCTCACTAGCTGCATTCTCATACAGTGGATTCCACCTATCTCACACCCCCCGCCCCAGCAACAAACGTGGTGGAGGAGTTGTTTTGCTCCTATCTGATACCTGCTCCTTTACCACAATTCCACTACCCCCTCCGCTACTATTCCCTCATTTGAGGTGCACTCCGTCCGCATCTACTCCCCTCTAATCTCCAGCTGGCTGTCATCTACCGCCCCCCCAGAACTTGCCATCTCCACCTTTCTCGATCACTTCACCACCTGGCTGCTTCATTTCCTCTCTGTTGACATCCCCACTATCATCATGGGTGACTTCAACATCCCCATTGATGCTTCCACCCCAGCGGCCGCTAAACTTTTATCGCTCACTGCATCCTTCGGCCTCACTCAATGGTCCTCTGCGGCCACTCACAAAGATGGTCACACACTAGACCTTATCTTCACCCGCCTCTGTTCCCTTACTAATCTCACTAACTCACCCCTTCCCCTGTCTGACCACAACCTACTGACGTTCTCTTCTCTCTCCTCTTCTAGTGCACAACCCCCACTCCACAAACTCACTCACCCTCGCAGAAATCTCAAACACCTCAATTTACCAATGCTCTCTGAGTCCCTCCTCCCTCTTACAGACTTATCTTCACTTCATGACACAGATTCTGCTGTCACCTTTTATAACACTACAATAACAGCAGCACTTGATTCGGCTGCCCCCTCACACATAGCAAAACTTGTACAATCAACAGGCAGCCCTGACTGACCAGCCTCACCAAAGAACTGAGACGGGCTTCCAGGGTTGCTGAGCGGAGATGGAAAAAATCCCGATCTGCTGAGCATCTAACCGCATACGAGCAGTCCCTCACCAGCTTCAAGTCACGCTCACTGCTGCAAAGCAAACTTACTTCTCATCTCTCATATCCTCCCTGTCTCACAACCCTAAACAGCTTTTCAACACTTTCAATTCTCTACTCTGTCCCCCAGCACCTCCTCCTTCTCCTCTCATTTCTGCTGAAGACTTTGCCTCTTTCTCTAAGCAGAAGATTGATACGATCAGAGAAAGCTTTGGCCCACAGCCCCATTGCCCCTCTTAGCTGCTCAACCCTCTTCCTCCAAAACCAACTACTCCACCTTGACAGAAGATCAGCTTTCCACCCTCCTATCAAGATCACACCTCACCACTTGCATGCTTGACCCGCTCCCATCCCACCTCATCCCTAGCCTCGCCACAGTCTTCACCCCTACTCTAACACACCTCTTCAACCTCTCACTTACAAATGGTGTCTTCCCCTCATCCTTCAAACATGCCTCGATCCAACCTATTCTCAAAAAGACCTCCCTTGACCCATCCTCTGTGTCTAGCTATCGCCCGATATCTCTTCTCCCTTATGCCTCAAAACTACTGGAACAGCATGTCTATCTTGAACTGTCCTCCTATCTCTCCTCCTGCTCCCTCTTTGACCGCTTACAATCAGGCTTCTGACTGAATCGCTCAACTGAAACTGCCCTAACTAAAGTCACCAACGACCTACTAACCGCCAAGAGCAAGCGACACTACTCTATCCTCCTTCTCCTGGACCTGTCTTCTGCCTTCGACACTGTGGACCATTCCTCCTGCTACAGATTCTCTCATCTCTTGGCATCACAGGCTTGGCCCTATCCTGGATCTCATCATATCTAGCAAACCGAACATTCAGTGCCTCTCCCACACCACCTCCTCACCTCGCCCCCTGTCTGTCGGTGTTCCCCAAGGCTCAGTTCTAGGACCCCTACTCTTCTCCAGCTACACCCTCGGCCTGGGACAGCTCATAGAATTCCATGGTTTGCAGTATCATCTCTACGCCGACGACACGCAGATCTACCTATCTGGACCTGACCTCACCTCCTTACTGACCAAAATCCCACAATGTCTGTCTGCTATTTCTGCTTTCTTCTCTGGTCGCTTTCTAAAACTGAACATGGACAAAACAGAATTCATCATCTTTCCCCCATCTCACTCTATCCCCCCCACCAGACCTTTCCATCAACGTCAATGGCTGCTTACTTTCCCCAGTCCCGCATGCTCGGTGCCTCGGAGTGATCCTCGACTCTGCCCTATCTTTCAAGCCACATGTCCAAACCCTTGCCTCCTCCTGCCATCTCAAACTCAAAAATATTTCCCGGATCCGTGCATTCCTTGACCATGAAACTACAAAAACACTAGTGCATGCCCTCACTATCTCCCGCCTCGACTACTGCAACCTCCTACTCTCTGGCCTTCCCTCTAGCACTCTGGCACCACTCCAATTCATCCTGCACTTTGCTTCTCGACTAATACACCTGTCTCCCCGTTATTCCCCAGCCTCTCCTCTCTGCCAAGCCCTTCATTGGCTTCCTATCGTCCAGAGGCTCCAGTTCAAAACCCTAACCATGACCTACAAAGCCATCCACAATCAGTCTCCTCCATACATCTGTGACATGGTCTCCCGGTCCATACCCACACGCAACCTTCGATCCTCTCAGGATCTCCTCCTCTACTCCCCTCTTATCTCTTCTTCCCACAACCGCATACAAAGCTTCTCCCGTGCCTCTCCCATACTCTGGAACTCTGCCCCAACACATCAGACTCGCGTCTATCATGGAAATCTTCAAAAAGAACCTGAAGACCCACCTCTTCTGACAAGCCTACAACATGCAGTGATCATCAGTCTACTGAACCACAGCACGACCAGCTCTACCCTCTCCTAGTGTATCCTCACCCATCCCTGTAGACTGTGAGCCCTTGCGGGCAGGGTCCTCTCTCCTTCTGTACTTGTGTGTGCCTTGTATTGCTCATGTTTACTGTATTTGTCTATATTTGCCCCTCATCACATGTAAAGCGCCATGGAATAAATGGCGCTATAAAAATGTATAATAATAATAATAGCAAGGTTCATTACATTTGGTGATAGAGTACCCAATTTCTTAATCCAGTATATCTACTTCTTCAGACGCAATACTCAACCATTTCCTCCCCCATCACCCCGTCTTATTGGTGGAACCTCATCAATCACTTGGTATCGCAGCTGTGATACCCTGTGTTGTGCCTCCACAAAATGTTTGGTGACAGGAAAATCTATATTTTTAGTAAGTATTATAGATTTATGTGTTGTCTAGCCCAAATAATGCAGCCTACATGGACAGATTATACATTTTGTACTCCTTCCAAGTTCATGAATGTTGGAAAAAATCACCTTTGGTAACATTATTGCATTACAGCAGGGCAAACAAGAAAAGGTACCAAATTTGTTTTTTTATCCTTTCCCTCTATGTCCTATTTTGTGCCTATTTTGTCCCAAATTGTCACTGATAGCTCTGGTCTTGTGATATGACATTAAAGGAGGATTTTGAAAAATCTCAATATTAGAGGTTTTATCTTGATATGCCACTGCTTTCTCACAATATTGGCAATAGCTCGGCTATTTGTCATCCAAATGTGGTCACAAAAGGAATTTTTTCTAGTCTAGTTTTTGGAACTGTAGGATTTTCTAGTGCTGTCTCCCTCAGACATCAGCCCACTATCTCACATTGGTATCCACGATTTATAAACTTCTAATACATATTCTTTCTACCCCTCTCCTTCCTAACTGAATCAGTCACAATTCTATCGATTCACTTCAGTTAGTTCTTGGATAGAGAGTGTACAGTAGTCTTCGGATGGACTCTATCATCATGTAATAATGAATTCCTATCAGTAAGTTTATTTAACATACCTGTACACATCTGCCATCCTCAATATTTACCAACTTATCTAAAACATAATGTTCCTTATCACTGTAAATCATAGTAAATCTCAATGTGGGATTCTGTGCATTCAAACACAGAATTTACATCACCTTCCCAGATATTGAAAATACTGTCTATATACCTCAGACAGACCCGACAATATTGTGTAAAGGTCTGGCTGCGGTATGCGGACACCTCCTCAAATTCAGCCATAAACAAATAGGCATAGGTGGGTGCCACTTTGGCACCCATCGCAGTGCCATTTCATTGACAATAGAAGCTATCCTGAAAAAGAAAGTTATTGTGACACAGTACAATCTTCAAAATTAAATTACTTTGCACAGTGAGCACCTCATCCTTATTTACCCCCAAGGGTGGTTTGCACATTAATGACCGGGCCAATTTTTACAATTCTGACCACTGTCTCTTTATGAGGTTATAACTCTGGAACGCTTCAACGGATCTTCGCGATTCTGAGATGTTTTCTCGTGACATATTGTACTTCATGTTAGTGGTAAAATTTCTTCGATATAACTTGTGTTTATTTTTGAAAAAAATGCAAATATGGCGAAAATTTTGAAAATTTAGCAATTTTCAAACTTTGAATTTTTATTCCCTTAAAACAGAGAAATATGTCACACAAAATAGTTAAGAAATAACATTTTCCACATGTCTGCTTTACATCAGCACAATTTTGGAATCAAAATTTTTTTTCTTAGGAAATTATAAGGGTTAAAAGTTGACCAGCGATTTCTCATTTTTACAACAAAATTTAAAAATCCATTTTTTTTAGGGACCACCTCATATTTGAAGTCACTTTGAGGGGTCTATATAGCAGAAAATACCCAAAAGTGACACTATTCTAAAAACTGCACCCTCAAGTTACTCAAAACCACATTCAAGAAGTTTATTAACCCTTCAGGTGCTTCAAAGGAGCTTAAGCAACGTGGAAGGAAAAAATGAATATTTAACTTTTTAGCCACAAAAATGATCTTTTACAAACTTTTTTTTTATTTTTACAAGGGTAAAAGAAGAAAATGGACAGATAAAGTTGTTGTGCAATTTCTCCTGAGTATGCCAATACCCCATAAGTGGGGGAAAACCACTGTCTGTGCGCACAACAGAGCTCATAAGGGAAGGAGCGCCGTTTGACTTTTTCAAACTAAAATTGGCTGGAATTGAGATTGGATGCCATGTCGTGTTTGGAGAGCCCCTGATGCGCCTAAACAGTGGAAACCCCCCACAAGTGACACCATTTTGGAAACTAGACCCCCTAAGGAACTTATCTAGATCTGTTGTGAGCACTTTGAACCCCCAAGTGTTTCACAAAAGTTTATAATGCCTGGGTGTGAAAAAATAAATAAACAATTTTCCACAAAAATGATTTTTAGTCCCAAATTTTGATTTTTCCCAAGGAAATTGGACCCCAAAAGTTGTTGACCAATTTGTCCTGAGTACGCTGATACCCATATGTGGGGGGGAAACTGTTTGGGCGCACAGCAGGCTTAGGAAAGGAAGTTTGTAACGTTTTGGAATGAGATTGATGGGCATGTTGTTTGCAGGCCCCAGATGAGCCTAAACCGTGAAACCCCCCACAAGTGAACCATTTTGGAAACTAGACCCCCTAAGGAACTTATCTAGAGCTTTGTGAGCACTTTGAACCCCCAAGTGCTTCACACAAGTTTATAATGCCCGGGTGAAAAATAAAAAATCCTATTTTTTCCCACAAAAATTATTTTTTAGTCACTAATTTTTATTTTTCCCAAGGTACAGAGAATTGGACCACAAAAGTTGTTGCCAATTTGTCCTGAGTACGCTGATACCCGATATGTGGGGGGGAACCACTGTTTGGGCGCACGGCAGAGCTCGAATGGAAGGAGCACCTTTACTTTTTCCAACCAATGCATGAATTGAGATTGGGTCATGTTGTTTGAGGCCCCTGATGTACCTAAACGTGAAACCCCCCACAAGTGACCCATTTTGGAAACTAGACCCCCTAAGGAACTTATCTAGATCTTTGGTGAGCAATTTGAACCCCCAAGTGCTTCACACAAGTTTATAATAGGCCGCAAAAATAAAAAATCATTTTTTTCCACAAAAATGATCTTTATCACCCCAATTTTTATTTTCCCAAGGGTAACAAGACCCAAAGTTATTGTGCAATTTGTCCTGAGTACGCTGATACCCATATGTGGGGGAACCATGTTTGGGTGCATGGCAGAGTTGGAAGGGAAGGAGCCCGATTTGACTTTTTCCAACGCATAATTGGCTGGATGCCATGTCGTGTTTGGAGAGCCCTGATTGCCTAAACAGTGGAAACCCCCACAAATGAGACCATTTGGAAACTAGACCCCCTAAGGAACTTATCTAGATGTGTGGTGAGCACTTTGAACCCCCAAGTGCTTCACAAAGTTTATAACGTACAGCCGTAAAATAAAAATATTTTTTTTTACACAAAAATGATTTTTTCCCTCAATATTCTATTTTTACCAAGGGTAACAGAGAATGACCACAAAGTTGTTGTCCAATTTGTCCTGAGTACGCGGATACCCATATGTGGGGAAACACTGTATGGGTACATTGGGGTCGGAAGGGAAGAGGCGTTTGGATTGTAGACTTTGATGAATGGCTGGGCGCATGTCGTTTGGAGAGCCCTGATGTGCCTAAACAGTGGAAACCCCCCAAGTGACCCCATTTTGGAAAATAGACCCCACAAGGAACTTATCTAGATGTGTGGTGAGCACTTTGAACCCAAGTGCTTCACAGAAGTTTATAACGTACAGCCGTAAAAATAAATATATATTTTTTTTTTACAAAAAATATTTTTTCGCCCCCAATATTTTATTTTCACAAGGGTAACAGGAGAAATTGTACCACAAAAGTTGTTGTCCAATTTGTCCTGAGTACGCGGATACCCAATATGTGGGAGAAAACTACTGTATGGGTACACGTTGGGGCTCGGAAGGGAAGTAGTGACGATTTGGATTGTAGACTTTGATGGAATGGTCTGGGGGCGTCATGTCGCATTTGGAGAGCTCCTGATGCGCCTGAACAGTGGAAACCCCCCACAAGTGACCCCATTTGGAAAATAGACCCCACAAGGAACTTATCTAGATGTGTGGTGAGCGCTATGAAACCCCAAGTGCTTCACAGAAGTTTATAACGTACAGCCGTAAAAACAAAAAAAAAACATTTTTTTTTAAAAAATTATATTTTTGCCCCAGTTTTTTATTTTCCCAAGGGTAACAGAAGAAATAGGACAAATTGCACAATAACTCTTGGGGTTCAGAGTACGCTGATACCCCATGTGGGAGTAAACTACTGTTTGGGCGCATGGCAGAGCTCAGAAGGGAAGGAGCACCGTTTGACTTTTTCAACGCAGAATTGTCTGGAATTGAGATCAGACGCCATGTCACATTTGGAGAGCCCCTGATGTGCCTAAACAGCGGAAACCCCCCAATTCTAACTCCAACCCTAACCCCAACACACCCCTAACCCTAGTCCCAACCCTAACCACAAACCTAACCCTAACACACCCCTATCCCTAATCCCAACCATAACCCTAATACTAACTTTAGCGCCAACCCTAACTTTAGCCGCAACCCTAACCTTAACCATAACCCTAATGGGAAAATGGAAATAAATACATTTTTTTAATTTTATTATTTTTCCCTAACTAAGGGGTGATAAAGGGGGGTTTGATTTACTATTTATAGCGGGTTTTTATGATTGGCAGCTGTCACGCTAAAAGACGCTTTTTATTGCAAAAAATAGTTTTTTGCATCGCCACATTTTGAGAGCTATAATTTTTGCATATTTTGGCCCACAGAGTCATGTGAGGTCTTATTTTTTGCAGTACGAGTTGACGTTTTTATTGGTACCATTTTTGAGCACGTGACTTTTTTTATCGCCTTTTATTTCGATTTTTGTGAGGTTAGAATGAACAAAAATCAACAATTCATGAATTTCTTTTGGGGGAGGCGTTTATACCGTTCCGCGTGTGGTAAAATTGATAAAGCAGTTTTATTCTTTGGGTCAGTACGATTACGGCGATACCTCATTTATATCATTTTTTTATGTTTTGGCGCTTTTATAGAATAAAAACAATTTTATATAAAAAATAATTATTTTTGCATCGCTTTATTCTGCGAGCTATAACTTTTTATTTTTTCGCTGATGATGCTGTATGGCATGGTATGAGGGACAAGATGACGTTTTCAGCGGTACCATGTTTATTTATATCGGTCTTTTTGATCGCATGTTATTCCACTTTTTGTTCAGCGGTATGATGATAAAGCACTGATTTTTTGCTTTGTTTTTTTTTAAGGGTTCACAAAAGGGGTTAACTAGTGGGACAGTTTTATAGGGGGGGTCGTTATGGACGCGGCGATACCAAATATGTGTACTTTTATTTTTTTTTTTATTTACAGGAAGAAATCAATTTATTGGGGAATATTTTTTTTTTTATTTATTTTGGAATTTTTTTTTACACATGTTTATTTTTATTTTTTTTACTTTTTTACATTGTCCCAGGGTGGGACATCACTGTAAAATGTCAGATCGCTGGTCTCACAGTGTGCACAGCACTCTGTGAGACCAGCGATCTCACAGGCAGCGCTGCAGGCTTCTCAGTGCCTGCTCTCAGCAGGCACTGAGGAAGCCGCCTCCCTCCAGGACCCCGGCACCATCTTGGATCCGTGTCCTGGGAGGGAGGAAGCCCTCAGAACAGCGCGATCACATCGCGCTTTTTTGAGGGTCTCAGGGGAGCTCGCAGGGAGCCCCCTCCCTGCGCGATGCTCCCCTGTGCCCCCGGTACACCGCGATCATGTTTGATCGCGGTGTGCAAGGGGTTAATGTGCCAGGAGCGGTCCGTGACCGCTCCTGGCACACAGTCCCGGGTGTCAGCTGTGATAATCAGCTGACACCCGGCGGCGATTAGCTGCGCTCCCCCGGGAGCGCAGCTGATCGCCTATGACGTACTATCCCGTCCATGGTCAGATTGTCACGGGTTTCATGGACGGGATAGTACGTCAGATGTCAGAGAGGGGTTAATATACTGGTGACCACACAAAGTCCACTGTGATGGTCTATGGATGTATAGAGACTACAGATGTTAAAAGATAACAAAAATGCACTCTCTTGAAACGCAAAGGTCTTCAATTTAGAAAGAGGGGTTGTCCAAAGTGACCAACCATTTAAACCTGTTTTCTCCCTGGGACTGTTGCTCGTGAACACCTAATTGGATGGCCTTTGAGCATTCAAAATCAACCGAAAAAGTCTGGGTGGTACAGCTTCAGAGCAATAAGTGATGTCAGAAGTGGGCATCATTTTTGCAACTTCTGATTCTGGTATAAAAGGTGTCATGTCCATTGACTTTGGAATCATACAGACAGTATTGTATTATCATTGTGTTGTTGTTATGCTGCTTTACAATAAGGTTTGCCCCTTTTACAAGTTGCCCTTGTATGACTCTGATGTAGCTCTGAAGTCAGTAACCACTCTCTTCTTCTTCCTCATTCTGTATGTCAGCTATGTTAAGAAGCACACATGGCTGCATCTCTGGTTCAGAGTATTTTTTTTACCTACTGTAATTGTGCATAACCACAGGAATTCAGCTGGAAAATAAACCTTCCTCTGGAATTTTCATACAAACCGCTATAGTTGAGTCAAGCTATCTGAAAAAATCACTTCATAAGTAAGTGTACAGTGCCTACAAGTAGTATTCAACCCCCTGCAGATTTAGCTGGTTGACACATGCGGAATTAACTTGGCATTGTGACATTTGTACTGTAGATCAGCCTGGAAGTGGGAAATGCACTGCAGCAAAAATTTTTGTTTTAATTTTTTTTTTTTTTTTTTTTTTAAATGTTAAAAGTTAATTCAGAGTGTCATTTATTATTCAACCCCTCAAACCACAAGAATTCTGTTTGGTCCCCCTAAAGTATTAAGAAGTAGTTCAGGCACCAAGAATAATGAGCTTCACATGTGTGGATTAATGATCTCTTTTGCCAGCCTTTTCTGACTATTTAAGACCCTCCCCAAACTTGTGAACAGCACTCATACATGGTCAACATGGGAAAGACAAAGGAGCATTCCAAGGCCATCAGAGACAAGATCGTGGAGGGTCACAAGGCTGGCAAGGGGTACAAAACCCTTTCCAAGGAGTTGGCCCTACCTGTCTCCACTGTTGGGAGCAGCATCCGTAAGTGGAAGGCTTATGGAACTACTGTTAGCCTTCCACGGCCTGGACAGCCTTTGAAAGTTTCCTCCCGTGCCGAAGAGTCAAGGCTAATCCAAGGACAACAAGGAAAGAGCTCCGGGAAGATCTCATGGCAGTGGGGACATTGGTTTCAGTCAATACCATAAGTAACGTACTCCACCGCAATGGTCTCCGTTCCAGACGAGCCCGTAAGGTACCTTTACTTTCAAAGCGTCATGTCAAGGCTCGTCTACAGTTTGCTCATGATCACTTGGAGGACTCTGAGACAGACTGGTTCAAGGTTCTATGGTCTGATGAGACCAAGATCGAGATCTTTGGTGCCAACCACACACGTGACGTTTGGAGACTGGATGGCACTGCATACGACCCCAAGAATACCATCCCTACAGTCAAGCATGGTGTGCAGCATCATGCTGTGGGACTGTTTCTCAGCCAAGGGGCCTGGCCATCTGGTCCGCATCCATGGGAGGATGGATAGCACGGCCTACCTGGAGATTTTGGCCAAGAACCTCCGCTCCTCCATCAAGGATCTTAAGATGGGTCGTAATTTCATCTTCCAACAAGACAACGACCCAAAGCACACAGCCAAGAAAACCAAGGCCTGGTTCAAGAGGGAAAAAGTCAAGGTGTTGGAGTGGCCTAGTCAGTCTCCTGACCTTAACCCAATTGAAAACTTGTGGAAGGAGCTCAAGATTAAAGTCCACATGAGACACCCAAAGAACCTAGATAACTTGGAGAAGATCTGCATGGAGGAGTGGGCCAAGATAACTCCACAGACCTGTGCCGGCCTGATCAGGTCTTATAAAAGACGATTATTAGCTGTAATTGCAAACAAGGGTTATTCCATGAAATATTAAACATAGGGGTTGTATAATAATTGACCCACACTTTTATGTTTAAAATTTATTAAAATTCAACTGAGCAACATAACTTTTTGTTTTGTAAGATTTATGCTTCTGTTAATAAATCCTACTCTCGTTTGCAGTTTGAAGGCTCTAACTTATTTGCATCTTATCAAACCAGCTAAATTTGCAGGGGGTTGAATACTACTTGTAGGCACTGTATATAGAGACAGCCTAGAAATGGTGTCTCCAAGTGCCCCATACACTCAGCCTATTTATGGAGTCAGAATAACATCTACCTCCAATGTTGATAGTCAAGTCTGATAACAGGAGTTGCAACCAGAAGATTAGGAAACCTTACAGCTAGGGAGCTTTGGATATCATACAGCTGCCAAAACTACATTCCCACCCATTGTGATAGCTGTATGTCCTCCAGCTAGATCTAAACTTCAAGCTGGAGACAGGAATGCCAGAAATAATCAAAGTACCTTTTTAAATCTGTGGTGTACAGAAAATCCTCGGAACTAGCATTTTAGGCACCAGAGGAAAATAATCAATGGAATGGTTTATGACCATATTACCGTATATACTCACGTATAAGCTGAGATTTTCAGCCCATTTTTTTAAGGTTGTAAGTCCCCCTCTCTGCTTATACGCGAGTCATATACGCCAGGGGTGTCAGATCATGCTCACCCCCCCTGGAGCATCTCTGCAGCCCCCCTTCTTCTCCCACTGTCTCAGGCTCCTTCCTTCAGCGGTCACGTGGTAACGCTCATTAAAGTCATGAATATGCGCATATTCATGACTTTAATGAGCGGTACCACGTGACCGCTGCAGGAAGGAATAGCTGCCGGAGACCGCAGGAGAAGCAGGGGGGCTGCAGAGACCGCGCCAGGAGGGGGTAAGTATATGCGATATTCACCTGTCCCCGATCCACCACTGCACACCGCTCTGTCCTCTGCATCCTCTGGCTGTGATGTTCAGTTCAGAGGGTGCGATGACATAGTTAGTATGCACCACGCCCTCTGCCTGAGCACTCACTAACAGAGGACACGGACGACGGAGTGGCGTGCAGCGGTGGACCGGGGACAGATGAATATCTCAGGTGCCGGGGTCCTGAGCCAGCAGTGACACCAGCACTTGTCCCCCATAGTGCGCCAGTGTCCCCGCCTGCTCAGGACACTGGCACCTGGCCCCCAGCGACAATAGGTGAGTATGTCATTTTTTTTATTTGCAGCAGCATATGGGACATAATATATTGAGCAGCATATGGGGCATAATATATGGAGCATCATATGGGGCATAATCTATGGAGCATCTTATGGAGGCATAATCTATGGAGCATCTTAAGTGGGCATAATCTATGGAGCATTTTATGGGGCATAATCTATCAAGCATCATATGGGGGCATAATCTATGGAGCATCATATGGGGCATAAAATATATGGAGCATCTTATGGGGCATAATCTATGGAGCATCATATGGGGCATAAAATATATGGAGCATCTTATGGGGCATAATCTATTGAGCATCTTATGTGGGCATAATCTATGGAGCATCTTATGTGGGCATAATCTATGGAGCATCTTATGGAGGCATAATCTATGGAGCATCTTATGTGGGCATAATCTATGGAGCATCTTATGTGGGCATAATCTATGGAGCATCATATTGGGCATAATCTATGGAGCATCATATGAGGGCATAATCTATGGAGCATCATTTGGGGCATAAAATATATGGAGCATCTTATGGGGGCATAATCTATGGAGCATCATATGGGGCATAAAATATATGGAGCATCTTATGGAGCATAAAATATATGGAGCATCTTATGGGGCATAATCTATGGAGCATCATATGGGGCATAAAATATATGGAGCATCTTATGGGGAATAATCTATAGGGCATAATCTATGGAGCATTTTATGGGGTATAATCTATGGAGCATCTTATGGGGCATAATCTATGGGGCATCTCATGGGGCCATTATTAACCTTTATGCAGCATTATATGGGGTGTATTTTGTATGGAGAATCTTATAGGGCCATCATGAACTGTATGGAGCTATATATGGGGCATATTTTGCATGAAGCATCTTATGGGGCCATCATGAACTGTATGGAGCATTATATGGGGTTCCTGATTCAATATGGATATTCAAAAACATTTAACCTACTGATGTCTCAATTAATTTTACTTTTATTGGTATCTATTTTTATTTTTGAAATTTACCAGTAGCTGCTGCATTTTCCACCCTAGGCTTATACGCGAGTCAATAAGTTTTCCCAGTTTTATGTGGCAAAATTAGGGGGGTCGGCTTATACTCTGGTCGGCTTATACATGAGTATATATGGTAACTTCATTGTACTAATCATTAAAACTATCCTGGAGTTTTACTTAAAAAAGCAGTTTGTATGGTTATAATCTAAACAATAAACCTGAATAAAAAATATGAATGTGTAAACTGTATTAGTTACTTCATATTTATTCACTTTCACATTTTGTAAGACAGAGAAAAAATTCTACTTTTCTGTATTTATCTGTAGCTCATAAAGCACATTCACTCATGTTTGCTCAAACCACAATTACCCTCTGATTATAATCTTAAGAAATAGCTGCACGGTGGGGGATGCGGAGTACACAGGTTTCATGAAGCTGTTTCCTAAAGGTTGTTTTTATTTGATTTTCTTTAATCATTTAAAGCTGGTAGTGTTTTTTTTACATGTGTACACTTGTCACAAAACAAAAGTGAAGCCTGCGGTGTTCAGCCACCTACCATGAAGTAAGTGAGATTGGACAGCAATCAGCAGCTGCTGGACCTGCAAGGACATTTCAAATTACTGAAATATTTCAAACTGTTACCGTTCTCATACTCCCATATTAGCTATTATGGTTAGTGGTGGGTCTAAAGCAAAGTAGCTGGAACATGATTTTCAGGTGGTTCTCAAAATTATTGACGCCATGGGAAATCCAGTGCATTTACGAAAACAAATTATGCATCTAACCTTGAGGAGAAAATGAAATAAAATATGTTTAGACCACAAATGACTCTTAAATAATTAGAAAGCTACATGATTAAAGGGAACCTGTCATGATGATTTTATACATCAAACTAATGACATGTACATGTTATGTATCTGCAGGTGCTGAGGCTAACTAAATCCATAACTCTTGATTATAGAAATATATTTAGCAGTTTCTCAGCAATGCAGAATTGAAATTTTATGAAAATGAGCTGCAAGTGCTTAGAGGAGGGAAATTGCACTTGCAGCTCTCCTGACACCCCCTATCTATTCTCTGCCTGCCACATGCCTCCTGTGTCTCACTTATAGGTCACTCTTATTTCGGTGACCTTCCTCCCCTGACCAAGATCTCTCAAAAGTGCTGTTAGTGCCAGGTTCAATGCATGCACAGTAAGGTCCTCATGACATTGCTAGGCCCAGTAAGTCAATCTGTGCATGCCCCATCCCAGGCACTGATGGTGTTTTTGAGACTTCTCAGCAGAAAAAAACAGGTCACACAAACAAAACAAAAAAGATTTGTTAGCCAGATACAGGAAGAGGGAAGGAAGGCAGTAGAACTGCAAGTGCAATGTCAACCCTGAAGCAAATTCAGCTAATTTGCATACGATTTTAATGCTGGATTGCTAAGAAACTGCAGATTTCTACAATCAAGATATTGGTTTATTCAACCTCAAAGCACCTGTACCTGTACATGTCATTAGAGTACAAAATCCTTGTGACAGGTTCCCATAAAGAACTATAACCATAAGAAATTTTAATTCCTGCTTATTCATAGCAATACAATTTATGCTAATGCAGTCTGTTTATATTACACATCTTTTTTCTACCTCCTTTTCTTCATTTCTATCATAAGCAAAGATGCACAAAGCACCCCATTTATAAAGGAAATAAGAACAAAATTAAAAAAACCTTAATACAAGATTAAAGGGATTGATTCACACAGAATGGGTGTCCTATGCTATTATTGATAAAAGAGGGTCCATGTAAAAAGCACCAAATTCATTTTAAGTCATGCCTAAATAAGTTTTGTGTATTTTTCTCACTGCCTATAAGCCAGGATCTGAAATTTTCTCAAGCTATGTGCTTCAGTAAATTTCTGCTGTGCTTTTGGTACTTTCTGGTAAATAACAGAGCTTGCACAGTAAATAATGCTACAGAGCTGAAGCAGAATTTACAAACTGATACAGCAAGATGAGTTGGCAATAGAGAATCAATATAGCAGAGCTGACATGGTAACGTAGTAGAGTTGGCAAAGCAGAGACTGAAGTAGCAATACTGGAACTGTGCAACGAAAGAGAAAGGTTCCCAATAACAAATAGTTGCAAGATGGCAACTAC
Source organism: Oophaga sylvatica (assembly GCA_033576555.1). Taxonomy (NCBI): domain Eukaryota; kingdom Metazoa; phylum Chordata; class Amphibia; order Anura; family Dendrobatidae; genus Oophaga; species Oophaga sylvatica. Next base: position 263,964,873 of record JARQOD010000002.1, read on the forward strand.
CTGAATACTATTAACTTCTGAGGGTTTGTCATGCCTTTTGGATTATCTAATGCACTGCTGTGTTTCAAAATTTTATGAATGATATTTTCTCTGATTGCATTGAAAGATTTGTTGTGATTTACCTCAATGACATTCTAATATTCTCACCAGACTTTGACACTCACCAGGAACATGTCCGTGTTGTGTTACAGAGATTGAAGAACTCTGTTTGCTAAATTAGAGAAAGATGTTTTTTTCTGTGCAGGAAATCTCTTTCTTGGGTTTATCTTGTCAGCAGAAGGATTTAAGATGGACCCTGTGAAGGTGCAGGCCATAATTGATTGGGTTCAACTTTGTGATCTTAAGGCTTTGCAGCGTTTTCTGGGGTTCACCAACTATTATTGAAAATGTATCAAGGGGTTTTCACAGATTGCTAAAGCACTTACTGACCTTACACGTAAGGGGCAAATCTCAAGGTTTGGTCGCCGGGTGCTATCAGGGCTTTTGAAAGATTAAAAGAGTGTTTTATGTCCGCACCCATTCTGATCCAACCTGATCTCCAAGAACCGTTCATTGTGGAGGTGGATGCTTCGGAGATCGGGGCAGTCTTGTCGCACAGGCCCAAAACTCTGACTAACCTGCGTCCATGTGCTTTTCTTTCTAAAAAATTTTCACCAGTGGAGAGAAATTATGATGTTGGGAATCTGGAGTTACTTGCTGTCAAATTGGCCTTTGAGGAGTGGAGGCATTTTTTGTAGAGAGCAGTTCATCCAGTTACGGTGATCATGGATCACAAGAATTTAGCTTACATTGAATCAGCTAAAAGGTTAACTCCTAGACAGGCCAGATGGTCCTTGTTTTTCTCTCAGTTTAATTTTTCTATTACAATCAGGCCAGGGTCTAAAAATTTAAAAGCTGATGCTTTATTTTATAGTCTAGATTCCATTTCTCCTCCAGAACCTCCATCCTCCATTATTCCTCAGGGCATTATGGTGTCATTGTGGTATTGTGGTGTTTTTGGTAACCTTGGAGCTGGAAGAGGTGATTCGTAAAGCCCAGTCGTTGGCTCCTTCCACTTCCCCCGGTCCAAATTATTTGTGCCTGTGTACCTAAGATTGTGGGTGTTACAGGAATTTCATGATTGCATTTTAAGTGGTCATCCTGGGGTTACTGTCACAAGGAAAGCCATTTTGTCACTGTCCAGTTTTGGATTCGTGGCAGCTCTGGTTCCACTATGATTTAATTGTAGCCTTTTTTCCTTTCAGGCCAGCTGGAGTTAATGTCAGATTCCCTTTCTGGCAGCTTGCTGCAACTGAAGAGGTGGTAGGTCAGCTCTTGTGGTGGCGACCACTCCCACCATCCTTTAAATGGTCACCTGATGCATCAGCTGACTGTTGGTGATAGAGTTATTCCATGGAGACGAGCATTGAAGTTGCAGCTCTCTGGTGTTAGCGCTGTATCAGATTCTTCTAGAGTTTGGAGTCCTGCATCTGTGTCCTCTGTGGTGTGGAGCTTGGCAGTGGAGTCTGGAAACTTAGTGTGGTGTTTTTACCTTGTCTGTCTCGTGCTTGTCACCACCCCCTGTGTTGTACCATCTGCAGTGGTGAGGCTAGTGCCATTGCCGGCCAGTGCACTATCCAGGGCAATGCTAGGTGACAGCGAGGGACGAGGTTCATGATGGCGGTGGGGGAAAGACCCACTTAGAGCATTAGGGGAGTGCATGGACAGGATCAGGTTTAAGTTCAGGAGGAGTCCCATCCTTCATTCCCTATCAGTAGGGCCTTCCTCTCCCCATTTCCATCCCATTGAATGTGTGTTATGCCGTTCTCTGACTGACCCACTGTTGGGTCATTACATATCATGACGCATTGCTAGACTTTTTTGGTGGCTGTCCATGCATAATGATATTAAAGATTTTGTATCTGCTTGTGAAGTATGAGCATGTGCAAAAGTCAGTCATAGCCAGCCGGCTGGGGAATTGGCTCCGTTGCCTATTCAAGAAAGACTATGGGCTCATTTGTCCATGGATTTCGTTACCGATCTGCTTCTGTCTGATGGGAAGACTGCTATTTTGGTGGTAGTTGATCCATTCAGCAAACAAGCTCATTTTGTTCCTTTGTCAGGATCACCTAATGCAGAGATACTCTCGAGATTGTTTATTTCTCATATTATAAGGTTACATGGGATCCCTCTGAACATTGTGTGTGATATGGGAGTACAATTTGTCTCTAAATTTTGGAGAGCTTTTTGCACTAAACTAGAGATTGGCTTGTCATTTTCATCTGGTTATCACTCTAAAACCAATAGTCAGACTGAGAGGACAAATCAATCATTGGAAAAAATTTTAAGGTGCTTTGTGGCAGCGCGACAGGAGGACTGGCCTTTGTTTTTACCTCTCACCGAGTTTGCTTTTAACAGTCGAGTAAATCAATCTACCGGAACCTCACCGTTCTTCTGTAATTATGGTTTTCATCTCCATTTTGATGAATTTTCTAGAATTAGTTTTGAATGCCCTGGGGTGGAGGTCACTGTGCAGAGACTTGGGGATGTCTGGAGGGAGGCTGAAACGAATATTGGGACTGCCCAGATTCACCAAAAATGAAAGGCCAATAGAAGACGTTTGGTGGGTCCTGTTTTTAAGATTGGGGATAAGGTTTGGTTGTCTTCCAGAAACATTAAACTTAAAGTGCCATTGGCGAAGTTGGGTCCAAAGTTTATTGGTCCATATGAGATCCTAGAGGTGGTCAATTCTGTGGCATTTAGATTAAAGATTCTTCCATCCTTTCGCATCCCTAACATATTCCATAAATACCTATTAAAGAAGTATGTCCCTTCTGCATTATTTGCCTCATCCCCACCTCCTCCGCTTTCAGTAGATGGTGGCCTGGAGTATGAGGTTCAGAGGGTTGTGGATTTTCGGAGGGTCCAATCTGGTATAGGGGTGTGCTGAAGCTGTCTGTACTTTGATTGTCAGCTTGTCTATCCAATCTGGTACAGGGGCATGCTGAGCTATCAATGTGTTGATTGACAGCTCAGCTATCCAAATTGAGACTGTGAAGCATCGGCTGTCTCCATGTATTCATTATTCCAGTTATTTTCCATGCTTCATAACTGAGCTGTCTCCCAGAACTCTTCAAGACGTACATTCTGCCTGTGAGGTTTGTGCTTTCCTGTGCCTTGAGTTCTGTATGCTTGATCTGTTGCCTGACCTTGGACTTCGTTCTCACCATCCGCCTGTTTAACCCCTTCAGCTCTGATCTGTTATGCTCCCGGTATTCTGACCTCAGAACGTTACCTGAATACGCTTTTGTCTCTTCCTTCTGTTTATGATGTACCCACCCTCCTGACTGCTGAGCTTGGCCTCCTTGACAACTTTGACTCACTGCTTGGCCGTGAGAAGTGATTAGCGTCACAATACTGTAAAGATTCTATTGCTTCCCAAAAATCTAAAAATTTTTTGTATTTTATACTCCAGACTGTCTATGTTAAGGACTGATGTAAGTTGCAGTGATATTGCAACCACTAGGGGCAGCATCAGCAGGTAGAGTCGTCAGGAAATAGCCGGAAGTCGGTACATGGAGCAGCAGTATAGTTGGAAGGATAGGCAGGTATCGTAATCAGGAAATAGCCAGAGGTCGGTACACGGAGCATAAACCGGGGTCACCTTGTTGACTGTGGGATAGCTTTTATGCTATTTTTAATCAAAAAGAGTATTATTAAGAACCCTGTGTTATTTAAATGCATTTTTATGTTTACTTATTTAGTTACATTAGGGTTTATGTTTATTTTGCTTCTTGTAGGTTTTTTATGCTTTATGGTCAAAGTGAACATGAGTTTATGTACTGCATGTGTACCAATTTAAATCAAGCTCAATTTTTGTGTTTTTTTTACACATAATATAATGCAGATACACACAGACTATAATGCAGACACATACACTCACAGTGTCGTGCAGCCCACACAGTACACACATATACAGACACACACAATACTCACCTCTCCTCCTTGTTCCCCGCAGTGCTGCAGGCTCTGCTGCGGTCTCAGCAGCTTCACTGCTGGCACAGCATGGCACATGATGATGTGACATCATCGTGCACCCGCTGAGTCACAAGCAGAGCAGGAGTGATTGAAGAGGGAGCGTCAGCTGACGCTCTCTCCTCCATCAGTGCTTTCAACTGTATCGGGGTCTATGATGTCGACAAGCTGAATGTGCGATGGGGAATGCAACACTGGGTCCCTCTTATGGGTCCCAAAGCAGCCAAGTGGTGTGCTGCTATTAGCGGCACCCCACTGACTGGGGGCCCATGGAGGATCGGGGGCCCTAGGCAGCCGCCTGTTCTGCCGGCCCCTAATGCCGGTCCTGAGCGCGGCATGCATGCTCTGAGACTAGTTTTGAAAGAGATTGCGCAGTGCTTTGACAACAGACTTCTCTCCCGTAGGTATAGTAAACCATTGCTAACCGGAGTTCAGGCTATCGCCAGCTCCAGAGACAGGCACAATCTCCTGTATGGTAATAAAATGAGAAATATGAAAGAAACAAAGAGATATTCTTCTAATGGTATCATATTTACCACCACATATAGTTCTAATTACTATGATATCTTAAATATTATTGAAAAAAAATCTCCCACTACTATACCAAGATGAAGTCCTGTCGAAAATTCTATTTTCTGGGGTTAATTTTTCATCTCAAAGAGCCATTACCCTTGGCAAACTCTTATCACCTAGCATGTTTCACAGTCATGTGAACAAAAGTACCAGTAAATGGCTGTCATGTAAAGTTAATGTGGACAGAATGGATGTGGTTTGTGCAAATATATGAACAAGACATCTGTGTTTCCATCTTCAAATCACAAGTTCACATATGACATTGCAACTTTCATAAATTGCAACACAACGCATGTAATATATTCAGCCACGTGCTACTTATTTGACATGCTGAGCACATTAATGATGCGTTACCAGATCCTTTAAGAGTAAAAAAAATCTATATCTGGTCCATGATATTCACCAAAGAAATTGTTCCACTCTATTAATCACAGGCATAGAAAGAGTTAACCTCCCAGTAAGAGGTGGGGATTGGTTGCAGCTTCTATTCAAAGAGAAGCCTTTTGGATTTTTCACCTAGCCACAAGATTCCCCAGTGGGTTAAATTACAAAAAAGATTTAATGTACCTCTATTGAAATGTCCAATTATTATAGTTAGGTCCATATATATTTGGACAGAGACAACATTACGTAATTTTGGTTCTAGACATTACCACAATGAATTTTAAACAAAACAATTCAGATGCAGTTGAAGTTCAGACTTTCAGCTTTCATTTGAGGGTATCCACATTAAAATTGGATGAAGGGTTTAGGAGTTTCAGCTCCTTAACATGTGCCACCCTGTTTTTAAAGGGACCAAAAGTAATTGGACAGATTAAATAATTGTAAATAAAATGATCATTTCTAGTACTTGGTTGAAAACCCTTTGTTGGCAATGACTGCCTGAAGTCTTGAACTCATGGACATCACCAGACGCTGTGTTTCCTCCTTTTTGATGCTCTGCCAGGCCTTCACTGCGGTGGTTTTCAGTTGCTGTTTGTTTGTGGGCCTTTCTGTCTGAAGTTTAGTCTTTAACAAGTGAAATGCATGCTCAATTGGGTTGAGATCAGGTGACTGACTTGGCCATTCAAGAATATTCCACTTCTTTGCTTTAATAGACTCCTGGGTTGCTTTGGCTTTATGTTTTGGGTCATTGTCCATCTGTAGTATGAAACGACGACCAATCAGTTTGGCTGCATTTGGCTGGATCTGAGCACACAGTATGGCTCTGAATACCTCAGAATCCATTCGGCTGCTTCTGTCCTGTGTCACATCATCAATAAACACTAGTGACCCAGTGCCACTGGCAGCCATGCATGCCCAAGCCATCACACTGCCTCCGCCCTATTTTACAGATGATGTGGTATGCTTTGGATCATGAGCTGTACCACGCCTTCGCCATACTTTTCTCTTTCTATCATTCTGGTAGAGGTTGATCTTGGTTTCATCTGTCCAAAGAATGTTCTTCCAGGACTGTACTGGCTTTTTTAGATGTTTTTTAGCAAAGTCCAGCCTAGCCTTTTTATTCTTGATGCTTATGAGTGGCTTGCACCGTGCAGTGAACCCTCTGTATTTACTTTCATGCAGTCTTCTCTTTATGGTAGATTTGGATATTGATACGCCTACCTCCTGGAGAGTGTTGTTCACTTGGTTGGCTGTTGTGAAGGGGTTTCTCTTCACCATGGAGAATATTCTGCGATCATCCACCACTGTTGTCTTCCGTGGGCGCCCAAGTCTTTTTGCATTGATGAGTTCACCAGTGCTTTCTTTCTTTCTCAGGATATACCAAACTGTAGATTTTGCCACTCCTAATGTTGTAACAATTTCTCGGATGGGTTTTTTCTGTTTTTGCAGCTTAAGGATGGCTTGTTTCACCTGCATGGAGAGCTCCTTTGACCGCATGTTTCCTTCACAGCAAAACCTTCCAAATGCAAACACCACACCTCAAATCAACTCCAGCCCTTTTATCTGCTTAATTGAGAATGACATAACGAAGGGATTGCCCACACCTGTCCATGAAATAGCCTTGGAGTCAATTGTCAAATTACTTTTGGTCTCTTTAAAAACAGGGTGGCACATGTTAAGGAGCTGAAACTCCTAAACCCTTCATCCAATTTTAATGTGGATACCCTCAAATGAAAGCTGAAAGTCTGAACTTCAACAGCATCTGAATTGTTTTGTTTACAATTCATTGTGGTAATGTCTAGAACCAAAATTAGATAAATGTTGTCTCTGTCCAAATATATATGGACCTAACTGTATAAGGAAATAAATATTGGTTTTGAGAAACTTGGATCAGGCTTATCCAAAGAGGAGAACTGAATAAAAATTGAATAAAATTTTATTTTTTCTTTAACCTCTTTCTGCCATCCAACGTACTATCCCGTCCATGGTACCTGGGCCTGTATGACCAGGGACGGGATAGTACGTCGCAGCGATCGGCCGCGCTCGGGGAGCGCGGCCGAACGCGGCCGGGTGTCAGCTGATTATCACAGCTGACAGCCGGCACTATGTGCCAGGAGCGGTCACGGACCGCTCCCGGCACATTAACCCCTGGCACATCGCGATCAAACATGAACGCGGTGTACCGGGGGCCCAGGGAAGCATTGCGCAGGGAGGGAGCTCCCTGCGTGCTCCCCTAAGACCCTCAGAACAGCGCGATGTGATCGTGCTTTTCTGAGGCCTTCCACCATGCAAGACCCCGGATCCAAGATGGCCAATGTGTCCTGCATGGAGGCGGCTTCCTCAGTGCCTGCTGAGAGCAGGTGCTGAGGAAGCCTGCAGCAGTGCCTGTCACATCACTGGTCTGACAGAGTGATGTGTACACTGACAGACCAGCAATCTGACAAAATACAGTGATATCCCACCCTGGGACAAAGTAAAAAAGTAAAAAAAATGAAAATCACAAGTGTAAAAAAAAATCCAAAATTAAGGAAAAAAAAATATTCCCCCAATAAATTCATTTCTTCCTGTAAATAAAAAAAACAAAACAATAAAAGTAGACATTTTTGGTATCGCCGCGTCCGTAACTACCCGCCCTATAAAACTGTCCCACTAATTAACCCCTTTAGTGAACCCCTTAAAAAAAAAACAAAGCAAAAAATCAATGCTTTATCATCATACCGCCGAACAAAAAGTGGAATAGCACGCAATCAAAAACACCGATATAAATAAACATGGTACTGCTGAAAACGACATCTTGTCCCGCAAAAAATGAGCCACCAAACAGCATCATCAGCAAAAAAGTAATAGCTCGTAGAATAAAGCGATGCAAAAATAATTATTTTTCATATGAAATAGTTTTTATTGTATAAAAGCGCCAAAACATAAAAAAATTATATAAATGAGGTATCGCCGTAATCGTACTAACCTGAAGAATAAAACCGCTTTATCGATTGTACCACACGCGGAACGGTAGAAACACCCCCAAAAGAAATTCATGAATTGCTGATTTTTGTTCATTCTAACCTCCCAAAAATCGAAATAAAAAGCGATCAAAAAATGTCACATGCTCAAAAATGGTACCAATAAAAACGTCAACTCGTACCGCAAAATATAAGACCTCACATGACTTTGTGGGCCAAAATATGCAAAAATTATAGCTCTCAAAATGTGATGCAAAAACTATTTTTTGCAAACTTTTAATGTGACAGCTGCCAATCATAAAAACCCGCTATAAATAGTAAATGAAACCCCCCTTTATCACCCTCTTAGTTAGGGAAAAATAATAAAATTAAAAAAATATATTTCCATTTTCCCATTAGGGTTAAAGTGCACACGTTTGCAGAATGTTTGCAGAATATTCCTGAGCAAAACCGACTTTTTTCGCTGCAAAAACGCGTTTTTTTTGCGCGGATTTTGCGCGGTTTTGGTGCGTTTTTGCGCGGATTTGACGCGTTTTTACCGCGATTTTTTCTTGAACTTTCTAGGTCAATAATATAGCGGGAAAAACGCTAGAATTCCGCAAAATTAATGGACATGTTGCTAGATTTTCCGCGATGCGTTTTTTTCACGGAAAAAAACGCACCATGTGCACAAAAACTGCGGAATTCATTCTAAATGATAGGATGCTTAATACATGCGTTTTTGACGCGTTTTTTCCCGCAAAAAAATGCAAATATTCCTGAACGTGTTGCACTTAGCCTTAGGGTTGCGGCTTAAGTTAGGGTTGGAGCTAAAGGTAGGATTAGGGTTAGGGTTGGGATTAGGGTTAGGGGTGTGTTAGGGTTAGGCTAGTGGTTAGGGTTATGATTGGGACTAGGGTTAGGGGTGTGTTGGGGTTAGGGTTGGAGCTAGAATGGGGGTTTCCACTGTTTAGGCACATCAGGGGCTCTCCAAATGTGACATGGCGTCTGATCTCAATTCCAACCAATACTGCGTTGAAAAAGTCAAACAGTGCTCCTTCACTTCTGAGCTCTGCCATGCACCCAAACAGTGGTTTACCCCCACATATGGGGTATCAGCGTACTCAGGATAGATTGCACAATAACTCTTGAGGTCCAACTTCTTCTGTTACCCTTGGGAAAATAAAAAATTGGGGGCGAAATATCATTTTTGTAAAAAAAATGATTTTTTTGTTTTTATGGCTGTACGTTATAAAGTTCTGTGAAGCACTTGGGGCTTCATAGCGCTCACCACACATCTAGATAAGTTCCTTTTGGGGTATATTTTCCAAAATGGGGTCACTTGTGGGGGTTTTCCACTGTTTAGGCACATCAGGGGCTCTCCAAATGCAACATGGCGTCCAATCTCAATTCCAGCCAATTTTGGTAGGAAAAAGTCAAATGGTGCTCCTTCCATTTCGAGCTCTGCCGTGCGCCCAAACAGTGGTTTCCCCCCACATATGGGGTATCAGTGTACTCAGGACAAATTGGACAACAACATTTGTGGTCCAATTTCTCCTGTTACCCTTGGGAAAATAAAAAATTGGTGACTACAAGATAATTTTTGTGGGAAAAAAATAGGATTTTTTATTTTCATGCCCGGGCATTATAAACTTGTGTGAAGCACTTGGGGCTCAAAGTGCTCACCAAAGATCTAGATAAGTTCCTTAGGGGGTCTAGCTTCCAAAATGGGGTCACTTGTGGGGGGTTTCCACTATTTAGGCACATCTGGGGCACTGCAAACGGAACATGACCCCCATCAACGTCTGCAATCCAAAACGTTATTACTTCCTTTCCAAGCCCTGCCGTGCACCCAAAAAGTCCCCCCCCACATATGGGGTATCAGCATACTCAGAACAAATTGGAAAAATGGCTTTGTAAATTTTGTTGTAAAAATGAGAAATCGCTGGTCAACTTTTAACCCTTATAATTTCCTAACAAAAAAGTTTTGGTTCGAAAATTGTGCTGATGTTAAGTAGACATGTGGGAAATGCTATTTATTAACTATTTTGTGTGACATATTTCTCTGTTTTAAGGGAACAAAAGTCAAAGTTTGAAAATTGCAAAATTTTCTAAATTTTCGCCAATATTTGCGTTTTTTTCAAAAATAAACGCAAGTTATATCAAAGAAATTTTACCACTATCATGAAGTACAATATGTCACGAGAAAACATTCTCAGAATCGCGAAGATCCGTTGGAGCGTTCCTGAGTTATAATCTCATAAAGAGACAGTGGTCAAAATTGTAAAAATTAGCCCGGTCATTAGCGTACAAACCACCCTTGGGGGTGAAGGGGTTAAGAAATAATTATTTTTCTTCTTTTTCATGTTTGACAGAGCTGTATACATACGAGAAAAATGAGGAATGCTGGTATAAAGATGTATTTAATTATTATTAACATAATAATTTTGAAAGTTATAACCCGTTTCCCATATTATGAATGTATTGATTGGGATTGAGCAGTATGTGACTTATTTTTGTGTAATATGTTCTTTGAGTCCCAACAGTCCCTCTCCCCTTCCCGCTCCCTTTCCTTTTCTTCCTTTCTCCTGGGCATTTATAGGGTTAGCAAATAAGTACATTTATGATTTGTCTATTCCACAACTATGTTCTTTATTTCTATTGTTATGATCTGCTACAAGCACTAAGGAAAGATGGGAATTCTGTCCCTACAATAGAACTAAGCTTGATCCCTACGATGTAACGGGGAACCTGATCCTGCGACCAGACCCGCTAAAGTCCTCAGCTAGTCTGAACGAAGACCTATAGTTGCGAGGGAGGAATCCCTACAAGATCTAGGGACTGAGAGAAAAGGTGGACACCTCCTAACAGAAATTGTAGCAGGGAAAAATAAAACAGAAAACAAATTACTTAGAGATCCTAAGATCAAGCAAAACTGACTGAGTAAGGCACCTAAGCACCCGGCTAGCTTAAGAGTAGATAATACAATGAAGTCCAGCAAAGCCAGAAGGGCGGAGTCAGACTAAATAGGGAAAAAAGGTCATGTGACTATTCCCCCTCCAACCTCCAACTGGCTGTCATCTACCGCCCCCCAGAACTAGCCATCTCCACCTTTCTCGACCACTTCACCACCTGGCTACTCCATTTCCTCTCTGCTGACATCCCCACCATCATCATGGGCGATTTCAACATCCCCATTGACACTTCCACCCCGGCTACCTCTAAACTTCTTTCGCTCACAGCTTCCCTCGGCCTCACTCAATGGTCCTCTGCGGCCACTCACAAAGTCGGTCACACGCTTGACCTTATCTTCACCCATCTCTGTTCCCTCACTAATCTCACGAACTCCCCACTCCCCCTGTCTCACCACAACCTACTGACATTCTCTTCCCTCTCCTCTGTTAGTATGAATCCCCCACTCCACAAACTCACCCACCCTCGCAGAAATCTCAAACACCTCAATTTACAATCGCTCTCTGAGTCCCTCCTCCCTCTCACAGACATAGCCTCACTTAATGACACAGATGCTGCTGCCACATTTTATAACACCACAATAAAAACCACACTTGATTCGGCCACCCCCCTCACGCAGAGCAAAACTCGTACAATCAACAGGCAGCCCTGGCTGACCGGCCTGACCAAAAAACTGAGACGGGCTTACAGGGTTACCGAGCGGAGATAGAAGAGAACCCATTCTACCGAGCACTTCAACGCATACAAGCAGTCCCTTGCCAGCTTCAAGTCCACGCTCTCTGCCGCAAAACAAACTTACTTTGCATCTCTCATATCCTCCCTGTCTCACAACCCTAAACAGCTCTTCAACACTTTCAATTTTCTACTCCATCCCATAGCACCTCCTCCCTCTCCTCTCATTTCTGCCGAAGACTTTGTGTAAGGTTCTGTGTACATGTTCCTGAAACTCAGTTTGTTCGTCAGCCATTTTACTTTCTGTCTTGCTGCAGCTATCTTGCCCTCAGTCAGAATGGAGTTTCCAGCTTGCATGTTCCCGCCCTGATTCTCTCCTTTGCTTCTTAAGCAGCCACAGCTGAGCAATCAGTGCTTCAGAATCTAGCCTGCAGTGAACCTGTGACCTGACTCCTAAAGCCTTGGACCCTGTACTCCAGCTATTCCTACTGAGGAACTCTGAAGCACTTGTGGACTCTGAACCCTGCTCTTTGAAAGACCCACGTTTGCATGGACTTACGGTAACAGAGAAGAAGATCCTGAACCTGTTGTGGAGAGTGATTGCTGAGCTTAGATTACTCTGGCCTGCTGTGTCTCCTGTTTCTGTGTCTGCAAACTGTGTGACCATTTTTGCCAACTTGTATGAAGGAATACAAGACTTTCTATATCAAACCTGTGTCTCATGTATTTTCATCGCACCCAAGCACAAGACGCTATATGAACTGTACTACATACATTACAAGATTCTGAAGCCAAATGTTAGTGTCTGCTGGGTCTGGAAAGGCTGTGTCTACTGTAACTGTGGATATCGGATGTCCGGTTGTACTTTCTGTGATGACAGTGGTTGTGACTTCTCACAACCATTCCAGGTGAGCAATTCCTTTAAGTGTTTTTTTTTCTGCAGTGTTACCACAGGTAAACACTATTTTTTTTTTTTCTTTCTCTTTTTTGTCTGCTGTAACTGTGGATATCAGATGTCCGGGTGAACTTTCTGTGATGATAGTGGTTGTGACTTCTCACAACCATTCCAGGTGAGCAGTTCCCTTGGTTTTTTTTCTCTCTGCAGTGTTGCCACAGGTAAACACTATTGTTTTTTTTTTTTCCTCCTCTCCTCTTCTTCCAGTGCTCCTGTCTTGAAAGATCTGGAAAATGGAGGCCCGCATGAAGGAACTTTGCGGAGTGACTGATAATATCCTTACAGATTTGCAGAATATAAAGACCCGTTTTTCAAGCCTACAGGACCTCACTAATCACAATTTGAAGTGTTTGGACAGACTGCCCAGGATTTGCGAGCCAGGATTGAGGTTCTAGAGGAGCGACTCCAGACTCCTGCCGTAGCCCCGAGTTCTGGGATTCCCAAGTTGCCCCCTTTTCGTTTTGGCGGTGAACGTGAGAAATTCAGGGGATTTATTAATCAATGCAATCTTTTTTTTTCTGCACATGCTTCACAATTTCCCACTGAACGATCTAAGGTGCTTACTATAATTATGTTGCTTACCAACAAGGCTTTGATGTGGGCAAACCCTCTGATTGAGACTGAGGATGATTGTTTGAATCACCTTGATGCTTTTATTTCAGCCATGGGGCAGGTGTTTGATGACCCCAATCGAGGTGCAACAGCTGAAGCAGCCATGTTAGCTTTGCGCCAAGGTAAGCACTCGGTAGCTGAATATGCCTTGGATTTCAGGAGATGGGCCCTTGATACCACCTGGGACAGTTCCGCCAAAAAATCTATTTTTCGAAAGGGGTTATCTCCACTGATTAAGGATGAACTTGCTCGTGCCGACCCTCCCACTGCGTTAGGTGACTTTATTAACTACTGCATCCGTATTGATACTCGTCTGACTGAACGCAGGCAAGAGAGATGGTTCGAAAGCAATCGCACTAACCTTTTCCTACCTTCCTCTCCAGCTAAGGAACCTTTGAGTAGGATTACACGGGAACCTGAACCTGAACCCATGCAGGTAGACTCTTTACAACGACGGGTTAGTGATGCACGCAAGGAACATCGTTTTAAGGAGAATCTATGTTTCTATTGTGGTAAGTCAGGGCACTTCATTATAAACTGCCCCAGCCGTTCTCGTAAGACTACTGCAGCACTCATTCATTGTGAGTGTTGCGAGAGGGGATCTGTCAGGTCCGAGCCTCAGGCTCCAGAGAGATCTGCAGCAACAGATCTTGATTTCTCGGACTTAAACTCCGTTACCTCTGAGGACGTTGACTGTGTAAACGCTGCCATTTTTCAAGTTTCCTCAGCGGTGTCCCAGCTGAGTTGTAAGAAAAACAATTCTCATTGCTTTCTTTCCATCAAACTCTGGGTTGACTCAGCTTGGGTGTCTAGCTCTGCTATGATCGACTCAGGGGCAAGTGGAAATTTTATGGATGTCTCCTTTGCTCTGAAACAGGGGATACGTTCAGTGAAGAAGGCTACTCCAGTACAGATGGAAACTGTGGATGGCTCCCTGCTGACCTCTGGACCAGTGGATCAGGAAACAGAGCCTTTGAGGGTTCTTATGGGTAAAGATCATCAAGAGAAACTGTCCTTTATGCTTATCTCTTCTCCCCACTTTCCCATTATTCTAGGGCTACCATGGCTGCAGGCTCAGAATCCTACCATTAACTGGGAGACCAAGGAATTACACTTTCCAGAGAAACAGATGAGTCCAAAAGTTTCAGCTTGCTCTGTTCCTAAAGGAACCATGTCAGTCCCTGAACTACCAGCTGTATACCAGGACTATGTGGATTTATGTGACAAGAAGAACGCTGACCAGCTTCCTCCTCACTGTCCATATGATTGTCCAATTGAATTATTGCCTGGAGCAGAGATACCTTTTGGTAAGATCTACCCCCTGGCGGGGCCCGAGCTAAAGGCTTTAAAGGATTACATAGATGAAAATCTAGCCAAGGGCTTCATACGCCCCTCTTCATCTCCTGCAGGTGCACCCATCTTTTTTGTAAAGAAGAAAGATGGATCTCTGAGACCATGCGTAGACTATAGGGAACTCAATAAGGTTACTATTAGAAACCGTTATCCATTGCCTTTAATCCCTGAGTTATTGGAGAGAGTGCGACATGCCAAAATTTTCTCTAAACTAGATCTTCGTGGGGCCTATAACTTAGTCCGTATTAGACCTGGGGATGAATGGAAGACTGCATTCAGGTCACGCTATGGACACTTTGAATATCTAGTTATGCCTTTTGGTCTGAGTACCGCCCCAGCCACTTTCCAACACTTGGTGAATGACATCTTCAGGGATCTCCTAGATACATTCGTGGTAATTTATTTGGATGATATTCTAATCTTTTCTAACTCCACAGAGGAACATCATGGACATGTGAGAATGGTCTTGGAACGTCTAAGACAAAATCATCTTTACATCAAACTTGAAAAGTGTGAATTCCATAGGACCGAAATTCAATTTCTGGGGTATGTACTGTCTACACAAGGAATTAGTATGGATGGAAGCAAAACCCAAGCCATCAGGGATTGGCCAAGTCCTAGAAATGTGAAGGAGGTACAGCGCTTCATCGGGTTTGCCAACTTCTATAGACGTTTCATTAGAAATTTCTCTGAGGTAGTGTCACCTATCACCCAACTTACCCGGAAAGAGTCTAGGTTCTCCTGGACTCCCCAAGCCCAGGAAGCATTTTCCCGTCTAAAAGATAAATTTACCACTGCACCTATACTAGTACATCCCAACCCCGAGCTTGCCTTCATAATAGAGGTGGATGCTTCAGACTGTGCCGTTGGAGCTATACTCTCTCAGAGAACAGGTGAGAAGAATGTCTTGCATCCCTGTGCCTTCTTTTCCCAGCAGTTGTCTTCGGCTGAGAGGAACTACGATGTGGGCAATAGAGAGTTGTTGGCCATTATTGCCGCCTTCAAAGAATGGAGACACCTTCTTCAGGGAGCTGCACAGCAAATAGTCGTCCTGACAGACCATCGTAACCTTGAGTTTATCAGGTCGGCTAAGTGCCTGACTCCTCGCCAGGCTCGCTGGAATCTTTTCTTAAACCAATTTAATTTTATCATTTCTTATAGACCAGGATCGCGCAATGTAAAGGCTGATGAACTCTCTAGGATTTACTCAGCAGAGACACGTCCAATTACTCCTCCTAAGACTATTCTTTCTGACTCTAGATTCCTAGGAGTAATTCATAATCAAGACCTACTTAAGGACATCAAGGAAGCATACCATGCGGATTCCTTTTTGGCACAACCCCCAAGGGACGTAAGTCTTGTCTTTAAGAATGGTGTGTGGATTCAGGGACAACGCCTGTATATTCCTGAAACAGTCAGATTGAGAGTATTGCAACTCATTCACGATTCCAAGATAGCTGGGCATAGAGGAATTCTAAAGACACAGGAATTTCTTTCTCGTTTCTTTTGGTGGCCCACTTGCAGGAAGGATGTTTTAAACTATGTCACTTCATGTGAAGTCTGTGCAAGATGCAAAACACCTCGCTCCTCACCAACTGGTCTGTTACAGCCTCTTCTCACCCCGTCCCGCCCGTGGGGATCCATTTCTATGGACTTCATTGTGGAGTTACCAACCTCTCAAGGGAAGAACACCATTCTAGTGGTGGTTGACCGTCTAACAAAGGCAGCTCATTTTATCCCTTGTGTCGGCTTACCCACTGCAAAACAGACATCAGATTTGATGATTAAAGATGTGTTTCGCTTACATGGAGTACCGGATGAGGTTATTTCGGATCGAGGGGTGCAATTCACTTCTAGGTTTTGGCAAAATTTCTGTGCAGCATTGGACATTAAAGTAAACCTTTCTTCTGCTTTTCATCCCCAGACTAATGGACAGACCGAACGAACCAATCAAACCCTGGAGCAGTATCTCCGCTGCTTTATCTGCCACCTACAGGATGATTGGGTGGATCTACTTCCATTAGCTGAGTTTTCGTATAACAACTCTCAGAGTGCCTCCACTAAGCAGTCTCCTTTTACTCTAATCTAGGTTATCATCCTAACATTCTACCACGATTTCCCATAGAAACGCCTTTACCAGCAGTGGCTGAAAGAATCACGTCTTTACAGAAGAATATGGATCTTCTAAAGGAGAATCTGGAATCGGCTCAGGAAAGGTACAAGAAAGCAGCAGATAAATTTCGTAAACCTGCACCAGCTTTCAAGGTAGGAGACTTGGTCTGGCTGTCAACCAGAAATCTTAAGTTAAGGATTCCATCGTCTAAGTTGGGACATAAGTACATTGGACCCTATAAAATCAGTAAAATTATAAGTGCCGTTGCTTGTCGTCTTCAACTGCCCAGAACTATGAGAATCCACCCTGTCTTTCATGTATCCCTACTAAAGGCTGCGACACCCAATATGTTTCCTGGACGTTCTTCTCCTTGCCCTGACCCAGTGCTAGTCGATGGTCAGGAAGAATTTGTGGTGGAAAGGATTTTAGATTCCAGGTTGTATAGAAATCAGTTACAATATCTGATTAAATGGCAGGGCTACCCAGTGGAGGACAACTCATGGGAACCAGTCAATAACGTTAATGCTCCTCGCTTGCTCCGTTAGTTTCATCAGAGGTACCCACACAAGCCTGGTCTGAGGTCATCCGGAGGTTGTCCCTAAGGGGGGAGTAATGTAAGGTTCTGTGTACATGTTCCTGAAACTCAGTTTGTTCGTCAGCCATTTTACTTTCTGTCTTGCTGCAGCTATCTTGCCCTCAGTCAGAATGGAGTTTCCAGCTTGCATGTTCCCGCCCTGATTCTCTCCTTTGCTTCTTAAGCAGCCACAGCTGAGCAATCAGTGCTTCAGAATCTAGCCTGCAGTGAACCTGTGACCTGACTCCTAAAGCCTTGGACCCTGTACTCCAGCTATTCCTACTGAGGAACTCTGAAGCACTTGTGGACTCTGAACCCTGCTCTTTGAAAGACCCACGTTTGCATGGACTTACGGTAACAGAGAAGAAGATCCTGAACCTGTTGTGGAGAGTGATTGCTGAGCTTAGATTACTCTGGCCTGCTGTGTCTCCTGTTTCTGTGTCTGCAAACTGTGTGACCATTTTTGCCAACTTGTATGAAGGAATACAAGACTTTCTATATCAAACCTGTGTCTCATGTATTTTCATCGCACCCAAGCACAAGACGCTATATGAACTGTACTACATACATTACACTTTACCTCCTTCTTTAAGCAAAAGATTGATACTATCAGAGAAGGCTTTGGCCCGCAGCCCCCAATGCCCCTCTTAGCCACTCAGCCCTGTTCTTCCAAAACCAGCTTCACCACCATGACAGAAGATCAGCTCTCCACTCTCCTGTCAAGATCACACCTCACCACTTGTGCGCTTGACCCACTCCCGTCCCACCTCATCCCTAACTTTGCCACAGTCTTCATCCCTACTCTCACACACCTCTTCAACCTTTCACTTACAAATGGTGTCTTTCCTTCATCCTTCAAACATGCTTCAATCACACCGATCCTCAAAAAGCCCTCCCTCGACCCATCCTCTGCGTCTAGCTATCGCCCGATATCTCTTCTTCCCTACGCCTCAAAACTACTGGAACAGCATGTATATCTTGAACTGTCCTCCCACCTTTCCTCCTGTTCCCTCTTTGACCGGTTACAATCAGGCTTTCGACCGCATCACTCAACTGAAACTGCCCTAACTAAAGTCACTAACGACCTGCAAACCGCCAAGAGCAAGCAACACTACTCTGTCCTTCCTTCCTGGACCTGTCTTCTGCCTTTGACACCGTGGACCATTCCCTCCTGCTACAGACTCTCTCATCTCTTGGCATCACAGACTTGGCCCTATCCTGGATCTCATCATACCTAACAGACCGAACATTTAGTGTCTCCCTCTCACACACCACCTCCTCACCTCGGCCCCTGTCTGTCGGTGTTCCCCAAGGCTCAGTCCTAGGACCCCTACTCTTCTCCATCTACACCTTCGGCCTGGGACAGCTCATAGAATCCCACGGCTTGCAGTATCACCTCTACGCCGATGACACGCAGATCTACCTATCTGGACCTGACCTCACCTCCCTACTGACCAAAATCCCACAGTGTCTGTCTGCTATCTCAGCTTTCTTTTCTGCTCGCTTTCTCAAACTGAACATGGACAAAACAGAATTCATCATCTTTCCCCCACCTCATTCTACCCCTCCACCAGGCCTATCCATCAATGTCAATGGCTGCTCGCTTTCCCCAGTCCCACATGCTCGGTGCCTTGGGGTGATCATCGACTCTGCCCTCTCTTTCAAACCACATATCCAAGCCCTCGCCACCTCCTGCCGCCTCAAACTCAAAATATTTCCCGGATCCGCTCATTCCTCAACCATGAAACCACAAAAACACTAGTGCACGCCCTTATCATCTCCCGCCTCGACTACTGCAACCTCCTACTGTCTGGCCTCCCCTCTAGCACTCTGGCACCACTCCAGTCCATCCTACACTCTGCTGCACGACTAATCCACCTGTCTCCCCGCTATTCCCCAGCCTCCCCACTATGCCAGGCCCTTCACTGGCTTCCTATTGCCCAGAAGCTCCAGTTCAAAACCTTAACCATGACATACAAAGCCATCCACAACCTTTCTCCTCCATACATCTGTGACATGGTCTCCCGCTACCTACCTACACGCAACCTTCGATCCTCTCAAGATCTCCTTCTCGACTCCCCCCTCATCTCTTCTTCCCATAACCGCATACAAGACTTCTCCCGGGCTTCCCCCATACTCTGGAACTCCCTGCCGCAAAACATCAGACTTTCACCAACAACGGAGACCTTCAAGAAAAACCTGAAGACCCACCTGTTCCGACAAGCCTACAACCTGCAATGATCCTCAGTGTACTGAACCATCGCACGACCAGCTCTACCCTCTCCTAGTGTATTCTCTCCCATCCCTGTAGACTGTGAGCCTTCGCGGGCAGGGTCCTCTCTCCTTCTGTACTTGTGTGTCCCTTGTCTAGCACATGTTTATTGTACCTGTCTATATTTTTCCCTTTTCATATGTAAAGCGCCATGGAATAAATGGCGCTATATAAATGTATAATAATAATAATAATAATAATAATGTGACCAGCAAACTGAAAAGACCTAACAAGAGGGTTCTAACATCCATAGCTTCTGCATGTTATTTGTCATGATTGAGAGCTAGTGTAGCTCGAAAAGCGTCGATCGTTATACTATCATGGGTGTTAAATATTCCTTTTTCATGTTTTAATTCACTAATAAATGGTGTTTGCTCCATTGTGTTTTTTTTTACACATGTATGCCACCCTGATCACACACTGATGGTGAAAACGGACACACAGATGCCACACTGACCACACACTGATGGTAAAAATGGACACACTGATGACACAGTGAATCACAATACTGATAACACAGGTACATTTTTTTAACATACGTGTTTAACCACGGACATGTTAATGAGGCCTAAAAAAGATACTAAAAGTTTTCAACACATATGTACCCCAAAATGCTACCATTAAATTTTGACTCAGGGAAAAACATCCATTGAATGGCTTTGTCGACTGATTGAAACAGTAATAGAAACATGGAAATAATTACTTTTCATTAAGGCCCAAAATATCTGTGTCTTTAAGGGGTTTAAGAATGTAATGTCTAAAACCCACGTGGTATTAGGATATTAAAGAGGTAGTCCAGTGAAAACAAGTAATCGGAGGGTTGTGGGACTCCGCTCTACATGCTGGGATCCCACAAGCTGGAAGTCAGGTTCTTTTTGGGAACATTAAGGAGTAATTCATACACTTTTACCAATAACTTATTTTTAGAAACATCCTCAGTTTGGGGCTGCCAACACTTTTATTAAATATTAAGGGCAGTCTAAGACTGTTGATAGAGTTACCCCAACATAGGCTGCATAACGTGATTTGAACATAGTATAATATGGTTTATTATACGTTGTACAACCTCCTGCAACTCTATGCTAATATCTTTGACATTGAGATAGAGGAAGTGGGAAAGCAAAGCAGCTATATGACAGACAGAAGAAATGTGTTGCCTGATTGATGTCAGAAAAAAGCAAAACAGCCAGCTGTATAAAGACTTTGTATGGACTCTACAGTAGCAAAAATAGAATAAAGTTTCTTAATTTTTCATTTATTAATCAAATAGAGAAGTAAAAGACACAATTCAAAGGCGTGCATAGCCTTTAAAGTGTAATAGGTGAAACAAAAAAAAACCAAAGTAGTAATTGTAATCGCTTTAATGCAAATACATGGGTTGTGAAATATATTTTACATAACGTAAAAGTAATTGAATTTACAAGGAATTTATTTAGTTTTAAACAGTAAAGATCCTCCCTTAACTGGGGATGACACTCCTGTTGATGTAAGTTTAAGGTTCTCTCTTAGAAAGTTACTTTTTGATAAGTCACTGGTTTTCTGGTACCCTTGGAACATATTTTAGGGGAGACATTTGTAGGTGGATTGGTTTTTGGAGGAAGTCCATTGATCGCATATGTCCATTGCATAGATGATGTCTGCAAAGCAAATAAAATAATATGAAGAATTGAATGTAACTCATACATAAGAGTTTAGTTCATGATAAATCATATCCCATAAAAGACAACATCTCCAAAGAGTTTGTAAGTTCTCCTCATGTTTGTGTGGTGTGCACTAGGTAATCTTGTTTCCTCCCACACTCCAAACACGTACTTAATGGAGAATTTAGATTGTGAACCTCAATTGGACACTGATGAAAATGTCTGTAAAACACTTTAAAATATGTTGGCCCTAAATAAACTTAATAAATAAATAATGATAATAATTTTACATTTCCCATAGTTAAGCTATCCAACACATCACTCCTGGGTGCAATTAGACCTACATTTGGTTCTTTTGGCATGTGCCCCATCTGTCTCATAATCCTGACCTATTATCCTTTTTCAAAATAACTTTATTATAATTTTTAGCAATGAGAGTAGGGTATTACAGTCTTACATCTCAAATAGAATATAACTTTCCATACTTAACAGTACTAGACATCAATCGAGTTAATCATGGAGATGAAGAAATCTAACTGTAGAATATATCAAGTAGCTCGACAGTAAGGATATTAATAAATAATAATAACATAACCATAACAATAACATTTCTAAACTAACAGTAGAGGATATCAATTGTTAATCAATCAAAGAAATCTTTGCCGTCAGAGGATATAGGAGAGAGTCAAGCCAACATAAGCGAAATTAAGAGGTCAAGTCTTGCCAAGGATTCCATTTTTTACAGAAGGAAGTAAAACTGTTGTTAGCCAGTGCATGGCTTTTCTCGTATGACATGTGCAGAGACATTTTGTCTACAATGTCGGCTATTTTAGGAATCGCTTCTTCCTTCCAAAGAGAAGCTATTTGGTTTTTGGTTACCAAGAATAAGTGGATGATTAGATGTCTGTATGAGTGAGGGATTTCCTCAAGATCGAGAGACAATAAGGCCAATTGAGGGGTCAACGTCACAGTTCTAGAAGTGATCTTATCCACCAAGTCAGAGACATTTGACCATAGTAACCATATCTTGGGGCACTCCCAAAAGACATGTAGAAGATTCCCTGTGAAACCACAGTCTCTCCAACAGTTAGGGGACACTCCCGGAAAAATTCTTGCCATTTTAGCAGGTGTGAAATACCATCGGGAGACTAATTTATAATACGACTCATGGAGGGAAGCACATATGTTTGAGGAATAAGTAGCTTTAAATGCTTTCCGCCATTGATCGTGAGAGAAATTCAAGTTCATATCCTTTGCCAGTTAGTCTCGAAAAGGGTTTCCTTGGGTACTAGATCTTCGTTTAAGAAGTTATAAATAAATTTGGATTTCCAATAAAGGTTATTGTCCGGATTACAAATTAACATGCCTACCATCTCCGTGATAAGAGACTTTTTCCTGATAAATTTGGAGATGAGTTTTTTAATGAAATAAAAGATTTGGGCATCTTCAGGAGGAAGTTTATGTACTGACAACAACGCTTCATATTCAATGAAATCTTTGCCATCAAAAATATCCTGTACTTTCGTTAAACTAGCCAATCTCCAAGAGCTAGGAATTTCCTTTTCCATAATCAAGCCAAAAAACCTCAGTGATATGTCCTTGATTTGGTCATATCTGAACCTCTTCCTGCTTTGTGTTTGGATTTTGGCCATATAGGTCCAGGCATATAAGGTAGCAGAAATAGTCGCGAGATATGCGATACAGAGGAGGATGATAGGACATTACTTAAAATTAATTTTGCCAGAGGAGTGTTCCTATTATAGTGTCTTTCAATCTCTGACCAAGCCGGGCCATTATCTGGCCTGAGCCAAATACGAGACTGTTTCACCAAGGAGGAGTAGTAATAGTTAACCAAATCTGAGAGAGCAAGGCCTCCATTTGTTTTAATTTTGGTGATAGTGGTGAATGCTATCCTTGCTCTCTTCTTGTTCCATACGAATGTGTTAACTATACTTTGTAGTTTTTTGATTAGCTTTAACGGAATAAGTAAAGGTAAAGCTCTAAAGGTGTATAAAATTTTGGGGAGAGTAAAAAGTTTAAATAAAGTAATTCTCTCCGGCCCAAGAAATTTCCTGCTTCCCAAGATTATTAAGTTCAGATTGCACTTCCTTAGTGATTTTTTGGAGGTTAAGATCAATCGTCTTGCGAAAAACTCTAGAGATAAGTATGCCAAGATATGTCAGCGACTCCTTTTCCCAATCAAAATTAGTATTCCCTTTAATACCGCAGATATCATCCTGGCTCAAGAAAAAGTCCAAAATTTTAGACTTTGATTCGTTAATTTTGAACAACGATGCCTTTGAAAAATCTCCAAAATCCTGGAGGACATGCATAATAGAGCATGAAGGATTTGTAAGGCTGAGGATGACATCATCCGCAAACAGGCTAATTTTGTACTGTTTTGCCCCTATCTAGATTCCCCTAATCGACTCATTCCCTCTTATTCTCTCAGCAAGTGGCTCCATGATAATAGCGAATAGCAGAGGGGACGAGGGACATCCCTGTCTTGTACCATTCGTTATTGGAATGTTTTTAGATAGGTGACAATTTACATACACGTTTGCTGAGGGATAAGCATATAAGGCCATGATTGTTTTAATTATATTGAGGCTAAATCCAAATTTTTTAAGGGCCGCTACCAAAAAGTCCCAATTCATCCTATCAAATGCCTTCTCAGCATCCAACGCTAGGAGAATTGAAGGAGTTCTTTTAGATCTGATAGAGTGAATTAGATTGAATAACTTTCTAGTACCGTCACTGGTCTGACGTCCCAGGATAAAGCCCATCTGGTCTTTGTGAATAATGCTTGGAAGAATAAATTTGATTCTATCGGCAATGATTTTTGAATATATTTTTACGTCAGTGTTAATTAGTGAAATTGGCCTATAATTTTTGACCGACTCCAGGTCTCCTTTAGTTTTGGGAATTAAGATTATAGTGGCCTTTAGCATTTCCGGTGGGAATTCACCAATCGAAGATGCTTTATTGAACACTGAGCCGAGGCAGGGAACCAGGTGAGGGGCAAACACTTTAAAATACTCATTCGTGAAACCATCAGGTCCCGGTGATTTCTTAAGTTTTAGTTTCTTGATGGATTCGGAAATTTCATGCTGAGTAAAAGGGGCGTCGATGGCCGTCAATTGCTCAGCAGAAAGTTCAGGTAGGTTAATACTTGATAAGAATTTTTGGATGTGGAGTTTGTCTGGCTGGGATGTATCTGGGTCGTACTTAAGATTGTATAGGGAAGAGAAATAATCTGCGAAATGATCCGCTATTTCTTTAGGGTGGTCGGAGATCATTCCGTTATATTTGATCCTATTAATCCTATTCCTAACTCTTATGGCCTGGAATCTCTGGGCCATAAGCTTGGAAGGTTTGTTATATGAGGAGTAGAAGTTCGCTTTCATCCTCTTGGCATACCTATCATAGTCTTCGAATAAAGCTGCTCTCAGCGCAATTCTGAGGTTGATAATCTCTGAATGCAGTTCTGAAGAAGGTGCCACTAATTTTTGTTGTGCATCTTCCTTATTCTTAAGATCCATTTGAAAATTGCGGCTCTTTTCCTTGTCCTGTTTTTTTTTTGATTCAGTAAGCCTATCATCACTCCTCTTATAACGCATTTGTGGGCATTCCACAATGTGAACGGGCTCACATCTTCCGACTCGTTTTCCTTAAAATAGTTAGTGATGGCTTTCTCGATTTTTTCTCTGAAGATTGGGTTGTACAAAAGTGAGGAATTACATCTCCAGAGAAAGTCTCTCTTATGTGATAGACCAAGATCCACTTCACAGATTACAGGAGAGTGGTCTGAAAAGGACTTTGGTAGGATATCTATTCTCCTCAATCTGGAAATTGAAAAGTAATCGGTAAGGAATAGGTCGATTCTCGAAAAGGTCTTATGTACCTCTGAATAATGCGTATATTCCAATGATGAAGTGTTTATGCACCGAAAAACATCCAGGTATTCATGGCTGTGGAGCCATCCTTTTAAAACTGGGAAAGAAGACCTAGACCTTGCAGTAGAATCCAGCTGGGCGTCAGGGACAATATTAACCCCTTCACCCCCAAGGGTGGTTTGCACGTTAATGACCGGGCCAATTTTACAATTCTGACCACTGTCTCTTTATGAGGTTATAACTCTGGAACGCTTCAACGGATCTTCGCGATTCTGAGATTGTTTTCTCGTGACATATTGTACTTCACGTTAGAAGTAAAATTTCTTTGATATAACTTGCGTTTATTTTTGAAAAAAACGCAAATATGGCGAAAATTTTTAAAATTTTGCAATTTTCAAACTTTGAATTTTTATTCCCTTAAAACAGAGAAATATGTCGCACAAAATAGTTAATAAATAACATTTCCCACATGTCTACTTTACATCAGCACAATTTTGGAACCAAAATTTTTTTTGTTAGGAAGTTATAAGGTTAAAAGTTGACCAGCGATTTCTCATTTTTACAACAAAATTTACAAAGCCATTTTTTTTAGGGACCACCTCTCATTTGAAGTCACTTTGAGGGGTCTATATGGCAGAAAATACCCAAAAGTGACACCATTCTAAAAACTGCACCCCTCAAGGTACTCAAAACCACATTCAAGAAGATTATTAACCCTTCAGGTGCTTCACAGGAACTAAAGCAACGTGGAAGGAAAAAATGAATATTTAACTTTTTAGCCACAAAAATGATCTTTTACAAACTTTTTTTTTATTTTCACAAGGGTAAAAGGAGAAAATGGGCAGATAAGGTTGTTATGCAATTTCTCCTGAGTACGCCAATACCCAATATGTGGGGGAAAACCACTGTTTGGGCACACGGCAGAGCTCGTAAGGGAAGGAGCGCCGTTTGACTTTTTCAAACTAAAATTGGCTGGAATTGAGATTGGACGCCATGTCGTGTTTGGAGAGCCCCTGATGCGCCTAAACAGTGGAAACCCCCACAAGTGACACCATTTTGGAAACTAGACCCCCTAAGGTACTTATCTAGATCTGTTGTGAGCACTTTGAACTCCCAAGTGTTTCACAAAAGCTTATAATGCCTGGGTGTGAAAAAAAAAAAAAAAACAATTTTCCACAAAAATGATTTTTTAGTCCCAAATTTTTGAATTTTCCCAAGGAAATTGGACCCCAAAAGTTGTTGACCAATTTGTCCTGAGTACGCTGATACCCCATATGTGGGGGGGGGAACTGTTTGGGTGCACGGCAGGGCTTGGAAAGGAAGTAGTAACGTTTTGGAATGCAGACGTTGATGGGGGTCATGTTCCGTTTGCAGTGCCCCAGATGAGCCTAAACAGTGGAAACCCCCCACAAGTGACCCCATTTTGGAAACTATACCCCCTAAGGAACTTATCTAGATCTTTGGTGAGCACTTTGAACCCCCAAGTGCTTCACACAAGTTTATAATGCCCGGGCATGAAAATAAAAAATCCTATTTTTTTTCCCACAAAAATTATATTTTAGTCACTAATTTTTTATTTTCTCAAGGGTAACAGGAGAAATTGGACCACATAAGTTGTTGTCCAATTTGTCCTGAGTACGCTGATACCCCATATGTGGGTGGGAACCACTGTTTGGGCGCACGGCAGAGCTCGGAATGGAAGGAGCACCATTTGACTTTTTCCAACCAAAATTGGCTGGAATTGAGATTGGATGCCATGTTGCATTTGGAGAGCCCCTGATGTGCCTAAACAGTGGAAACCCCCCACAAATGACCCCATTTTGGAAACTAGACCCCCTAAGGAACTTTTCTAGATCTTTGGTGAGCAATTTGAACCCCCAAGTGCTTCATACAAGTTTATAATGTAGAGCCGTAAAATTTAAAAATCATATTTTTTCCACAAAAATGATCTTTTCACCCCAATTTTTATTTTTCCAAGGGTAACAAGACTCCAAAAGTTATTGTGCAATTTGTCCTGAGTGCGCTGATACCCCATATGTGGGGGTAAACCACTGTTTGGGTGCATGGCAGAGTTTGGAAGGGAAGGAGCGCCGTCTGACTTTTTCAACGCAGAATTGGCTGGACGCCATGTCGTGTTTGGAGAGCTCCTGATCTGCCTAAACAGTGGAAACCCCCATAAATGACGCCATTTTGGAAACTAGACCCCTCAAGGAACTTATCTAGATGTGTGGTGAGAACTTTTAACCCCCAGGTGTTTCACTAAAGTTTATAACGTACAGCCGTAAAATAAAAAATCTTTTTTTTTTTTTTTACAAAAATGATTTTTTCGTCCCCAATATTTTATTTTCACAAGGGTAACAGAAGAAATTGGAACCCAAAAGTTGTTGTCCAATTTGTCCTGAGTACGCTGATACCCAATATGTGGGAGAAAACTACTGTATGGGCGCACGTCAGGGCTCGGAAGGGAAGTAGTGACGTTTTGGATTGCAGACTTTGATGGAATGGTCTGGGGCGTCATGTCACATTTGGAGAGCCCCTGATGCACCTATACAGTGGAAACCCCCACAAGTGACCCCATTTTGGCAAATAGACCCCACAAGGAACTTATCTAGATGTGTGGTGAGCACTTTGAACCCCGAAGTGCTTCACAGAAGTTTATAACGTACAGCCGTAAAAATAAAAAATCTCTTTTTTTTTTACAAAAATGATTTTTTTCGCCCCCAATATTTTATTTTCACAAGGGTAACAGAAGAAATTGGAACCCAAAAGTTGTTGTCCAATTTGTCCTGAGTACGCTGATACCCAATATGTGGGAGAAAACTACTGTATGGGCGCACGTCAGGGCTCGGAATGGAAGTAGTGACGTTTTGGATTGCAGACTTTGATGGAATGGTCTGGGGGCGTCATGTCGCATTTGGAGAGCCCCTGATGCGCCTAAACAGTGGAAACCCCCCACAAGTGACCCCATTTTGGAAAATAGACCCCACAAGGAACTTGTCTAGATGTGTGGTGAGCACTTTGAACCCCGAACTGCTTCACAGAAGTTTATAACGCACAGCCGTAAAAATAAAAAATCCTTTTTTTTTTTTGCAAAAATGATTTTTTTGCCCCAATATTTTATTTTTACAAGGGTAACAGGAGAAATTGGACCCCAAAAGTTGTTGTCCAATTTGTCCTGAGTACGCTGATATCCAATATGTGGAGAAAACTACTGTATGGGTACACGTCGGGGCTCGGAAGGGAAGTAGTGACGTTTTGGATTGCAGACTTTGATGGAATGGTCTGGGGGCGTCATGTCGCATTTGGAGAGCCCCTGATGCGCCTAAACAGTGGAAATCCCCAACAAGTGACCCCATTTTGGAAAATAGACCCCACAAGGAACTTATCTAGATGTGTGGTGAGCGCTATGAAGCCCCAAGTGCTTCACAGAAGTTTATAATGTACAGCCGTAAAAACAAAAAAATATTTTTTTTTGTACAAAAATGATATTTTCGCCCCCAGTTTTTTATTTTCCCAAGGGTAGCAGAAGAAATAGGACAAATTGCACAATAACTCTTGGGGTCCAGAGTACGCTGATACCCCATATGTGGGGATAAACTACTGTTTGGACGCATGGCAGAGCTGAGAAGTGAAGGAGCTCCGTTTGACTTTTTCAACGCAGAATTGGCTGGAATTGAGATCAGACGCCATGTCACATTTGGAGAGCCCCTGATGTGCCTAAACAGCGGAAACCCCCCAATTCTAACTCCAACCCTAACCCCAACACACCCCTAACCCTAGTCCCAACCCTAACCACAAACCTAACCCTAACACACCCCTAATCCCAACCCTAACCCTAATCCTAACTTTAGCACCAACCCTAACCCTAACTTTAGCCGCAACCCTAACCGTAACCCTAATGGGAAAATGGAAATAAATACTTTTTTTTAATTTTATATATTTTTCCCTTACTAAGGGGGTGATAAAGGGGGGTTTGATTTACTATTTATAGCGGGTTTTTATGATTGGCAGCTGTCACGCTAAAAGACGCTTTTTATTGCAAAAATAGTTTTTGCATCATCACATTTTGAGAGCTATAATTTTTGCATATTTTGGCCCACAGAGTCATGTGAGGTCTTATTTTTTGCGGGACGAGTTGACGTTTTTATTGGTACCATTTTTGAGCACGTGACATTTTTGATCGCTTTTTATTTCGATTTTTGGGAGGTTAGAATGAACAAAAATCAGCAATTCATGAATTTCTTTGGGGGAGGCGTTTATACTGTTCCGCGTGTGGTAAAATTGATAAAGCAGTTTTATTCTTCGGGTCAGTACGATTATGGCGATACCTCATTTATATCATTTTTTCATGTTTTGGCGCTTTTATAGAATAAAAACAATTTTATATAAAAAATAATTATTTTTGCATCGCTTTATTCTGCGAGCTATAACTTTTTTATTTTTTCACTGATGATGCTTTATGACGGCTCGTTTTTTGCGGGACAAGATGACATTTTCAGCGGTACCATGTTTTTTTATATCGGTCTTTTTGATCGCGCGTTATTCCACTTTTTGTTCGGCGGTATGATGATAAAGCATTGATTTTTTGCTTCGTTTTTTTTTTTTTTTTTAAGGGGTTCACTAAAGGGGTTAACTAGTGGGACAATTTTATAGGGGGGGTCGTTACGGACGCGGCGATACCAAATATGTGTACTTTTATTGTTTTTTTTTTTATTTACAGGAAGAAGTGAATTTATTGGGGAATATTTTTTTTTTTTTTTTATTTATTTTGGATTTTTTTTTTACACATGTTTATTTTTACTTTTTTAACTTTTTTACTTTGTCCCAGGGTGGGACATCACAGTATTTTATCAGATCGCTGGTGTGACAGTGTGCACAGCACTCTGTCACACCAGCGATCGCACAGGCATAGATGCAGGCTTCTCAGTGCCTGCTCTCGGCAGGCACTGAGGTAGCCGCCTCCATCCAGGACCTCGGCGCCATCTTGGATCCGGGTCCTGGGAGGGAGAAAGCCCTCAGAACAGCGCGATCACATCGCGCTGCTCTGAGGGTCTCAGGGGGCACGCAGGGAGCCCCCACCCTGCCCGATCCTCCCCTGTGCCCCCAGTACACCGCGATCATGTTTGATCGCGGTGTGCAAGGGGTTAATGTGCCGGGAGCGGTCCGTGACCGCTCCTGACACACAGTCATGGGTGTCAGCTGTGATAATCAGCTGACACCCGGCGGCGATTAGCTGCGCTCCCCTCAGGAGCGCAGCTGATCGCCTATGACGTACTATCCCTTCCCCGGTCATACGGGCCCAGGTACCATGGACGGGATAGTACGTCCGATGGCAGTAAGGGTTAAAGTCTCCTACTACAATCACCACCCCCTTCTTAACCTCCTGGATTTTACTGTCAAGCTCGTTGAAAAATTTAATCTGAGCGTTATGAGGCGCATAAACATTGATGATAGTAGTCAATTGATTATTGACCATGGCCACCAGTATTAAATATTTACCCTCTGGGTCTGAGTGAGTCTCGATGCTGCGGAAATCTAATGAGTTTTTGATAAGGGTAATAACCCCTCCCCTCTTTTTATCGTTTAGGGCTTCAAATATATGAGAATAATTTTTATTTTCGAATCTTGGGTGACCTGACTTGGCAAGCTTGACCTCCTGTAAGCAAATGATCTCAGCTCTGCTTCTCTTGATCTCTCTCCATGTAGAGTGCCTCTTAACCGGGCTATTTAGGCCTCTCACGTTAAATGATAATATTTTAACCATTTTCTCCTAAGCAATAATGCTAACAAACAGAAAAAACAAAACACACAAAACTTAATAACCAACTAAACAGTCTTGTGAAGAATCCTCAAATTCGAAGGATGTTCTCCTTAAATGGGAAAGTTCATGGATGGCATTAGAAGCCCCCTGCAAATGACACATTTACAAAGAATAAAGTACACAACTTCTTACCCCGGATTATCCCCAATTTTGTTCAGAGAGGAGATAAAGGACATACCATCTTGTGGTGTGAGTAATGAAACAATCCTGCCTCCTCTATTTACAAGTAATTTAGTTGGGAAGCCCCATCTGTATTGGATACCCATCCTGCGTAAAATTGAAGTGACTTCCCCAAAGCTCTTTCTTAAGGTACTGCCACACTTAGTGATCTCGTTAGCGATCTCAATAACGACGCAAGCTAATGAGATCGTTTTTGTGATCGTTTTAATGTCGCTAGTAGCTGCCACACTTAGTGATCTCGTTAACGACGCATAAGCGGTTAGTGATCTCATTAACGACTTTAACGGTCATTGCGATGTAAAAAACAGCGCACATCGCTCACAAAAGGTGCCAGACACAGCGATATAGGCTCACCAGCGGGACGCCAACGATCTAAATACGGTCCAGAACTCTAGTGAACGATCAGCGAGATCACAGCAGGGGCCACGTCGTTGCTACATGCCACAACACGTTAGCGTCACGAACGAGATCGCTAAATAGTGACGTATTTTAGCGATCTCGTTAGCGACACTGTTTAGTGTGGCATACCCTTTAGCTGGATTGTATCTTTGGACAAGTCAACGAATACTTTAATATGATCAAACGGGGGAGGGAGCTGCTTCTTGTCCCTCATAAAAGCTAGGAGTCTTCTTTAGTGGGGTAAAAATGAAATCTTAGTATTGTATCCCTCGGAATATCTTCCGAAATGGATCTAGGTCTTGGTAACCTGTGTATCCTGTCAATCATTAGCTCAAGTTCCAGAGAATCCGGAAAGATTTTTTTAAGGATCCCCATAGTGTAGTTCTGTAAATTTGCCTGGCTTACTTTTTCAGAAATTCCCCTCAATTTAATGTTGTTCCGCCTACTGCGGTCCTCGATGTCAGCAAGCTTCATTTTAGGTATTGCACCTCTTTTTGTGTATCTGCTTGCTGCTTCTGTAAAGAAGAAGAACTCTTTTCCAAGACAACAATTTTTTTATCGTGTTTATCAATCCGAGAATTGATAACTTCAAATTTGGCTTGTAAACGATTGGTATTTTCCTCCATTGTCAATCTAAGACTATTGTTTAGGGCGACTATTAGATCTTTCACGTAAGCTTGGGATACACCCTCATTGGAAGCTTGAATCCCTTCAATAAGGCATATTTTGGGTGCCTCCTCAGATAGCCTAGGCCTACTTCTATCTGGACTCTGAGTAGGAGAAGTGTCATGAAACTCCTCCTCAGAGTCAGACCAAGCTTTAATTATGTTTCTTTTTTTAGTGACAGTGGTATCCATATCAGCCTGAGTATCAATTATGTCTTGAATTTCTTTCAGCATGCTAGTATCATCTTTTAAGCCAATTTTATAGCCCTCCGCAGGCGGAGATGCGGGAGGGCTGATACAAATTGCCTCATCAAGATCAGTGATATCCTTCCTGACAGCAGATCCCAGTGCTGGTTTGTGTGATGATTTTTCCCCCTGAGTTTTTTTGTTACTTTTAGTACTCATTTTTAAAGAGGGGTAACCTTTCAACAAAGAGGAAAGAATCAAATGCAATACAAAGTAACACAAGTGAATGATTAACCAATCTACGCGTCTTTTTTCTTTGAAATACAGCCTGCAAGACTTGCTGAAATAAAAGCTGTCAGGATAAGAAGACAGGAATGACTGAGCTCGCTGAATGATTTTAGCGAGTTTAGTTCCAAAAAGATAGGAAACGTCAGGCAAATGCAGACTTCTTCAAGAATGGGATTCCTCCTTAATGGAAAATTCCAGGAACAAACCAAGTTACCAGATGTTGAAGAACAAATAAGATCCTCCAGAAGAGAGATGAATCAAGATGTAGCTGGCGTCGCAATCCGGGACTCCAATAAAGCCTTTAAAGATTATGCGTCGTTGTTCGAGTCGCACTTGAGCTGTGCGATACTTTCTAGAACGCAGACTTGTTATGCGACTTTTTCCAAGTCGCAATCCTCCTTTGCGATGCTTTTAGTGACGCTATCCAAATTAGCGACTCCTTTCAGAGCGCAAAATCACTACTGCAACGGATTCACTTTACGGTAATGGCGGAGTTCACCGCTTACCTTCGTGGAAACCGACAATGCAGCTGCAGCACACGGGACGTCCCGGCTTCAGGTGAAGAGGTCTCGGTCTCCGGTCCCTCCTGGAACTTGATTGAAGAAGACGTCGGCTTGATCCTGAGAAGACCGCCGGCGCTGAAGATCTCCACACCGCTTCAGGCAATGGAGGAAGCCTCAGGGACGCCCAGGACACTGGAGACTGCAACGGTGAGAAAATTTCTTCTTTGTCTTCTTTATATCCAGGTCTTCTTGCACCCGATGAAGTCAGGGGGCAAACCGCTCACTTTAGAAGGGGGGGACAGGTCCCAAACAAGTGCTGGAGGCTCAGACAGGATGCGGCTGCACAGGGCTACTCCAGGCCCCGGCTTCTCCCTTCTCTGTAGGCCTCAAACGTTCCTCCTCTCAATCTGGCTCCAAAACAGTCCAAGTTAGGATTTTTATAATCCTTATGTGATCAGGGGTCCTCTGGTGTCGAAGATTTTTCTCCCAGCCTCCTCCAAACGTAGCTTATTTCGTTGCTAAAGCAGGGCTTCAGGAGCCCAGCAGAAAGATGTCTGCTCACATCTAGCAGCAAACCACGCCCCCCCCTGACCTATTATCCTGACCTATTATGAGGAGCCATCTTGGCTGTCACTGTTATGGAGCACTGTCACTGGCTGTACTATAGTAACATCTCGGATGTCACTGTTATTGAGCACTGTCACTGGCTGTACTATAGTAACATCTCGGATGTCACTGTTATTGAGCACTGTCATTGCCTGTATTATAGTAACATCTTGGCTGTCACTGCTATGGAGCACTGTCACTGGCTGCACTATAGAACATCTTGGCAGTCACTGTTATGGAGCACTGTCACTGCCTGTACTAAGTAACATCTTGGCTGTCACTGTTATGGAACACTGCCACTGACTGTACTATAGTAACATATTGGCTGTCACTGTTATGGAGCACTGCCACTGCCTGTACTATAGTAACATCTTGGCTGTCACGGTTATGGAACACTGCCACTGACTGTACTATAGTAACATATTGGCTGTCACTGTTATGGAGCACTGTCACTGACTGTACTATAGTAACATATTGGCTGTCACTGTTATGGAGCACTGTCACTGCCTGTACTATAGTAACATCTTGGCTGTCACTGTTATGGAACACTGCCACTGACTGTACTATAGTAACATATTGGCTGTCACTGTTATGGAGCACTGTCACTGCCTGTACTATAGTAACATCTTGGCTGTCACGGTTATGGAACACTGCCACTGACTGTACTATAGTAACATATTGGCTGTCACTGTTATGGAGCACTGTCACTGACTGTACTATAGTAACATATTGGCTGTCACTGTTATGGAGCACTGTCACTGGCTGTACTATAGTAACATCTCGGATGTCACTGTTATGACACTGTCATTGCCTGTATATAGTAACATCTTGGCTGTCACTGCTATGGAGCACTGTCACTGGCTGTGCTATAGTAACATCTTGGCTGTCACTGTTATGGAGCACTGTCACTGCCTGTACTATAGTAACATCTTGGCTGTCACTGTTATGGAGCACTAACACTGACTGTACTATAGTAACATATTGGCTGTCACCATTATGGAGCACTGTTACTGGCTGTACTATAGTAACATCTTGGCTGTCACTGTTATGGAGCTCTGTCACTGCCTGTACTATAGTAACATCTTGGATGTCACTGCTATGGAGCTCTGTCACTGCCTGTACTATAGTAACATCTTGGATGTCACTGTTATGGAACACTGTCACTGCCTGTACTATAGTAACATATTGGCTGTCACTGTTATGGAGCACTGTTACTGGCTGTGCTATAGTAACATCTCGGATGTCACTGTTATTGAGCACTGTCATTGCCTGTATTATAGTAACATCTTGGCTGTCACTGCTATGGAGCACTGTCACTGGCTGTGCTATAGTAACATCTT